>CM022531.1:10938887-11569819 GCA_012273795.1 Dendrolimus punctatus
TGTAGAAGGACCATCCGAAGAGAAGCAGATCCGCAGCCATGGGAAGGAAGCGTAAAATTGTCGCAGTCCGTCCCAATCCGCTGACTTGTAGTGCCATACACGGCGTGTCCCAGTCGGCCGTGGACGGTCTTTTCTCACTACAGGGACTACAGAGTGTACCAAGCAGTGGTCGGAGGAACCCAAAGGGGCCCCGAAGGACACCTGGTAACTCTCCGGGTGAGTAGTCAATAGGAGATCCAACAGAGAATGTGTATGAGTATCAATATCTGGTATCCTGGTTGGATGTGATACCAACTGGGTGAGACCATAGGCCAGGGCAAAGCTTGCGGCACATTTACCCGCGTGGTCAGTGGTGGGCGATCCGAACCAATCTTTGTGGTGGGCGTTGAAGTCGCCAAGGACTATGACTTCTGCGGAGGGGCACTGCTGTAAAAGGTTTTCTGTAGTTTCTTGGACGTGTCCGAATAATCTTTCGGCTTCAGAGTCTCCGTTATGAGACCTGTAGAGACACGCGTAGAAGCTAGTGTGATCTCCGCAGTCCACACGTGCGCAGAGAATTGACAGGTCCCTGTCTTCGAGGCTGCCTAATCGGCGACAACAGATATCACTCCTAACGTACATACATACCCCGGCCTTAGACATGAATGCGTGTTCCATATTGTAGCCGGGATATTCAAGGTAAGATGTATCGGTAGGTGGTGATATCTGAGTCTCCGTTAGGAAGAGGAGGGCCGGCTTTACCGTCTCGAGGTGGTAGTGGACGGCGTTTAAGTTTGAATGAAGTCCCCGAACGTTGCAAAAATCCACGCTAAATGTGGAAGGGGTTGCCGCTGTGGAAACGTTCCTCTTATATTTTTTTACAGACACATTGTTTATAAAGGGATAATAAACAGAGGGAATGTTGCTGGCCCGAGAACTACATGGGCAAAGTTACGGTTTTTAGTAGATCCCGAGAAGTCGGGTAATGTGTATCGCTGGCGGGAGGGACGGAAGGGCCCCCGATCCAACCCTAAATTAATCGCCGGGTTCCACTCCGGGCCCCCAACCCGGCACGGCGACTAACTGTTGGGCATTTTTCGCCAGCGGAAGGACAGCCTCCCAAGCCAGGATAACAAGGGTTCGGGCCTCTACAACCGACGGGCGGCCAGTGGTGCACCGATTCATCGGGTCTCCCTGGCCCCCTGATTTAACGATATCCAACAATAAGATGTCAGGATTTTAACTGCTTGTTTTATACATCTAGTATTTTTTTAGAGTCAATGATAATTTTATCATTTAGTATTCATCGCTGGTTTGTAGAACACTTGTATACCATATTCATAAAAACTTGTTTTATGTTCGCTTGGAGGTTATTGTCTAATTTCAAATTTTAAACGCAATGTTAACAAAAGAAGTTCAAATGCGGGAATGGAAATAAACCAGGTGTGCATTCACTTTGTCGGCGGGTAACAATATTTAAAAATTAAACTACACTGCAGAAAAAAATATATTTGAAATCGCCTGATTTTTTATAATGTTTATGTTGTACCTGGCAATACTACTACCCGCGGTTATACCTTGAAATTTAAGGAGGTAAACGATGGAAAATTATGTTTAAAAGACTTCGCGTTTGATGTTTTCATGTTAATTCACACTGAAAAATGAACGGAGGAAGTTTGCATATAATTTCATTTATTAAATTATATTTTTTTCTGTATTATTATTATAACGAGACTATGATATATATAAATATATGTATATATATATATATATATATATATATCATATATATATCTCTCTCTCTCTCTCATCGATAGCACGAAGAGAGAGCCATTACATGGAGGATATAGTTAAGGCATACCATTTTATATGGATGAGAAATTTAAAAAATGTCCAGAAGTATGCTTAAAATAGAGTTTCAAATGCCTACCACTATAGAGCTGGCAAACGAAAACCTACGTCATGAATTCAGATTGTTGAAGTGCCATAAAAACTAGCAAAAATCGGCAAGCGTAGCATAGAACGCCCGCCAGCCCGGTGGACTGATGACCTGCGCAATATCGCCGGCAGTGGCTGGATGAGGAAGACGGGAGACCGGGATATGTGGCGCGTACCCAAGGAGGCCTACCTCCAGCAGTGGACTGAGATCGGCTGAAGAAGAAGATAGAAACCTAGTCAGTCAACTATTTGTATAATCTAGATTGATAGATAACACTTTAATGTACAGCATTACAGGAAATTTACGAACTAATATTATCCTTATGTGTACAAAGGGCGGTCTTATCGCTAAAAAGCGATCTCTTCCAGACAACCCGTGGCAGGAATATTGCTGATTAGGAGTGGCGATGGTGGTATACATCATTATGGTACGATTACTTGCATTTGAATAATATATATATAACTATAATATATATACAAACTAGCGGCCCCGGCAGACGTTGTCCTGCTCTGAAAAAATAAAATTTAGGACCCGATCCCAGCGCCACCTACCGGTTCCAATTATGGGTTTTAATCATCCGGGGACCCACTCAAACACAGAAAAACAAAATCACCAAAATCGCTCCCGGTGGTTAGGAGGATTCTATAACCCGATCTCAGCGCCACCTACCGGTTCCAACGGTATAAAAAGTATCCTATCTTTCAAGTTGGATCAAAATGCACACGGTGTGCAAATAGCGGCCCCGGCAGACGTTGTTCTGCTCTGAAAAAATAAATTCTAGGACCCGATCCTAGCGCCACCTACCGGTTCCAATTGTAGATTTAAACCATCCGGGGACCCACTCAAACACACAAAAACAAAATCGCTCCCCGTTGTTAAGAGGATTCTACAACCCGATCTCAGCGCCACCTACCAGTTCCAACGGTATAAAAACTATCCTATCTTTCAAGTTGGATCAAACTGGACACGGTGTGCAAATTTGATTAAAATCGGTTGAGGAGTTTAGGAGTCCATCGCGGACAAACATCGTGACACGAGATTTATATATATAAGATATACACATCATTTATATACACATAATTTATATATAATATATACAAGATATAGTGTTAAAATGCAGGTCTTTTTTTGTCACTTCTTTTTCGGGGGCACGCTAATTCTCAAAAGCTGCCTATAATTTTATGTCTGTAGCTTCACTCCAAAAAACCTATTAAAATGATCCTTTTTTTGTTTATGTTACCATATTTTTTTAAATTTTCAGTTTTTATGGCAATTTTTCGTTATGTTCGAAATTTCCTTTTCAGAGCACTGCGTATTCCCGCAAACCCCCACAAAAAGCTCTAGATATGTGGAATATAATATTAATAATATAAAATTCTAAACATTCTAATCAACGACTCACTTATGATGAAAAAAAGTCGATAGCAGCTGTCATTTTAGTCCAGGTAATACAAATTTCAGAGTATAAAAATGTTATTGTTAAGTGGGCGATATTCAGATCAAACTATTAATCTAAAGTTCTTTAGTCGATGATAAAGCAAATTGGAACGGGTATAATTTATTCGAGAAAAAAGCGGAATCTATTAATGGAAGTGAGGTAACGAATCGTAGTTAGCCACGCCTTGCCTTGTTCAGACTACTATCTCCTGCTAATGGAATTCCATTTTTAGAATTTTACTTCTCTCCCTTGTAAATCTGGTTTTTTAAATCGATAATGTTTACAGATCCGTAGCCATTTAGTTAAAACTTGTGGTCACCCGTGGTCGAAATTCGACCATAATAATTTGTTTAATCACAGATTTCGCCAAGGCTACACTATCAATTTGACTTTAAACAAAAGAGTATACAGCGTGTTTCAGACCTTACGACAATAAATCGGACCACGTTTTCGTCATGACGTACTCTACCCAAATACTGTAATGTATGTAAATTGTGGGTAGTTTTGTATTTCACTAACAAGTCGAATAAAGCAGTCTTGTTACCGCCGCCATTGTTTTATTTGTAGTACATTACAACTGGCGACGAGAATATTAATTTAAAATAAGTATTTAGTAAAATGCCTTTCGGAAAGTTATACGAATTTGATATATACGGTCGTGCAAATTGGGACGCGTACGTAAGGCTCGTGGAACAATTTATTTTGTTAAACGATATAAAACGCGAGTTACGCGTGGCCACGTTGGTCACCCACGTCGGCGCAGCAACGTACCAGGTCATGTGCGACTTGTGTTCACCCAAGCACCCGGAGGAACAAGATTTTAAGGAATTGGTCAAGTTAGTACGTGATCACTTAGAACCAAAGAGATCGGAAATAGCCGAGAGGCATGTATTTCGACAGCGACGTCAGGCGGAGATGGAAAATGTGGGCATTTTTCTGCAAAATCTCAAACATCTCGCGACCTATTGCAACTTTGGAAATTATCTCGAAGAAAATCTTAGAGATCAATTTGTATCTGGGTTGCGAAGTGAGGAGATGCGATCCCGTCTATTCGCAGAACCCGCGCTAGATTACAAAAGGGCGGTGGAATTGGCGTTGGCGCTGGAGGCGGCCGAGCGGCACGCGGACACAGCGGCCGCGGGCAGCAGCGGCGGCGTGGCGGACCCCGGGCCCGCGCCGCACTGTGCGCCAGGCGATACAGGACTCGGGCAGGGCGGTGGCGGACTCCACCGAGTGGCGGTCCCCGGCGGCAGCGGGGCCCAGGCCACTGGCGGATGGCAGCGACCCGCTTGCTGGCGATGTGGCAGGCAGGGCCACGTACCGAACAAGTGTCGTTTTAAATTATATATGTGTAATAAGTGCAGTGAAAAGGGTCATTTGGCACATATGTGCTCAATTAATTTACAGTGTTCCATGAACAAAGATAGATATAAAAACTATTATATAGCGGGCAGTGACAGTGATGCTAGCGATGGATTGCTTTAAAATTTCATATTAAGAAAACAAGTAAAAGCGACTCATATTTAATTTATTTTGTTAGAGTATATGTTGTATCTTTGATGTAGTATAAAGTAAAATATTAATTGTGTTAAAACTATTTTTTGAAAATTATTTTTCGTATTTACCAATTCTGAGTAACAATCGCGATTAGACGAGGCGGCCGTATACTTAGTTTTTACATTTATTTACTTTATACATATTTTGGCTTACGAAACATGTCTGTTGCATTGATTTATCTATATCAATCGCACAGGAACCAAACGGCTATATAATAATTTCTAGCATTATTAATATATACATATCAAATACCACTTTATCGTCTTACTTTTTAATACCGTTACAAGTAATTATTACTTTTAAGAGTAGTACAATTATTGCTTGTAGGCGTAACTATATGTATATGTAAATGAATGTAATTGCTGTGTCAACTTAATTAGCATGTTATTTTACTTGTTAAAGAAATGTCATCATAGCTTGTTAATTTCGTGCAAGGTCTAGTCAGCTTCGGTATTTTTAAGATGATTACGATCCAAATGTACTCAATTGACTTGTGCGGAACAGCTATTTGCGACACTAGTAGCGGATTATGAATTGATGACATGAAAATATTAGATTTCCATAAAGACACTGGCAATCACTGTAATCACTATATATTTAGGCGTATGTTATTAGTAGTTGAAAATCTTTAAGGCTGTGTTGTCTAGACTATGAGACGCTGGCTTACAATTGAAAATGAAGAGATGTAAATTGTTGACAAATCATGATTTATTATAGGCAGGGAATATATAAATATTCCAGCATAGATAGGCAGGGAAATATACGTATTCTAGCAAACATAGGCAGGGAAATATATATATGTATTCTAGCATAGATAGGCAGGTACAGATTTTACTTAGGTCAAACAGGTGACAGGGGGCTACGCCAGATTTATTTAATTATTATTTTGCACAATGCCATGTAGTTACTACACTCTCTGTACAGATAATTAATAAGCAGAGGGCACAAGTTGGCTCGATGAACGTTAGTAATCATACGCGGGTATAGATAATCAGTTACTAGAGCTGGCATATATCTGCTAGTGGTACATCTACACTGCGTATAGAGTGCTATGCTTCATTGATTTTGTTTAAAATAAATGATTTTTATATATGTCGTGGAAGACCACGGGCACTAAAAATGGCCCAAACTTTTGGAGGGTTTGCGTGGGGGCCATGGGAAGGCTAACATGTAGAGGCCCCTTGAAAATTTAATTTAAAAGTAGCGTGACACTGACAGGCGATTATCCCTGTCTGCACTATATTGTAACAGGCTGTCCTGTCAACCAATAAAATGAGATCTATTTATTGTTTATTTAAAGACTAGAAACCATAATATTGTAGGATTGGAATACAAGAAAATACAGAGTTTATTATAAATTATAGTAAGCAGGTAACTTCTATACAACATTGTAACAGTTATTAACCGTATTTAATCTAAATTGTATATAAAAGAAATCTTTTGATTGAAACTCTGAACCTTTACCATGCTTAGGCCAATATTGGACCGTTCAGTTCTGTCTTTCAGTTGGGATGATCTAGACAAAGTGATGCATGTAAACATGGACTTAAATCATGTCATTCAATATTATTGAATAAGGTCACGTCCTTTAGGTTGATCCATCAAATATCAGCACTAGTGTTAATATTGTATACCTATTTATAAAGTTATATCTACATGTATTGTATTATAATCACATTTTCTTCTATTAAAGTGACTTAGTTATTGCTATGTTAATATGTTCATTCAAATTCATGATAATAATACTATTTCATTAATACTATTTGGATCACAAAACCATTTTCTTTAACCATTTCATTTACCAATGGTGAAATATGTGGATATTGTTTTTTTTTCTATTTTGCTTTATTGTTCTGTTATAAAAAGGGGGGAAATGTAATGTATGTAAATTGTGGGTAGTTTTGTATTTCACTAACAAGTCGAATAAAGCAGTCTTGTTACCGCCGCCATTGTTTTATTTGTAGTACATTAAGTACATTAAGTACATTAATTTGTAGTACAAAAAAGAATCAAGGTAGCTTCTTTGGTTTAGCCACAGGACCTCATTTTTCATTTCAGAATTTTACAACAACATGTATCTGTTATTGTGACTAAATCGGTAGGTTAGTGACCAAATCTATCATGTTGCCAGCTCGTCTCTTCATCATTAAACGCGCAAGATGTTCATTCTTACCAAGCTCAGTTAACCAAAATTTACAAGATGTTCTGTTTTTATTGTCTTTTTATCGTAATAAATTAGTTCGGAAATTGCTTTTCTTAAATTTTGACATTACGGTTGATTTAATAGTACCAAAAACTTTGTATGGAGTAAGACTGTTAAAATTATGATTTATTGTCATTTGAAATGAAACACGTTGTATATGCGTGTGTGTCAAATTTACATAGAGTGTGTAATGTTGTTTATTGATTTAATGTATTTTTTATACATAATTTGAAAAAATATTAGCATTCGTCACTTCTCCTCTATATAAAATATAAGTGTGCGAAGTTTCATACTCTTTCGTCTGCGCAATTGTGGTAAAAAGGGGTACAACGTTTTTGCTTCACGTATTAATATATCGAGGGCTTCATAACATATAGGCGTATACGCAAAAATGCCATTTTTTGTTGTTTACTAAAAACGATGCATATCGAACGGAGAAAAAATACAATTTCCTGCGGCCGGGCGGCCTGTCGTAAGAGGCGACAAAACAACCCACAGCCAGGTGGTAGGGCATTTGCCCGACTGGATGGCTACCACCCCTGTTCCAGAGTATGCCACCGTAACAACCTAGAATTGTGCTCCGGCAATAGGAACCAGGTTCCAGTTTCCCTTAAGAGAGCAGCAGCGCATTTGTAGCACCTTTGGTGTTGCAAATGTCTATAGGCGATGATAACCACTTTCCATCGAGTGGGCCGTCTGCCTGTCTGCTGCACTCCTGCAATAAAAATAAAAATTAAAAAACTAGCTTTGTTTTATTCACAATATTCTCCCATGTGTACAACTGCACTTTTGTCCTTACGCCTTTGTTTTGAAGCCCTCGATATAGATACACAATTATTCTATTGCAAGCCGCGGATAAAAGCTAGTAGGTATAGAAAACACTGAATAATACTAATATGTCCTATAAAGGACATAAGTCTTTCTTAACCTCATAAGGGTATTCAAACCATCGCAAAGCTTAGGGTTAGCTTAAGCTCACTTTATTCTTCACTGAGTGTGACCTCATTAGTGGTAAACAAGATTTACGTCTTGCGACGGCCGCTTTAGCATTTGTGTTGAATACTGAACTGTTAAACAGTATATACTCTAAATACTTCTAGTACATATATATACATACATACATACATAACTTCACGCCAGGTCCCTTGCGGGGTAGGCACGAACAACAGAGTGCCATACAGGCTTATTCTTACACACCTCACTTGCTTCTTTGACATTCATAGCTCTTGTCATGCACGCTCGTCTATTCTTAAGGCTCCTGACATCACATTATATGTATATGTATTTATATAATACATATATATGTACTAGAAGAAGAAGTCGCGAAAGGCCACGACACACCTTCCATTATCAAATTGATTGTGTACTAGCAGAAGGTGATGTCAGGAGCCTTAAGAACAGACGAGCGTGCATGACAAGAGCTATGAATATCAAAGAAGCAAGTGAGGTGTGTAAGAATATGCCTGAATGGAGCTCTGTTGTTCGTGCACCCCGCAAGTGACCTGGCGTGAAGTTATGTATGTATGTATATGTACTAGAACATCAGTTAACTGTAGTACCTAATCTACATATACCCTCTATCACACCAAAATCATCATACCATCCTTTCACACAATCCATCCATTGCTTTTTTGGTCTACTTTTACCGATCCATCTTGCAGTTTAACGTTCTTATTGTCACGTAATTTTCACCCCTCCTCGTTCTATGCCTATAAGACAAAACTGTCTGTCAATCAGCACTGTAAGTTTTACTCGTTTTACACCAGTCTCTTCGGAGGTGTGGGTCCGTGTTATTTCTTTTTTTTAACTACGCTACGGACTCGAGTTCCGTACCTTTTTTTAAAGCTTAATATCTAGATTTAATTTTTAAAATTTAACACGCTTATTGTTTTAGTTCTTGTGTGTGGCATTAATTAATTTGTGTTGAGGTATGTATCTTACGAGTGACGTACTATATTAATTTATCCTAATTTTAATACTAAACTTATACGCATGTAGAGTGTATCTGTTACATGCTGGTGTTGTGAGGAAGTGCATGTGCAGTGTGGGCCTTATGTCTATACTTATATAATATTATCCTATCTAGTGCCGTGTGTGTTGTTTTTTCCTTTCAGTGTGGGTCCGTGTTCCACCGCTGCCACCATGCTTTGTCTTAACCACTATAAATAAAACAATTGATTCTTAATTAACACTGTAAGTTTTATTAGACTCCATTTTGTTCTGTTCTTGGTGTTGCCCTCACCAATACTTAAATATAGAACACATTTAATGGCATAGCTCTTAAATGATAGATTATTTAAATTGGTTTACTAATTATTTTATTTTACACGCAACACCGAGGGGGCCGTCCATCCATCGAATTCAATCTTTAACACTGACAAGGATAGTGTATTGTTACGAGCTACAGGACTCGAATTAAAATGCCGTTGGAATTACTATGATGTTTATTAGAACTATACAAACACGTATAAGAGAGGTACAAATATAACTAGACACTACTAGTAGAAACTGCACGATTCAGTAACACGCGCCAAGTCCGTCACTATATCGCTCATCGAATCTACGTCTTGCTTGTATCGTAATCTTCGCTTGACTCTTATCTCCTCTCTCCGCATTGGACCATTGCTTTACTATACACCGATACCATACCTGGCAAGCTTCGACGCAATACAATAACAAGAAGAAATAGTTTGACACATCTGCCTAATGATGGCCAGAACACAATTACAATAACAATAGAATGTTTTTCTTAATTACACATTCTAAACACGAAGTAAACAAAAGAATTCCAAAATGCGGGCAGGTAATAAACTATTACCTTCCCGCATTAAACTAAACTGCGTAGGTAAACTGCGCTTTATGGCAGGCAGATGTGCCTTTACCTTTGTCGGAATGGAACAGTAATACCTATTTTATGTTTAATAAGCATACATCATACTAAAAGAGGACAGAAAGCTAAGTTTTTAAAGTAAAATCTAGCTGAGGATACAGAATATTTCTTTGCCGCAAAGTGGTCTCCGCGCAAACAGGGATTTATCCGGACACCATGTGCTAATGTAATTCTACTGTACATCGCTTCAATGAACGTGGTCACCATGTTTTAGGATAAACATAATAATATATACGTTATCATGCAGAGTATATGAATGTGCAAGACCTTATAAGTGCTTTTTTGTCAATCTATAGGGATGAATAAAATTGAAGTGTCTATTTGTCATGTCAAAATAAAAATCTGAAAATATCTGGGGATAATACGGGCCAAAAGAACCTTCTATTGTAGAACTTTCGTTCATCATCTATCCCTTTCTAAAATAATAGCTGTCCTTCTCTTTTCCTTAGAATTTAATCTTATAAACAATTGTTGGAACATATACCACCACATCATAGGAAAAATAACAATATATCTAGTAATTAGGTATTAATGAAATAATACCTAAAATGCGAGCATAAAACGTTGTGTTTTATGCTCGCATTTTATCTTGCCACAGTTTATACACTTAAAATTTAGATTCGATCAACATTTTGACATAGTTTAAACCGAGCAGCGGGTTCAGGGCACCGCTCATACTTCCAAGCTTTAATACTTTCTTTAAAATTCTCAATGGCCAACTCGACCTGTTGCCACCAACCAAATGTGCCACAAACACTCCTCCGTCTACCGAAGTAAATACTACTAAAGTGTAGAGGGCGTCTTGACCCTGCTCAAGACATGCTCTGATCTCATTGGTCGTTTATTAAATTACAATATTCATAACTTTTATTACGTTAGAACGATCTTTAAGTTATAGAAACATTTAACAAATCTAATTAAATTACATTAAGAATTTTAGAAGTAATTAAAATGTAAACAAATGATATTGTGCGTTATACATCCAGTCAACAATACGTTCAATTACAGCTTCCCTCCGACATATATATATATATATATATATATATATATATATATATATATATATATATATGTCGGAGGGAAGCTTTAATAAAAGTTATGAATATTGTAATTTAATAAACTACCAATCAGAGCAGAGCATGTCTTGAGCGGGGTCAGACGCGCCCTCTATACTTTGAGTAGTATCTACTTCGGTAGACTGAGGAGTTTTTTGTGACACATTCGGTTGATGGCAATAGATCGAGTTGGACCATGGAGTATTTTAAAGAAAGTATTGAAGCTTGGAAGTATGAGCGGTGCCCTGAACCCGCTGCTCGGTCTAAACTATGTTTAGATGTCTTTTAAATCTAAATTAAAAGTGTATAAACCGTTGGCGTTGTGTTTTATGCTCGCATTTTATCCTGATGACGCCCACTAAACCTGCAGTAACTAAAGGAGATGTCGTGAGAACGAGGTCGTTCTGCGACATATATATATATATATATATATATATATATATATATATATATATATATATATATATATATATATATATATATATATATATATATATATATATATATATACCCCTACCTGCTAGTTCTGGGTTGTTTTGTCACCTCTTCGCCTCTCGACAATCCGCCTGGTCGCAAAAGGATATAAATATAAAATTAAATAATGCAAAGCAGGACTATCCACGCATGCATTTAGATATGGTAACAAGAATCCTCTTTTACGAGAAATATTGGCTTTTTGTTATATTGGTACACTCCATCGCGATTTGTGGGAACCTCTTTACACAGTACGCGCTTAATGGGGATATAGCTTCACTATCTTCGCGGAGAATGTATTTTACACTTCGGAGATACGCTTTCTTAAGGATCCTTTAGAGGATATCTCTACGTCGTTTCGATTTGGTGGGGAAACTGTGATGTAAGGCTGTTTTTGTTGTAGTTAGTATGCATGCAAAATCTTCGTTATAATTGCGATTTTGAAATTATTTTTTATTAGTTGTTGTTTTTCTTTGCCACAGAGTCAGGCAAAGGACTTACTCCATACAGCCTTAATTTTTTATTAGATTCTGACATTTTAAAAACTAGCCGAAACGTCATATTATTATTTTTTTAATAGAAATCGTATTAAGGCTGTGAATACGTACTATAACTATCAATTTTTGATTCAAACATATAAAACTAGCGGCCCCGGCAGACATTGTCCTGCACTGAAAAATAAAAATCTAGGACCCGATCTCAGCGCCACCTACCGGTTCCCATTCTGGATTTAAAGTATCCGGGGACCCACTCAAACACACAAAAACAAAATCACCAAAATCGCTCCAGGTGGTTAGGAGGATTGTAAAATTGATTCCAGCGCCACCTACCGGGTCCATTTGTGAATCTAAACCATCCGGGAACCCACTCAAACACACAAAAACAAAATCACCATAATCGCTCCAGGTGATTAGGAGCATTCTAGAACCCGATCTTAGCGCCATCTACCGGTGTCAACGAGACAAAAACTATCCTATGTCCGTCTCCTAGTTCTAAGCTACCTCCTCACCAATTTTCAGCCAAATCGGTACAGCCATTCTTGGGTTATAAATAGTGTAACTAACACGACTTTCTTTAAGATATATATATTTTGAGCAATATGTCACAATTTGGTATTCGATGTTCGGTCGAATAGTATTCAGTATTCGGCTGAATACCGAATAGTTAAAAAAGTGGTCGAATAGACCGAATGCCGAATAGCAGCCGAATAGTCATGGCATCTCTACTAAAAGTTCAAAACATTGCAGACACTATAAAAACAATATTCATACTAAAGCGTATTAATCTCAAGACACCTTTCTCGAGATTACCCAAAGATTTGTTGTATGACGGAAGATAAAAAATTATATTTCATAATTTTCATGATATCCGCTAAATCGGCGAGTGTAGGGAGCGTGTCGCGACTGAACAAATACTAATACGGGAGCTGAGTTTAAAAAATAATAATCGGAAATATCGGCCTGTCGAAGTACGCACATTGCAGTGTTGAATGTTGTGGGTGGAGGCGACCTAGGTAATATACGTGTCTTTTGGCTACGAAACCATAGCAAATATTTAATCGAATATATCCATATATCGTCGTCGTCACTGCCGGACTTGTAACTATATTTTTGGTGACATAATTTTTTCGTCAAACTTGTGATATATAAGAAGTAGCATTTTTAACAAATAAAAATATTTCAGCGAAAAATGTTGTCACAAGATCCTGCATTGACGGCGACAATATTTAAGACTACGAACGGATTTTGTTCTAACTAAATTTTAAAGCTACAGTCTTTTTAGGTGATTTTGAAAGCTTTTGGAGGTGCAGCTACGAATATGTCACATAGCAGTTAAGATTTCTGTATATATAGTCTTGATCTTAAAACATAAAAAAACGTTTCGCAGGTTTACTGCAAATTATGATTTGGTTAGGTTAGTTACATTTTAATGGTGTAATACACTAAACACGTCAACACTTGTCGTTCGTTGTCGTTCACTTTTGTTATGACTTTCTAAAAACTGAACAGTTGGCAAAGTTTTCTTATTGTTATTTTTGTTTCCTTAACAAACTCTATTTATTTCTTAATATTTTTTTACATATACCACAAATAGAGGCAGTGCTGCCTTGTAACGTGGAGAGCAGAAGTATAGTTCGATGCAAACTTTAGTTTGCCTCCATTACTAGCGGCTCGGAACATCGCACTTTCCGATGCGCAGAACGCGATTTTAGTTATTAGAGGGACGAGGTCGTCTGAGGACGCGGTATATCCTAGCTCGCACTCTCGTTCACTTTCTCGTTTACGAGACTTCCCCGGCGCTCGGCTCACCAGAGTTGCCAATTTAGCGCTTTAGGAGCTAGATATAGTGCTTTTTAGGGCAATCCAGCTCCCACTTTTATTAAACAACTTCCAGCGCAAAATCTTGCGCTTTTCATAATATGCAAATATCTAATTAATTTTATAATAAATATATATGAATATCTATACTCATATTGTCAAGAGGAAAGATTAAATTGTTTGTTTGCATTGAAGAGGCTCCAAAACTACTAAAACGATTTGAAAAATTCTTTCACTCTTGGCAAGCTACACAATCCCTGGGTGACATAGGCTATATTATGTTTACAAAAAAATAGGGATCCTTAATAAAACTCCAATAACTTAACCCAAGGTGTAAAAAATACCTAAAATCGCGTGCACTGCGAAAACTATTGATGATAGAATGAAATAATGTACTACGACTTTGCAGAACACATACAATATTTACAAAAAATGTCGCGACACTATATATCTAACTATTATAGTTATGCCACAATAAGTGTTCTTTTATTTTAAAATTTTAATTAAAATGCCGCCGCTACAAAAGCCTCTTTATGTGTATCTTGGTATTAATCCTTATCAAAATAAATTACTTCATATTCAAGACTGCTTTAATACCTTCATATAAATTTGAATTATTCAAATCAGACATTCCATTCAAAAGATACCACGAGTTTAAAAATGTAAGTATTAAGACCACGTGACTGTGACACTTTTTCGTGAGCGAAAAATCGTAAGACCGTCTATATAGAAGTTTCACCTCAAACAAATACAACAGCTGTCATCCTCCACCATAGCACCATTTTATATAATTTAACCTTCACATGGTGCCTAATAGGATTGTACATGTCGACTGTACACTGTACTGTACTGTTTGTACACTCGAATTATTTTGACGTGCCCAACTCCCGTATCACACGACCGTGTCTTCATCTTTTCACCATTAATCTGGATATATGGGTAATATTTCTCACTAACTGATGTTTTATTCTGCTCACACAATATATAAATTGTTTTCTTTGCCTCGGACCTGTCTGCTGGAAATTATTGCCGGATTGCCTCGGACATTAGGTTTGCTTAGCGCTCTCATTACACGTGTTCAAAACAGTATTTCTGTTGGATGAAAGAGGATAATGGGGAAGAATAGTCATATTGACATCAAAAGAGTATATATGTAGGGATGCAAACAAAACATCGATGTATCGTTCATAAAAATCGATGTTTTAACATCGATGTTGAAACCAAAACATAGACATATAGCGTCATCTTGCGCCCTACCTGTGATCTACACAGATTTCTATTATATCATTTTTTTTCATTTTTTTCTTATTGCCAATCATAATTTATAATAATCCTTCGAAATCTATACGTTTCAATCAACCCATAAATGTACCTTTAAGTTCTACTAATTATAGACAAAATTCATTTTTAGTGCGAGCAAGTAACTATTTAAATAATGTAACTTAATACGATGATATCGACCCATTTTCAATCAGTATTTCAGGAGCCAAGCGGTGTCTAAGCCTGAAATTTTTCAACAGTGATTAGACTTCTCGGTGCCTTTTTAATGTTTTTTTATATTTGCATGTTACTTTAAGCTATATCTTATCCGTGTAAACCTGTCATTGGCTTTCTTGTATTAATTTTAGATATCTAACCAAATGTTTTAGCTGTAGGTTTTCCATAAATAAATAAATAATGTTGATCATCATACCTATTTCTTTCATATCTATTAAAAATTACCATTTTTTTAGATGTAGTAGATTTATTTGAAATGGTGATAGAGATGTGTTAGTGTATGACCACGCTGTTGTTAAGTACGGTAGTGAATGTTGGGTAAGGCAAAAGACATATAAATAGAATAAACATAGTATTTAGCAGGAATGAGAGCATTGAGAAGTGTGTGTGGCCTTTTAAAAATGGAGTGGCAGTGGTGTAAAAGGATGATGTTAGTGAAAGCAAGAATTACTACATATAATATTAATAATACATATATATTTTTTTAGTGTGAATTTTATTAATGAAATGCATTACACTATATATTTTGTTGTTATGTGTTGTATTGTTCACCGTAACTTCACTTTATCGTCCCAGACGGACGAACAGCGCTAGTCCTTGTTGGCTAGCATTATGCTGAGGCTGGGTCCAATTTAGGACTTATTTTGTTTCTTTCTCTATTTACATTAACTTTGTTTTATTGTTCTAAATAAAATATTTTCTTTCTTTCTTTCTTTTCTTTCTAAAAAAGTTTTGCTAAATTGGTTTGGGCGACACATCGATATATCGATGAAATTTTTCTCATTTAGGTTGCCTGAAAGAAATCGCTTTGAGCGATAAGGCCGCCTATTGTATTGCCTAGAAAATATTGCAAATATTGTGTGTTTTTGTAATGTGTGCAATAAAGTGTTATATATCTATCTATTTATCGATGTTAAAAAAACGATGTTTCATTTGCAACGGAAGAAGAAGCGTCAAAAGTTTATGTAAATGTTGATAACAAAACATCATTCATAATTTACATCTAAAAACATCGATATCCTACATCGATGTTTTTATGAGCGATGTTGCATCCCTAGGAGCGAGATGGAATGCCCCTTCGTCTCAAATGAAGATATTCTAGCAAGGAATCGTTTGTTACCTTAATTATTGCACAGCACCATCTATTGGCTTCTCTGCATCCGAACAACTTCAAACCGCTCCCGGGACTTGAACCAGGTAGATGGCACTGCAATCGGGTACCAGGATTTAGATGAAATTATGTTTTATGTGTTTGTTCAAGTTGGTCCCGGGATGGTTTGGATTCACGATTGGATCCGGTAGGTGGCGCTGCTAAACTCCTCCTAAACAGTGGGACCGATTTTAATGAAATTCATTTTTGTTTAAGTGGATTCGAGAAAAGTTTAGATTAACATTTGGTCCCGGTAGATGGCGCTGCAGTCGGTTTCTAGATTTTTATTTTTTAAGGCATAACGTCTGTCGGGTACAGCTATAATTTAACAGTTTTTATGTGAAAACAAAAGTGTTGTTTTAACGATTGTCCACGCAATTTTTTTTAATTAAAGCTTTCCGTGTGCCTGAAGGAACATACGTAAAAAAATAACCGAATTGATCCAGCCTCCTCGAGTTTTGCGCTTAGCAACATACATTTTTACACACCAACATATATAAAAAATAAACTATAGAGAAATAAACAATAACAAAATAATACAACCTCCTCCTTTTTTCAACTTTGCAAAAAATAAGTCTAATTTTTAAAAATATTATACAAACAAACAAAGTCACTTATGCATTTAGTTTATCTCTTAACAAACAGACACAGTGTCATCACTATTTTGCATTTTTAATAATATGGAAATTATTTTTCTTTCCATTGTTTGTTAAGCTTTTTTCCAGTTCATTTGTAGAGGTCAAAGGTCTAGACTGTCGTTGGGAATAGTTGAAATTACAAATCCCAGGTTGCATTTTTTCTAATATCACACAGGGATTATATTAACTGAAACTGTAAAGATACATACACACTTGCGACTAAAATTGATATTGTTACATACCGACAAAGAACGCACTGGAATTCTTTTGTTTACTTTGTGTTTAGATTTTGTAAATAAATAACTTGTTTTATAGCCGTCATTAGTGTCGGACTAATCCTTATTGTTATTGTTTTCGACTGAGCTTGCCAGATGTGCGGATTAAGGCGGTCCATTTCTCGGTATTATACACTTTAGTATAAAACAATGCTCGAACGGAGGGGTGGGGCCGTCAAGCGACGATAACGATACTAACAAGACGTGTGTAGTAATTTCGATTAACGATATAGTGACGGACTTTGCGCGTGTTGAATTGCATTGAATCGTGCAGTGTGAACTGGTTGCATCCAGTTTTAGTTGTGCCTGTTTTATACGTGTTTGTACAGTTCTAATAAACTCTATAGTAATTCCACCGGCATTTTAATTCGAGTCCTGTGTATCTCGTAACAATACAATTAACTAGCTACAGTAAATCTGTTATAGGTTTCGAGATCGTATAGAGAAGAAGGATATGCTGGCGGCGTTGTCCACTCTTGACTTCATTCCTGGGACACAAAATATCGCAGCATTCAAAATATAATGTAAGCTATCGCTTTAGTGGAAATTGAGTCGGAATAAGCTAATTTTTATGTACCGATTCCCGAGGTGAAAAATCATTTTATTAAGTTAAATTTGCTATCGATCAGTAAAACATCACATTTAATAGTTAGAATCACATTTTAGTCTGACCATTTTAAAACATTGCCAGAAAAATTCACGCGGGATTCCCAGGATAAAAAGTAGAGCAAGGCTTAAGTCTAAGAATTAGCTGTCGATCACCGACAACCGCATCTAAATCGGTCCAGTAGTTTTTACGTGAATCCTGAACAAATAGGCAAACCGACAAATAGATAAGAAACCTAAAAAAACGTCTTCTCCGTCTTTTATATAGTCTATTCCAGTTGGGGGTTTTTTTATAGCTAAAGTCTTTTGTATTTTTTTCTGTCTGTCTGTCTTTTGACAGGCAGCCATTCATTGAAACACCAAAGGTGCGTTTAACAATTCGCTGTTGCTCTCTAAAGGGAGACAGGAACCTGGCCACCAATACCGGAGCACAACTTAAGCTTGTTATGGCGGCATATTCTAGACCAGGGGAGATAGCCATCCAGGCGGGCAAATGCCCTAATATCTAGCTGTGGGTTGTTTTGTCGGTTCTTACGATCGGCTGCCTGACCGCAGGAAATTGTATTACTTCTACGTTCCTGCATCGATTAAAAATCAATTATTTTTACGGACGGATCAAGTCTACGAAATTCTAAAAAATATTCAATTTAATGCAAACATTAAGACAGCGTATTCTATCTATTTAATTTAAAGAAACATAAAACAGTTGTCCTGAATTCTCTGCTTTGATCGCTAGTCTGTTCTCCTAATACAACATTGTATTATATTATAAGCTGCCTGCGTTAGTCCGATTCAAATTTTAATGGAAACAGTTGGTCACAGTACATAGAGTAGATGTGCCAGACACCTCTGAAATTATTATTAATTAAAAGGATTAAGTGTTATACTAATTTACTTCGGTTTATTAAACTTTTGTTTTGGAATGTTAATATCAGAGGGGCAAATAAATTGAAACAATTTAGTTAAAACGCGCAGACCTGAAACGATAGACGGGTTTCAAGAACATTGAATTATTCAAGTTTATGTTTATACGGATCACTTTGGTTGATTCATCTAAATTGAAAGACAAATTTTATCCGCGCAGGAACGGGAAAGAATACAAATTCCTGCGGCCGGGCGGCCTGTCGTAAGAGGCGACAAAACAACCCACAGCCAGGTGGTAGGGCATTTGCCCGACTGGATGGCTACCACCCCTGGTCTAAAGTATGTCGCCATAACAACCCTTAGTTGTGTTCCGGCATTAGTGACCAGGCTCCAGTCTCCTTCAAGAGAGCAACAGCGCATTAGTAGTACCTTTGGTGTTACAAATGTCCATAGGCGATGGTAACCGCTATCCATCAAGTGGGCCGTCTGCCTGTCTGCGGAACTCCTGCAATAAAAAAAATAAAAAAAATGAACCGTCTAATATAGGCTTAATAGTCTTTTATTACCTTCAATTATTTTCGCAAACAAGGGAAAATTTTAATTTTATTTAGACCAGTGGTCGCCCGTGGTCGAAATTCGACCCTAATAATTAATTTAAATTATAACTTTGAACATTATTAAGGTTCTGTTGTCAAAGACTATACTTCTTTAATCACAGACTTCGCCAAGGTTTCACTATATAAACAAAAAGAGTATATTATGCGTGTGTGTGTCAAATACATGGTAGTGTGTGTAATGCTTTTTCATAGATTTAGATAGATAGATAGATAGAAACTCTTTATTGTACACCAATACAAACATGAACTTAAGACTAAAATTATATCTAGTTATGTACAAAGGGCGGTCTTATCGCTAAAAAGCGATCTCTTCCAGACAACCCCAGAAATGAAATTATATGATAATGGCGATGGTGGTATACGTAACATATAGTACAAACTACTTACATTTTAATAATAAATACATAAATTATATATATTACATAGATATATACTTAATATACATACCATACAAATACATATCTACAAAATATATAAATATTTATAATTTAATGTATTTTTTATGCATATTTTTTTTAATATTTGCATTCTGGACTCCGTCTCTATATAAACTATAAGTGTGCGAAATTTCATACTACCCCGTCTGGGCAATTTTCGTAAAAAGGGGTACAAAGTTTTTATATCACTACATAGTATAAAATAAAGTCGCCTTTTCTGTCCCTATGTGCGCTTAAATCTTTAAAACTACCCAACGAATTTTGATGTGGTTTTTTCCAATAGATAGAGTGATTCAAGAGGAAGGTTAATATGTATAATACATGCATCATATACTAAGGCAACATTGCTAATTTTAGAGGTTTCTATGTAGTGATGCCCGTGCAAAGTCGGAGCGGGCCGCTATGTTTTTATATACAACGTTCATAGTTTTTCTGTAGTGTATTTAATTTTGTATCAGCATTGCACCCGTGCGAAGCCGGGGCGGGTCGCTAGTATATTAATATATAGTTACTAATATAATATGTAGATTAATGATCTTATAACTCACTGATGTGGATACTTAGATTTATTTTTGGCGTGAAGTCAAAAAATCTACCTGACGGTAAGAGGCTGCTTCGAACATCTGCAACACCAGAGATGTGACTTACTTAAACACAAGTATATGAAATTCAGATACAAGATTTTTAACTCTATCCAATGAAATTATAAATGTACCAGTAAAAAATCACATTATTCATTAAAAAGTGACTGAGCAAAGAGTGTTTCTATTTTTTAGATAAATTTTTCAAAAAAATCTTGTCATTATAATTTATATGGGAAAGCTTAGTGATTTATTTGTTATTTTTTCTTTTGATATAATTTGTTTATAGTCCGGTCAAACTAGACCAAACAATGAGAGTGAAGGTGCATAAAATCACAACAAGCTGAAAATCACTAAAACTATTCAAAACATAATTATGAATAAACAATGTAAGTTCCCCATCATTCCCATTTATGGAAAAAAAATTACTCGCGGTCAAAGTTTAAAAAATTTTTTCGCGATATATCTCAGAAACGGTGACTCGTAGGAAAAAAAGAATTCATACATTTTTTTTTAAATAATTTTATGATTTACACTTTTTTTTCTGGAGTAATTTTATGATAAAACTTCGATTTTAAAAAAATCTTAAAAATTTGTATTTAAAATTATGTTTTAAACAATTTTACTGATTGCTTGTTGCGATTTTATGCACCTTCGAATGTCTAGACTGACCGCACTATTCATTTATTACCAAAGCTTATTTGACTGCTTCTGAATTAGAAAATTTGTATAAAATTAATTTTAGTATTTAAGTCATGTTACCGCTATGTGGTAGAAAGTACTGTGCATCTACAATTGTATGACACCTGCATAAGCTACATTCTTACTAATAATTCGATTACAATCCTTCCAATCCTAAGTGCGTACCCCCGCTCGCACGTAACAGTATGAAAAACAACAACAATTACTCTTAAAGTTCTAATCTTCATAATCTTAAATAAAATCTAAAATTCTTTTTTGATTTTTTTTATTGTCTTCGGATATGACCAAGCGAAGCCGTGTTAGAATTGTAGTAAATTATAATTTCACTCAAGAAGCCACGAGTCTCGTCGCTTAATAAATAAAGGGATAAGTTTTGACTTAAATTTAATATTTCGGGAACCGCTAGCGAGCACTTAGAAGCTTCAATGCGGCTTGTTTACAACACAAAGGGGCCGTTTATCATATTTTAGGAGCATTTAAAGCGAGCTGAAAGATAAAGCTAACGCTTGAAGCGCGTATCAGGCATATTCTAGAACAATAACTTTAGTTATTCGCTGGTTGTACTCGCGTTGGCAATAATGGCAGAATAGATCACGCAATTAATATAGGTATGTATAAAATTCCCATACTCCTCCGAAACGGCGTGACCGATTCTCATGAAACTTTTTATGCATATTCAGTAAGTCTGACAATAGGCTACTATCTATTTTTCAAACCCCTAAGTGATAAGGGGTGTCCACCCCAAAATTTTATTAATTAGACAAATAAAATATTTTTATTTTTTATGTTACAGCATTAAAAAACATACAACTGGCGCAGTCTGTCTGGCTTCCCTTTCTCTTACGCATACGCACAACAATGCAACGCGCACAGTCCGTCACTATTAGATTCCCGATTGTAGTAGACACGTCTCGCTTTGATCGTAGTTCTCGCTCGACTGCCCCTCCCTCTATCAGGCCATCGTTTTATACTGCACAAATGCGATGGGCCCGCCCGGCGACGTCGATCGAACTTCCTAGAATCAGCCTTTACTTTAAAATCCGTAACACCTGGCTAATGACCACAGCCACACACGGTTGTAAACGACTGCATTAGAATAATAGGCCGCTCTCTACAAACGTGTGCGAATAAATTACTAAATAAAAGAAGACGATCATAAAATATTTACAATAGTTTCAATGTTATTAGTTCAAATACCGACGGGTAATAAATGTGCTTCTAAAAATCTGTACCTGGAACCTGTCTTTGTCGGTGCCTAGGCTATAACAGTATATTAAGCAATATACTGAAAGCAAAATTGCTAACTGGGAAATAGGTAATAGGTGGCGCCAACATCCTTATAAACCAACGTAACGTAACGTATATATATATATACAGGGTGATTCAAAAAAATGTATACACACTTTAAAGTATTGTAGTTTTCCCGCTCTACAAGGCTAATGTTATATTTCTTCGCCAGGTGCCAGCATAATCGTCCCTCTATGTTATATTATCAGTTGGAATTTGTAATATCAACATGGGGGACGTACGTTTGAGTTTTGAAGAACGTAAGGTTATTAAGTGGTACTGGAAGTTTGAGAATGTAAATGAAGTTCAAAGACAGTGGAGAAGGGAGTATGATACAGAACCACCTTCAAGATTAACAATTACACGCATACGAGACAAATTCGAAGTTCATGGAACAGTGTGTGATGTGCATAAAGGTCATTCAGGTCGGCCTCGAACAGCTACAAGTGATGAGTCATCAACGGCAGTCTTGGAACTGTTTCAACGCTCTCCTAACAAATCTTCAAGGCAAGGGGCACGTGAAAGTGATGTAAGTGCTAGCAGCGTGCTACGCATTCTGAAGAGAGGCAAGTATCGTGTTTACATTCCAAGGCTGGTGCAACAGCTAAATGACGACGATCCAGATACGATGTACAGAATCTGTGGTGACTACTCAGAATTGTATTGATGCTGCAGGTCACCAATTTGAACAGTATTAACATTTGTTATTTATGTTTCATTTACATTGGACTTTCAGCTTTCTATTTTCCTGAAATTTAACTTTGTAGAACGGTAAATAAATTTTCTATGGAAGTTCAAAGTGTGTATACATTTTTTTGAAGCACCCTGTATATTTAATTATTTCGCCTTCTCCTCCGTTATGTGTTAAGACAGAGGTCTTTTTATTATTTTTCTTTAATTTATTCTATTTATTTCTTATTACTATGTACTCAAGGATGGGTAGAGGATTTTTATTGCTCTTTTATCAAAGTACTTATATATATTACATCTGTATGGTTATTACTATTTTACATTTTTATACTAATTACGTTTATATTTATTTCTAATTTACACTTTCTTATCTATTGTAACGTATATTACAAGACATGTATACAACACTTTTATACTTGTTACATGTTAAGTTTTACAAAGCCCATTCATTTTTCTCATTAATATTAAAAGCTTTCACAACAAAACTTTTAACAACTTCCAAACTCGAAAGCGAAAAAGAACTAATTTAACAGGCAATTTTGAATAAGTTGCCAAAACTTTAACATAATGCTGACGTAACAAAATTAATTAAAAACTGCGGTCGACGTACGAACAGCAGCTTTGACATGGGAAGAAATTGTTATAACGTGCCTCATATAAAATTATATTTTTATTCGTGCAGGAACGGAGGAAGAATACACTTTCCTGCGGCCGGGCGGCTTGTCGTAGAGGCGGTAAATCAACTTTTTTTTAGAAAAAAAAGTTACATACGTCTGTCGCTACAACATTGTCTATTCGATTTTAAGAAGTTTTTGCTATATCTTCCTAGCTCAAAATCTAATACACGTGAAATTTTCATGAAACCATTCTCTCTCTTTTCTTTCACCATATCCCAATTAATTGGGGTCGGCACAATATGTCTTTTCCTTCCACACTCCTCTATTCTGACATACATCTTCTGTCACACCACAAATCATCATATCATTCTGACCAAAATCGAATAATGACCAAAATCGGTTAAGAAACAAAAACTTATGGCGGAAACACTGTAAACATTTCACATTTCTGTCTGATTCCAAGGATTTTTCAGCTATATCTGCGAAGCCCAAATCCGCGAAGAAAATCATCAAAAATTTTTGGCTGAACATAGAATAAAAAAATACACAACGAATTGAGAGCCTCCTCCTTTTTTGAAATTGGTTAAAAAACATATCTACTGGTTTAATCAAATCCGACAATACTGTCATTCTTTCATTAATTTCTTTATTTTTTTAACAAAAAGCAATCATCTGGCTGGTTGGATTTTGAAGAGTCGCGGGTGATTCGTAATCAACGAAACAATTAGACCCCTAGAGGAAGGGATGAGAATTATTTATTTTTCACCCTTTTGTACCTGGTCGACGGTTAATAAATTCACTGGTACATTAACTTCGACTGAGTTAGGGTGTCGCAGTTATTTTGTCAAAAACTGAACTGTCCATCTGTGTTTGTATTTTTATTGCAAAGATAGCAAACAGGGTTCCAATTCATCTATTTCAATATTTTAGCGTTGGGAAGATATTCAAAACACGATTCCATTGCGATCCGGACAAAAATTCATATTCTACTAAATCCACCAATATCTTCTCGATATCACCGTAGCGGAATATTAGTAGAAAAAAATTGGTATTACATTCAAAAGCTATCAAAAATATTTACAAAAGTAGAGTAGCGTGCCATGCGCACGCGATTGGGATTAACAGAATTCAGGAGGAATCTAGACAGGGATATGGAACAGAGGGTGAGGGTAACTGACACTTGGGACATCTCATTCGTCATACAAAACAGGATTAGCTCAATGCTAAGCATTTCACGCCGATATTCTGTGAGAACGTGGTGTCACGCCGATCGAGCCAACCCAGTGAGCTGTGATGCCAGCATATCTCTACCATATCTAAAATGATGTTGTCCAATTCTTATTTCTTTTCAAAACTTAGTGGTATGGTTGAAATTTATGAAACTAAACAATAATGTAGTAACCGGCTTCTTAAGTCCTAGATGTAGAATTTGTCTTAACTTTAGCTGTTATATTTCAGCAGGTAATTAGGTACTCGTTCTGAAGCAGCGAGTAGTGTAACGCCCGAGACTACACGCTTTTTGAAGTCATAACTTCTTATAGGAGGGTAAACCTAGAGTGTGACTGGGTTCCCTTTCTCTCGCGCATACGGCAACAGTAGGCAGACTCCTCCTTTCTCACTCTAACTCTCATGCTTCCTCCTCTCTCTTCTCAGTGTTTAGTGTGTGATAGACATATACTGATGACAGTGAGTTGATTGTTAATAGGTCAATTTAGATTAGTTTAAGTTATCACTTCTGTCGGGCGTCCCGAGACGCAAGGTTTTTTTCTTAATGGGCCCCTTAGCATTTCCGACAAACAAAGTGGACTGTTTTATGTTAATTTGTGGCTTGCTTGATTTTTGTATAACTGAGTTTTAACCTGATGGAATACGATTCCCATCGCCTATGGACGTTTCTAACACCACAGGTGCTCTCAAAGGGAGACTGAAATCTGGCCACAACAGAACTCAAGGTTATAGCGACATACTATACACTAGACCAGTGTTTTTCAACGTGTGCCCCCCTTCAGGGGGGTCGCGAAGCTTCTATAGCGGAGTTGCAAAAGGTTGGAAAAGCTACTGAAGTAAAGTCTGCAATAACCGTAGATTAATCAAATTGCAAGTACACAAAAGTACTTTCTTTTATATTTCTATGACTTGATCACGAACATCAGTCACCATATCGCTTATCCTGCGTTGAATGGTACTGTCAGACAGAGGTATATTTTTCAGTTTTTCGACCTCTTTCTTGTTTGTCAAACATAATCTCCGCCATATCTAAAGCCGCTGTGGTAAAATCAAACTTTCGGCAATAGTATTAGGTTTTTCTGCTTTAGATACACGAAGAGCTACTCGATAGCAACGCTTTCTCTCTCTTCTCTCTTATTGCGGGGCGGCCGGCATCGGACGTGGTCGTACATATGCGCGTAAATTGCGTTATTTATTGGCGACGCATTTGATGTAAAAAAAATGTGTTTTACAGAACTTAATTAGTATTTTTTTCATAAAAACATTCATAAAATGAAAACTGCTGGGCCAAACTATGTTAAATTTTTAGGGGACTAAATGGCAACTATTCCGCATCAAACTAAACAAGAATCACGTAAATCTACATATGGAGCGGAATGGTTTTATTTTATAAAAAAATTTCATAAAATGAAAACTACTTGTCCAAATTATGTCCAATTTTTAGGAGACCGAATGGCAGCTATTTCGCGTCGAATAAAAAAAGAATCACGTAAATTGGATCATAAATCACGGAGTAATCGGTGAACATACATAAAAAAAAGTTTAAAAAAAGATTCCGACGAATTGAGAACCTCCCCCTTTTTTTGAAGTCGGTTAAAAAAGCAACGGGTAGGTTAGGTTAAGGGGGGGGTCGCGAAATATTTCTTCATATTAAAGGGGTCGTCATGAAAAAGGTTGAAAAACACTGCACTAGACAACGGGTGGTAGCCATCCAAATAGGCAAATACCCTACCATTTAATAACAAAATAGGTAACGCCAAATGAAGATAGATAACACTTTATTGCTTACTAAAATTACAATTTCAAAAATATACAAGGATAATGGTCGATGATGTTATGCTGGAACAAGTGAATGAGTTTGTATATTTCGGATGTGCTTTTAGTAGGGGTGGAAGGTACACCGCTGATATAGAAAGAAGAGTGAATTTGGGGAATAGTGTGAA
This sequence comes from Dendrolimus punctatus, assembly GCA_012273795.1. Taxonomy (NCBI): domain Eukaryota; kingdom Metazoa; phylum Arthropoda; class Insecta; order Lepidoptera; family Lasiocampidae; genus Dendrolimus; species Dendrolimus punctatus. Next base: position 10,965,872 of record CM022531.1, read on the forward strand.
TGGAGCGTTAGGTAAACTTCTAGGCGCTAAGAACCTCAGCCAGAAGGCCCAGCTTGGCATACACAACGCGGTGCTGGTACCTACGCTCACGTACGGAAGCGAGAGTTGGGTATGGAATAGAGAGCATGAAATTAGAGTAAACGCGATCGAGATGCGAACACTGCGCAAAATCTGCGGAGTGACGCTCGCGGACCGCGTTCTTAATACCGAAGTAAGAAAGAGAGTTGGTCTGAAAGAGAGTGTCGGGGTGAAGGTAAGGAAAGGAATGCTTCGGTGGTTCGGGCATGTGGAAAGAATGTTTGATGAAATAATGAATAAACAGATATACAATGCAAAAGTGGATGGATGCAGAAGTCGCGGAAGGCCACGACACACCTTCCATGATCAAATTGATCGTGTACTAGCAGAAGGTGATGTCAGGAGCCTTAAGAACAGACGAGCGTGCATGACAAGAGCTATGAATGTCAAAGAAGCAACTGAGATGTGTAAAAATAAGCCTAAATGGCGCTCTGTTGTTCGTGCCTACCCCGCAAGGGACCTGGCATGAAGTTATGCATGTATGTATGTTAGGGTGGTCGTTAAAAATTAAATTTCTTGCGACGCCCCCTAAAAAGCTTCCTTTTAATGAAAAAACACTGGGATTTTTTTATAATTTTTTCAAGTCAAGACAATACGTGCCTCAAGACGATTCAAGTTAATTTTTGGGTAATATCATGTTTTTTCAGGAAACTTCTTCATACTTAGAAGTAATAATTATTTTAAGATTGGTAAAGTTTTAACAATGAAATACCTTCCGTATTATCATTCTCAGTGATGAGTTTCAAATAATAGTTTCAGAAAAAGTTTAAAATTCTTCGTGATTCAAGCTTATCTTTCAATTTTTCTTATATTTTTAGTTTTAACTTGAATCGTCTTAAGGCACGTGATGTCTTGACTTGAAAAAATTATAAAAAAATCCCAGTGTTTTTTCATTAAAAGGAAGCTCTTTAGGGGGCGTCGCAAGAAATTTAATTTTTAACGACCACCACCCTAATGTATGTACATTAATATTGTCATGAAATTAGAAACAATAGGTGGCCTTATCGCTTAAAGCAATCTCTTCCAGGTCACCTAACTTATGGAATAGCTTAACCTAATCTGGTGATGTAGGTGGTGCAAATCATTACGTATTTCATAAATAAACATACTTAAACTGAATGAATGAATGAAAACACTTTATTGTTCACCAAAAATCAAAACTTTGTTCTTAAAACTAAGTACAATATACATGTTGAACAAAGGGCGGCCTTATCGCTTAAAGCGATCTCTTCCAGGCAACCCCCGAGAGATCCCGACGAATTGAGAGCCCCCCTCCTTTTTTTGAAGTCGGTTAAAAAGTAATGTTTTCTGGGTGCGTTCTCAAATGTAGGCGAGGCGATGATAGGAATGTATCACATTTCCAAGGTAACGCAAAACTAATGATGGCTATAATCCGAATTCAACCCTTTCATACGAAACCTTGCATTTCCATGAATCGTGTCATATTGTAAGGACACAATGCTCGGGGGAGCGTGAGTGGGGTGAGTGACCTCATTAGTGTCTGGACAGGACAGTCTCCGGCATAAAGGGAATATGTGGACATAAATCATTGTTGAAAATATTTTTGTTATATAATCGTAGTAGTAGTATATATATATATATACTAGCGGCCCCGACAGACGTTGTCCTGCTCTGAAAAAATAAAAATCTATGACCCGATCCCAGCGCCACCTACCGGTTCCAATTGTGGATTTAAACCATCCGGGGACCCACTTAAACACACAAAAACAAAATCGCTCCCCGTTGTTAAGAGGATTCTAGAACCCGATCTCAGCGCCACCTACCGATTCCAACGGTATAAAAACTATCCTATCTTTCAAGTTGGATCAAACTGCACACGGTGTGCAAATTTGATTAAAATCGGTTGAGTAGTTTAGGAGTCCATCGCGGACAAACATCGTGACAGGAGTTTTATATATATTAAGATATATATATATATATATATATATATATATATATATATATATATATAAATGAAGGATTTAAGAAGAAATACCTGATTAATATTACCATCTTATAAAAAGACTAATAAGTAATTTAAATATAACTTAAATTAACTAAGAGTTTTACGGCCGCTTGCATAAAGATCGCCTTTAAATAAAATTAGTTGATCATATTAAACTGCCTAAATACGTTTTACACAAAAAGTATAGACAGTTCTTTAAACATATTTAGCGGCAAATTTTTCGTTGAGCAACACGCTAATCGTATTTAAGGGTGTTAAATGCGTTCAGTTTCTTAAATAAATTTAAGGAACATTATGCAAGCGGCCCTCAATAATATTTACTATTACTGTATACTACGTATTAATACTGTTACGAGCTACACAGGACTCGAATTAAAATGCCGTTGGAATTACTATACAGTTTATTAGAACTGTACAAACACGTATAAAACAGGTACAAATATAACTGGACACAACTAGTAAAAACGTAATGCACGATTCAATAACAAGCGCAAAGTCCGTAACTATATAAATTATCGAATGTAGTACACACGTTTTACGTCGCTTGCGAATATCGCTTGTCTGCCCCTCTCTGCATTCAGGCATTGCTTTATACTGCACAATTACAATATGTCTCTTGGTCGCCAGACTGAATTTCTAAGAATAACACCTGGCTAATGACTACCATAAAAGATTACAATACACAATGGTATTTTTTCTAATTACAAATTTTAAACGCAAAGTAAACAAAAGAAGACTGTCATAAAAGCGGCGCTTCAATTTTATTAGCTCAAACGACGCCGGCGGGTAATAAATGTGCTTTGGTTGCAGGTGGTCCAAATTGTAACAATACTTATACTACGTATTTCAATAAGTAGGTATTAATCTCTCCTGCAAAAAATATAATTGAATTCCAAAGCTTTTATCCATTTCTAGAAATTCAGTTAAAACTTAATTGAACGTATTAAGTAATTCTCATTGAATAAAAATTTAATAATTCATCCAATAAAACGCCGTTCAGACGAAAGTCATGCCAAATTAGGCGTCAATAATGTTATAAGAGGATCCCCTACGAATAATAATGAAAATTCTACTGCCACGTGACCTTAGGGAAAGGGCACAGGAGAGTGTTTCGATAAATTAATTTTCAAGAATTATAACTACTCCATTGAAATCTTACAATTTAAGGGTCGAGTATTGCATTTGTTAGAGGACGCAATTTTATTTTTCGGACATGTGTGGGGGGTCAATAGAAGCTTAACCTCAAGTTTGTGGGGTCGTCACCCTTGTCCCCCGGCCACCATCTTGGAAAAAGTGGTGAAACCACTTTTTTCACGATATCTCGGAAACTATGCGTCTTACAAAAAAATTGTAAGTCATAACTTGTAGCAAATTGTTTTGCCTACAAATATGTTTTTATAACTTTTTGCTCTAAATTAAAAATTAAAGAAGTTATAAGCAAAAAAGTGCGATTTTTTTTTTATTCATTCCTCTTTTCTTTACCATAGAACTTACCAAATTTAACTTATCGAATGTTAAATAGGTAGAAAAGGTCCTCCGTTTTTCACACCACCTATGAGGTAGAGTCCGTAGGTGCGTTTTTTTTACGTGGTATCCCCAGTAGGCCTACTCCACGGACATCTTGCTTATAAGGTAATCCTCGACATCATAATATTTTTAATCACTTATTGATAATGATAAAAATGAATAAAAATATTCTCACTTTTTTGCTTATAACTTCTTTAATTTTTAATTTAGGACAAAAAGTTATATAAACATATTTGTAGGCAAAACAATTTGTTACAAATTATGACTTTGCAAATTTTATGTAAGATGCATAGTTTCCGAGATATCGCGAAAAAAGTGTTTTCACCACTTTTTCCAAGATGGCGGCCGGGGGACAAGGGTGACGACCCCACAAACTTGAGGTTAAGCTTCTATTGACCCCCCACACATGTCCCAAAAATAAAATTGCGTGCTCTAACAAATGCAATACTCGACCGTTAAATTGTAAGATTTCAATGGACTAAACGCTTTCAAATAGGGTATGATTTTTATGTATTAATTTTAGTTTGGACATGACGTAAGGATCAAAAACTTACTTCGTAATACATTCTTCAAACTGCCTTTGTGGTTGAGCGGGCTAAGCCTTTCCGGTCAACCTCACTACAATGCTCTAGGTTCGATTCCTAGCATGATAAATGTCGTAAATGAACTTTTATTTACTATGGCCCGAGTGTCTGGGATCGGCCCGAGAGTGGCACGTTGTATAATAATTTAAATATATACATACAATGTTTTTTTCTTTTGATTGCAGGAACTCAGCAGACGGGCGACAGCCCACTTGATGGAAATGTATGAACCAAAGGTGCTAAATATACGCTGCTGCTGCTGCTCTCTTGAGGCAGGCTGGTCACTAATGCACACAACTCAAGGTTGTTATGGCGGCATACTCTAGACCAGATGTAGTAGCCATCCAGTCGGGCAAATACCCTACGACCTGGCTTGTGTATTGCTGCAGGAGGTCAGCAGACAGGCAGACGGCACACTTGATGGAAAGCGGTTACCATCGCCTATGGACATTTGTATTTATCTACCGACTATAATTACAGCGGCTCACAAGAAATAGAGAGTGATCTGTACTTTTGACCAGACCAGATACTTATGCAGTACATCTGAATCTGGTGTCAGTTTGGCCAATACTGACACAGAAAAAATTAAAGGATTATGGACCAAAAGACTTAATCAGAGGTTAGACCAAAGTGGCCCCAGATTCGGATTCAGCGCATCTAACTATACAATAATAGATGGGTCTGATCAAGTGTTTGCCCATTTTTTATTTCTTGTTGGCCAGTTTTATTATTATGCAATCACAGTTGGCACCAGTAATCCATTCTTGATCTGTAACCGATCTCAATTAAAACTTCTAATCAATGTAATCTGGGGTCAGTTTGGTCCATGCACCCTCAGAATTTTGAGGGTCAAAAGTGCGGTACATTTTTACTTTTTTGGCCAGTGTTATGATTCTGTATTCACATTTGGTGCCACATGACCGTTCTTTACTTATATCCGATCTCAATAAAAAAATTCAATCAATGTGCGGTTAAACGTATATCGTGTTTTGCTGACGCTCCGGCCTACTTTAGGCTACTTTAATGTATAATATTGTTACACGCCGACAAAAGTAAATGCACACTTGCAGTTTATTACCTTTCGGCATTTGGACTTCTTTTGTTTACTTTGTGATGAAAATTTGTAATTATAAAAACATCCTATTGTGTATTGTAATCGTTTATGATTGTCACTAACCAAGTGTGTTTCTTAGAACCTATTGTTGTGCATTGTTATATAACATATATATAAATAATTACATGTAATAAACGTAACACCGCGCCTTGAGTTTATAACGCAGCGCACTACCCAACCCGCCAGTTGACCGGCAGCACCTGCCCGCGACGCGACGCACATACCGCCGTTATATCCGCAAACGCAGTGCTATTTCTTAAAATCGTTTTATTTCGCGAACTTCTTAGTCACCACTTACGTGAGATCCAGCATCCTTTACAGCTTAGATGTTTTATACCCCGGGAATCCCGTAGGAATTTTAAGTTAGACTGCGAGTTCGTTCGCAGGCATATCCTAGTATAAAATATAATCAACGCCACTTACATACTACCCGCATTTGATAAAATTATTTTTTCAAGAACATACATCTGTGTATCTATGCACATAGCCTTAGAATAAAAGATCAAAGAACATCTAATCAGTATTCAACATAGGTGAATACAAAATACCAGTATTCAAACTCATAAAATACATTGATTCGAAGGTACTTGAATTACAGACCCTTTAAACGGGCGTGAATTTAAAGCAAACACGTCGTAAAGTCAGATTTTACGGTTCGTGGGGCTTGAATTTCTTTATAATGTTACGACGTAGACGCCAACAAAAACGAATTTACACCTGCATACTATAAAAAACACATTTTATTACCATTAGGCATTTGGACTTCATTTGTTTACTTATTTATTGGCATACGCTTACTAATTATTCTAGAAAACAATCCATTGTTGTATTGTAATTTTTGATGGCAGACATTAGCCAAGTGTGTCGGATTAAAGTCGACTTAAATACGGGGACATTGCAGTTTCACTGTAAGACGATGACTTGATGGAGAGGGATGGCAGTCGAGCCATAACCACGAGCGAAGCAAGACGTGTGTACTGCAATCGGGAAAGTTTTAGTGACGGATTTAGCGCGTATTATGGAATAACAACCTTCTGCGTTACGTTTGGACTTGTTGTGTTCGATTATATTTGTACCTGTGTTATTCGTGTTTGTATACTTCTAATAAACTCTATAATAATTCCAACGACATTTTAATTCGAGTCTAGCGACTCATAACAAGAATATACATCGAGAAATGGTAAAAACCGTCTGTTTTTTCAAAATATAAATCGATAAGTGCATGACAAAACACACAAGTTGAAGACATTTGTGGATGTTTTATCATTTGTCTGCACCATCCTAAAAAAGGCATTTGATCAAATTGCATCGAAAACAAGCCATTTTCTATTTTAGAATTGTCCGCCTCATAATTTCAAACCATGGAGGACTGTTTTCAAGACTTATGGAAATTCTCAAAAAAAAAGGAATTCATTAACATAGCTCTGATTCCTTGAAATATGACATACGATACCCCAGACAACTAAGTACACAAAAAAATTGACCTCACTACGCTATTGTAAGCGGAATATAGATTACACGTTTCTGTAAAGGAAATACACTTTTTGAAGTGAAACGTCTTTAGAAACTTGATGAAACAAAAAAGAGATAAAAACATAAATCTATAGGACTAAGCCTGCGGCACAATCGGGTATAATACATTTGTCATCAGACATTTGCAGTCCACTGCTGGACTTAGGTCTCCCCAAGACGACTCCACTCAACCCTGTCATCCGATTTCCTCATCCAGCGCCTACCGGCGACCTTGCACAGGTCGTCGGTCCATCGTGCTGGAGGGCGTTCACTACGTTTACCGAAACTCCGTCTCCACTCCAGGACTCGTTTGCTCCATCAGCCATCGATCCAGTGGCAGACGTGACCGGCCCACTGCCACTTCGGTTAACTTTGTTCTCCTCCGGATATCCTCATTTCTAATTTTATCCATAAGAGAAACACCCAATATAGCTCGCTCCATAGCCCGTTGAGTGACTTGGATCTTGTGGACCAATGCTGCCGTCAGTCAATCCCTGTCTCGGCCCCGTAAGTCAGGACGGGGTATAATACATTATATTCAATTATTTAAACACTATGCTCATACAGATAGATAAATGTTTTTTTTTTTTTTTTTTTTTTTTTTTTTTTTTTTTTTTTTTTTTTTTTTTTTTTTTTTTTTTTTTAAAAAAAAGATAAATGTTTGAAGTTTTTCGTTAACACTTCAAATTTCGTGCTTTAAATCTTGAATATATTATAACGATATAATATACAAAACGTGACGTCACGAAATTTAGAATCTCACCCACCTTGTCTCACTTTGTTCCACTTCTACTGCGTCTGAACTGCACACACAATTTAAATTTTTATAGAAGGCAAAAATACTCATAGTAGATAGAAAATCAAGTTTTACGCAAGTGAAGCCACGGGAAAGACCCTAGGTAATATATAAAGGTAAGTGCAGCTATAAAAAGGAGCCCTTTATGCTAATAATTCGAGTGCTTTTAACTATTTATCAGTTAACTGTTTACCTACACAATAGTACTTGAGTTCGAACAAAATCCTTATCGGGTAATATGTCCTTTGTGACACAAAGGCCGTCATCAACATATTTTAATTAACATACTTAAGTTACCCAACAACAGATCGATATACGACGGGCGATTATCTTAAATCGATTTCCAAAAGGGTTGATTTTTGAACTAGAAATAATTTGATTTGATAGATCCATGCTAGAATCAATTATCTTTGATTACAGCTCTTAGGGCCGGCTTGATCGGTGTGGATTATAGCGATCAAGTCCTATATTGCCTATCGAATACTTCTATTCTTGTTACGGACTCTTTCGAATTTTTATTTAAAATTTACTTTATGTATAAGAGTAACGACCTTTTTGTTGATACTAATTTGTGTAGTTACCAAATATATGTATTTTCACCATCGTTGTCTAGCGTATTATTTCAATATTTTAACTAAATTTATACAATCCCTAATAGTGTCATTGCCCTATTACATCTCCAGCATCCCATGATCCTATTTGATCTCTCTGCCTCATCCCACCACCACCCACGGTTAGCCTTGAACTAATCGTATAGTGAGAAGAGATCCGATAGCCCACTTTCCCCTCTCGCTATTCCACTTGCATTCCAATTCCACATTCCATCCTCTCTATCCAATTCTCCTGTCAATTTCTCTATCTTATCCGCCTATGCCTTGTCTTGACACCATCCTAAAGGCTGATAATACGTTGACTTCGCCCCTGATGTTGTAAACGTCTGTAGACGATAGTGACAACTTTCCATCAGGTGGGCCGTTTACCAATTAACCAGCTTCGCAATTAAATTAACCAGAATTTCTAACTCGGCCTTCCTTGTGTCAAATTTATCATTATAAATGAAACGCAGTGGTATTCGATTGACAGCCATTACGCACTTTATTCAAGAAAGGAACAACTTGAACGCCGGAACCACAGACAATACATATAATTCAGTCATAGTGTTATTGTTACTATTTTATCTATGAGAATATCACCTATATTTAATATATACTTTATAACAAAATTCGATCCCCTTTCGCACAGAAATTTTGTCAATCTTCTAAATTTTTGAGTTTATTTATTCAAATGCCTAAAAGAGGGTAGTTGGTTCATTTTTATATTAATAATCATAATCAGCAGACTAACACACAAATTTTATATCCCCAAATTAAGCAAGTGAAGCTTGTGTTATGGGTAATATACAACGGACCGTTCTAGGGTCGATCCCAGTCACCCAGACTAGTAAATAACGGAGAAGTTCTCGAACCATGCAAGGAATTGAACCCAGAGCCTCTGCTTAGTCCGCTCAACAAACAAAGGCCGTCAAATTTCCTGGCTGGCTACATCAGTCGAATATACAAGTTATCGTAGTAGGTGTTATGTCGGAGCATGCAACGCTCATCTTGAAAGCAAAAGCTCGTATCTCTGTCTCGTCAAATATGGCTCTACATGATCGTTATGTAAATGCTATACGAGAATATCCACAATATTTCAGCTTTAAAATAAATATTCTAGCAAAAAATCTTAGCTAATTGTGGGCTGTTGACTAACACCAAACATCAAAAAAGAGTTCTTGCGGCACTCCGAATTTCACACACATTTGACTAAACAGTTGAAACTTTCAATAACATTCACAGTTTTCGTCAAAAAATAGTTTTTAATAAAACAAAACAATCAATATCCTTCGACTATTATCTACCTTTCTGGTTAACATTTAATTAAGAATGAACGAATGAATGAAACCACTTTATTGTTCAACAAAATTAAAACCACGTTCTTAATAACTAGATACAATAAATGTTGAACAAAGGCATTATCTTAAAGGCAATAAGCGCTTAAAGCGAAATAATATAAAACATTCAAAATATATAAAAAGTAAATAAAAATCTTTATTATATACTATATAAACATATCGTAATACATACAGAATAAGCAGCACTATTATACCTGAGAGGACCAAAAATAATTAAAAACCATGATTTTAAAGGAGGATACTGACTTATCTATTACTTTATAAACTAATATAATAAAGGAAAACTTAGTTTTATTATATTCTTCTAGCCTAGGTCACCGTTTTCTATGGGTAAGGTGCCCAGAAACCTAAATACGTTTCCTCTCTTAAAATTTGTCTACCTTAAAATGAAACCAAACACATTTTTTAAATAAAAGTGGCTAGCAAAACTTCACCTATCAAGTTCCGGCTAAAATTCACTTCTTTCTTTTATTTTCTTCGTCCTTGCATAATGAAAATAAGAATTCCCCATGACTACTTAAAACTCAATTATAAATTGACATCGCAATCTTATCTCCTAAATATAGAGTTGGTGGAAGTGGGCGCAGATCCGCAGATCGGCTCCCGATGCCTTTCCAATTATACTTGGAATAAATTAGGAGCATCGCGAATCAGATATCGGGTCCGGAATAATCGTTCCTCCAATAAGAGGATTTGGTTCCTATATATTATTCGAGTTAAAATGAACGTGATCCCAACGTCGCAGCTGCTTCATTTTTGCGGTTATATATATTAATGGGTTTTCCAATATTCAGTTTCTATGTACAGCGCAAACTCCATATAACGTCACTCTATTTAACGACAAACTCCCTTAAGCGTCGAGATCACTTGTTTTTAATTAGTGTAACTTGTCTCAATAACGTCAAAAATTAAATGATAAAAGTACCTTTTAAATTGTTAACATTAGTAATAGCTGCGCAGCTGTGTATGTTTTCTTATCGCTTTATTATCCAAGACTTTCGGCATCATACTGACTGAAATTTTTAAGTACTTCCTTTACTATAAAAATGCCTCTACATCGCAAGATACGAATAAAATAAATTAAAAATACAACAAAATTACTGGTGCAGGAAAAGAAGTCAGACAAAAACAACAGGCTTCTGTCCATTTAACGACAACTCTCTATAACGCCATAAAATTGAACAGTCAAATCCGTGTCGTTATATAGAGTTTACACTGTAGTTTGCGTTATAAACTTTGGATTATCCTATCCAGGCGGATATACTCGTATACACTATGAAGCCCTATCTACACAAATGGACATATTAATAGACGTTGCAAGCTACTTACTGTTTGAACCAAAAAAGTAATTTCAGAATACACGTATCGTTACTACTTTTATAAATCTCCTTGATTCCCCCAGGGACTATTTAATAATGAAAAGATTAGGGGTCATTCGTTAATTACGCAAGAATGGTTGTGACGATTTTTGACCACCCTGCTCCCATTTAAGGATAGATAAGATTTCTCAGACCCCCTCTATCTTACGTAAGATTCCATCTCTTTTTTTCGAATAATCATACGTTGTTAGAAAAGGACAAGTGACACTTAAATTCACAGATGAATGTAAATCAAAGATTTTTATTCTTTAGCAGATATACTCTTTCATTGCAATCATATATAGATTACCTCTATATATACTACCAGCTTCTGCCCGCGACTTCGTCTGCGTGTAATAGTAAAAGAAAGTAAGTTAAAAACCCTCCCGACTTTGAAACATTATTCATTGGTGATCCACTGCTATTGGTCTTGGCGTGATAATATAAAGCCTACATAGCGTTTCTCGATAAATGGCCTATCTTACACTCAAAGAATTTTTCAAATCAGACCCGTATTTCCTGAGATTAGCGCGTTCAAATAAACAAACTCTTCAGTTTTATATATTAGTATATAGTATATTATAAGATAAGATTTAATTTCGACTTGTAAAATATTACGTAACAAATGGTTTTACCCAAGATAAGGGCATATATAGATTTTGCCCCCACCCTCCCCGCCCTCACCTTTGGGACAGTTACGTCATTAATGAATGACCCCTTACACTATTATAGAGTTTATGAGAAAAATTGTACAAGAACAATTTTTTCTTTTTCTTGCAAATTTATTACTGTATGTAAACTACACTTTCATGTCAAATTTCATAAATAAACCCCACTAATACATGTGAGAAAACTAACAGTGACTAATAAAGACAAAAGAAGGTACATGCTGACATACATGACGATTTCTAAGCCTCCTTTCTCTTTCTTTCACCATAACCCAATTAACTGGAGTCGGCACAATATGTCTTTTGCTTCAACACTCCTCTATTCTGACATACATCTTCTGTCACACCATTATCATCGTATCATCACTTCACACAATCCATCCATCTTGTAGTTTAACATTCTTTTTGTCGCGTGACTTCTATACCTCTTCATTATATTCCCATACCAACTTAATCTTCTCTCTCAATTTTTCAGTGACGGGTGGAACTTTCAAAGATCTCCTTATGTACTCATTTCTGAAGTTATCCATCTTTGTAACACCACACATCCATCTCAACATTCTCATCTCAGCTGAGTGCAGGAGGAGGATTTCTAAGCATGTATAAACATATACAAAATGGCTACAGAATTTTAAAAATGAATTGCAATGCAAATTCCCACAGTACCTGTAAGTTTAGCACGTCAAGTATTGGTTGTATTTGATTTTAAATTGGAATCCGGTGCTCCGGTTTCACCGAGTCTCGTCGGAATATATTCCAGAGAGCAAATCCTTTACAGAATTGTATTTCTTGATACAATGTTTCCAGTTACATATGGATTTACGAGGTTATTTTTCACAGTACTTTAACATTTAGTTTATTTTTGTATTAAGTTTCTTCAATTCAATTCTCATTAATTTTGCTAAACAATTCTAAGAATTTAGATAGTAGACATATTTTTTCTTTCTCCTGACATACAAATTTCATTCGTTTTTAGGGAATTTTTCACTTGTTTTTATTATTTTTTGTCTTTTTTTACGTAGATACGATTCTCTATTACATAATATGTTTTCTTACTTATTGTACTTTTAGACATTTTACTCGTTTTTCTACTATAAAAAATCTAGCTTCTATCATACTTATTCACATTCAACTAATTACATTATTATCCTATTTCTTTTCTATTACAATGATTTAACTTTATATTTTTCTAACTTTTCTACTGAATATATTTTAGTATATATATATAATGTTTATGTATCCTATTACTAATCTTATATATATAAATCTCCTGTCACGATGTTTGTCCGCGATGGACTCCTAAACTGCTCAACCGATTTTAATCAAATTTGCACACCGTGTGCAGTTTGATCCAACTTGAAAGATAGGATAGTTTTTATACCGTTGGAACCGGTAGGTGGCGCTGAGATCGGGTTCTAGAATCCTCTTAACAACAGGGAGCGGTTTGTTTTTGTGTGTTTGAGTGGGTCCCCGGATGGTTTAAATCCACAATTGGAACCGGTAGGTGGTACTGGGATCGGGTCATATTTTTTCAGAGCAGGACAACGTCTGCTGGGGCCGCTAGTAATATTATAAAGAGGAAAGATTTGCATTTTTGAATTTTTTATGTTTGTAACGAATAAACTCAAAAACTACTGGACCGATTTCAAAAATTCTTTCACCATTAAAATGCATCATAACCCAAATGAAAATAGGCTAATTATTACTAGACATAAATAGAGATCCCTACTAAAACTTCAAATTCCCAAGTTGTAAAAAAAATGGGTTTGAGTGGGTCCGGGGATGGTCTAGATTCACAATTAAACCCGATAGGTGGCGTTGGAGTCGGGTTCTAGAATTTTATTTTTTCAGAACAATGTCTGACGAAACCGCCAGTAGTATACCTAAATAAATATACTGGATGTTACTTAATTCATCCTATGGCAGATAAAGCAACTACAACTCATTACGCCCTCGTAAGATTAGTTAATTTTATCTTATAAAAAAGCATATAGATTTTTTCTTCTTTTATTTTGATGTAATTAATGTTTATATGTTGCTACAGAGGAAGAAAATCAATAACGTGTTTTTTTTTTTTTACTGTAAAGTTATGAAGTGTTTGATATATTTTATTTTACCATTATACTATCTATTCTATTACTCTTAGGCTGGTGTGCACCGACTTTTAATCGATGATTAAAATGAAATAATCGCTTAAAATGTATGCATAAACAGTGATTATTTTATTTTAATCGTTGATTAAATGTCGGTGCACACCAGCGTTAGTTTTTAATTTTATTTTTTAGTTAGTTTGAGTTTCCTTCTACTATTCTGTAAATATATTAAAGTACATTTCCTACATCTAACATACAGTCCAGGCCACTCGCTTCAACTAGATATAGGGCAATAAACTTTATACGTCCTTCATGTCCAGCTGGACACAGTAAGTGGCACCCTCTGTCGTCGCCAATAAAATGTTTAACTCTGCGACCTGCTATGGGCTGTTTTACTACAATGTCATTCTCAGTAGGGTTGAAAATGTCTTGTTTGCTTAAATATTCAATATCTCATACGTTTGGACATACTGTAATAAATCGAATATTAATTAAATGAATAAAACAACAGGTTTGACGGCCTATGTTCGAGAGGGTTATGCCTTTCGTGACTTAGTAAAGACTTAGTAATAGGGTCGAGAAGGGAGATCGAAGGCTCCTCCGTTTCAAATAAAGATCTGAAGAGTGTGCTATGATATTAGACGTGATGTAAGGCTCTTGAATAAATATACCTTCGATCTTAAAACTGGCTTTTATTTTCACTTTAGTAAGTATCTTTCAGTCGTACAAAAATATGGTGTCTCCTTTGACTGAAATCAAACCCCAATTCTGAATTCAAATTTACATTTTTGAATTCCCACCAATGAGAGCGAGTTTTATACACTCTCATCGGCTAGTCGTATCCTTACGTCCTGGCTAATACAGCTATATAGGCATTGGTAAAAATAACAAGAGTAAATAATTAAGGATCTGAAAATCCTTAGAAATCTTAAAAATCCTGGTCTAGAGTATGTCGCCATAACAACCTTGTGTTGTGTTCCGGCATTAGTGACCAGGTTCCAGGCTCCCTAAAAAGAGCAGCAGCGCATTCGTAGCATCTTTGGTGTTGCAAATGTCCATAGGCGATGGTAACCGCTGTCCATCAAGTGGGCCGTCTGCCTGTCTGCTGATCTCCTGCAATAAAAAAAAAAAAATCTAAATTAAATTTATTATTAAATAATTTAGAAAATGTAAGTAAATAGTTATATACATTTTATTTTATGATCAGGAATTATGATTATACATGAATGGTAAACATAGCGTAGATCAAAAGAATGTTGTTGTATGTGCATATTCTTACAATCACCACGTGCAAGCAACGATGAAGTAAAAAAATAGTGATGAAACCTGCACATCGAGATGACCATCTGTTAAACCTGCCAAGTTGCCTTGGATAAGCGTGGCAAGTATACTATACGTTCCCCTATAGTAGGAGGTCCAAGCCCAGCAGTCATACCGGTTTCAATTGTAAATCTAAACCATCCAGAGACTCACTCAAACACACACAAAAAAAATCATATAAATCGGCAGAGTCGTTCCCAAGTCTCATACATTTCTGCGATTCATTTCTACTCTACTACTACATTCTACTCTAATATATTGTTACGCGATGTTCATCACAGCAGTTATGAGAACCATAGAGTATATTAATATAACATAGACCATCGTCATAAATAATAATATGATCCTGGCAACACTATGATATAATTGGTATTTTTAGCAATATTATAATATTATTATTTTGTAGGGTAGTTTCGTAGTATTTTCGTATAAAAAGGCGGTGAGGCGTGTAGACGGTGTTCATTGCTTACTGTGTGGTGTTGTGAATAGTCACACCAAAGGCTGGACAATAAAGGGGAAACTCTGCCTAAATAGTTAATATTTGGTATCTGCGGTACTTTCTTACCCAAACCTCTGCAAGGCTGTTTACAATATACAGAGTACTCTGTATACTCAGTACTCTGTATACTACTTACACTGCAAAGAATAATGCACATAAAGTAATAGTTTAAAAACAAAACTTCTTGCAAGCCCTATATCCTATAAAGCTTCCAAATATAAAAACAGAACGACAGCGACACTGGCTGACTCTATGACAATGTATAAAGGTTTATTATTAGGCGGCATTCACTATCTTTACTTTCACCCTGAAATGCACAGTAAAGAAACATGGCAAAGTGCATTAATACACTTACGAAGTCGTACAGCGTATACATATATATATTATATATATATGTCGGAGGGAAGCTTTAATTGAACGTATTGTTGACTGGATGTATAACGCACAATAATATTTGTTTACATTTTAATTACTTCTAAAATTCTTAATGTAATTTAATTAGATTTGTTAAATGTTTCTATAACTTAAAGATCGTTCTAACCTAATAAAAGTTATGAATATTGTAATTTAATAAACTACCAATCAGAGCAGAGCATGTCTTGAGTGGGGTCAAACGCGCCCTCTATACTTTGAGTAGTATCTACTTCGGTAGACTGAGAAGTTTTTGTGACGCATTCGGTTGATGGCAATAGGTCGAGTTGGACCATGGAGTATTTTAAAGAAAGTATTGTAGTTGGAAGTATGAGCGGGGGTGCCCTGAACCCGCTGCTCGGTCTAAACTATGTTAAAATGTCTTTTAAATCTAAATTAAGTGTATAAGCCGTGGCTATCGTGTTTTATTGACGCCCACTAAACCTGCAATAACTAAAGATGTCGTGAGAACGAGGCCGTTCTGCGACATATATATATATATATATATATATAACTAGTAGTATATACTAGCCCAAAACTATGTCACTACTGGAAAGAAGAAGGCAGCAAATGGCATACCCGTCATGCTTATCCAATGTGGATTGAGCGTATTCCATCCTTGCCTAAAATAATTCTGTAAAACACATTAAATCTAGTGGAGCGACAATAATTTTATTGTCTACCCTCTTTCTGTTTAAGGCGATGCTTAACGCGTAGCAGGGTAAAGACAGCCATTTTAACCGATACCAAAGGAAGAGGTTCTCTGTACTATTAGCACAAAAATATCCCACTACTGGAAAGAAAAAGGGAACGGATGGTATACCGGCACGCTTGTCCAATTGCCTAAAATAAATATATAAAACAATAAAAGGGCCATTTACATGGAGAGAGTTTCATGCATCCAAGATATGATTGTCGATAGCAAGAAAAATAATATTATCATATAAACTAAACATACGATATCGTACGTAAAAGGGCGATAATCATCTGGTCATTGAATATTGACAAACTCTCTCACTATATGTCTCTGTCTAAACAAAATGTAAAATACCGTGCTCAACATCGTGGTCGAAAGGTAAGTCTCACATTCAAATCAGTAGGTACAAACTAATTTGTACGATACTCGCATGAACTGAAAACAATGTCGTATGTCGTAGAGTTGGATTCTAGTTTAGACAAGTCGAGAAATCGTTGGCAAATATGTCAATGCGATTTGTGTCGTAGTGTAAACGTAGTGTAAGATAATTATCGCCAAGAGTTTGGCGATAATTATGTTACGATTATCGTTTGATGTACTATTAGGCGTTTGTGTTTCTTGGTTGAATGTAGCAATGCGATTATTGTCTAAAAGGTATCGCCTACGAAAATAGTATACGATTTTCGACTTAAAACGTGTGATAAACTCTCTCCATGTAAATGGCCCTTAAAACTAATGGAGTGACACTAGTTTTACTGTCTACTCTCTTTCTATGTAAGGCAATGTTTAACGCGCGACATGGTTCAGGCAGCCATTTTTAATCGACTTCAAAAAAGAAGAATGTTCTAAATTCATCGTGTGTTTTTTTAATGTATGCTCAGCCATTTTTTTTCGAACCGATATTTCCATTTTTTGCGTTGTATTCAGTACAGCTTCAGGATAGTTTCATATTAATTTCATTGTTATTGGATACCTTAAACGAGACTTAAAAGTGAAAATAAATCTAGCAAACAAGACACCAACTTCAAGAGTAGAGTCGCGCCAAGAAAAAATCCAAAAATTACCATATTTAACAATTTTGTCTAATTTTTATGTTTTACATGGGTCGGTTCCATTTTAGCTGGTTATTTTGGATATACAAGTCAACGTTTAACGAAATGTTACCCCGTGCGCTTATTGTTAAGAATTTATAATTTCCACTGAACATTGAACTTGCCAACATTAAACAGGACTCAAAACTTTGGAAGAGCTAACCTTCTAAGTGAATTTAGTGCAGTGCGATGTTCCACTGACTTGTAGGTGTTATGTATGTAAATCGAAAAAAAGTTATAACAAGTAGGTAGATACAAAAATCATGTACATCCATTCTCGCAATAGAAAGTATTACGCCCAGTCGTTGTTTTATTGAAAAGCCCCTAAAAATATCTAGAAATACCTCTCAGTAGGAAATAAAAAAAATATCTTGTTAGAATTATAAAAATGAGGCCAAAACAAAAATAGCATGTCTATTTTTAAATCCGACAAAGCTCTGCTTCCCCACAGGAATAAAGGGGAGGTCACACAGGATGTGACGTCACGACTGCGGAAGTCGGTGCTCTCGTCTGCTACTAACTGTGATGGTAGCGTTTTCACAGATAATATATATTTCACTGTTTTCGTTGGGTTAATATTTTTAAAAGCAAATTTCTATTTCAGTTGACTCTTTCTTTCATTTATGTTTCAATTATTTCTTTAATTGTGTATGGACATGATTTCTATTTCTGAATTGAAATAAATAATTAATAGACATGACTGTACACAGGTAAATTTTTCAAGTGGACTTCCATGGGCAAACCTAAAATAAATAAAAAATCTTAACAAAAACAAAATCGACTTCGAACTAAAAACGAATATATATATAGAGAGAGAGAAAGATAAATAGAAAGACAACACTTTATTTCCCACCAAAATAAACAAATACAAATATAGGCGCCTTTATCGTTAGAAACGATCTCTTCCAGGCAACCAAGTTTAAAGAAATTCTTAACTAATCTAGCGATGTTGGTGGAGCGTAAAAATGGGAAAATTCAATTTTGATAACCTCTATTTTTTAAATAGGTTTTTCAAACAAACAAAAAATTATAGACTTACAACTTTCGAGAATTAGTGTGCCCGCAAAAAGGAAGTTACAAAAAAAGGCCTGCTTTCACCAATTTATAAATTTAATACATATATAAATCCAGACACATTTATAGAATATCCAATACATACGTGTATGTGTGTTGGTACTGGACAAATGGCGTAAGAACTATTGAAAGTATATTTAGCGCTATAGTATGTACTAGCAGAAGGTGATGTCAGGAGCCTTAAGAACAGACGAGCATGCATGACAAGAGCTATGAATGTTAAAGAAGCAAGTGAGGTGTGTAAGAATAAACCTGAATGGCGCTCTGTTGTTCGTGCCTACCCCGCAAGGGACCTGGCGTGAAGTTATGTATATTTTTATGTATTTAGTGCTACTTTCAATCGCATAATACTCAGTTCGCAAGAAAGTTTGTTTTGATTATACACCCTTAAATACATTAGTTAGTCTATCCCTAAGCAGAAGCTACCAGGACAATCGGGATACCAAGATAAATCTGAATTCAATTTGAAAAATATTTCCAAAGTAAAAAATGAAAATCAAATCAAATTGTCAAAGGGAAAAAATGTTAATATCGTATTTCTTTCACGATTGGCAAGTTATGAAGAAAACTTTGGAAATTGTTGCGAAGTTGAACGAGTTGCCGGCGCATATTGTTATCAAGTTGGCCGTAATTATTGGGATCTACTCTATATTGGTTTGATTTTAACTCTTAGGGCTTATTTAAGAAAGACTCTTAAGTTTTCTTACAAAACATAAATGAGTTTCAATAACTAAATTAAAATAAATATATTATAATTATTGACAATTAAAAATAAGTTTTTATCGACTATTTTATTTCCCTCTGTCAGTTGTGTGGCCGGATTTACATGCATACTTAAGTAGTTCGTTAAGTTGCAAATCTGGCAACTTAAGTCCATATTATTATTATTTAGACAGTTTATCAGTTAAGTAATTAGTTTTCGATTAATGTTGGTGTACATAGACAGAACTGACAGTTAAAATAAAATTATCGCTGTTTAGCCATATATATGTATACAGCGTGTTTCAGAGCTTACGACAATAAATCAGACCACGTTTTCTTCATGACGTACTCTGCCCAAATACAAAAATGAATCAAGGTAACTTCTTTGGTTTATGAGGTCTTGTCCTCATTTTTCATTTCAGAATATTACAACAACATGTATCAGTTATTGTGTCTAAATCGGTAGGTTAGTGACCAATGTATCATGTTGCCAGCTCGTCTCTTCATCATTAAACGCGGAAGTTGTTCATTCTTACGCTCTCGCTCGCGAACCAATATTTACAAGATGTTCTGTTTTTATTCCCTTTTTATTGTAATTAATTTGTTCGGAAATTTTATAATTTTATTTTTGACATTACGGTTGATTTAATGGTACCAAAAAATTTGTATGGAGTACGACCGCTAAAGTTATCATTTATTGTCATTTGAAATGAAACACGCTGTATAATCATATTGTAGATCTAGTGCGTACATCTTGCGTATACAGCAGGCGTTAATACATAGTAATAGCACTAACATAAAAAATTTATACAATGTAATCTACTGTATAAAATTTTTATATTAGTGCTATTTGCCCCGGAAGATTAACTTCCTTTTATACCGCAAACTATCCCCTCGTCCGGTAAACTATCTTATCTCAGTGATAAAACTACGAAGTATAGAATATTATAAAATTGTTTTATAGACAGATTTGCGTCTTGATACAGCTGGTAAGTCGAGTAGCGGAATGGTTTTTTATATAAAACTTTTAAAACTGCTCTTTTGGCGTGATCGATTTTTATTTTTTACGTTCACCTTTTACTTAATAATACCTAGAATAGAATATTCTTTATATATAATATATATATGTCGCAGAACGGCCTCATTCTCACGACATCATCTTTAGTTATTGCAGGTTTAGCGTCATCAGGATAAAATGCGAGCATAAAACACAATAGCCACGGTTTATACACTTTTAATTTAAATTTGATCAACATTATGACATTGTTTAGACCGAGCAGCGGGTTCAGGGCACCCGCTCATACTTCCAACTACAATACTTTCTTTAAAATACTCCATGGACCAACTCGACCTATTGCCATCAACCAAATGTGTCACAAAACCTCCTCAGTCTACCATTAAAATGTAAACAAATGATATTGTGCGTTATACATCCAATCAACAATTATCCGATTTATATATTCCCTCCGACATATATATATATATATATATATATGTGTGTGTATGTATGTATGTTATAAGATACTGATTCGGTAGTGAGAATAAGGCAACATACCCCTGTTCTTATCAAATTTTTGTCCACCCAAATATTGTCTGGAAGAAATTGCTAATAGGGATAAGACCGCCTATTGTATTGTAAAATTTTGTTTCTGTTAACTGTATCTTTAAAACACAATAAAGCATATTCATTCATTCATTCATTCTGTATTGAACACAAGAAAATAATAATACACATGAATTAACAATCTTATAACTAGTACAATCGGCGTTCTTCCAGACAACGTTCTGAAGATAATTTTACATTTTTTAATAATGGGTCGGTATTTAGTGCGCATATTTTAAAATATATACAATTAAATATACATATAAGTAAAAAAACCTACTTATGACGTTGTCAATGTAAAAAAGTATCTCAATTGATTTCTCCGGCCGCTCCTCTATTATGCAATATTTTACCAAGAAGTTTTGCTCTCACACGAGTGAAACGGCGTCTACACGGGCTCATTGAAATTATTCAGTAACTTTTGACAGGTGCTCATTAGTTTACGTCGTTTATCATTTCGTCGCAGCGTCACTGTTGGCAACTCGGGGTTGGGCGCAGGGTGGAGAGGGATGTTTGTTGGGAAAAGTTTGGGCCTCGTCTAGAACGACCCTTGGGCCGTATCGAGATTTCATAGTACTTTTTATGAGAGCTTGGGACCTAACGCTTTGGTACTTAGTTTTTTTAAAGTGAAACTTCTATATAGACATTACTACACTGGACTATAAGGATTTTTTCTGACACGAAAAAGCGTTACGGCCGCGTTTTAAGGGTGGCAAAATTTTAGAGAAGATATGATGAGAGGCGGCTTATTTTTAGAATAGACTGATGCGTTTTTTGGTTACGGATCGAATTCAGTTTTTTGGTTTGATAAAACAAAATATGCTTAAAACAAAACTCATTCATTAAAATGTACCTAATATGATTTGGGGATCATAATTTTGCAGTAATCCTGCAAAAAATCGAAATGTATGCTGGGACACATAGTAGAGGTGAAACTTCAACGGACAAGTGGAAAAACGAATGGCAACAAAATTTTAACTTAAAGTTTTACAAGCAAGTTTTCAAATTAGACAAGTAAATTAATAATCTGCCCGTAAAACTTCAAATTGAAATTTTATTGCGATTCGTTTTGCGACTTGCCCGTTGCCATTCATTTTCTACACTTGTCCGTTGCTATTCGTTTTTTCCACTTGTCCGTTGAAGTTTCACTTCTACTATGTGTCCCAGCACACATTTCGGATTTTTATGGTAATATCATTTTTGCCGAATGCTAATATGAGCGTAATAGGTGATATTCAGGTATTTAATAAATGAGTTTACGTATTTGTAAGGGCTTAGACATACTGTAACTTTAAGTTGAAGGTACTTATGTTTTTTTTAAATATCTCCACTTGATTTATTGATTAAGTAGTGTGTTTTTGCTTAATAAAAATTGGGTTGTATTTATATGGTAAAGTTTAATTTGTCGAATACTTTATTAAAAAAAAAAACGATTTTTTATTAACCTTTGTTATAAGTTTTAGATAACAAGATTGCTAGGTCACCATTTTCTATTAGTTACGTACCTACCCAGAAGGCTGATCCGTTGCCTGAGGTAGGCGCCAGCCCTTTGATTACCTGAAGAACTAATGAGTCGTTTTGATAGATTATTTCTATTTATTTAAATACACAAGCAACTAGATCCAAGTACAGTTCTACAGGTTCCAGTCTCTTTTAAGAGAGCAGCATTTTTAGCGCCTTTGGTGTTGCAAATGTCCATAGGCGATGGTAAGCGCTTTCCATCAAGTGGGCCGTCTGCCTGTCTGCTAAACTCCTGCAATAAAAAAAACAGTAGAGCTTAAAAATCTGCTTTAGTAATTAGAAACGAGAACGATTGGTCCTCTACATAAAGAAAAAAAAAGAAAAACTTAGAATAGCGACTTAATTACATTACTTACACATTTTTATACATGGAGCATATTTTGAGAATTTGTACGCCGCATTTTCAGCAAACAAGTTTGCACTCAGCATGTTACTGTATCAGAATTATATCCGACACAACGTTGGTTTTCAGTACAAAACTTACTTTTGGCGTTATACCAAAACGAATTTTGTTAATAAAATAATAATTCAACATAAACATGAGAAGACTTTTTATTGCATGAGTTCCACAGACAGGCAGACAGCCCACCTAATGGAAAGCGGCTATCATCACCTGTACACATTTGTAACACCAAAGATGTTACGGGTGCTATGTCGCTCTCTAAAGGGAGACTAGAACCTGGCCAGTAAAAGGAAGTGTACTCATGCTACCTTAAAATTATGTAATACCAGCAAGAAGCCCCATAAACAAGTACCTTGCTTTCATTGCTACGAATGTCTTGTGAACAGCACTCGAGTGGCTAAAGACTCAAAATTAATTTACAAGGGAAACTTTAGAAGTATTCAGTTGCTCCGCAGTCATGTTTCGTTGCGAAACGAAGGCTGTGGAGTTCTTTGTTATTTCTGTTTGTACACGGATGTCGTTAACAAAACGAGTCAAAATTTTTGACTTGTTTTCAAGTTACATGAATTTAAATATTTAACACTCTTCACTTTGTATAATGAATTTACTAGCTTGCACCAAAGAAATGTTACATAGATTTTTATCGCTGTGGCGAATAGTCTGCTTTCCTTCACTCAATGACCAGTCGCCCAGTGTTCTTATATATTATTGACAAGTCACAGACATTCGAGACAGACATACATTAAATTAATGTATCTATTGTTTGAATGTATATATATTTATAATATCATCATATATCTAATTATATATGTATATATGATTATCTATATGTATATATAAGTAGTATAAGTATATAGTACTTTATTTAAATTTTGTTTTTTTTTATAATACACCACCAAAAATCTTATATTTAAATTTCGTTCAAAATCTCCTGACACCGGGTTGCCTGGAAGAGATCGCTATAAGCGATAAGGCCGCCCATTGTTCTAAAACAAATGTATCCATATCAATTGTCTAGATTTAAGTTTATGGTGAACAATAAAGAGTTTTCATTCATTCATTCATTCATTCGAGAGAAATGTCGTCATAAAAATGTATATACTTTAATCCATATAAATATATTTATATAATTAATTAGCTATACCCGCGACATCGTTCGTCGTCCACGGGCAATTTTTTAGCGGAACTTAAAAAACAAATAAGAAAACATAAAAACTGTTGGACAGAAGACATGGTCGCCATGTAACGTGATTCAGCGCTTCTGAGCCTGAAGTGTTCTCGAAAATTCAACTCTAAGAGTTAATCATAAAAGTTTTTGAATGAACAATACGCTGATTCAAATATAGTCTGCGTTGTTTATGGGCCCTACAAGGTAACAAAAACTCACTTCAAAGTCTTCCCCACACAATAGAACACGAGTTGGCAGTTTCTTCATCAAATTTCAGACTTTTAATTAAGTTTTGACACTGATGCCTTGAATCTTCCTCATCTGGTAGGAAACAAATGTATCATTGTCGCACTCAGAGATAGCCAGAACATTTTTTTTATGCTGGTGTTCACCGACATTTATCCGGCTGTTAAAATATAATAATCACTGTTTATGTATACATTTTCAGAGATTAATTTATTTTAACCACCGGTTAAAAGTCGGTGCACACCAGCCTAAGGCTACAAGACTTCATGGACGGGTAGGTCTACCCCTAACGTAATGAGAGTCCTTTTCAGAAGTTCTTTTTCTCAGTTATTTTTCTTTGGTCCTAGAATCTTTTTACTCGTCTAGCAACTAGTTTCTATATATAATGTTGATAAGTTAAGAAAGAAAAATCCTGGCAAATCTAGACAGGAAGTAGTACTGGCAGATAGCTGATTCTATAAAAATTGACTTAGACTTAGAGGCTACTTTTTTTTCATTTTTTAAAGGTTCCGCGAAAATCCACACGGACGAAGACGTGTGCACTACTAGTTTTTAAAATTATGCAATTTCAATTGGAACAAAATTTATTTATATGTAATAAAACCTTTCGAAAGATCCTGTCGTTACATTTGTGGCGGCTGGAATTGCTGAATCAGCAAAATAGGAATCGACGCGGGGTCAAGTCGAAGCAGGCCAGTCGCCTACTCATGCCCGTCTCGTCACCTCGTATATTATAAATTAAAATTGTAACATTATAATAAATGATAATTCAATAATTATTGTGCGTAATTGAAGAGGCCTGATCCCAAGACTAAAGTACACTTAGAAGAACACCAATACATTCAATACAATATAGTATTATTTTCTATTTTACGAACAAAGAAATTCTTTGATGAAGACTATCAGGACGTTATCTGGAAATAACATTCCAAATTTGGACTACGCCAATTGCAACTCCTACAAGCCCCTTATCAAATGATATACTACGTATCTATCCGAAAATAACTATTTTTTTTCCTTTAATAAATCTCTCAGAGCGATAGCTCACGACGAAACAGGGGAACTTGATGAATTTTTGTACATTTGCATACATATTGCTCTTGGGCCAGAAAAAGGACTGATGCACACGGACCTCGGAACTCGTGAACTAACACGACCTATGGTAGGTATATATTCTATTGTGATCAAAATTACGTAATTTATAGTCTGTAAAGCTTGATTTACATTGGCATTAAGTAACCGTGCAAAAAAGAATATTAATTCCTGCAATCCTGACACGGTGAGTTATAACCCTAATAACATGATCTGCTGTCAATCATCGGTAGGAATCTCTTGCTGAGCAACGTGGTCGATCAGATGCTACACAGCGAGTCAAATTATCGAGAGGTTGCCTTCTTCTGCGATGACATTTATCCTATAAATATCCATAGGCGATAGTAACCACTGTTCATCAAGTGGGTCGTCTGCCTGTCTTCTGAACTCCTGTAATAAAAATAATAATAAAAACTACGGTGAAGTAACCATCGTGATGAAACCTGCACATCAAGATATCCGACGTGTAAACCTGCAAAGCCGCCTTCGATTAGCCTGGCGGGTATATTGTCAGTTCCTCTATAGTGGGAGCCATGAGAAGCTCAACACGTAGAGGCCCCTTGACGAATTTAATCAAAATGTGGCGTGACACTGAACGGCGATTATCCCTGCCTACACCATATAAAAATGCATTCAAGGACAAGCCCCGGTCATTGTAAGACTACTGTAGGAAATGAGAATAAAATGTACCCGGCTATTGGAATGTACTGCTAGTGGAACCAGAGATCCAGCCAGGAAAAATGCCGTAGGAGTTTGGCGTGGGGCAACATGGGTGTGAGTGGCTAAGATGTATCGAGAGATGGGCTGTAAGGTTCACCGAAGCTACTTCCGACGTTAAGCCAGTTATCATTTCCACCCTTGGAGCTTGAGTCTTAGCTCTAACGACTCCTCTCCGTGCTAGCTGGCTAAGGCAAGCACACGACTCCGTGCTTGCCTTGCCTTCGCCACAAAGCCCCTTTGCGGTGTTATTATATTTATTATTACTTTTTTATTGCAAAAGTTCAGCGGACAGGCAGACGGCCCACTTGATGGAAAGCGGTTAGCATCGCCTATGGACATTTACAACATCAAAGGTGTTACAAATGCGCTGCTGCTCTCTTAAAGGAGACTGGAACCTGGCCACTAAAGCCGGAACACAACTCAAGGTTGTTATGGTGACATACTCTAGACCAGGGGTGGTAGCCATCCAGTCGGGCAAATGCCCTACCACCTGGCTGTGAGTTGTTTTGTCGCCTCTTACGACAGGCCGCCCGGCCGCAGGAAATTGTATTCTTCCTCCGTTCCTGCACGGATAGTTTAATTTCGTTCTTCTTTTTTGTCTTTATATTCTTATTGTCATTTTTATATTGTCACGGTTTATTTACGATCGTTTTTATATGTGTATTTATTTATGCGGACAGAAGAGATCCGAAACTAAGAAATCTTAGCCTACTACCCAACTATGAACCCAATAGCTCGTTACTGATATTACTCCACAGTAAGTATAATCTAACCATTATGACTGCGCAACGTCTCATTACCTAACCACTTAAACCGTTAAACTGTATAGTTGCGCAGTTACAATGTTTAAACAGCAACGGTAGCGTTATGACAATCCTCTAAAGAGCTTTATCTAGCTTCCCACAGACATTAGAAACATAATTTACAGTATATGAATGTGCAACTAATTTAAATAAATATCTTCATATACGCAAAGCAAAGGAAATTATCAATATTAAGATGCTTGATTCATAATATGAATATCTAACTTATACTAATATATAAAGCTGACGAGTGTGTTTGTTTGCTTGAACGCGCTTATCTCAGGAACTACTAGTCTGGTTTGAAAATTTCAGTTTTAGATAGCCCATTTATCGAGGAAGGCTATATATATATACAGTCAAACCTGGGTAAGTGAGAACTGGATAATTGAGAAAACTCTATAAGTGAGAGTAATAGCCAGGACCCGTCATTTTAAGCTCCCAAAACCTCTATTGGCGAGAAACAGAAACCTCTGTAAGAGAGAGTCGTTTCTCCCTCATGGACCTCCGTAAGTGAGACTGCTACTTATCTATACCTCTATAAGCGACAGTCGAGCTTTATTTATTTATATTATTTAGGAGGAACTATTGCTACAATAAAAATACATACATACAGTAACAAATGACAAAACAAATTACAAATTTAACATCTGCTATTTTATGACTCATTCTTAACTTTCGTGGAACTTCCTACCATTGTTTTGTCTTGTTTTTGTAAGCATCTTGATACCTACCCTTATAAAGTAGGTACTTATATGTTTTATCATATTACATATTTACTACATTCGTACTTACTGTGACTTGTTATTGCGGCGTACCTCTATAAGAGAGAAACGCTACCTATGTACCTTACATTAGCGAGAAACTCGGGTTAGTGAGAAACCTCTATAAGCGAGAATGAGATTGTGATCCCTTGAACTCTCGCTTATCCAGGTTTGACTGTATATCATTACGCTAAGTCCAATATGAGCGGAGCACCGATAAATAATGTATCAAAATTGGGGTTCTTTTAACTTATTTTTTTTTAACTATTCCACGCGTTTGAAGTCGCGGCTATGAGCTAGTTGTTAATAAAATTAAACATTGACAGATAACGTTTGTAATCGACTAACGTAGCTAACCTATTCTAATATTATAAAGAGGAAGGATTTGTATTCTGTGTGTTTGTGACGAATAAACTCAAAATTTACGGGACCGATTTCAAAAATTCTTTCACCATTAGAATGCAACATTATCCCAGATTAATATCGGATACATTTATCACTAGAAGAAATAGGGATCCCTACTAAAACTTCGATAATGTAACCGTTTGTAAAATGTGTAAAAAAAATTGTGGCGCTGGAAATGGGTTCTAGATTTTATTTTTTTCAGAGCAGGGCCACGTCTGCCGAAACCACTGGTTATTAATAAACACATATTTGGCGACAATCACAAACACCAACATTATCCCAAATCGAGCAGGAAATTAGAACAAACAAACAACAACAACAAACAAACAACAACAACAAACACTAGAACAAACAAAAGAGTTTCAAACCAATTTTATACTATATATTTATCAGTTTATATTTCAAAATAAATTTATGTAAACTTTTGTCTTAACACAAATTGAATATTCTTGCTTAAGTAATTTTCCTTAAGTTTCCCAAGCTTCAAAGAAGTGTTTAATAATATCAAGTAACTATTATCAGTAAGGGTTAGTTTCAAGCATAAATAAGGAAAAGTCCTTGAAAATACAATGTCGGGTATAAGTTAGACCGCCTGCAGCCCGTAGCGGTTGACCGGTTTATAATTGAAATACACGGTGGCATACTATGAAAGGAAACGTGCGATTTATAGCTAGCGGGGGTTTTACCATAGTTTTGCACTGCCCCACAAATTATGCATTTTTGTGGTACACTTTACTGATAAACTATCACACTTTCAGATTTGGGCTTTGACATAGTAATTTCAATTTATTTCTAGATGTTTTATTTAACATAAAAATATTATTTTATACATGTTTTAAAAAATAGAAAACATAACATTTTGTATTAATGAGGTTTTACCGCCAGATGGCGTTACCAAGGACCATCAGCTGCGCGGGGATTTGTGGCTGGTGTGTGGAATTAACCAGGTTGGAGTGGTATAAACACTGCAAGAAAAATATGCTATTACCACGCTACGGTCGCATATACCCACTTAAACCCCTCGGTGTTCCTTCCTGCTCCTGCCTGATGCTAGGGCTAGGGGAAAGCAGAAGCTTGACCAACACCGCGTGCTATGGCAGATATAAAGGGCTAGCTACTCTATATATTCTTAATTATCTTATCTGTTATTTCGTGACCTATGCCATATTTATAATATTGTTGTAAAAACTAATACTTTTTGAGGTAATATTTGAATGACAAATCTTAGTAAAATCTAAGATATACGAAACCGCCATCGATCAAGATGGCGAGTGATGAGATGGTAACCGCTTTCCATCAGGTGGCCTGTCTGCTGAGCTCGTTCAATTAAAAAAATATGATTCTGCTTACTGCCGTGAAAGTTGACATAATGTAAACCAGAGGTAAAAGGTTACGAAATTAAAAACGTCGCGGTAACTCCCAAAATACCGTTTCGTATATTTGCAGCGACTTCCGTACGGTGTCATAACTAAGCTTTAATTACTCCCACCACGTTCAAGACCCTGGGTTCCGTGTGCCATTAAACTGCCACGATATAACAGGCCTTTTGTACGGTGGATTTTCTTAGCATTTTATGACAACTCACAACGGAAGAACTATATTTTGTTGGGTTGAGTTGTAATTTTCTACTTTCTTGCAAAGAAGGTGACTTTTAATTATTAATTATTGTTCATGATGTCATAATAAATAAAACTAAAGTGTGAAGAAAGTATGTGTATATATGGTACTTACGTCCAAAAAGCATTTTTTTTTGTCTGTCTGTCTTTTATCTATCTTTTATTATTTATTTAAAAAAAGTAAATTTCAGTAAACTAACTGCCGGGGGAGCTGCCGCACTTCAAGAGACCCTGAAACGCTGCAAATATGCATCCATCGGTGACGGATACATATTTGTAGCTTTCGGGGTTGAGACTTTGGGGGCCATGGGGACGTGAGGCTTATCAACTTTATCGAGACCTTTCAAGACAATTGAAAGAAGTCTCGCGTGACCAAAGGGCTGGCCTATATTTAGGGCAACGAATAAGCGTTGCCATACAACGAGGGAATGTGGCCAGCATTTTGGGAACGCTCCCCACCGACAGCGATTTGGACTACATTTTTTACTTGTAAATATGTTTATTATTTATATATAGTATTTAATTTTATAGTTTACTTCATTTTTAGTTTAATTTATTTAATATTTAGTTTATTCGTAATTATCCATGTTAATTTCTAAGTTCTTATTTCAGACGAATAAAAGTATAGATCGCCTGTCCCTATTAACAGAGTCAGATCTGCAAATCAGCAAATTTACAAGAGAGCGCTCTGAACTTTGAATTGCTTATATTTTTATTACTATAATAATAATAATAATAATTATACATTATTATACCCGCTGGGAAGCTGGGTGAAGGGCCAGATACAGAAGGCAGCACTCTTGGACACGGCACGAATTGTGAGGAGGTTCCTGTCTCTGGAGCCCTAACCACCGGTAGTTTGGACCCCAGGCCCCACTGACGGTGATCAGCAAGATTTTATATTTTTTTATTGAATATGTATTTTATTTTTTTGATGTATTTTTGTAAAAGAATAATGTAATTTATTTTTTTATAAAAAAATATCTTTATATATTTTTTAAAAAAATGTAAAATTTTTGAGCTTAAATAAATACATGTATAATAATAATAATAAAGCCTTTATTTCCAAAATCTTTTTGTTTTTTTTTTTTACATTAACAGTTTCATGTGCATAAATATAGCTTGTTAGTAGTTTGTTAGATGTTAGTCGTAGTATGTTTGTAGTTAATTAATTTAGTATTATGTTAGTAATTTTTTGGTTAATCTTGATTTTGGACCCCTCTTCGGGTGAAGGCCTCCTCCATCTTCTTCCAGATTCCCTTGTTCTGGCTTAGGATCATCCAATCCTTGCCTGCTGTTTCCGATATATCATCAGCCCACCGTTTTACCGGTCTTCCCAATTTTCGTTTTCCTACTGGACCTTTCCATCTTGTAGTTTTTATTGTCCATCTTTTATCTAGTAGCCGAGCAACATGTCCGCACCATTGCCACTTTATTATTTTTATTACTACAAGAATTAAATTAAAAAATAAATTATTATGTGTTAATATATGTTCGAGAGCTTATTTGCAATGCAATTAAATAACATTTTTACTTATCTAAATATTCGAAAAGCTAGTAATGGCTTTGTTATCCGTACATGGGTCATCATGATTTGTCGGATCTGTCGCATCTAACAAAGTTACATGGACAAAAATATTTATTATTTGTAAGAAGTGCCACATACAACATTGTTATTAGTAAATCTTATTTAAGTTTATGTCGTATTAAATTGATATTATAAATTAAACACAATTTTTAATAAATTTTTAATTAATAGATATTCCAACCAACAAGAAAGTCGGATGTGGTATTACCGACATAGTTTACATTCTACAAGACCGTAAATAATGTTGGACATGGTACATCCGTCAACATCAACCGGAAAATGTAATATATTTTATCAATTAACTATATTATAATAAAAACAAAAAACCTTTACGCAATAATATTTGCGCCAAGTTAGCTCGTGACAAGTGCATGTTCCTCTAACATAGTCCGTACTTGCACATCCGCGTGCGCATACACCCTTCGCGCCCCACTAATAATGTCGAGAGTTAACATTCGTCATTGTTAGTGGGAGATGGTGGCATATATGACATTGTTAATGTGGCTATTTTAAAAACTATGAGGAAAAATTACCTTCTTGTTGCTGCTATTGAAAAACAATGATTTTTAAGGGCTATTACTGAAATAAAACCAAAATGTCGAAAATTGCATATCCTACATTGTTAATAGGGACAGGCGAGATTGACCCTACGTGAATAAAATCGACAAACTTCAGTAGAATTCTTGATTACTAGTGGTCGCCCAGTGGTCGAAATTCGACCATAATTAAATTATAAGTTTAAACATTATTAAGGTTATGTTATCAATGACTATATAGAAAAGAGTATATATGCGTGTGTGTGTTAAATACATGGTAGTGTGTGTAATGTTTTATTCATTGATTTAATGCATTTTTATGTATTTTTTTTTAATATTAGCATTCTGCACTCCTCTATATAAACTATAAGTGTGCGAAATTTCATCCTCCTTCATCCGCGCAATTTTCGTAAAAACGGGTAGTACAAATTTTTACTTCATGTATATAATGATGATATTTCATAGGCAACGTAACTAGTGGCAATATGGATTTTATCATTGCCCAGCTATGGGCACGCAACATGAGGGTAGTTAAAAAGTTCACGTCACGGACGGCCGTGACGCTGGTATTTAACCGTCCAGGTTTGAATTTTTCAATAATCTGATGATACCACTTTAGTTTTCGCCAAAATAGGCCTCGACACTCCTTTAAGAGTTCGCTATTTCTTATCCGATTTGTTCCTAAAGTTTCACTTGAAAACTTCAGCCTGCCTCCATTGAGCGCATCTCATCTTTTCTAGACAAAATATCAAAATGCAGAAAATACTCTTTCAATATAGAACCAAGTCTCGCAAATACTGTACAGGTAGCAGAGCGGTGTTTCTTAAAACCTAGTTTATTTGTGTACGACGAACATAAACCGCATTTCCCTTAGGACGGTGGTGTGTCAGGCGGAGACTCGTTTAGATTACTTGCATAGATTATTTATTTATTTATTACTTTTCGAAATTATTATCCATGCAAAAACGGAGAAAGAATACAATTTCCTGCTGCCGGGCGGCCGGTCGTAAGAGGTGACAAAACAACCCACAACCAGGTAGGGTATTTGCCGGTCTGGATAGTTGCCACCTCTTGTTTACAATATGCCACCATAACACACACACACATTAATAACCCCTTTGTTGTTACAAAGTCCATAGGCGACGGTAACCGCTTCTCACCAGGTGGATTGTCTGCCTGTCTGCTGAACTCATGCAATAAAAAAATAGAATATATCACCATATATAACCCTCACGCGAACGAAAGAATTCTAAAAGAAACTGATGTCGTCGCAGTGCATGAATAATTACTCAAGTCAAAATAATCCAGAAGGTCCACTTTTACTACATACATGTAGTCTGTTCAAGTAGCCAGTAACAACTAATCGCTAAACTCTAAACTTACTTATGAAAGAAAGAAATAAAAATATGTATTTCCAATAGCGACACACAACACAAATTAGTACAAGATAACAAAGTATATATAAAATTATACCGATACAGAAATTGTAAACCGCAATTTGAAAATCACGTTAGCACTCAGCATTTTGCTGTGCTGTACCGTAGTCCGACACAGCGCTGATTTTCAGTGCCCACCTCCTCAAGCACATGGCATGCGACCCGTATTAAACATAAATTATAAATAAATATTTAAAAAACGCATAAGTACTAAAGATTAAAATATAAAGAACAAGAAACACAAAAATGTAAGTTGACATAATAAAAATGTAATAATCATGTATATTGTTACGAGCTACAGAACTCGAATTAAAATAAATGCCGATGGCATTACTATAGATTTTATTGTAACTGTTCTAACACGTATAAAACAAGTACAAAATGAATCTGGATGCAACCAGTTCTCACTGCACGATTCTGTGCAATTTAACACGCGCAAATTTCGTCACTATGTCGCTAATCGAAAGTACTACACGCCTTATTCGTATCGTGGTCGTCGAATGACTGCCCCGCCCCTCCTATCGGGCATTGTTTTATATTAAACTGTATAATGCCGACACCCTTTGTCTGTATTCACACAAATCTGGCAAGCAAGGATGGATCGTTCGACACTTATTACAGCCATAAAATAAGTACGACGGCAATAGATGTTTTTAAAGTTTAAACACGAAGTAAATTCAAAGAATTCGTTTTTACAACATGCAGCTATGGGGTCTTTCTTAGTATATAACAATATAAATGATGAGACTATACAAGTAGCTTGCCACGTTCGAACACGCCCGCAACTGACGCATGCAATTTCGAAATTCCATACTGTCTTCACTGCATACGATGGTAGTTACATTTTATCACCTTTTAAATAATATTTGAAAATTTAATGTACTTTAAGTATTAATGTATTCTGTATTTTGAAATATATTATTGCATATGTATTATATAATAGATAGATAGATAGATAGATAGATAGATAACACTTTATTGTACACCATTAGAGAAAAGCTTACGAACTAGTATTATTATAGTAGGGTACAAAGGGCGGTCTTATCGCTAAAAAGCGATCTCTTCCAGACAACCCGTGGCAAGAATATTCCGATTTGAAGTGGCGACGGTGGTATACATAATTATTATACGATTACATCAATTTTATTAATAAATATATAACTATACTATATATACAAATATACACATAAGTTATATACATATATAATATATAGCGATAGTATGCAACTATTTAAACATAATAAACATATAGCTATATGCAATATAATATATACTAATTACATAAAATTACATATCATTATATTGCAGATAGAGTTTTCTGACTAAGTTCTTAAATATTATTAGGGATTTTGCTTGTCTGACAGCAACAGGCAATGAATTCCAAAGTTGGACAGACTTAACCGTGAAAGAATTATTGAAGAACGTTGTACTATGAATAGGAGTAATAAGTCTATGTTGACTGGTAGGGCGTAAATTGTGTAATAATATAATAACAACCCATAACTGTCCCACTGATGGGCTCGGGCCTCCCATTATAGGGGGAATGGACACTATACCCGTCACGCATGTCCAAGACGGCTTGGCAAGTTTGACACATCGGTTAGCTCGATGTGCAGGTTACATATTTTCGTTCACCGCTGTTAGCACGTGGTAATTGTAACAATATTGACATTACATCAGAAAAATGCCTTAGTGGTGCATGTGTTCCGGCCAGGATCAAACCCGCGCCTTTTGAGTTAGGGACGCTACCATGACTATGGAATGTTGACTATAGTTTAAGACCTGTTTATCAATGTACCATATCATAATAAATTTCATTACGAGCTTGACACGCGTGTGCTAGTCACTAAGCTATCGCGACTTTTTTTAAGATACCAAATTCCAAACTAACTCTAATAAAACACGTGATCTCCCCTGATATTTTGAAATGTGACATCTGACTGAAATGTCATCTAATAACACAATAAACGTCATTCAGAGATCAGCTATTCTGGCAGTATCAGTGGGAACAGCGACGCGGCGACCCAGATCAAAAGGGGCGGTAGTCCGCTGCGTAAACTGTACAGCTAAATAGGATTAATTAGTGCGTTCACTTGGCACAAGCGACACTGATCTGCGTTGTGTACTATTACGAGATATATATATAAATAGCTAGATAAAACTTTATTGCTCACCAACAAAAACAAAATGCATAATTACAATACTTCTTGGCAAAACTACAGGCGGCCTTATCGCTAAAAGCGATCTCTTCCACGCAACCAATCTAGGTTCAAAAAAAAATATTAACAAATCTGTCGATGTAGGTGGAGCAGAAAAAGATAGGATAATTTAAATATACATACGTACACTATTTTATAAATTTATGTATACAGCGTGTTTCAAACCTTACGACAATAAATCAGACCACGTTTTCGTCATGACGTACTCTAACCCAAATACAAAAACGAATCAAGGTAGCTTCTTTGGTTTAGCCACAGGACCTCATTTTTCATTTCAGAATTTTACAACAACATGTATCTGTTATTGTGACTAAATCGGTAGGTTAGTGACCAAATGTATCATGTTGCCAGCTCGTCTCTTCATCATTAAACGCGGAAGATGCTCATTCTTACCAAGGTTAGTGAACCGATATTTACAAGATGTTCTGTTTTTATTGTCTTTTTATCGTAATTAATTGGTTCGGAAATTGCTTTTTTTTAATTTTGACATTACGGTTGATTTAATAGTACCAAAAACTTTGTATGGAGTAAGAATGCTAAAATTATGATTTATTGTCATTTGAAATGAAACACGCTGTATATTCTAAATTATGGGCACGAAATATCGTCCCATTATTAAAAATGTAAAATTGTCTCCAGAAGGTTGCATGGAAGAAATCGCTGTTAGCGATAAGACCGCCGATTGTACTAGTTATAAGATTCTTAATTCATGTGTATTATTATTTTCTTGTGTTCAATAAAGAATATTCTATTCTATTCTATTCGATATTTTAAATATACATACGTACACTATTTTATATATATAAACGATACAAGCTACGTATGTATGTGTTGGTGGAGAGTTTCTTCCGCCGCTTACACAGAACAAACAGAATTAACAAATGTCCATCTTAAAACAATGTATCTTATTTTACACGTATACCAGACTATCTACCTCCAATTCAATTGTACTCCAAGACATTATGAAACTAACATTCAATCCCCAGTAGCTTAATCCTAAAGACAAACAAACACACAGACAAATATCCATTAGCGTGTACAATGGGTCCATTATGCGATGTTGGTGCGGGAGCGGAGACCGCGCGTCATTAGAGCTCACTCCGTACGCGCACCAATGCAAAAAGTTCACCAAAGAACAGTAAAATCTATGGAGATAACTTTATCTAGACTAATCTATATTAATATTGTTACGAGCTACAGGACTCGAATCAAAATTCCGTTGAAATTATTATACAGTTTATTAGAACTATACAAACACGTATAACATTGGTACAAATATAACTAGACACTACTAGTACAAACTGCACGATTCAATAACACGCGCAAAGTCCGTCACTATATCGCTCATCGAATGTACGTTTTGCTCGTATCGTAATCCTCGCTTGGCTGCCTTACGCCTCTGTTCGTGCATTTTTTTACACTGACTATACAATATAACACTCGACTGCGTGGATTGGATTTTTCCAATAAAACGTAATCTGCACGCGTGCGGCCATAAACGAGTACAATAACAATAGGCTATTGTCTTTTGGAAATGTTAAGAACAATGTAAACAAAAGAAGTCCAACTGCGGGAAACGTAAATAAACTATGCCTTATGGGAGGCAGCTGTGCATTTACTTTTGTCGGCATGTTACAATATTATAAAGAGGAAAGATGCATATCTTTGTATGTTTGTAACAAAAAAACTCAAAAACTACGGGCCGTCTTCAAAAATTATTTCACCATTAGAATGCTACATTATCCCTTAATAATATAGGTTATAGTCATTATTATAAAAAAATAGGGATCCCTAATTAAACCTCAACACCCAAGGTTCAAAAAAAATTGCCATGAACCACCCGTGCGAAGTCGGGACGGACCGCTTGCTTATTATATTGATCAAATCAGATAGAAATGCTTCATGCACATTATTTTTGGTTAAATGATTTTTTAGGGTTTTCTAGTAAAAATATATTACATTCGTTTCTACTACAGTATCCATCACTGTATTTTAATTGTCAAACATTATCATCACCATATTATTTAAAAGATTAGCTCTTTTCCATAAAGCTTCCTCCAATATTTTCTATGCTCGGTCAGCTGGTTTACTTCTTAATACGAACACTTATATAATTTTATTATCCACTGATTAAAAAACAGACAAAGCAATTCGAGTCCACGCCATTCTCTATTAGCGTAACAAACGCTTTCATTTCAGCAGGTTTTCGCCCGCTGTCGAAACTTATTTGCATAAGTAAAACCAGGAAATGGAGCGAAAAATGTACGGAATCCCGATGATTCGTAACAGCCGCCGGCATCGACCGCTGCCTAGGCACCTGCATTCAACAATACATAATTATATTTCTTTACTAAATTATCTTTCATAACATCATTCCTGATGAAATACACGTACGTATTCAAAATGCCCTGAGGTGCTGCGCAGCCTTACATAAGGTAATGGTATCCCGGTTTCTAAGCAGGAAAACCAAAATGAATAAACCAAACCAAAAAAGACTCTTACCCGAAAGGAAGAGAACCAGCTGTTAGTGGCTGAACGAAAGAGTCTCCGCAAGATTTTGGGTCCAACGAGGAGAGACGATAGCAGCTGGAGGGTCTGAACCAACGTCGAAATTGAAAACCTTGTTGCCGAGCCTAACATACTAGGAAAGATAAAATCCGTTGGCTTGGTCACGTGGAATGGATGGGAGAGGATCGAAGCGTGAAGAGGGCCTATGTTGAACGATAGGTTCGGTGCGGTCGGTCGCCCCAAGTACCGGTGGAGGGACAGAGTGGAGGCTGACCTGTGTGAGCTTCAAGCCCTTAACTGGCAAGAAATCGCACAGGACAGGAACAGGTGGCGTGTTCTCGTTTCGGAGGCCAAGACACATTTTGGGTCGCAACGGAGTAAGTTAGTTAACATCATTCCTAAATATAATCTGGAAAACGACAATCTTAAACCATATCGGTATATTTTTTACCGTTACTTGTCAACTTTTATGATTTTAACGTTATAATACGTTTTACCTTATTTCAAGCGCCGTTGCGATTTTTATGACGACTGCTACTTTAAATATTACGCGCGCTCTTAACACAGTGCTATTTGACAATCTTTCCGAGTGAAAGAGAGCGACGATGATAACAAAACATAAGTTATGACGGTAAAATTACTGAAAAAAATAGTATTAGCGTTATATTTTTTTACCGGTAAAATGGCACGAAATAACGGTAAGTTTTATAACGAGATTTATTTTTTACCGTTATCTGAAATAAGCGTAAATAACGATACATGTTTTTACCGTTATTTCAAGCACTGGTCTGCAGCCAGCTCCAGGTTGTTCGTTGTAATCATGATACAAGAGTAACTTGGGGATATACATGTGTGTTTGTCTACCAATTATTATTATTATTTTATCTATGCAGGAACGAAGAAAGAATACAATTTCCTGCGGCCGGGCCGCCTGTCGTAAGCGGTGACAAAACAACCCTCAGTCAGATGGTAGGGTATTTGAGCGACTGGATGGCTACCACCCCAGGTTTAAAGCATATCGCAACAACAACCTTGAGCTGTGTTCCGGAACTAGTAACCAGGTTCCAATCTCCTTTAAGAGAGCAGCAGCGCATTTGTAGCACC
Organism: Dendrolimus punctatus; assembly: GCA_012273795.1. NCBI lineage: Eukaryota > Metazoa > Arthropoda > Insecta > Lepidoptera > Lasiocampidae > Dendrolimus > Dendrolimus punctatus. The sequence continues at coordinate 11,005,042 of CM022531.1, forward strand.
TTTGCTATTGCAAATGTCCTTTGGCGACGGTAGCCGCTTTCCATCAAGTGAGCCGTCTGCCTTTCTGCTGAACTCCTACATTTTGTTTTAATATAAACAACCAATAAAATACTGCTGAGTAACAATCACCTCGACAATAATCTTTTTACGGTATTTAATAAAATAAAATAATATTTTATTTTCTTATTAGTCAAACATGTATCTAAATTTGTAACGTCATACATACTCCAATATAAACACTCATATTAAAATATAATTTATATATTTTGTCATTGTCCACTTAATTTTTTTATATACAATTTCAACGGAAAACTCTCTCAAACAAATATCCACTCGTGGACATACGATGATTGTATAACAGTCCCATCATGCCAAAATGATTATGAAAATTTTAAAAATGTTTTGACATAAACAGTCTAAGTGCCGCTTATATAAGGTTCCCATTGAGTTATAACACGTATGATCTAAGAAGGTTGCTTAAATTTATTTAAGAAACACAAAACGTATTTAACTCCCTTAAATACAATTAGAGTCTAGCCCAACGCAAAATTTGCCGCTAAATATGTTTAAAGAACCGTCAATACGTTATGTGTAAGACGTACATAGGCAGTTTAATATGATTAACTTGAAATCATAAACTTTAAATAAGCAAATGGCCCTAAATATAGGAATACAATAATGTATAAATTGTGAAACTTCCTTGAAATTTCATTGTTCAAGATTACGTAAAAGTATATCCGTAAAGGGCTTTCCGAAGGACGCGAGGATATTTTCCAATCTAGCGCCGAAGTTCTACACATGCCAGTCTAACGGAGCGACAACAAAAACTCCGAGTCACTGCTCAGGGCCGAATTTGAAGCCCTTAAAATAAAACCCGCATATTTATTACATTCTTTGAACATTTACGCAAATTTCTGAATTTTACTATGATAAATTCAAAACTAAATATCAGTAGAAAAGAATTCTCTAATTCCTTTTATTTAGGCATAGATGCTTTTACAATATGATTTTCAGGACATCATCTTATAAATGACAAAATTGCACTACCAGTTTAATTATGACCTAATTGCATATGTTTTTTTTCGGTAAGTATTAAGTAAGTAAGTTGTTTTAAAGGCAGGGAATATTTTTAGTTCCAGATAATTACGGAGCGTCATAAGGGATATCGGTTTTTAATTACTTTTTCTCTAAACTGCCCTAAGGATTTAGCTGAGATTATCAAGTCAAACATACTGTTTACATTACACATAATGAACTACTATAATAAAATTTCCCAAACATCAGAATACTTAAGCCGGGTATAAAAATTAAGCTTTTTTTATTGCAGGAGTTCAGCAGACAGGCAGACGGCCCACTGGATGGGAAGCGGTTACCATCGCCTATGGACATTTGCAACACCAAAGGTGCTACAAATGCGCTGTTGCTCTTTTAAGGGAGACTGGAACCTGGTCGCTAATGCCGAAACACAACACAAGGTTGTTATGGCGACATACTTTAGACCAGGGGTGGTAGCCATCCAGTCAGGCAAATACCCTACGACCTGGCTGTGGATTGTTTTGTCGCCTCTTACGACAGGCCGCCCGGCCGCAGGAAAATGTATTCTTTCTCCGTTCCTGCACGGATAAAATGAGCTTGAACATGGATTGATATTATAAGCTAGTACAATGAAGAAAATTATAAATAATCTAATACAGTAAAAGAAAGCTTAACTGTGTTGTGTTCTACCCATTGTCCCTTGGGACTATAAGAAGAATACTGAACCTAGATCAGCGTCTTCTAAGGTGCTTAGAAGGCTAGCTACGTTTCCTCGCTGGAGCACTACACTCATCCGTTGCCCGAGATAAACACCAGCCTTCTGATCACCTGGTTTGGTTTATTTTAGCGTTCGAATCGCTTAGAGTTATCGATACTACCTTATGAAATTAATGAATAATTATGCGTAAGAGACTTCTCGCATTGTTATCTTTGCATTTAAGATATATTTTATTAATTCAACCTATTTTATGTCGGAGGGGGTCACCCCCCCAATACAGTGGTCTCAATCCGTGCCTGCTCTTTACAATTCTCAATCCAATATGGAATGCAGCGCCTTCATGATAGTGAGCGTTGAGCGATTGAAACTCTAAGTCAGGGGATGAGTCACGATAATTCTTGAAGGCTTTCTTTTGTTGTAAGTTTAAAGGTTTTACTACGGAAATGAAAAATCGGCTAAGTACGTGTTCGGTTCATGAAGTATGATGATGATGATGATGATCATGATGATTCTCCCTTCATCATCAACAACTGATAAATGCATATATTATGGCACGTTGCAATCAATTATAATATTAAATTACTTAAAAAATAACGAATATTAATCATATTTTTGCTCATTTAATTATTAAATACTACTAAACTATAAAATTAAATACTACTATAAACATATTTACAAGTAAAAGATGTAGTCCAAATCGCTGTCGGTGGGGAGCGTTCCCAAAACGCGAACGAATATTAGATTACCATACCATTCATCCTTTAAAATATCACGATGATTATGATACTAATTTATAATACTGTTACGAGTTACGGGACTCGAATTAAAATGCCGTTGGAATTACTATAGAATTTATTATAACTATACAAACACTTATAACACAGGTACAAATATAACTGGATACAACCAGTACAAACGTAATGCACGATTCAATAACACGCGCCAAGTCCGTCACTATGTCATTTGTTTAATGTACACGTCTTGCTCGTATCGTATTCGTCGCGTGACTGCCTTACCCCTTCATTCGGACATTCCTTTAATCCTGTACAAACACAATATGTCTCGACGCATAGCAATAATTTCCAAGAATAAGTTCGACACACCTGTCTAATGACTGCCATAAAAGATTACAATACACAATAGACTGTTTTTCTTAATTACAAATTTTAAACACAAAGTAAACAAAAGAACTCAAAATGCGGGAAGGTAATAAACTGTTCTTTATGGCAGGCAGGTGTGCAACTTTTGTCGGCATGTAACAATATCGTTTCTTATCATATCGCTTTACTAAAACCTCACATATACTTCTCAAAGCTCTCATCTCCTGATGTAACAATGTGCCCATTATATCAAAATAACAGCCAACCAGGATAAGCTAGGCCAGGTATTTTCAATAACACGTCATTTAAATAAGATTGGGGTACCCATAGAACTCAAAAGCTGTTAATAACATAGACAACATGTTGTTATCAATTTGCGTATAGACTTTTTCATTCTTTAACAAACAGAATAAACTTTTTTATCTGTCTCGCAGCTCAATTTAGAGCAGACTATGTCATAAATAAAGCGCTAATCCCCGTTGTCCAGTGAATACTGAGCTGCGAGTAAGCCCCGTTTGGCGGAAAGTTTTTCAATTAAAATGGTTTTATGGTTTGTGGGTAGAAACGGCACATTGTTATAATGTTTTGTAGCCATCTACATATTGTTACGAGCTACAGTAAGGGGTAAAAAGTAGCGCAGTTTCCAAGTCTAAGAATTTGTTGTCGACAAGCGAACACCGAGCCGTGGTAGCGTAATGGCTAGCGCACGCGTCCTAAACTCAAAGGTCGCGGATTCGATCCTGGCCGGAACGCATGCAGCACTTAGGCTGTTTCCTGACCTAATGTGCATATTGTTACAATTACCACGTGCTAACAACGCTGAAGGCAAACATCGTGATGCAACCTACACATCGAGATAACCGATGAGTCAAACCTGCCAAGTCGCCTCGGATAAGCGTGGCGGGTATACTGTCCATTCCCCTACAGTGGGAGGCCCGAGCCCAGCAGTGGGACAGTTATAGACTGTTGTTATAAGCGCAAACTGGATCGAAATCGAACCAGTAATTTTAACGTGAATCCCTACCAAACCGACAGACGAGAAAAAAATAATTACACCGCGTTCTCCATCGTTTATATAGTGTCTGAATACAAATGTTTTTTTTTAAACAGCTTCAATTTACATATATGACATTTTTGAAATTTTATAGATCTGTTAAAATACATTAAATAACTATATAAAAGACATAAAGCGTACTAGGCGGGTGCTAAAGAGAGATAGACGATATATAGATAGAGATCTACTACTATGTTTTAATCACCTATACATACACATGTTTAGTACGTAGTACTTTTTTGTAAAAACTGAACATTATGTTTTCATCTTATGTATATATATGTCTAGTCTAAATAGTGGAATCAGCGGTGTAGCGTGAGTGACGGACGCCCGGAGCGGAAGACAATGTTACCGCCTTTTATTTAGGTATTTCAATTTAATGCATATTATATCTATACTAATAATATAAAAAGGTAAAGTTTGTGTATTTGTGTCGTTCTGGGGGTAATCTCTATATCTACTGAAATGATTTTGAAAATTCTTTTTCTTTTGTGTTTCCGGCAGTCGCTACAAAATATCATTCAACAAGCATATCACTATAGTCCGAAATAGAGCGCGATTTGTGATGGGTCGTCTAGCACCCATGATAGATAACCGAAGCAAAATGTCCCTCAGACACAAGCTTACTCTATATAAAACATGCATCCGCCCGATCATGACATACGCGAGTGTGGTTTTCGGCCATGCCAAGCCTACCCATTTAAATAAACTGCAAATCGTGCAGAATAAATTCATGCGCAGAGCCGTCGGTGCTCCCCTCTATATGCGTCACGTCGACCTCCACCGCGATCTGGAGCTTCCCTCCATCAAAAACTACATTACGTCGCTCTCGCGTAAGTATTTCGATCTCGCGCCGCACCATCGAAATCCGCTCGTCGTGTCCGCGTCCGATTACAAGCCTCGGCGAAAGGCTCTCGTGCGACGACCGCGTAATGTCCTCGCGGACAAGGTCGACGTTATTACAAAACGGCTGGCCCGGATCAGCCCGCCCGTGGTTAGGACGGCAGGCTAGCAGGCACCGACAGACAGACACAGACGGCGGCGTCTCAGACGCCGCCAATCACGATCTCTCCACGTCCTCGCGAGGGACGCTAGGAGACATAGCCTCCCCCACAGGATAGACTAGGCGTGTTGCTGGGAAGTTTCTTTCGCCGTTTTTTCTCTCCCAGTCATAACACGTTGCGAAACGGCAGTAAGATAGCGTAGGCCGCCGCGAACGGCCGATCCCGGTCCGCCTGAATCCTTCCCCTCGGGCCTTATATTACCCGTCGCCCGTTCTCAATTAGTTCATTGTGTCACCCTATGGCGGGCATCATCAGATTTATCCCTCTCTCATGGCAACAGTCCAGCCGAGGTAAAACTCCCTAGGGAGCTCCCTCAGGCAAGTTGCCCCCGGGCTCGAGCGCCTTCGCCTTGCGAAGGCGCTTGCCCCAAAAACCCCGGTAAAGTTGTAAGGTCTTCGGACCAACAACATAAAGTCAAGTCAAATAAAAAAAAATAAAAAAGTATCATTCAAAGGGGATTCCCCGAATTCGTCTCAGAATGAGTAATGAAAAATTCCGTGCTCTTTTTAATCGGTCCGAATTTGTAGTTGCGATAAAATGGTTCAAATAATTATATTATTGATTGTGAAATTTTGCCGCCCCCATTACGCTACACCACTGAATCGAATGTCTACTATGCAATCGCTAGTACCAATTATTATACAATCACATAACATATAGAAAAAGTTTGATTGAAACGATGAATGTAGTGATCCTAATACTCTCGCAAGGACGCAGTTTAAAACAATAGCCGAGCCACGCAACAATACCCTTGAGTTACTAAAGACTTCCTGTTACACCTGTACACTAATTGGTGTTCATTTTAGGCGCAGTTTACACACCCAACAATGAGCGCCCTAAACAAACACTCGGGATCTTCACAACTTGCACATAGGGACACGTCTTAATTACGACATTACACCTATGCTCATATAGGGCATTGTCTTAGCGCTAGTGCTTGCAATACAACACATGTAATATTCGAAAATTCTGTACTGAAAATCGAACTGAATTTGACTCTTATTATGTCTTGTTGTACTCGTATAATATCTTATCCGTGCAAGAACGGAGGAAGAATACAAATTCCTGCGGCCGGACGGCCTTTCTTAAATGTCGACAAAACAACCCACAGTCAGATGCTTGGGAGGTCGAAGGATTTTCAGGGATGCATCGCGGTGTCACAGCAGTCATATCTATGCTTACGGTCCCGTCGCGCCTCATCATAATGCGGAACACTGGAAGGTTAAGTGAGTAGTCTGGCGTTCGGTGCTTGCAAGCTCTAACGTCGAAGCTTGTGTGCAACACCAGTAGCCGGGAGTCCGAGATACAACTTGATGGCATCCCCTGGGGCCAGGCGATGTGCGCTAATGCATTCCCCCGGCGTTGACAAAAAAGACCTGTCTTACCTACCACCTCTCTCGGTGTTGAGTATGGCGCCATAACAACCTTGTTCTCACGTGCGACTCCACACGCATGTCTCCCACAGCATACGACCACCACCGACCACCACGACTACCACGATGCCACGCTGCACCGTCATGCTGTGTCGCCACGTTCTTTCCATGTGACTTCGCATACGCGCCACTACACCAGCATTCCCTCGATGATGCGATTCTCGCAAGATGTTTGCTCAAGCCTGCGAGTTCCTCATCACACCACATTACCTTCAAACGCACCCCAACTGGTGCGCCTCGCGTTGCTTATATACCCAGTAGAATCTTTTGGAAACGATAATTTCGATGTTCCTTTTGTTATTGTTTTATTTACTGCCTATCCCTCTCTAAACATCTATCTATCTCTATATATTCTATCTATCTTCATATTGTTATTCTTTTGTTCATCACCTATCCCTTTCTGAGCTGTATCCATGTCTTTTTCTTCCAGAATTTTCTACCTTTATCTGAAAATCTTAAAACCAGTTCACGCCGCAATTCTAAAATACTTAAATATTCACGTTTACACTTTTTAAATGAACAAGTCTTGCTCAGTGATTCTTAAAAAGAGGACGAATTCTATATATGGACATGGGACATCACTAGAAACCAAAATAATTTACATAAGACAACAACTGGGTCGAAACTGCCTTCACAAGACTTAGTCTAGCTGAAACTTAGACTGCACCCGCATAGTTAAAATACCAGCCTATTACGAAACTATGAATTTCTAGAACACCGGCTTGAACGCCTTAAAATAAGCAACTTGTCAGAAAGTTTATTGTTCACTGTTTAGTGAACTATAAGCTACCTTGGCTCATTTCGCTTAAGAAATATAGTAAGACCAAACTGGGCATTTATACATAGACTGCGTTTTACGGCATATAACTGCTCAATCTTTATTGTGCTTAAGCAGATCTTATCTCCACAAAAAGCATTGCCACGAGATGGAGGAAGCCTTTGCTATAACACACTCTGAGAGGATTATATGCTTTAGCGTCGAAACTAAAATTTAGCATTAAACCTCTTTCGGATAGAAGGCTATCTTATAAGATCATGCATGGAGTACTGTTCTTATATTTGAGACTACTCAGGTAAGTATCCGTCTGAAGCGTTAGATTGGATTGAGAAGAGAGTCAAAAATCTGATTTGAAATTACCATTGTATTTATCAAAGGACAAAGGTTTGATCATAGACGCTTCTTGGCTTGTTTATTGTTTTATAAGATACACCTTAATAAGTTTGCAGTTGAACCGTTCAATTAACTCCATGCTATTCTATCTTAAGATGAGAAAGCACTCTGGCTTACGTTACTACATCAAAGTTATAGGAGCTACATACGTCTAGTCATTGTAGCGGACAACGAACTACTGGCAAGCGTAACGCGGGAGCGCACATATTAATTATTGCACTATCTCGCTCGCACATCATCCATCCCGCTCACACACTGTGCTATATATTATACTAGCTTTACGACTTGTTAATATTATATTGTGCTTAAGGTTACCATTTCCAAAATAAATTAATTCACTTCAGTTCTCATCCAGCATCACTCGAGGGTGAATTCTACTCTGAGGGTGCTATCTGAAGTATCATTTAATCTCTGCCTCTTACTGGTACAGAGTCATCAGTAAATTAAAAGATTTGCTGCCACATGCATTCTATCTACGAAATTACAAATTAAAGTAGGCACTTATTAAACAAAACTTCATATACTTTTATGTATATAATAAATAGCTAAAATATTAATCTCAAGTCCATGACGAGAGGTAGTTCTCAAAATGCACACTGCATCGCCACATTAGGTGGGTCAATTATAAAAGGGATTTGATTGAAATCAAATAACATTAAAAAAAGACTTAAAGCACCCTCTTCAGGTGTCAGCTTCAGCTCAAAGGGCTAGTACCTATGTCGGGTAACGGATCGGCATGCCTTCGGGCATCTTGTCCATTGACTTCGGTAATCACCAGGCTCAGTAATCTACTTATAGTCTCAAAAGATTATGGATAGAATTCAATGTGAGTATTATTACGAGTTGCGGGACTGGAATTAAAATGCCGTTAGAATTATTATAGAGTTTTTTAGAACTATACAAGCACGTATAACACAGGTACAAATATAACCGACACAACAAATCTAAACGTAATGCAGACAGACGGTCGTAATTCAATAAAACACGCAATCTCCCATTGTACACACGTCACGCCTTGTTCGTAGGTGTCGCTGAACTGCCCCCTCCCTTAATGAGGCCATCATTTTATACAACACAAATGCAATGTGCCCGTATCGTAGTCGACATAATTTGAAACACCTGGCTAATATGCCGCAGGTGGCCATAAATGAGTACAATAAAACAATGGGCTGTTCGCTAGAAACGTATGTCAATCAATAAGTAAACAAAAGAAGACGATCATAAAAGAATTAAAATTAGTTCAAATGCCGACGGGTAATAAATATGCTTCTACAAATCTGTACATGGAATTTTGTCTTTGTTGGCGCGTAGGTTGTAACAGTATTATTTAATGTTTTGTGGATGAATTCTTTTGGCAAGGTTACTATGATCAAAAAGAGCACAAAATGCGTGTCGTTTATAAATGATACTCATAGCACTTAAACAGATTAAGAGTGTGTCCAGTATCGATACAGAAGTTGTTTATTTTGCTTGAAATGGCTCGAAAGTGATTGAGCGTTGCGCAACTTTTATGCTACGCCATTAAAAGAGAAAAATCGTTCACATTAAAACTAAAGAAAAACAGTTTGAATTAACTCCATTTAATCTTAATTTTACGAGTGTGGGACTCGAAGTAAAAATGCAGTTACTATACAAACACGTATAACACAAGTACAAATATAACTAAACACAATCAATGCGCGATTCAGTAACACGCGAAAAGTCCCAATTTCCCAGAAAACGTAATCAGCACACCTGCGTAATTATGCCTGCGAATGGCCATAAACGAGTACAATACACAATAGGCTGTTTTCTAATTACAAATTTTAAACACAAAGTAAACAAAATAAGATAGATATTTATTGCAGGAGTTCAGCAGACAGGCAGAGGGTCCACTAGATGGAAAGCGGCTACCATCGCCTATGGACATTTGCAACACAAAAGATGCTACAAATGCGCTGCTGCTCTCTTAAGGGAAACTGGAACCTGGTCACACTGATGCCGGAACACAACTCAAGGTTGTTATGGCGACATACTTTAGACCAGGGGTTATCCTACCACCTGGCTGTGGGTTGTTTTGTCGCCTCTTACGACAGGATGCCCGGCCGCAGGAAATTGTATTCTTTCTCCATTGCTGCGCGGATAAATGACCGAGAATTCAAGTAACAAACATAGACGAATTGAAAACCTCCTCCTTTTTAGAAGTCGGTTAAAAATCACACGAAACTTACAAAGCAACATTTACAAGCGAGCCGCTTCTGGTAAGTTGTAATCACATCAGAATAATTAAAGTAGCAACCTGGCAACACCTGACCTTGCATAAAGGGCGAGCGACGGTCCTCCGCCGGGAGACATTAAGACAAGCTGCGTGCAAACGTGACTAGTCCTTAATGAGCAAGCCCAGCTCCAACTTTTACGATAGTTGCTTTAAACTATGAAATTATTGTTAGCACAGGGGCCAGTTTTCGAAAACCTTATTCATATTGCATTAGTTTTGGTATTTATGTTACTATAATGAACCGGTATTGTGTAACAAAACTGTTGTTTGTTTACTTTTTTGTCCCTTTCTTCCACTTAATTAAACAGAGATGGAGTTTGGTTCTGCAGTCTTATTACTACTTTCTTTTTTGAAGGGATTATGGCTCCAACGCAGTTTGCATTGATTTGGCCAATGTCACAGTAGGTGGTAAAATGTCAGGTGCATATAAGAATATATAATAAAAAAAGAAAAATTTGGCCGGTGATCTTTCAAATCACTTTCTGGGATCCTGAGGACAACACAAAACATAGAATGTTAAACTAACTACATTATAGGTAAATATTATTTATTGTTAAAAACTTTGATAATATATATACATGCCTACTATCAGCTAGGGTGAGAAGAAAGTCCAAATTGACAGGTCGGGGAAAATTTTTGTGTAAGATACTGTAGAGGGGGGTAACTATTTTAGGACATTCGAAAAAAATGTGGTGGACAGAACCTTCAGCTAAGCCGCACTCACAGATAGAATTATCACGAATCCTTAATTTTGCAAGAAATACAGAAGAGCAACAGTGGCCAAGACGTAATCGAATAATAGTTGATATAACTTTCTTGGGTAGTTTTCTATAGCTGAAGAACCAAGGTTTGGGACGTAATGTTGGTTGCAAACTACCATAGTATCTGCCAACAGTCAGACGGGACTGTTGCCAGGTACCATTCCAAGTCTCAAACATCTGGGGCCGCGCGAGTAAGCGTAAATCGCGGGGAAAGCATTTATTATACTTGTTACTACCTGAACAGACAGCTTCCTTGGCGCAACAGTCGGCAATCTCATTTCCACCGATTCCACAGTGACCTGGGATCCAGGCAAGAACAATATCTAAGCCAGATGAGTGGCAACGAAAGAGGGCTTCCTTTATTTTTAAAGAGATGACAAAGTTATTTTTCGCATGTAAAGGTAATTTTGAGATATCCTGAAGTGAACTTAAGGAATCAGTAAAAATGATAGATTTACTTATGTTATGGGATTCAATATAAAGGATGGCTTCTAAAATAGCAATTGATTCGCCGGTGAAAACAGAGGTAGGAGGAGGAATTTTGAAATTTAAAATAATTTTGTATTTGGGAATCCAAATAGCTGAACCAACCGAACCGTTTTCAGATAGCCTTGATGCATCGGTGAAAAATTGGAGGTGATTTGGCCAACGATCTTGAGTAATTATACAAAATAATTGATTAGCATTTGGGGAATTTTTGTGAATATCTAGATTTAGAATTACATTAGGTTTATAAACAAGACTTTCAAAGCTACATTCAAAAATAGGATTTTTATAATTTTGGAAAATGCCAGTACGGAGATCTACTAGTTTCTTATATGAATTTATAAGAAGTGGTAGACACTTGTGAGTCCAATAACTAGATGTGAACGAGATTTGAAAGAGTTGGTCTAAGATACCTAAAAGGGGATGGTCTGAGAGCTCTATCACTTTATAAAAGAATCTGTCCGACAGAAGCTGCCTGCGCAGAGCAAGAGGGGGGTCTACACACTCAACCTGGAGAGCATTTGTTGGAGACGATTTCATTGCGCCTGTGATGATTCTGAGGCATTTGGCTTGTATGCGTTCCAGTTTCAGAAGGGCGGATTTATTGCAGGGTTCCAGTATGAAGCAAGCATAGTCAAAATGGCTGCGGATGATGGCATTATAGAGCAGTTTTTGGCAATAGGGGTGAGATCCCCACCTAACGCCTGACAGGGCTCGAATCACGTTAGTGTTTTTTTCCGTTTTCTCGCAAATATAATTGAGGTGGGGGAGGCCTGAAAGTTTGGAATCGAGAATGACACCTAGAAATTTAACAGAATTAGAAATTTGGATTGGATGATTGTTAATGTGAATGTCTAGGGCAGGGATATCTCTTTTGCGGGAGAATATTACAGCCGAGCTTTTTGAAGCGGAAAGTGACAAACCGTGCTCTGAAAGCCATGAGTTAAGATAAAAAAGAGCTGAATTAAGACGATTTGAAGCATCACTGAAAGAGTCAGAGGTGGCGTATAGAGCAATGTCATCGGCATACTGAAGGACTTTGCAAAAGCAGCTTACAGATGATTCTAGATCCGCCGTATATATGTTATATAGGATCGGGCTGAGGACAGAGCCTTGGGGTAAGCCTTTCCAGACAAGACGCGGGGAGAGTCGATTCCCGAAACGCGGACGGAGATTGATCTCTCCATGAACATATTGGTGACAATGTTGACAATCCTCGGGGGGATACTCAGATTGTGCAACTTCTGCCTGAGTATTTGAAGGTTGACGTTGTCGTATGCAGAAGTGATGTCTAAAAAGACTCCTACGACATGCTCATTTCGGGAAAAAGCTAATCTAATGTCTGAGGTAATAAGGCTGAGACTGTCTATTGTACCTAAACCTCGTCTGAAACCAAACTGGCTATTGGCTAGTATGCCTTTGCTTTCTATGATCCACTCGAGCCGATTTTTAATTAAGTGCTCCATAATTTTAGCAAGGACTGATGATAGGGCTATAGGTCTATAAGCATCAGCATCTGAAGCATCCTTGCCAGGTTTTAATATGGGGATAATTATCTGCTGTTTCCAAGACTTTGGAATGGATGCGGAAACGAAAATGTGATTAAGAAGATTTAAAAGGAAATGTTTAGAAGATTCACAGGATTGTATTACAAAGGAATAAGGAATGCCATCTACTCCAGGAGAAGAGTCTCGGAGATGATCTAGGGCAGCACATAGTTCTGCAAAAGAAAATTTAGAGTTCATGGGGTTCAACTCATCAGAAGGGGAACAGCTGATGGGAGGACAAGGTTCAAGGGGAACAAAAGGGGGTGCCAGTTTGTGCATGAAATTGGGAAGCCAGGAAGATGGACAATTGGAATTGATATTATTGTCGTTCTGGGACTTTCTAAAGGTTTTTATTTTCTTCCATACCATAGAAGCTGGGGTCCTGGGCGAAAGGGATTCGCAGAAAGCTTGCCAACCTTTTCTTTTCTTAGAACGCAAAAGTCTTTTAGAGGAAGCAGAAACTTTCTGAAATTCTAAATAGTTTTCATAAGTGAGACTTCTGGTAAATTTAATCTCTACTTCCTTGCGTTTTTTTACTGAAGCGGAACATTCAGAGTCCCACCAGGCGGGGGAGGGAATTTTATTTTTTACCGAGTTTTTTAAGGGTATCGATTCTTCAGCTGCAGATGTCAATGCAGATACATACTGATCATATAGGGAAATAAAATTTTGAAAGGAAACATCAGGCAGAGAGTTTAATTTACTTTGGACTAAGGAAGAGAACTTATGCCAGTCAGCTAGTGAGAGCCTAAACTTCAAGAGGGGGTTTGGAGTGACAGGAGGGGGAGAAGAATCAGGCAAGGAACAAAGAATAGGAAGATGGTCACTCCCGTAAGAGTTAGGAAGAACAGACCATGAAAGAGAGTAGGCTATGGAGGGAGAGGACAAAGTAAGGTCTGGGACACTCGGATTTTGAAGGGGAGAAACTCTGCGGGTAGGAGTTCCATCATTAAGGATGCATAAGTTTAGGTCATTTAGAATATCAAGAAATGCTGGAGCAATAGGATCACAGGATGCTGAACCCCATAAAGTGTGGCGTATATTTAAATCTCCTAAAATGAGGAGAGGGACAGGGAGATGATATAAGAGAGAGAAAAGTTCTTGTATGAGGAGAGTGTTGGGATGAGGAATGTAGACAGACACAAATGTTATATTAAGACAACGGACAGCTACAATATTAATATCAGGTGAGTGAGGGGGGAGGGTGAGACGGGAGAATGTAATATGTCTTCTTACAAGAATAGCACATCCAGCCCAACCATCCGATCTGTCATCTCGGATACATGAAAACCCAGGTACTCTAAATAGAGAACCAGGGCTCAGCCATGTTTCAGAGAGGGCAAAAAGGCAAGGATTAAACCGATTAATTAAAAAGGATACTTCATGTTTTTTATTATTAACACTACGACAATTCCACTGTAGGACCTTCGCCATTTTGAATAGAAGAGTTTATAAGAGAAGTAATAATTTTTTGTAACATATCTATGACATTGTACGGTTGTATATCACCACATTTAGAAAACATATTAATAAGAGCTGTTGACAAAATTTGAGCTAAATTATCATTAGGTGTAGGGATATTAGGGGAGTTATCGCCAAGAGCACAACCGTTTGGAAAAGAGGAAGGTGGAGGAGAAACAATATTGGCATGAGCTAAGTGATCATATGATTTACTTAGCTCCTGTCTAGGTTTTCTATGTATGTAAACAGTTTTCCTATATGAAGAAGTTGAAGCAGACTGGACAGAACTGGGGGAAGGATCAGAGCACATAGGGGAGGGTACAGAATTCAGGGGAGGATAGGGCATGTAGGCAGGTTTGTTTGAGATTGTTGGGGAAATATCAGCATAGGAAGTTCGAACAGGTTTGAATCTACGAGCTGCCTCAACATATCCAATATTTTCATGGGACATAATAACTTTGATGTTTCTTTGGCGTGCATGCTCAGGACATCTAGAGTCAGTGGCTGTATGATTACCCGAACAAAACAAACAAGAAATTTTATCTTCAGGTACTTGGCAAGAGACATTTTCATGCGGGCCAGCACAGCGAGAACAGCGTGGATTGGATCTACATTTGTCTCGAATGTGTCCAAAACGGCAGCATTTAAGACACTGTATAGTGGGAAGAGTGTATGTTCCAACAGGTAAAGAGAGGTTGCAACAATAAACATGGCTTGGGAGGAATTGGCCTAAAAAGGTGAGAACTACAGTACCAGTCGGTTCCCAGCAGGTGGTGTCTTCTACACGTTTTTTTTTTATTTAGTCTACGTGCTTTAATTACTACTGTAGACTCTGGACGGCACTCAGTCCATGAAACCAAGTCCTCCAAAGTCCAATCTAGGGGAATTTGATGAATTACACCCATACGGGTAAGATGAAAACGGGGAATTAGTGCTGTAAGATTATTTAACTCTAGAACAGGGAGGGATAAGAATGAGTTAGCTTCCGAAAATGTTTTAAAATAAATGGAAACTTTGTTTCTACCTATATTTTTTATTTCTTCAATACCTGGGACTTTGCTGTTGTAAATAGCTTGAGCTATCTTGAGGGCACGCATGTTGTTGGATGATTTGGGCAGGTCACCATCGGGACCCGAAACGTGAACAATAAAAGGGCCTGAGTCAGTTTCAGAATACCTGAGGTCTGAGTTTGCCTCAAATCCAGGTCTGGTGTATGTATGTTGGATGGAGGCTGAAGGAGGCAAAATTCTTTTCTCGGGAATTTCTGAAGAAACCTCTAAAGATCGTTTAGCTCGCAATTTTTCCGTAGTTTGGCCAGTAGCGTGAGATTCGCCCACTTCCATTCCTAGAGAATGTCTCCCCATATCAGGAGGGACTTTCTCTCCCACAGACTGCGGCATTTATAAAATAAAGTACTTACCACTAATAATAAACTTAAAAATAACCAGCACCAACAAATAAATGACAACACAAAG
Source organism: Dendrolimus punctatus (assembly GCA_012273795.1). Classification (NCBI taxonomy): domain Eukaryota; kingdom Metazoa; phylum Arthropoda; class Insecta; order Lepidoptera; family Lasiocampidae; genus Dendrolimus; species Dendrolimus punctatus. The sequence continues at coordinate 11,020,604 of CM022531.1, forward strand.
CCAGGAAAACAGAAAAACACGAAAGAAAACTAGGAGAAATTCGCCAAAACGTGTTTCCGCGGGAATGTCACCTGTCACTTTTTCGTCTTATTACTAAAATGCGTGGAGTACTGGACATCAAATACTACGAATGTGTCAATATCTTTTTATAAGAGTAGAGTTATTATGAAACGCCCCCCACCTCCCTCGCTTTTCACGATAACCGAATCAAGAAATTCCGTAACTGAAATAAAACCTAACACCTCCCACTCCGCCTACCATGTAGCTCGGGCGTTCGCTTAACGTGTATGTATATGGTACGACTGTACAAAGCTCGCACGGATCGAGACGAATTGCTCCGAAATCGGACGAATATGTAAGCAGCTGTTCGTGAGAAAGTATATAGGTGTATCTATCATATCTTTATAATGCCACACTCACCGCATGTGCGCCCCGTAGGTGTACATGTAGGTATATATCGCTTCTTTGCTTCAATAACGTGACATATCCCAATACTCACTTATTTCACTCACTCACTATATTTTGCTAAATTTATCATATTATCACAACTTTCTGATATATTTCAAAAAGCTTAGTAAATTGACACTAAATTTAATTGTAAAAAAGATACAAAAAAAGTGTAAAATATGTTTGGGTAAATTTTTTTTTTGGAATTTTAAAAGTGGCGTTTAATTTAGGTTAGGTTAATTTAGGTTTTTCAAGATACCACGTTATTGAAGCAAAGAAGCGATATGTATACATAGGTGATTTGTTTTCTTATCGGTCACCACGCTCAAAAAGTGTAACTTGAATTAATATCAAAGAAAAAATACTGCATTTAAAATAAAAAAAATACAATTGCATAAGTTGATAAAAAATGCTATGCAATAGCTTTACCGCGGCAGTCCCCGAGTGCCACAAGGAGCTTCTTCTAGTTTTAGTCTCGAAACTAACTGAAAGTAATAGAGAATCTCGACTGGTAGTATATCGTCAGCGCGTTCCATTAGTAGCTCACAACGACCAAATTGCTCTGTTAGTCTTTGCTCAAGGCGACCGCGGTCATTCTGCTCGTGACGAAAACGTCACTAATGACGTCATCATTTTCGATCACACAACGCTCACAACGACCCATGTTAAGAGGTGGGTCACGCCCGGTCGTGAACATGGTCGTTGTGGCTACATTCCATTAGAGACTCAACGACCACATTCACGACCGGGATTTTTCCCGTTCCACTTGCCAAACCACAACGACCGCGGTCGCCTTTGGAGTAGCGAACGGAGCATTTTGAGCGTTGTGAGCTACTAGTGGAACGCGCTGCGTGAGTCTCTAATGGAACGTAGTATGTGTGACAATAGATCTAAAATGTGACACTCTAATTTCACAGATAATTTATTGTTAACAGGCAGGACAGGAGAGCAAAGTTATGAATTATTATATTGCAAATTATAATTTGCAATAAAATACAAGTAAAGCTAATAAAAGCGTATTAAAAAAAATGGCGACTGCGTTTCGGGACGCCCGACAGAAGTGATAACTTGCGTGAGAGAAAGGGAAGCAAAGCAGACTGGCGCCGCAAGGCGTTACGTAACGAAGCGGTTTACCCTCCCATAAGAAGTTATCACTTCAAAAATATTTAGTAAACAATTTCATATAGTACGCTGGCACAAATACACGCATATTGATTTTTTTTTATTAAATAGTACAACGGAGATAATAAATGTAGGTTTATAAATTCGCCTTAGAAATCCGTCAGACGAAAAAGATTACCTGAAAATTCTTATTACTGATGTAATTGGAATACTACGATACCACGGTTTAGAAGATTTAGCCCGATTGGATCTTTTGGGAATTTAGACCCTGATCGTAATAGTCAACTATAATCATGCAAATAGAATACTAAAGTCCTACAATGAGACTGTTATCGAGGCGAATATCTTGCGCCGCCATTACCCGAGAGTGTATGTGTTCCTTGTTTGTTAATGTCAGTGTTAAAACCTTATTTAAAAGAAAATAAAATCTTCCGCTTATAACATTCGATGGCGTCGTTTTATTTCTCACACAAAATTACCATTTCACTTTGTAAAGTCCAAACATTCTACTGGAATAATACTATAAAAAAATGAAAAATCAATCGCAACAAAATTTAACTTGAAGGTTTACAGGCAGTTTGTTAATGTACTTGTCCAATTTGAAAACTTCAAGTAAAAATTTTGTTGCGATTCGTTTCTCCACTTGTCCGTTGAAGTTTCACTTCTACTATATGTCCTAGCACACAGTTTTTGCTTTTTAGTTTGAAGTCGGTTTTGTTAAAAAAAAAAAATTCTACTTGCACAATAAATACTTGACTAGCCTAAGAAATGATATATTAAGCGCCTGTAGTAAATGTTCTACAGGCACGAGTACACAAGTTGCCTTTGGGTGAATTCAGGCGCTCTTCGACAAGGGTTCTTAATTTGTCTAGGACCCACTCATCAGATCCTGACCTGGTGACATTGGGACCACGTCAGGAGCATGCTCATTCGAATAACTAAAGTTGAATATCGGTTTACAATTGACGTAGAAACCGCGTAACAGCCCTAGAAAACAAAATCGGTAAAAACGTTTGATTCGTCCGGTGAGAAGAATCTACCATTAATATCTGAACTGGAATCACATCCCGAAGCAAGAGAGCTATTTATTTTTTATTGGAGGAGTACTGCAGACAGGCAGACGACCCACTTGATGGAACGTGGTTACCATCGCCTATAGACATTTGTAACACTACGTTCCAGTCTCTTTCTTAAGGGAGACTGGAAGCTGGTGACTAATGCCGGAACTCAACTCAAAGTTATTATGGCGACATGCTTTAGACCACGCGGCAGCCATCCAGTCGGGCAAATGCCCTACCACCTGGCTGTTTGTCTGTTGGCTTATTTAGTCGCCTCTTACAACAGACCACCCGGCCGCAGGAAATTGTATTCTTTCTGTATTGGAGGGCTTACTGGGAAACGAGATGTTGATCATGTTACAGGGAGGGTTGTAAGTGAAATGTAATGAGGATAGGAAATGATAACTGAGCCTATTACAATATACTATTAGGTTATGGTGACCGTTTTATATGTAAAACCACGAGCACAGTGCACGCCTGCTTTGCTCATTAGCAAGCGGCGTGCGCTGACACCGGCTTGCCTTAATGTCTTCATTCTGAAACTATCTTCGGTTAAATTATAGTCACCCTCGTACGAAACTTTGAATACAACTTTTACATTTTTCTTTGACTTTCGTATTTTCTTTCCTTTTTCTTTTTATTCCCAGATCCTTTTTGAAACATAACACCAACCCAATACATTTAATCCTTATATCTGTACTATATTAGTGGTCGTCCGTGGTCGAAATTCGACCATAATTATTAATGTCAAAGACTATATATACTTCTATAATCACAGATTTAACCAAGGCTACACTGTTAATTTGACTTTAATAAACAAAAGAGTATATATATAAGTATATGCTTGTGTGTGTCAAAGACATGAAAGTGTGTGTAATGTTTTTTTTATTGATTTCATGTATTTTATCCATTATTTTATAAAAAATATTAGCTTTCCTCTCTTCTTCTCTATAACTAATAAGTGTGCGAAATTTCACACTCCTCATTCCGCGAAATTTTCGTAAAAAGGGGTAAAAGGTTTTTACTGTGTTTTTGCTTCATGTATAATATATAGATTATAAAGAGTATGTAGGAAATAATCGCTAGAACTATTGAATCAATTTTGAAAAAAATCTTTCATCAGTAGAAGGCTACATTATTGCTGAGTGACATAGGATAGACTTGATAGTGATTAAAAATATTTTATAATTTTTTAAATGACGCCCAGCGAATTGGACGCGGTACGGCTAGTGTTTCATATAATGCAGATTCATGTATTTAAATGTCACGATAACGACAGTAGTTCCACCTTCGCTAGCTGGCCTTCCGAGTATTATAGATTAGAATTTAAATATGACATTTGGAGACAAACGCACTCAGGTAAACTCCGCGGGATGGGGGTTATGTGTTCAATATATGTCCATCCCTTATTTCCTAATTAAAAACTGGTGCCCGGAGAATACAGGAATCTGGATACACTGACACTTCAGTTTATGGTTAGGCCTCAAGTCTGCAGTAGACGAGGGAAATATTCTACTAAATTACTGCAGACGCGGAAATTTTCGATAGCAAAGAAATGTGCGGTTATAATGGCGGGTGTGATGCCAGGTAGGGCATTTGCCTGACTGGATGACTACCACCCCTGGTCTAAAGTATGTCGCCATAACAACCTTGTGTTGTGTTCCGGCATTACTGACCAGGTACCAGTCTCCCTTAAGACAGCAGCAGCGCATTTGTAGCAACTCTAGTGTTGCAAATGTCAATAGGCGATGGTAACCGCTTTCTAACAAGTGGGCCGTCTGCCTGTCTGCTGAACTCCTGCAATAAAAAAATGAAAAAACTGCGCTTGGTTGGCGGTAGCGTGGCGTTTGGCGACATACTGACTCACGTGCAGAGCAGGCGGCGGCAACATTGCGGGTTGCAACAAGATAAACCCAAGGCACCATTGATAACTGAGTAATAGGTGGGGTCAACAGCTGAATTCCTAACAACTGGACCTTCAGTCTATCTATAAAATTTTCATTTACGCGAGCGGAACCGTGGTAAACCCTAGTAATATTAAAAAACCAGCAGACGCACTGACAAAATATCATCGCGATTTCGTACTGTAAAAAATTATTACTAAATAAGCCGTGCAATCAAGGTGGAAGAAAATGAAAATAAAGGGAGAACTTTATAGACCAATCGCTACAACTTTTTTATTTAAAACGTAAGAAATTGATTGATTATTCTTTCTTTCTAACTTTGTTCGTGACTTTTAAACTTTATTTCTGCCGAGGAAAGAAAAATTCTCATGAATAACAAATAACCTTTACAGGTGAAAAATTTTAACTTTGCTCTAAAATATTTAAAGAAAGTGTTGTTTGGAAATTGCCTTTGAAATATATTAGAGGTTGATTGACTTCAAGAAAGTATTTCTCATGTCGTGGTAGTGTAATGTCTAGCGCACGCGTTTCAAACTCAAAGGGTGCGGGTTAAATCCTGGCCGGAACGCATGCACCACTTGCCCGGTTTCTGAGGTTACCAGTAATGTGTTCAATAACAATTGGTTCCATAAAGTTAAGTAATAGATAAGCTTACGTTGACTGTTAACCTACAACTAGTACCAAAACTCGCCGCTAGATGGATCTATTTAAAAAGGAATATCTAATACTAGCTGTGCCTGCGATGTCGTCCAGGTGGAATTTGTTTTCAAAACCCCCCGATTTTGAAACATTCTTCATTGGTGCTCCGCTCCTATTGGTCTTAGCGTGATGATAGCCTTCCTTCCTCGATAAATGGGCTATCTAACACTGAAAGAATTTTTCAAATCAGACCAGTAGTTCCTGAGATTAGCGCGTTCAATCAAACAAACACACTCTTCAGCTTTATATATTACGTCGGTTCAAGATGTTTTAGATAATATATATTAAAAATAAGATATTATAATTAAAAATAGCTTTAGAAATAAGTTATTAGTTTTTGAAGTTGATTTTTTAAACAAAGTTTTTTTATTAGTTACTTTTTAGCGCGCCTTAAAAAATATAGGTCCCAAGAAACGCCAACGGCCAAACTATGTTAAATTTTTAGGGGACCAAATGGCAACGATTCCGCATCGAACTAAAAAAGAATCACGTAAATCGGATCATAAATCTCAGAGTAATCGGTGTACATACATAAAAAAAATACCGGCCACGTTGAGAACCTCATCCTTTTGGCAGTTGGTTAAAAAGTTACATGTCAGTAGATTTAATTCATAAGATCTAGCCAAAAGGCAAATGATTGTTTAAATAAATTAGATACCTACTTATAATAATAGTAATAGCTCATAAATGTCCGAGTTCTAGGCTTGAGCTTTCTATTTGTAAGGGAACGGACAGTGTACCCCCACGCTTGCCCACGGTTGCTTGCCAGGTTTAACATATCGGTTATCTCAATGTGCAGGCTGCATCACGATTGTTAGCATAAGTAACAATATGCACATTAAGTCAGAAAACTGCCTAAGTGGTGCATGAGTACCGGCCAAGATTCGAACTCGCGCCCTTTGAATTTGGGACGCGTGCAATAACGCTGCACTACCACGACTAAAGAAATTAGGTGTCTCGTCTGCAAGACTAATTTCAATCTTCCGTATATATACATAAACGAAATCCATTATTAATTTAACACATAACTAGTGTAACCCCATTAAACTAACGAAGGATAGAAACGTGAGATGGTAAACGCCTTGTGGAATTATTGCTTGCTCGTATTACGCCAATTACGTATTGCTATGAAACTAATTTCAGGCGTCATGATCAATTTACAAGGGATTTATTATACTGCAATTTTCGACTTGAATTCCCTTGCTTTAACTTTTGAACCGTATATCGTCAAAACTGATTTACATATTAGGGTGAAATGAATATTATGTCGACTCAGTAATCGAAATTACTACATATTTGCCTACAATATATTAATTACTATAGCCTATATGGCGCTCTTTTCTTCGTGCCTACCCCGCAAGGGAGGACATTAATTCTCAAGGTAAAAAACACACAAAGAAACAAAAAGATAAGATTTCTATATAACATTATAAATAGATTGTTTTTTTATAAATCAAGATTTATATTATAGTGTCCTTGTAAGAAGTATAGAAACTAGAAAAGAAACTCAATTGTTATCTGATTTGGTGTAAAAATAACTTTGGAATAATAAAACGTGTTCGTTATTTAACGCTGAACAATGGTTTACTTGCTACATGCATATTGTATGTATATCTGTGTCGAGTTGTCACAAGAACTTAGTCAGCGTCAATCGAATACCTACAATTCGGCTTAGCTATATCTACGAAGACTTATATATATGTCATATGTCATAATTGGCTGTATGGATGAGGATTTGTAAAAGTAATTTTGAAATATTAATCGTTGAATTTAAACTGTCACACAGCACAGCTGTGTGCTGCATTTTACATATTAAAAATTACTTTTTATAGCGTACTTTTAGAGCGTTGATGTAATTAACGACGAAATAGGCAAATTGTCAATGGTTGATTTTAAAGTCGCCTTCTTCAACCCAGCGCTTGGCGCGGAACGTAGTGAGCGCTCTGTGACCGAAGATAATCACGTCATTAGTGCTGTTTTTGCCACGACCATAACGACCGTGGTCGCCATGTGGAACGGCAGACAGAGCATTTTGGGCGTTGTGAGATACTAGAGGAACGCGCTCTGAACAGTAAAATCTACATATTTTCTAGAACACCTTAGAGTCTTATATATAGTGTATCATCTATGTCTTGGAGGTTTTGGCGGGAACTGAAAGGAGATGTTGTGCTGTTCAGTTTTATTTTCTAAAAATGTATAAAATTACTCAAAAATTAACAGTAGTTGTATGATTCATAGTTTTTGAGTAGTAATTGTGTTTTTGTGAGAAATGTGAACTGTATAGTCACGTGTGGCCTTTCGAGTTTTCACAACAACTCCGTTGAATGGCATCGGTAGATAGCCTCCTACAGTTCAGCTGAGCACAGGCTTGAGAAAATGAAGAAACTATATTATAATCTAAAATCCCGCTTAAAGATCTAGCTAAGCCAAGCCATAAACCTAAATATATAAATCTACAACAACTTGAAGTTGGTGCCAAGTAAAACTTTAGCTCGCACCAACTTCAACGTATACAATTTTTTCTTTTCTCTCTTGAAGTCAGTTTTATTATTGTTAGAATTATTATTTAACTGATATAATCTTAAGCGTCAGTTTTCTCATAAGACGCTTCTAGAATAAGACCCTATACTTAATTACCGTTGTATATAAATACACAGACGGTAGTAATCTAACGTTTACGATGTTAATATAATACGGAGCGTATGAGTTTATATTTTTGTAATAATCTTTTATGGAAGGCATAACGGCTCATAGCTGTTAATATCCCACTTTACGCTGTAATGAAATTAGGAGCAATCGATGTGGTTCTCAAAGTTTGGATTATGGAAAAAAGGTTTTTATTGCTAAAAGCCAGCAAACAGTTTTTATTCGTACAGTAATGAAGAAAGAAAGTGATGTTCTGCCCCTGGTCTATGTCCATAGGATATGGTAACTACTTTCTCATGCAATTAAAAAAAACAGGCTGACGACCTCCTGATAGAAAGTGATTACCGTCATCAACGGACATTTGCAATACCAATGGGGCTACCAATGTGAAACCGGTTTCGAAGAAAGGTCTGGAACTTGGTTAATAATAGTGGAACAAGTCAAGATTGTTATGATGGCATTCTCTAAACCAGTGGTTAAGTTAAGTTAAAAGGCCTACAGGTCTACAAATCCATTATTAGACCTGTTCTTTTATATGGCAGTGAAGCGTGGCCCGTGCTTGAGCGACACAAGCAGGAGCTGCGTGTCATGGAAATGAATATGCTTCGGTGGTTGTGTGGAGCCACGTGAAAGGATCGCCTCAGGAACTCCCGCATCCGCGGCAACCTTCACGTACGTAACATAGCAGACAAACAGCAGGAGAGTCGCTTACGCTGGTGCGGCCACGTTTTGCGGAAACTGTAACTACATAGGGAACAAGTGTCAAACCATGCCGCCTCCGCCAGGTCCCAGCCGAAGAGGTAGTGCCAAGAAATTCTAGCTTGACGTTGTGAGGGATGACATGCGTACCAACGGTCTCATTACAAGGGATGCCGAAGATCTCGCGAAGTGGAGAAGAAAAAGTAGGAAAGCGGACCCTGGGCGTCGAAGTGATCGCTCCGAATGCAACCGGGATTTACGCTCGGATGATGATGATGACGACTCTAAGCCAGGGGTTGTGGGCATCCAGGCTCACAGATGCCCTGCCACTTGGCCGTGAGTTTGTCGCCTCTTACAACAGGCTGCCGGGCAAGCGGGTTTAATCAGCCCAAAGTTCGTATAAAATAAAATTCAAATTAACTCTATTGCAACTATAAGAAAGATAATATGAAGGTAACACATTCACCTAATAAGTCGTTATCTTTCTGCTAATAAATGAAGCTATCTTCTAAATGAGGACAATTTAATCTAGCTTACAACATGTCAACCGAATAACGTCAATACCATAATTTTAGTTCAAATAGTTAACCTAGTTAAACCATAATAACAGAAACTCATGATATGAGATATTAAAATATTTTGAAAAATGTTGCATTAAATTGTTAAAACTTTGAACAGCACTTCCTGGGACCCAGTTTAAAAGCATCAAGAGATGGTCACAGATGTTGTCTAGTGTTACTTTCAACTGCTCTTTAACCCTCAGCTCCGGTCCCTCGTCGCTCCCTTCGCTCGTTCCTTCATTAAAGCTAACCCCATTACACAGACTTATAAGTCATTGGCTTTTTCGGAGGTACGTGTAAGGTACTTTTAAAATCTTACATACTAATTTTGTTTTTTGTTTTATTTATCTATACTAAAAATTTACGTGGTAAATACATATAAGGCACCACTTAAACCTATGTGGTTTGCGTGTGGTGTAACACACTCGCAATTCAAGTAAAAAAAAAATTAATATACAAGATTACAAAAAAAGAGAAGTAAGAAAAAAAAATATAACTTATTTTAATTTATACAACAATAAAAGCAATAAGAAAATAAATAAACCGTTCATATATCCGCTTCGCTGCCATTTTCTCTTTCTAAATAATAGTTTTTTAATTTACTTTTTATATTTTTCTCATTTAAAGATTCCCTTAGGGAAGTGGGCAATCGATTGATTAATTTGGGTATGATATATTGTGTAGTGTTTCTTCCATAGTGGTTTTTGTGGGGTGGGATGGTTAAAACTAGATATCATTTGTAGGTTAAGAATACTTAATATCTTAGAGTATATAATATAGTAGTGTAGCAGCGAAAGATAGAGGTTGAATGATACTTCAGATGGCAGAGAGTAATATTCACTGTCAAGTGCTGATGTGAACTAATTTATATTAGAAATGGTTATCTTAACTCCTAAGTACAAATATTAACAATTCGTATAGCTAGTACAATATATACCACAACTTGTGAGCGGAACAGATGATGTGCGAGCGAAAAGAGCAACTATTAATATGTGCACTCCCGCGATGCGCCAGCCAGTGGTTTGTAGTCCACTGTGATAACTGGACGTATGCAGCTTTCATAGTAGTAATAATACCTAGAAACATAGTTTACTACAAAATTACATTCTGAGTTGACGGACAAACACAATCGATATGTGTGCGTGAGCGCCATGTAAATATTTTCTAAAGAATAAGAAATTGGAACTATTGGAGCTTGTCACGTTGAGACTTGTCTTGCGGACTGACAGGATTTCATGTCGACAAGCGAACTGAAACTTTTAGGGCGTGCTTAAAAGTGCTTCACTTTCTCGGGTTTTAAGCATATTCATTCTATGCTTTATATTATAAACATGCGATTGGGATCTCGCATAATTATGTGCACCACACACATGCGTCTGTGGAATGGAAGTAATCGTCACAGGATACTACAGTCTTTTTTGCCGCCGCACTGCCGGTAGATGATCAAGGCACGCCGCCTTCAATAAAGTCTCACGGAGGGCGCTTGCCATCGCTAACGTGCGTTTTATTGGAGTCGAACGGTATTGCACGTGACGATGGTAGGCGTCTTAACTCTTATTTCCTGGTGACGTGGCAAGCTTTGGCATAGGATGCAACCTACGTGAACACTCTGGCCGCATCCCATTTACTAGGTACGTCTAGATCAGCCGGTTAGGCGGCGGAAACAACTGAAGCACTCAAACGGCGCAAATATGCAACCCTTGATGAGCGTTATATTATGTTTGTGCCTTTTGGCATTCCAACACTTGGGCCGTGGGCTCTTGAGTCCATGAGCTTCACCAAAATTGATCTAAACGACGTATTGAATCTTCAAGTAACCAGGGGGCTGGTAACTACCTCGGACAACGTATCGGTATAACGATCCAGCGAGGAACCGTAACTAGCCTTCTGGACACTTTACCTATAGTATTTATTTTCTCAAAAACATGGTATATAAAACATTAGATGACAATATGTTATTTGATGTTTCACATGTTTTTGTTCTTTCGGGCATGGAAACTTTTGCAGTTGACTATAATTACTTAACTAAATATATTTGCACTACATTCTTGCAACTCCTATATCATACAGCAAATTAGATTTACTGTGACTGAGATGTATTAAATATATAAAATAATCAACACCGTATTTAATTCTATATATAAATACAATTAATGTTATCGTCAAACACTTGTTTACTCTATGATAATTACATCTCAATCAAAATAGGGCTCGTGTCCTATTTGTTGTTATTTTTAGTCTTCTTATTACGCATTCTCATTCTTCGTTGCCTGTGTTTTCTTGTTGCTCTAAAATTATACGAATACGTTGTAATTTTCTCTGTTGTCGTAGCTTCGCTATGTGAATTAGTTGCACTTATCACTGACAAATCAGAAGTGTTTTTATCCAATACAGGTTTGTCGTGAGAACTTTTATCTGTTACAGTTATTATTTGTTTAGTATTATTAGTAAGATCTTTTAGTAATTTACTTTCATTAATAGCGTCAAAATCACTAAACCCCTCAACATAGCCATATCGTCGCATCATTTCTAAACTGGTATTATTTTGCTTTTCAATTCGTTTAGAAAGGTTATTAATCATGTCAGTTAATATATTTGTATAGTTTCCTGTATTATCCATATATAAGTTTTTCTCTACATTTTCATTCGTATAATTCAAAGAAACTATTTCTGTTTCATTCAATAAATTTAGTTTTTGGCTAATGTCTTTGACTGTCTTTACTCCAGTATTAATTTTGTTAGTCTGATTGGCACTATAATAGCCGGATTCGAGTTCTGTTGTATCAAGCTGGTCCATAGCATCTGAAGGAGTACTAGAATCTAGTTTATTTTTATCACTTTCATAGTCTATTTGATTTTGATTTAAATATTTTTCAGTTGCATTATTATTATATAATATATTATCACTAAATTCTATCATTTTGTTCAAATCATTAGCATCGATGTTCTTCTTCTCAAGTCTTCCATACATGTTAATATCATTATTCACATCATTCGTAATATTGGTTTGATTATCAGTTTTATTTACAACTAAAGTGTCTTCGATAAGATTATCTATTAACGATTCTAACGAAAAACCGGGATTCTGATCTATTTTATCACGATTTTCAACTATATATATGGCATTGATATTCACTTCATTCGTATCCCTTTTGAAATATTTTGCACTATCACTCACTTCGTTCCCAGGAGTTAGGCTCATGAAGAATTTATTATTATTATTAATCTGTGACATATGCTTATTAGAATATATTTTATTTTCTTTGATTTTGTTAACTCTCTTTACTGGCCATCTAGACTTTAAGATATCGGCACTTTCCAGTTTCAAAACATCAGCTTTCGTATTTCTTACTTGTTCTCGTAAGTTATATTTTATTTGCACCTTAGGTAATTTCTTGTATTGAAAAACGAATTTGTATTTATCTTTGAATGGATCCGTGAGCAATTCGTTGTATATTGGACGTTCTACTTTTGCTAAAAATATAAAGATAAAAATATATATAATCTGAATAACACTTAAAACTACGAGAGAACTGGGTTACGACATAACATATTAGTGCCGAGATTAAAATGATAAGTACTACATATTTACGTCGAACATAAAATCTTTTATGTGACAATAACAATGGAATTGCTCAATTATTTCAATAATATATACCCCGATAGATTTCCATGTAACTTACAATCTTTGCTAAGTTATATACTCTATCTATACAATTTACAGGTAAAGCTGAACATTATAAAGAAAATAGACTCAAAGACTACGCAGAGTTCTCGGGTACTTGCTTGGACAATTTCTTAAATGACCTTCCCATTATTTACTGTGGTCGGTGACTCAGTAACGTCTACAAAGTTGTTATATTTATATTGCTCATAGTCATAACACAGGCATAATATTGGACCTGGAAATGTACTATAATAAATAATAACATATAATCACAGCCCATAAATGTTCCACTGCTGGGCTCGGGCCTGCCACTATAGGGGAACGGATAGTATACCCGCCACGCTTGATATCTCGGTGTGCAGGTTGCACCACGACGTTTTCCGTCGCCGTTATTAGCATGTGGTAATTGTAAAAATATGCACATTAGCTCAGAAGACTTCCTAAGTGGTGCATGCGTATACTACGTACTACATAATATTATAATTATATAATAAATCGATACTTTCTTACCCATTTTGGAATCATCCACATAGTTCTTATCGAGCAAATCATCCATGAAATCTCTCTTCTGATCAGATATGACAACGAACGGTTTTTGGTTATCGTCCTGATACGCAATTTCAGGTAATGCGGCTTTCTTTACCCGTTCATCTCTTTTGAGACATCCATTCGGATAGCAGTACGTAGCTTGACCTATGCACATTTGGACACAAACACAAACTGGGGGAGTGTTATGGAACTCCGTAAAGACTACGTTAAAGAAGTGTTCTACTAGAGCGGTCTTGCTGCTGTTCTCGCAAGTTTGCTTTGACCTTGATAGCAGGTATTGGGGATAAGTCTCTGAAAACCAATTAATCTAGGTAATAACTTCGAATTAAAATATCGTTGGAATTACTATAGAATTTATTATAACTTCACAAACACGTATATCAACAGGTACAAATATAACTGACCACAACCAGTACAAACGTAATGCACGATTCAATAACACGCGCAAAGTCCGTCACTATCTAGATTGCCGAATGTACACACGTCTTATCTCGCTTGTGGCTATCGCTTGACTGCCTCACCTCTCCTTTAGAGCATTGCTTTATACTGTACAAATACAATATGTCTACTCGACCGCGTGGACTGAATTTCCAAGAATCACGCCTGGCTAATGACTACCATAAAGATTACAATACACAATGGGCTGTTTTTCTAATTACAAATTCTAAACACCAAGTAAACAAAAGAAATCCAAATGTCGAAAGATAATAAACGGCAGGTGTGGATTGGTCTTTGTCGATCGTAACAACATAATATAAATTAAATAAAATATTCATAAGAAAAACACTTACGTCTAAGGAAACTCGATAAAACTATTAAGTACATTATTAGACTATTCATTTTCAAAATTAAACTAGTTTTATGAGTTTCTCTGCAATAGGAATAGTTTTCTAGACAGATCTCACACAACTAATCGCCTTCATATTTCTCCAAGAGACTCCCCTACGGTAATCAGATGTATTGAAAAACACTATCATCCTGTTTTGAACTGAGAATTGACCGCATTGAATAGTGTTTTCATACTGTAATCCGGTTATTGAAAGAGGTTTACCGGAGTAAAAGGTTTTCCAATACCGAGTACACTCAAGTCCCACAATAAAAAAGAGTTTATACGGTCCATTCTAGAATAGTAGACTAGAGTTCTTGATAGCGCGAATGAAGTATATTATACTAGTTGACCCGGCGAACTTTGTACCGCCTATTTTCTGAATTCCTAAAAAAAATTGTTCCATGACACAAAAACAGAATCGCCACAATCGGTCTAGGTAATTAGAAGGATTCTAGAATCCGATCTCAGCGCCAACTACCGGTTCTAAATGCGAATCTAAGCCATCCGAGAACCCACTCAAATACACGAAAATAAAACAGTCCAAGTGATTAGGAGGATTCTAGAACCGGTCTCAGAGCCAACTACCGGTTCTAATTGCGAATCTAAACTATTCGGGAACCCACTGAAACACTCACAACATTTCATCAAAATCGGACATACAGACAAACATTCATTTTTATATATAAGAATAAGATTAATAATTGACATGCCGGCAGAATTCCGCGTCATGCAGTCCTTAACTACACAATCCGTGGGGTTCTTGTCCAAGAAAACTGAATACACACCTGCCTGCCATAAACCTGATTTATTTTCCCGATATTACCTTTCCCGCATTTGGACTTCTTTTGCCTACTTTGCGTTTAAAAATTGTAATTAAGAAACACATTATTTTGTTATTGTACTTGTTTTATGACAGTCATTAGGCAGGTGTGTCGAACTGAATTCTAGGAAATCCGATCTATGCGAGCTGGCAGCCATATTGTATCGTTGCAGCAATGGCCGAACAGAGAGATCGGCAGTCAAGCGAGGATTACGATATGAGCAAGACGTACATTCGATAAGCGATATAGTGACAGATTTTGCGCGTGTTATTGAATCGTGCAGTTTGTACTGGTTGCGTCCAGTTATATTTGCACTTGTGTTATACGTGTTTGTACAGTTATAATAAAGTTCGTGATACCGAAGTAAGAAAGAGAGTTGATCTGAAAGAAAGTGTCGGGGTGAAGGTAAGGAAAGGAATGCTCCGGTGGTTCGGACATGTGGAAAGAATGTGTGATGAAAGAATGTGTGATGAAATAATGACTAAACAGATATACAATGCAAAAGTGGATGGATGCAGAAGTCGCGGAAGGCCACGACACACCTTCCATGATCAAATTGATCGTGTACTAGCAGAAGGTTATGTCAGGAGCCTTAAGAACAGATGAGCGTGCATGACAAGAGCTATGAATGTCAAAGAAGCAAGTGAGGTGTGTAAGAATAAGCCTAAATGGCGCTCTGTTGTTCGTGCCTACCCCGCAAGGGACCTGGCGTGAAGTTAACTATGTATTTAATAAAGTCTATAGTCATTCCAATGGCATTTTAATTAAAGTCCCATGCTCGTAACAATATATTAGATATAGAAAAGTCTCAATTCCGTAGGCTGGCTGGCTCAATTTATCCTACATTGAGCTTAAACTCATCTAATCCTATGTTTTAATATTGCAAAAACCTGTCAAACTTGACTAACTTCGTATCACTAAAGCAAAAACCAGCGACGTTCAAACTAACTAACTAAACTACTTTCTTGCTATAACTAGATTCATATAGAAATATGTATATACAATTGATGTAATTCGCAAACAGTGTTGTTTGTACCGAGCGTATGACTGGTTGTCTTTGAGATAACTGATTGACGGGCCTCAGTTTGTGAACTATTTGTTGATAAAAATATTTGTACCTTTCAGTAAGTTTCTTTTTGACTATTTTCATAAAAACTTTAAACTCTATTAGTTATTTATGAACTGTTATTTACAACAGCCTTAATATTTTATGTGAAATATAAATATATACATAACAGGTAATGTGTTAGTACCACAATATAACTACTTATAATTGTATATTTGTTTATAGCATCTGAGTGAGTTTTGATCAACCTTGACATATACAATATTATGCATTTAAATTATTTAAATTACTTGATATTCACGTGATCTTTATCATACAAAGACACGATATTTATGCCCGATTTACACGCATGTATAAAGTAGATAAGTAATTTCTAAGTAATTACTAAAAACATAATTTAAACGCAATATATTTATAATCATATACCAATAATGATATACGACTATAATGGATAGAACAAAAACGAAATTAAAGACTAAAATTATATCTAGTTATGTACAAAAGGCGGTTTTATCGCTAAAAAGCGATCTCTTTCAGACAACCCCAGGAATGAATTGAGATGGTAATGGCGATGGTGGTATACGTAACATGTCGTACGAACTAGTTACATTTTAATAATCCATACATAAATGGATGTATTATAGATAGATAGATAACTCGTCATTTTAAAACCAAAATATAGACAAACAGAAGCAGAAAAAGATAGTACAACGGGCCGCCTTATCGTTAATAGTAGGGGAGCCCAAGAGGCTAAATGTGGAGTTACTCGAGTGTCGCTGGGACCTTTTGGATTGTGAAGATTAGATGCTAAAAAGAAAAAAATGGTTACCTGTCGTAAGAGGCGACAAAACAACCCTCAGCCGGGTGGTAGGGTATTTTCCCGACTGGATGCGCCTACCACCCCTGGTCTAGAGTATGTCGCCTTAACAACCTTCAGTTGTGTTCTGGTATTAGTGGCCAGCTCCAGTCTCACGTTCGAGACCGACGGAACATTGGGAGCGCTTTTAATGTTGCAAATGTCTCTAAACGATGGTAACCACTTTTCATCACAGTTAGACCGTCAGCCTATCTGGCGTACTCCTACAATAATTTTTTTAAATTTTAATTTTTATGTTTTATTTTAAGGCTTTGTTAAAACTTAATTAAATATTCCAATTTTCTTTGTGGTAACATAGTTAATAGCAGCAATCCAGTATTCTCATTCCTGCACGGATACAATCTGACAATAAATCTTGAAATGTCTTCTATAATAGTAATATAATAGTTAACAGACAAACACATATATACATACCACGGATTACTCTGGGGCCGATCCTAGACACCCAGACCATAGGAAATAACGGGGGAAATTCGTTTTTGAAATTTACCATGCCAGGTTTGGAACCCGAAGCCTCTTCGTTACAGTGAGATAGTTCGGCAAGGTCTATCCAACGTCGTATATTATTATTTTCAGGCAAGCAATGCCACACAAGAGAATCTACGGACCCACTTACCCGGTTGTGTACGACAAATGGCAAGCTGATGGAGTGAATTGGATTATCCAGGACCTCCCTCCAGAAGATGACGAAGAAGCTATACAAATCTTGGTGGACCACCTTTGCCCTGATGAGACATTGTGTGCGTTGAGTGGTGAGCCTTATCTTAACTCTATTTAGTTTTAACTTTAACAGTTAACCTTTATCCGTGCAGGAACGGAGAACGAATACAATTTCCTGCGGCCGGGCGGCCTATCGTAAGAGGCGACAAAACAACCCACAGCCAGGTGGTAGGGTATTTGCTAGACTAGATGGCGACCACCCCTGGTCTAGAGTACCTATGTCACCGTAACAACCTTGAGCTGTGTTCCGGCATTAGTAACTAGGTTCCAGTCTCCCTTAAGAGAGCAGCAGCGCATTTGTAGCACCTTTGGTGTTGCAAATGTCCATAGGCGATGGTAACCGCTTTCCATCAAGTGGGCCGGCTGCATGTCTGCTGAACTCATGCAATATTTTTTTAACTAAGATGTCAGTGTGCGTTATATCTATAGAGACGAAGTCTTACTTTAATTTACTATTTGACCTACCATTTAATTGTTTAGAAATCCTTGAATTAGCATTCACGATATTTATCCGCGCTCTTTATCCGCAAGCGAGCCGCCTTGTCGCCATATTAACCTCGTAACTACTTATGCGATCAAACTATCTTATCATACTATTGTATACTGTAACAGGGTTGGATATGGCTAAGCTGAGAACGATAGCATAAAAAATTAAAAAAGATAGTTATTTGTAAAAAAATATAGTACACTTTATTATTTTGAATTAAAAATACCTAAACATCAAATAATAGTAAATAGAAGTAATAATTAGACGTACTATTAGACGCCTGTGAACTCAATTACCTACTTCCTAGAGAGCAATATGTAAACTTACCGACTTACTGTTCGAACGATCAGAATGTCAGAAGAAAAAGTATATAATGGAACTCCCCGAGAATAGTTCATGGATGACGATTTATAATCTGTATTCTTCGACCACAGATAACATCTCACTTTTTTTAAATGTTGGTTTAGCACCGAATGGTATTTAAATACTACTTATATTAGTCATATAGGCAAGGTATTGAAATTATAGTACTTTTTGGTACTATCGTTAGATATGGATACTATAGTACGAAGCATGAAATTGTAGCACAAATACTATAATTATATATTACGAAATCCAACCCCGTTAACAACCTTTCTATATGAATTCAACTCTTATTTTAGTTAAGGCGATATTAATATAGACACCGATACGCTTTCACACATTCCTGGGCCTAGATTTCAAAAAAATAAGATTGATTTTAAGGTTTATAATAATAATCGGCGGACAAATACACACATTGTATATCCCCAAATTAAGCAAGTTACGCTTGTGTTATGGGTAACGTACAACGGACTACTCTGGGGCCGCTCCCAGACACCCAGACCATGGTAAATAACAGAGAAAATACGTTTCCGAAATTTACTATACCGGGAATCGAACCCGGAACCTTTGGGTTGCAGTGAGGTAGGCCGTCGCTTAGCCCGCTCAACCACAGAGGCCGCCGTTTCTGTTTATTATGTTGATAATTTTTATAATTTTAGTGTGCTTAGTTATTTTGAATGAATTAATTGCGTGGTGTGTTTTCATATTGTAACGAGTGCGGGACTCGAATCAAAAATGCCATTGGTATTACTATAGAATTTATTAGAACTATAAACACTTACTTTTATGGCAGTCATTAGCCAGGTGTGATTCTAGGAAATTCAGTCCACGCGGCCGAGCAGACGTATTGCATCCGTGTTACAGCAATACCTCGATTGATGGACAAGGCAGTCGAGCGAAAATCACAAGCGAAGCAAGACGTGTATACATTCGGTAATCTATTTAGTGACGGACTTTACGCGTGTTATTGAATTGTGCATTACGTTTGGACTGGACGTGTTCAGTTATATTTGTACCTGTGTTTCGTATAAACTCTATAATAATTCCAACGGCATTTTAATTCAAGTCCTGCAACTCGTAACAGTATAATGACTATATATGGATACATAGTACTTAGTAGTAAATTAGATGACATAGCAACCTACACTTCATAGACCAAGGCCAGAGGAAACAATTGAAAAACCAACAGTCGTAAAGTAGCAACATTCAAAATAAATAAGGAAACCGAATGTTAATTTCAAACAATTATTTATGTATTGAAAAGAGTATAATTTTGTGCTTGTTTTAGATTTACATAATAACTTGTTTTTGGTCTCTTATGTTTTGAAGTATGTTTAACGAAGATATAATTTATTCATATAACATATTTTGAAAGTAACTTTTTTTAATTATCATCTTAACAAACAGATATACGCTAAATTATGATAAAAAACATTAATAAGAAAAAAATTTTCATTGGTTTTCAATGGTTATTTTTATATATTGTTATGAGTTGGCTGGACTCGAATGAAAACGGCGTTAGAATTATAATTAAGTTTAATAGAACTATATAAACACGTACAGCACATACAAATATAACCGAACACAACAAATCCAAGCGTAATACAGAAGGTCAAAGGTCCTAATTTAATAAAACGCGCAAAGTCCGTCACTATTAAATTCCCGATTGTACACACATCACGTGTGAACTGAACAAGAAACTAAAGTATTGAAGATTTATATTGTTACGAGCGTGGGACTCGAATTAAAATGCCGTTGGAATTACTATAGAATTTATTAGAACTATACAAACCCGTTTAACACAGGTACAAATATAACTAGACACTACCATTTCAAACTGCGCGATTCAATATCACGCGCAAAGCCCATCACTATATCGCTCATCGAATGTCCGTCTTGCTCGTATCATAATCCTCGCTTGACTGCCGATCTCTCCATTCGGCCTTTGCTGCACCGATACAATATGGCCGCCACCCCGTAGATCGGACTTCTTAAAATTTAGTTGACACACCTGCCTAATGACTGCCATAAAACAAGTACAATAACAATAAAATGTTTTTCTTAATTACAAATTTTAAACACAAAGTAAACAAAAGAAGTCCAAATGCGGGGAAAGGTAATAAACCAGGCAGGCAGGTGTATATTCATTTTTGTCGGCATGTAACAATCCCTTCTATACCTATTAATATTATAAATGTGAATGTAAGTTTGTTTTTTACGCTTTCACGCGAAAACTACTAAACCGATCATCATGAAACTTTGTTCACATTTCTTGGTGGTATTAGAAGTAACATAGGACACTTTTTATGAAAAAAATCTACGCGGGCGAAGTCGCGGGCAGAAGCTATAGCTGCGGGGAAAACGTCTGTAGATGATTGCAACCACTTTCCATAATATAGGGTGATTGCCGGTTTGCCAGGTTAGTGATTTTTATAGTGTATATGCTTATACTTTACAGAATTGATGAAGGATCCTGAAAGTGTTCGTGGCATTAGCGAGTTCTGGAGATATTGCCTGAACCAGCGTATGAGCCTGGGATGCTATGTTGAGGAAGGTGGTACCAAGAAGCTGGTCGCCCTCAATGTTTGCCTTGTGACATGCGAAGGAGAACACGATGACGTTGAGGTACTTAAACTTATTTTTGTTATAAAGAAGTACAGCAGAGAAAGTCGTTCTGTCTAATAGAAATTCAACGACGACGAGATGATACTTACGTGCTGGGTTTATGAATATGTGATAATACCAGCTCATAAACGTGTCACTGCTGGGCTCGGGCTTCCGACTATAGGGGAACGGATAGTATACCCGCCACGCTTGTCCAAGACGGCTTGGTAGGTTCGACACATCGGTTATATTGATGTGTAGGTGTCATCACGATGTTTTCATGCACCGTTCTTAGCACGTGCTAATTGTAACTATATATTCTTCAAAGAATAATCATCTTTATTACTCAAAAGAATAGGACCCCGTGTTCAATAGCTAACTCTCTGAACTCAGCCACAATTTAAGGCTAGGATGATGATCATGAATTTGAAAGTCTTTGACAGCACCATAGTCTAAAAGATAATGGAATTATGAAATGATATTTACACGATGTCATATTTCATACATAATAGCATAAATGGGCCTTTCAAATAAAAACATATTACCTTAATATCTCACATACAGCTTGTTTTATTTAATTTCAACATCGACCCGTCCTTGTTGAAAGACCCTATATATATTTGAGAACTTATAACATAATTCTGTCCAAGGTACGAGTAAACTAGCGAACTCTCATGCCCACTTCGATGAGCATCATCTAACTTTATCAAACCGTTTAGTTAGCGCATGCCTATAAATTAACGCAGCAGACAGTCTTTCTCGTAATGAAAAAAATTATTAAACATAATCAAATATTGCCTATGTCACTTAATTATAATATAGCTTTCCGCTAGTGAAAGAGTTTTTAAAATCGCTTCAGTAGTTCAAGAGATTACTTCCTACAAACAAACTAACGAATTTGCTTCTTTATATTATTATAGTATAAATTTTATCTGCTCAAAATATGATAAGGACTTAATTCGCCAGTTTTGGAAGTTAACAGACAACTTATTTCGTTCTGCAAATGGTACAATGATAATAAAAAAATCGACTAAAAACTAATCCAGAATCTTTTGCAGATTGTTGGTGACAGTTGGAAGAATGTATACGATGCTCTTTGCTTAATGGAGGGTAAAGAAGATGCGTTTAAGTATTTAGGATTGGACAAACTGCTGTACGCGATGGGACTGGTCGTCAAAAGGGAATATAGGGGTGCGAAACTCGGCGCAAAAGTACTGGCGGCGAGGTACGTAGTCAAAAATAAACCGCTTCTGAACTATTGGTGCTGCAGCGGTGCGGTATTGATTTATCTGAACAGGACCGGCGAAGGCGGCGGCCTGTCGTATCGTAAGAAGCCACAAAACCCTCATTGGTAGTGTACTTGTCCCGCTGAATGGCTACCATCCCTGGTCTAGAGTATGCAGCCATAACAACTTTGAGTTGTGTTACGGCGTTAGTGACCAAGTTCCAGTCTCCCTTAAGAGAGCAGCAGCGCATTTGTAGCACCTTTGGTGTTACAAATGTCCATAGGCGATGGTAACGGCTTTCCATGAAGTGGGCTGTCTGCCTGTCTGCTTTTGTCATGTCCGGTTAAAATATCCGATATATTACTAGACTATCCGGTTTTCTGTGTTTGTCTGATCAAGAAAATCTTGGTAAACTGGACATAAGATTGTCCAGTTTAAAGTAAATTTTTTATCCGTGCAAAAACGGAGAAAGAATTCGCTTTAAACACTTTAAACACCTTTGGTGTTACAAATGTCCATAAGCGATGGTAACGGCTTTTCATGAAGTGGGCTGTCTGCCTGTCTGCTTTTGTCATGTCCGGTTAAAATATCCGATATAATGCCAGACTATCCGGTTTTCTGTGTTTGTCTGATCAAGAAAATCTTGGTAAACTGGACATAAGATTGTCCAGTTTAAAGCGAATTTTTTATCCTCGCAGGAAAGGAAAAAGAATAAAATTTCCTGAGGCCGGCGGCCTGTCGTAAGAGGCGACAAAACAACCCACAGCCAATTGGGAGGGCATTGGCCCGACTGGATGGCGACCACCCCTGGTCTAGAGTATGCCGCCATAACAACCTTGAGTTGTGTTCCGGCATTAGTGACCAAGTTCCAGTCTCCCTCAAGAGAGCAGCAGCGTATAGCAGCAGAAAAGGTGCTACAACACCTTTTCTGTTGCAAATGTCCATAAGCGATGCTAACCGCTTTCCATCAAGTCGGCCGTATGCCTGTCTGCACTCCTGCAATAAAAAAATAAAGAATTCTTTCATTATCAGGTGAACTTTCGTGTGTCGCCGTAAATACTGTAAAAAGTCAAATGCGTTTTATTTAATTTATATTCTAAGGATCGATTTCTTGGAAGGAATTCCAAAGGCTTTCTTTCTCCGTTCCTGCACTAATAAAAGGTTTATGCATTACCAGTTTCCTAATAAACTACCCATTCACTTACAGACGCGGTTTGGCCCTTTCCCAAGGCGTGAAAGGTACTTCAACAGTATTCACCGGCATTGCTTCCCAGAAAGTGGCCTACACGTGTGGCTTCGAGTGCATCGCCGAGGCCCCAATCAAACACTTCGCTGAACTTGGCCTGAAGTACCCCAAAGATGACGAGAGACTTGTCAAATTTATGGTGATGAAGTTTGAATGAGTTGCTTTAATACAATTAATGTTATTTTGGCACTGTTATCATACGTATTTAGAAATAGGTGATAATTGGAAGCATTTGGAAGTTGTATGTAACAGCAAGAGAGATTTGGGTAAGAAATCAAATTACCAAATATTAAAATAATAAAAATACAGTAAGCAATGAACACCGTCTACACGCAACCACGCCGTTTTATACAAAAATGCTACCAACTACAAAACAATAATATTACATCATTGCCAAAAATAGCAATCACATCATGGTGTTGCCAAGAAAAATAATTATATCAATTAATTATTGATGCACTAAATTATCTAGACGATAATTTAGTGGGATTATAAAATCAAATAACTGGTAGAAAATGATAATTTTATTATAATTCGAATCGTCTAATAAATCGACTAAAATATATTATCTATGGGTACCGAAAAACATTATTATACATACATACATACATAACTTCACGCCAGGTCCCTTGAGGGGTAGGCACGAACAACAGAGCGCCATTTAGGCTTATTCTTACACACCTCACTTGCTTCTTTGACATTCGTAGCTCTTGTCATGCACGCTCGTCTGTTCTTAAGGCTCCTAACATCACCTTCTGCTAACACATGATCAATTTGATCATGGAAGGTGTGTCGTGGCCTTCCGCGACTTCTGCATCCATCCACTTTTGCATTGTATATCTGTTTAGTCATTCTTTCATCATACATTCTTTCCACATGCCCGAACCACCGGAGCATTCCTTTCCTTACCTTCACCCCGACACTCTCTTTCAGACCAACTCTCTTTCTTACTTCGGTATTACGAACGCTGTCCGCGAGCGTCACTCCGCAGATTTTGCGGAGTGACGCATTATTATAAATCGAGTTATGTAAATGAATCAACTAAGAATATTATCTATGACGGTTGTATGTGTGATATTAATGTATTCTATGTTTCTTATATCTACTGTGGTGGAAGTCTTGCAACATGTGTGTGTAACAATATTTATTGTATTAGGGGACCAACTAATTGTATAGTTCTCTACTACGCTCGTACATTACCATAACTTTGAAGATCTATATTGACAGAATATACTTAAGGTAAATACGTATTCTCTAAGAATGTTAAGGATAATATTATGATTGTTTTTGGACAATGCCCATTTTGGGTCCACCCTGAAATCGAATGAACATTAACCAAATATCTTTCTAAAATCTTATACTATTTCTTGTTATTATAATAGAAGTTACTCCAACCTCTAGTGCGTTTGGTTTAAAGAGGCTACAATACTGGTTCTATTCTATTAAATTTTGATGTTACTGCTATTTTCCCCGGACTTCATTTTATATCGCAAACTATCCCATCTCCCGGATGAAAAGTATCTATGCCATATTTCGGTATTAAAACTACATAATTATGTACAGTCAGCGTCGGAAAGAAAGTAGCAGTTAAGATGGTCAAATAGATAAGAGCATCGAAAGTGATCATTACAATCGATACAACCAAGATAGTCTAATAGTTCGCATCAGCCATCTTATCCAAAAACATCGGCACACCAAGAACGCCAAATACACGGGCGCATTCAAGTCATCCATATAATCTTAACAGACACCCAGCCAGGTGTATCTAAGCAGCCAAGGTGGCCAAAACAGAGTAACAGTCTAGAAAAATGAACTCTAGCTGCTATCTGTATTAAATAAGTAATAATATCCACAGAAGACAGCAGGTGAAGCATAGACAATACACTTTATATAAAAGGAGATGAAACATCGTACACGGATGACGTTTGCGCAAATTCACGCTTGACTGCAGTTTTAAACTGAATCCAAACATATAATTGAAAAGTGTAATCTCAAAATATAAGACTTTTTTTTTCAAGGATTTAACTTCAAACTTTAGGTATAAAACAAAATTATATTAATTTTTTGAGTTTTATTTCAATATCATGCAGAGTTTAAAATTAATATTGTAAAAAGGTGATGGTTTAAGTTAATTATAATATATAATAAATTAAAATATTAAGTAAGCGTGAATCCATTGATTATACGCTCGTCTATTTATTATAAGAATTAAATCATTAGAAGACAACAATTGTTTAATTACATTTATTATAACTACTTATTAATTAATTTTAAACTATAATAAACAACTGTATTTTTTTACATTTACATTAATTGTATAGGAATTAGATATTTGACACATATTGCAATGAATTCCAAAAAAGTATGTGCCAAAAATCTTGTTATCATCTTACTTTCAACATCCATTGCAGAAATGTCATTAATTATAGTTTCAACAATAAATACCTGCAGCGCGTTCCATTAGTAGCTCACAACGCTCAAAATGCTCAGCCGTTCCACAAGGCGACCGCGGTCGTTGTGGCCGTGGCGAAAACGTCACCAATGACGTCCTCATTTTCGATCACACAACGCTCACAACGACCCATATCAAGAGGCGGGTCGAATATCCGTTCCACCTCCACGGAAAAAAATCGCGGTAGTGAACGTGGCCGTTACGAGTCTCTAGTGGAACGTACCCTTGACGTCATAAGGCAGTCGAATGTGGAGTTTGTCATCAGTAACAATATACTATTAAAGCAAGTTGTGTGAGTTGAATCAACGCAGTGGTGAGTCGGGAGTTAGGCCCAGTACGCACTGTGCGGCGTGCCGCTGCGGCAGGCCGCACATCAATTTTTACATGAAACCGCATGATAACAGCGCACTGATTTCCGGCCAGTCGTCAACCGCTCCGGTTGTTCCGGGGCTGCGGCCAACCGCACCGGTTGTATGATGCGGCGTGCCGCATCCCCACCACGCACGGCGCGATTGACCGCAAACGCCTCAATCTCCGCATAAAAGTACATTGTAACATAAAGTCTTCAGTCGCGAAAATGGTGCTACTAGCAACGTCTTCTAGCGGATAAAAAGACGATACGGTTATTCGGAATACCGTATATACTACGGCCTGCCGCAACGGCACGCCGCATCGCGGCCAGCCGCTAGTGCGTTCTAGGCCTTATTTTTTTAGCTTTTTCAAGTTCGCAACAAAAAAAAGTCTATCGCAACTGTCAAATTTTAGTCCAAGTAATTGAAAATTCTTTTTCTAAAGTCTTGGAGAGAAACTTTCCGCTGAGCTTTCCCTTCTGCGCTACGACGTGGGGTCATTTAAGGGCGTTATAAAAAATCTTCACAGGCCGATAGCGCGTTAGCAACGCCCCTGGTGTTGCGAACGTCCAAAGGCGGCGATATCCGATTTCCATCAGGTGAGCCGTCTGCCAGTTTGCCAGCTGTTGGTAAGCATGTTTTATAACAAATACAAAACCGACTTCAGACTAAAAAGCGATAATGTTGTTATTTTAGCCGACTTCCAAAAGAAGGAAGTTCTTAATTTTTGAAGTGTGATTACTTCTTATGGAAGGATAAACCGCTTCGTTACGTAACGCGTTACGGCGCCAGTATGTCTGGCTTCCCTTTCTCTCATGTTAGATTAGTTATCTATCTTTTTTTGTGTGTGTGTTGCTCGATTTCTCCTTCAATTGTGTAGCGATTTTCATATTTTTTTTTAATCGATAGGTTATACTCCCGAATTGGTTCCATAGACAACATATCAGGATCTGAAAAATGGATTTCAGGGAATTAGAGAAACCCACGAAAATTGATAACCGACTCCTTCGTTACACGATATCTCTGACAAATGTAAACTTAAACATGTTGTTGGAAATATTTATTACTCGCTTATTAGTTTGAAATAGGTTCAGTTTTTGTTAAAACAATTATTTACATATTTTTAGTTGCTTAAATAACATTGGAAATAATATTTTAGCGCCTGCATACTACTGGCACACGTATACAAGTTTTATTTTTCTAAGAGTGTAGGTAGTCGGGGTTCTTTAACAAGGGTCGCTCTCGATTTTCCCGGGAACCAGGAATCAGATCCTGACTTGGTGACAATGGGAGTACCTCAGGAGTATACTGTTTCGAATAAAGAAAAAAATGAAAATCGGTCCACAATTGACGGAGCATTGGCGTAACAAAAATACATATTAAAAAAATACGAACCTCCTCCATTTAGAAGTCGGCTAAAAAGAGCCTCTTAGGTGGCGACTGCCATACTTTCTACTACTTTCTGATATATTTAGGACATACATCCAGAAGTTATTAATTTAAGTGCAATACACAGCAAAACCGCCGACCCGCCGACACAACCCGGCGACATATATGAAAATAATAATGTCGGCAATATGCTCCTGTGCGTGTTGCCCGCCGACCTGCCGCCAACATGTCGGCGGGCAACACGCGTAGTACGCAAGCGCTCAGTTGCCCGGCAACACTCAAGCTGTAGAGACGCGCTGTTTGTCTGTCTCATCTCGCGCCGCCGACAAAGTTTTCCGACTTGCGGCAAAATGTTGCCGACATACTAATATGTCGGCGGCTTTAGGCCATATTAAATTTTTTTTATTTCAATTTAAAATCCGGTAGGCAATGCTCTTCGGGTTTCGGTGGTGGGTCTTCGGTCAGGAACGAGCTGAGGAGTACAGGGGCGCAAACCGGTATCCTCCGGGAGACGAGCCAGGCCGCGTCACGCGGCGAGAGAGGGAAACGCTTCACGTCCGCGAAACACACTGTTACGTTCTCATTATTATATGGTGGTCTGGAATCAAATATAAATCGATAAATTAACTCACATCCATACAATATGTAGGGAAATTGATTTTTTTTTTCAAATTTTTATTATACATTACAGTACAGTACTTGCATAGACGAAATAAAAAAACGCATTTTTTTTTATACGCCCCTCTGGCTTGAAGCCCGCGATATGACGATTTGTTGTGTGACAGAGGACGTATGTATGAAAGGTGTTGTATAAAGTAAGGTGAAGGTCCTTTTATGTTGTTAGTCGTATTATTTTATTATTACGACGCCGACAAAAGACAAATTCACACCTTCATACCTCGAGAAACACATTTTATTACCTTTCGGCATTTGGATTTCTTTTGTTTACTTCTTGTTTAAAATTTGTAATTAAAAACAGCCCATTGTGTATTGTAATCTTTTACGGCCTATTGTCGTATTGTGATCACTGTTTGGTGTCTCGGATTTAAAAGTACAAACTAATTCTAAGAAATTCGGTCCACGCGGCCGGGAAGACATATTGCATCTGTGCAGTATAAAACAATGCCCAAATTGAGAGATTAGGCAGTCGAGCCACAATCACGAGCGAAGCAAGACTTGTGTACATTCGGGAATCTAATAATGACGGATTTTTTGCGTTTTATTGAATTGCGACCTTATGCATTACGCTTGGATTTGCTGTGTTAAAAATGTTGACACTTTTTTGCTTATAACTTCTTTAATTTTTATTTTAGGGCAAAACGTTATATAAACATATTTGTAGGCAAAACAATTTGCTACAAATTATGACTTTACAATTTTTTTGTAAGACGCATAGTTTCCGAGATATCGCGAAAAAAGTGTTTTCACCCCTTTTTCCAAGGTGGCGATCCGGGGACAAGGGTGACGACCCCACAAACTTGAGGTTAAGCTTCTATTGACCCCCCACACATGTCCCAATAATAAAATTCGATCCTCTAAAAAATGCATTATTCGGTCCTAAAATTGTAAGATTTTAATAAACTAATATAATAGGTTATTCGTAAGATGCACAACACAATATAAAAATCACAAAATTAATGTCACACACAATAACAAAAATAAACAATAAGCGTGTATGAATTCAAAAAACTCTAACATTAATCAAGTTGTAAAAAGGATGCGGACCTCGAGTCCATAGAATGAAGACGTGAGTGGATGAAGGTGATATGTCGCATATTCGCTTTTTTGATTTTTTTTGCGTAGATGAATGTTATAAGTCGATACCAAATGACTACAGACCTTAGACCATAGATATAAGGCATATTTAAAAAATAAAAAGTTGCTAAAGGTGTTAAGTTCAGTTCAGTTTCAAATAAAAGTAAAACTTTTATCTCGATTTACTCGGAATTGGAATTATATGACTTATCACCTTCATCCAGATCCACTCCATGTCTTCAATTGTAAATAAAATCAATTGTGTGAGTGTGTACTTATGTACACGCGTTAGAAGTTATACTTCTTTGGCGCAATAATTTTATTTTTTGCCTTATTCTACGTTTGTAGAAAAAACGACACTAACAATAGAAAAACTAAAATGTTGCGTATAGCTAACTTCAGGGTGTTGGTTGGCTATAGCTAAATTCATGGTGTAGCTTTTTCGTGTGACGGTGTGCGCGCGCATCGTACAAATATTCTCTCATACGCGCATAAACAAGTCGCTTCTTTGCTTCAATAACGTGACATATCCCAATACTTGCTTATTTCACTCACTCACTATATTTTGCTAAATTTATCATATTATCACAACTTTCTCATATATTTCAAAAAGCTTAGTAAATTGACACTAAATTTAATTGTAAAAAATATACAAAAAAAGTGTAAAATATGTTTGGATAAAATCTTTTTTTGAAATTTTAAAAGTGGCGTACTGTAAATTTGGGTTTTTCAAGATACCACGTTATTGAAGCAAAGAAGCGAAGAATAACTTCAAAATCAAAAATGTATGTACTATTCGGATATACTGACTCGTCGTCCGGCGCGTCGCCGTCGCCGGCGGTCACGAGCCTGGCGAGCAGCTTCTTCCTGGGCTGCGGCACGTGGAGGAGGGCGACGACGCCCCTGAAGGGCCCGGCTCTGCCCTCGGCGCGCGCCGAGCGCCACCTGTGCGCGGCCAGCGCCAACACCCGCTCGTTGCCCGACAGGGGGGGGAGGCACGTCGCTAGGGGGTTGCCCCATTCATACTCCTCCTCCTGCCGGAGAATTAACCACCATTTCTCCAAAACGCCGCAATATGGGGAGGACATTATTGATCCGCGCAGGAACGAACAAAGGATACAAGGGCCTAACTTATATCTGATATATATAATAATCTTGTGTCATGATGATGTTGCCAATAAACTCGCAAAACTACTGAACCGATTTTAATCAAATTTCCACACCGTGTGCAGTTTGATCCAACTTGAAAGATAGGATACTTTTTATACCGTTGGAACCGGTAGGTGGCGCTGAGATCGGATTCTAGAATCCTCCTAGTCACCGGGAGCGATTTTGTTTTTGTGTGGTTGAGTGGGTTCCCGAATGGTTTAGATTTCGCAATTAGAACCGGTAGGTGGCGCTTAGATCGGGTTCTAGAATCCTCTTAATCACTGGGAGCGATTTTGGTGATTTTGTTTTTGTGTGTTTGAGAAGGTTCCCGAATGGTTTAGATTCGCAATTAGAACCGGTAGGTGGCGCTTAGATCGGGTTCTAGAATCCTCTTAATCACTGGGAGCGATTTTGGTGATTTTGTTTTTGTGTGTTTGAGAAGGTTCCCGAATGGTTTAGATTCGCAATTAGAACCGGTAGGTGGCGCTTAGATTGGGTTCTAGAATCCTCTTAATCACTGGGAGCGATTTTGGTGATTTTGTTTTTGTGTGTTTGAGAAGGTTCCCGAATGGTTTAGATTCGCAATTAGAACCGGTAGGTGGCGCTTAGATTGGGTTCTAGAATCCTCTTAATCACTGGGAGCGATTTTGGTGATTTTGTTTTTGTGTGTTTGAGAAGGTTCCCGAATGGTTTAGATTCGCAATTAGAACCGGTAGGTGGCGCTTAGATCGGGTTCTAGAATCCTCTTAATCACTGGGAGCGATTTTGGTGATTTTGTTTTTGTGTGTTTGAGAAGGTTCCCGAATGGTTTAGATTCGCAATTAGAACCGGTAGGTGGCGCTTAGATTGGGTTCTAGAATCCTCTTAATCACTGGGAGCGATTTTGGTGATTTTGTTTTTGTGTGTTTGAGTAGGTTCCCGAATGGTTTAGATTCGCAATTAGAACCGGTAGGTGGCGCTTAGATTGGGTTCTAGAATCCTCTTAATCACTGGGAGCGATTTTGGTGATTTTGTTTTTGTGTGTTTGAGTAGGTTCCCGAATGGTTTAGATTCGCAATTAGAACCGGTAGGTGGCGCTTAGATTGGGTTCTAGAATCCTCTTAATCACTGGGAGCGATTTTGGTGATTTTGTTTTTGTGTGTTTGAGTAGGTTCCCGAATGGTTTAGATTCGCAATTAGAACCGGTAGGTGGCGCTTAGATTGGGTTCTAGAATCCTCTTAATCACTGGGAGCGATTTTGGTGATTTTGTTTTTGTGTGTTTGAGTAGGTTCCCGAATGGTTTAGATTCGCAATTAGAACCGGTAGGTGGCGCTTAGATTGGGTTCTAGAATCCTCTTAATCACTGGGAGCGATTTTGGTGATTTTGTTTTTGTGTGTTTGAGTAGGTTCCCGAATGGTTTAGATTCGCAATTAGAACCGGTAGGTGGCGCTTAGATTGGGTTCTAGAATCCTCTTAATCACTGGGAGCGATTTTGGTGATTTTGTTTTTGTGTGTTTGAGTAGGTTCCCGAATGGTTTAGATTCGCAATTAGAACCGGTAGGTGGCGCTTAGATTGGGTTCTAGAATCCTCTTAATCACTGGGAGCGATTTTGGTGATTTTGTTTTTGTGTGTTTGAGTAGGTTCCCGAATGGTTTAGATTCGCAATTAGAACCGGTAGGTGGCGCTTAGATTGGGTTCTAGAATCCTCTTAATCACTGGGAGCGATTTTGGTGATTTTGTTTTTGTGTGTTTGAGTAGGTTCCCGAATGGTTTAGATTCGCAATTAGAACCGGTAGGTGGCGCTTAGATTGGGTTCTAGAATCCTCTTAATCACTGGGAGCGATTTTGGTGATTTTGTTTTTGTGTGTTTGAGTAGGTTCCCGAATGGTTTAGATTCGCAATTAGAACCGGTAGGTGGCGCTTAGATTGGGTTCTAGAATCCTCTTAATCACTGGGAGCGATTTTGGTGATTTTGTTTTTGTGTGTTTGAGTAGGTTCCCGAATGGTTTAGATTCGCAATTAGAACCGGTAGGTGGCGCTTAGATTGGGTTCTAGAATCCTCTTAATCACTGGGAGCGATTTTGGTGATTTTGTTTTTGTGTGTTTGAGTAGGTTCCCGAATGGTTTAGATTCGCAATTAGAACCGGTAGGTGGCGCTTAGATTGGGTTCTAGAATCCTCTTAATCACTGGGAGCGATTTTGGTGATTTTGTTTTTGTGTGTTTGAGTAGGTTCCCGAATGGTTTAGATTCGCAATTAGAACCGGTAGGTGGCGCTTAGATTGGGTTCTAGAATCCTCTTAATCACTGGGAGCGATTTTGGTGATTTTGTTTTTGTGTGTTTGAGTAGGTTCCCGAATGGTTTAGATTCGCAATTAGAACCGGTAGGTGGCGCTTAGATTGGGTTCTAGAATCCTCTTAATCACTGGGAGCGATTTTGGTGATTTTGTTTTTGTGTGTTTGAGTAGGTTCCCGAATGGTTTAGATTCGCAATTAGAACCGGTAGGTGGCGCTTAGATTGGGTTCTAGAATCCTCTTAATCACTGGGAGCGATTTTGGTGATTTTGTTTTTGTGTGTTTGAGTAGGTTCCCGAATGGTTTAGATTCGCAATTAGAACCGGTAGGTGGCGCTTAGATTGGGTTCTAGAATCCTCTTAATCACTGGGAGCGATTTTGGTGATTTTGTTTTTGTGTGTTTGAGTAGGTTCCCGAATGGTTTAGATTCGCAATTAGAACCGGTAGGTGGCGCTTAGATTGGGTTCTAGAATCCTCTTAATCACTGGGAGCGATTTTGGTGATTTTGTTTTTGTGTGTTTGAGTAGGTTCCCGAATGGTTTAGATTCGCAATTAGAACCGGTAGGTGGCGCTTAGATTGGGTTCTAGAATCCTCTTAATCACTGGGAGCGATTTTGGTGATTTTGTTTTTGTGTGTTTGAGTAGGTTCCCGAATGGTTTAGATTCGCAATTAGAACCGGTAGGTGGCGCTTAGATTGGGTTCTAGAATCCTCTTAATCACTGGGAGCGATTTTGGTGATTTTGTTTTTGTGTGTTTGAGTAGGTTCCCGAATGGTTTAGATTCGCAATTAGAACCGGTAGGTGGCGCTTAGATTGGGTTCTAGAATCCTCTTAATCACTGGGAGCGATTTTGGTGATTTTGTTTTTGTGTGTTTGAGTAGGTTCCCGAATGGTTTAGATTCGCAATTAGAACCGGTAGGTGGCGCTTAGATTGGGTTCTAGAATCCTCTTAATCACTGGGAGCGATTTTGGTGATTTTGTTTTTGTGTGTTTGAGTAGGTTCCCGAATGGTTTAGATTCGCAATTAGAACCGGTAGGTGGCGCTTAGATTGGGTTCTAGAATCCTCTTAATCACTGGGAGCGATTTTGGTGATTTTGTTTTTGTGTGTTTGAGTAGGTTCCCGAATGGTTTAGATTCGCAATTAGAACCGGTAGGTGGCGCTTAGATTGGGTTCTAGAATCCTCTTAATCACTGGGAGCGATTTTGGTGATTTTGTTTTTGTGTGTTTGAGTAGGTTCCCGAATGGTTTAGATTCGCAATTAGAACCGGTAGGTGGCGCTTAGATTGGGTTCTAGAATCCTCTTAATCACTGGGAGCGATTTTGGTGATTTTGTTTTTGTGTGTTTGAGTAGGTTCCCGAATGGTTTAGATTCGCAATTAGAACCGGTAGGTGGCGCTTAGATTGGGTTCTAGAATCCTCTTAATCACTGGGAGCGATTTTGGTGATTTTGTTTTTGTGTGTTTGAGTAGGTTCCCGAATGGTTTAGATTCGCAATTAGAACCGGTAGGTGGCGCTTAGATTGGGTTCTAGAATCCTCTTAATCACTGGGAGCGATTTTGGTGATTTTGTTTTTGTGTGTTTGAGTAGGTTCCCGAATGGTTTAGATTCGCAATTAGAACCGGTAGGTGGCGCTTAGATTGGGTTCTAGAATCCTCTTAATCACTGGGAGCGATTTTGGTGATTTTGTTTTTGTGTGTTTGAGTAGGTTCCCGAATGGTTTAGATTCGCAATTAGAACCGGTAGGTGGCGCTTAGATTGGGTTCTAGAATCCTCTTAATCACTGGGAGCGATTTTGGTGATTTTGTTTTTGTGTGTTTGAGTAGGTTCCCGAATGGTTTAGATTCGCAATTAGAACCGGTAGGTGGCGCTTAGATTGGGTTCTAGAATCCTCTTAATCACTGGGAGCGATTTTGGTGATTTTGTTTTGTGTGTTTGAGTAGGTTCCCGAATGGTTTAGATTCGCAATTAGAACCGGTAGGTGGCGCTTAGATTGGGTTCTAGAATCCTCTTAATCACTGGGAGCGATTTTGGTGATTTTGTTTTTGTGTGTTTGAGTAGGTTCCCGAATGGTTTAGATTCGCAATTAGAACCGGTAGGTGGCGCTTAGATTGGGTTCTAGAATCCTCTTAATCACTGGGAGCGATTTTGGTGATTTTGTTTTTGTGTGTTTGAGTAGGTTCCCGAATGGTTTAGATTCGCAATTAGAACCGGTAGGTGGCGCTTAGATTGGGTTCTAGAATCCTCTTAATCACTGGGAGCGATTTGGTGATTTTGTTTTTGTGTGTTTGAGTAGGTTCCCGAATGGTTTAGATTCGCAATTAGAACCGGTAGGTGGCGCTTAGATTGGGTTCTAGAATCCTCTTAATCACTGGGAGCGATTTTGGTGATTTTGTTTTTGTGTGTTTGAGTAGGTTCCCGAATGGTTTAGATTCGCAATTAGAACCGGTAGGTGGCGCTTAGATTGGGTTCTAGAATCCTCTTAATCACTGGGAGCGATTTTGGTGATTTTGTTTTTGTGTGTTTGAGTAGGTTCCCGAATGGTTTAGATTCGCAATTAGAACCGGTAGGTGGCGCTTAGATTGGGTTCTAGAATCCTCTTAATCACTGGGAGCGATTTTGGTGATTTTGTTTTTGTGTGTTTGAGTAGGTTCCCGAATGGTTTAGATTCGCAATTAGAACCGGTAGGTGGCGCTTAGATTGGGTTCTAGAATCCTCTTAATCACTGGGAGCGATTTTGGTGATTTTGTTTTTGTGTGTTTGAGTAGGTTCCCGAATGGTTTAGATTCGCAATTAGAACCGGTAGGTGGCGCTTAGATTGGGTTCTAGAATCCTCTTAATCACTGGGAGCGATTTTGGTGATTTTGTTTTTGTGTGTTTGAGTAGGTTCCCGAATGGTTTAGATTCGCAATTAGAACCGGTAGGTGGCGCTTAGATTGGGTTCTAGAATCCTCTTAATCACTGGGAGCGATTTTGGTGATTTTGTTTTTGTGTGTTTGAGTAGGTTCCCGAATGGTTTAGATTCGCAATTAGAACCGGTAGGTGGCGCTTAGATCGGGTTCTAGAATCCTCTTAATCACTGGGAGCGATTTTGGTGATTTTGTTTTTGTGTGTTTGAGTAGGTTCCCGAATGGTTTAGATTCGCAATTAGAACCGGTAGGTGGCGCTTAGATTGGGTTCTAGAATCCTCTTAATCACTGGGAGCGATTTTGGTGATTTTGTTTTTGTGTGTTGAGAAGGTTCCCGAATGGTTTAGATTCGCAATTAGAACCGGTAGGTGGCGCTTAGATTGGGTTCTAGAATCCTCTTAATCACTGGGAGCGATTTTGGTGATTTTGTTTTTGTGTGTTTGAGTAGGTTCCCGAATGGTTTAGATTCGCAATTAGAACCGGTAGGTGGCGCTTAGATTGGGTTCTAGAATCCTCTTAATCACTGGGAGCGATTTTGGTGATTTTGTTTTTGTGTGTTTGAGTAGGTTCCCGAATGGTTTAGATTCGCAATTAGAACCGGTAGGTGGCGCTTAGATTGGGTTCTAGAATCCTCTTAATCACTGGGAGCGATTTTGGTGATTTTGTTTTTGTGTGTTTGAGTAGGTTCCCGAATGGTTTAGATTCGCAATTAGAACCGGTAGGTGGCGCTTAGATTGGGTTCTAGAATCCTCTTAATCACTGGGAGCGATTTTGGTGATTTTGTTTTTGTGTGTTTGAGTAGGTTCCCGAATGGTTTAGATTCGCAATTAGAACCGGTAGGTGGCGCTTAGATTGGGTTCTAGAATCCTCTTAATCACTGGGAGCGATTTTGGTGATTTTGTTTTTGTGTGTTTGAGTAGGTTCCCGAATGGTTTAGATTCGCAATTAGAACCGGTAGGTGGCGCTTATATTGGGTTCTAGAATCCTCTTAATCACTGGGAGCGATTTTGGTGATTTTGTTTTTGTGTGTTTGAGTAGGTTCCCGAATGGTTTAGATTCGCAATTAGAACCGGTAGGTGGCGTTGACATCGAGTTCTAGAATCCTCCTATACACCTGGACCAATTATGGTGATTTTGTATTTGTGTCATGAAACAAAGTAGGAATTCAAAAAAATATGGCGGTACGAAGTTCGCCGGGTCAGCTAGTAATATATATAATACTAGCCGTACCCGGCAGACGTTGACCTGCCTTTAAAAAAAAATCTAAAACCCAGCGTCATCTACCGGGACCAAATGTTAATCTAAACTATTCTCAAATCCACTTGAATAAACAAAAAAAATCATCTAAATCAGGCCCAGCGTTTAGGAGAAGTATCGCGGCGCCACCTACTGGGTCCAATAGTTAATTTAAGCCATTCCGGGACAAACTTCAACACATACAACAACAAAAATAACACCTAAATTCTGGTACGCGATTCCAGGGCCATCTACCTGGTTCAAATTAAAATCTAAATCATCCCAGTAGAAAATTATAAAAATACTAATATCGCAATTAAAAAATAGGGATTGAAAATTTAGGGTTGTACGTATTTTTTAATGCTGTATCACAAAAAAAAATTGGGGTGGACTACCCTTAACATTTAGGCCGCAAATCCAGAATGGCGGCGCGTGTAGCGGCGCGTTGTATCGAGCGTGGACGCTCGACTGCTGAACGTATGGATTTCTCTCTTGGTGTATTCGTAGCAGTGTTTTTAGCGTGTAGTTAAGCGGCGTGATCAGTTTGGGCGATTTTACTAGCGTTTACAAATGATATTTTGTTCATTGTGTCAAGATTTGCCAGTAAAAGAAGTGGTGTGTTCGTAGCTATTTCATTCCATTTCTACTTTGACACAATCCTATTTTTGAACAATTGACGACTTGAAAGCCATGAGTCGGGCCGTGATTGCACTTCGCTAATTATCATTTCGAATGACATTATGTTTACATTAATACTATCCGGGAAGGAAGGATGTCTCGTAATATCGTTCCTTTGACGTGATGACACTTGCCCTTGAATGGCGGCCTCCGATTGGTCAACGTACTTGGACGCGACGCTGCCCGCGACAATACACGCTGGAACGCTCCGCTACACGCGACAATACACGCTGGAACGCTCCGCTACTCGCGACAATACACGCTGGAACGCTCCGCTACTCGCGACAATACACGCTGGAACGCTCCGCTATACGCGTCAACACACGCTGGAACGCGCCGCCGTTCCGAATTTGCGGCCTTACGGGGATGAAAAATAGATGTTTTCCGATTCTCAGACCTACCCAATATGCGCACAACATTTATTGAGAATCGTTCAAGCCGTTTCGGAGGAGTATGGGAACGAACGTTGTGACACGAGAATTTTATATATAAGACTCCTTACTTATTTGTGAGTTGTTATTGTGCGACTCACCGGCAGGAATCGGTTGGCGAGCGCGCTGCGGGCTACGTAGGCGGGGTGCAGCACCCACTTGCCGGCCGCCACCGAGCCGAGCATCTTCTCGCTGCGGCCGGGCGCCGCGCACAGTAGGTGCGTCGCCGCCGCATCCAGCTCGGCGCCGTCGCTTATGCCGCCGCCCAGACGCAACACCAGCTCCGTTATCTCCTCGCGGTTCTGGAATATTTTATTCAAGTGGAACTACATTCTTTTTGAAACGAAGTTCCTTATCGAGCGGTACGAATAGCGAAAGGGGGCTAGACGGAAAATTTTAAGACCAAAAAAGTTGTAACGACACTTTTTTGTGATTTGCCATTTTTGTCATTTTGGTACATTTGGTCGGTGTGGTCGAAGTGGGCGATATATGTATATATATTAGGGTGGTCGTTAAAAATTAAATTTCTTGCGACACCCCCTAAAAAGCTTCCTTTCTATGAAAAAACACTGGGATTTTTTTTTATAATTTTTTCAAGTGAAGACAACACGTGCCTCAAGACGATTCAAGTATGTTTATTTATGTTATTTGATATTTAATGATCTGCACCACCTACAACGCCAGATTATATTAAATTATTCTTTAAGTTAGGTTGCCTGGAAGAGATTGCTTTCAGCGATAAGGCCGCCTTTTGTTTCTACCATGACAATATTGTAATTGTATATTTTGAAATTGTGTATTTGGTGAGCAATAAAGTGTTATCTAACTATCTAATTTCCACGAGATAAAAACAAAGGAGAAAGCTGCGAAAAAAGTATTCATAAAGTATTTTCAATCGTTCATTCTTCAGTCATTCATTCATTCGTTCATTCGTTTTTTTTCTCTTTGTACTCACATCAACGTTGGATGAGAGCATGAACCGTTTATGCGTCCTCTGCGAGTGCGGCACTTGTTGCGCAGGAGTGGTGTCGTCCCACCCGATTGTGTTCGGCTGGGACTCGGGAGCTGGCTCCGATTCCGGTTCTACATTAATAAATTACCTTACTATAATAATACTACAATAATAATTGAAAAAAAAAACTACTCGGTGCGGCGGCTAATGGACTGTATTGGACGCAATAGTACATAAAAAGATTAGTGAAATTTAAAATTGACTCACTCAAATCACGACGTGAATGTAACGAACTACTTTGTTTATTTAAGCTCTTAAATGGTTCAATTGACTGTCCTTCATTAATTTTAACACTAGATACAAAACTCGTAATCCTTCGACTAGACTCTTTTCCCTTCAAGTTTTTAAAAATAACACATCGTTTCATAATCCAATCACAAGTATATGCAGGCTGTATAATCAGATTGAAAGTACAAATAGATCCATTGATATTTTTAATTCCTCCTTCTTTAAATTGAAAAGTGAAATTCGGGATATTATTTGCACCAATATTTCTGCCATAATTGCATAATAATTATGTTACTTAACCACTGTAAAACTAACATTATAATAAGTCATACTAACCCCTAAATATCTTTTCAATGTATGGTACATCATGTGCTCACATGTTTAGAGTTACAGCTTAGACCTAATAATTTATATTTAATATGAAATATAAAACTTTAGCTGTTATAAATAAATAGTGCGTACCTCTTGTTTAACAAGCAGGCGTTAATACATATTACATTGTATTAAACTTTAATGTTAGTGCTATTTGCCCCCGAAAGATTCACTTCATGTCATATCACATACTACCCCATGCCCCGTCTATCTGTAAACTATATAAATGACAAAACTTGACAAAAATCACAAAACCTATCCTATTTTTCCAGGATAACCTTTACTTAAATTTATCCCAATATCTATCCCATTTTCTGGCATGAAAGTATCCTATATCCATCCAAAATATCAACTTACATATATATCGAATATCAACCGAATCGGTCCAATAGTTCTTCTGTCAA
This sequence comes from Dendrolimus punctatus, assembly GCA_012273795.1. NCBI lineage: Eukaryota > Metazoa > Arthropoda > Insecta > Lepidoptera > Lasiocampidae > Dendrolimus > Dendrolimus punctatus. The sequence goes on from CM022531.1 coordinate 11,060,833, forward strand.
AGCATAACAGCCAAACAGAGAGTTACACTTTTATCCCGAAAACTATCCCATTTTTCGGGATACAAAGTATACCTAGTCTAGAAGATCTTTTTGATGCGATTTGAAGGAATAGGATTACTCACGTGGCGGCGCACTAACAGACTCCCTGGTCATCCTCCTGGACCTCTGCGAGCTCAGTCTGCTGGATAGCGCTGCATTCAGCCGCTGCAGCTGAACGTCCACCGCTGCCGGGAGCACGCTCTGAGCGCTCGAGTCGCTCTTCTCTTTCATTTCTTCATCATCGTCTACCATATTGACGGCTCCTGCGCTCTATTAAAAAAATAAAATGTCAATGAATTGCATCCAAAACGGCCAAGTGCGTGTACCGTCTTCAAGATAACTTTTTATTCAAAATAAGTTCCACTCGTGAACACTTTTTGTAGGTCAATAAAATAAGTTTAAATGTAAAACTTCCTATTCTATGTACATAGCTTCGCAACGTGTCATTGCTATTAAGGAGCGAAGAAACTCCTCAGCGACATGTCTAGTTAAAAATTGTTTCGCTTTGTATTTCTTATTCTACTCATATCTCAACATCTTTATTTATAAGTTTTATACAGAATTATGTTAATAATTACTTTTCCAAGTATTTATAGAGTACCATATTTTATTTTATTTATATGTTTACAATACAATATATATATGGATTTTTTTATTATTATTTGAGACTATAAGTAGACAGGTGTCCCCCAAACTAAGACAGACCTGTATTTTGGGGGCCACGTTCAGCTAATTTATGTTTCTTTATCTTTTTTGTACATTATGGTTGGTTGAGTTGAGCTTATTAAATAAAGTTATTAATTAACATTTTTTAAATTAATTTAAGTATACATTATAATGCGGAAGATGCTTTTTTTTGCTTTTCAGTTACTCTTTAAAGCGATTTCATTTTTACTAAAATTTGTTTTAATTAAGAAAGAGAAATTGGTGAATTACTGACCTGATCTGCTGATAACTTCGCCATCTTCGCTGGCGGCGTATCCAATGGTTCCTATGAGTGAATCAAATATAACATGATGAATAACATATTTTAGTTTGTAAAATTGCAAAACTACAACTAAATATTTTATATATAATTATATATATTGCAATATAAAAAATATTGCAATGTAGACAATGACAGACACTGAGATTAACAATAGTTCAACCATCAGACACAAAGAGGACATAATCACTAAGCTTATCATAAATATTGAAAACCAATAAAAAGGATTTACATCTCCAAACAGTATTTTTAGACGAGATAAAAAAACCAACCAACTTTGATGTAAGTAATTTCAAACTTTATTGTCAAACATTTAAACATATTGTGGAATGGTCTGTTCTGTGAATAAGTTAGTGCTCGCGGAACGTTAAATGAAACAATTTTGAAAACTGGCGAACCTTTTCATACCGCGACTGTACAAACTGTACACGTAAATTCGCAATACAACTATTTTGTATTATCTTACTTGAAGATGCAGCTTCCTCGGGGCGACGGCGTGGTCCGAAGGTGGCGTGGGCGCCGCGCCGCTGTTGAACTGCGCCAGGAACCTGTTGCGGATTTCCGACAATGGCTACAAGAGAAAAACACTAATTAGTTAAAATTATATCACTGTAGAACTATACTAAGGGGCTATTCACAAATTACTTGACACGAATTTCGTGATTTTGGACCCTGCCCCCGTCCTTGTCAGTCACAGATGCTCACATTCGCCACTCCCCCCCCCCCCTCTCCAAACTCCCCCCCTGGGACATGACATATTTTGCAAATTCACACCAACAAATTATTAAATGGTTATTATTTACTCTATGGTATGGTAAATGAGGTTAGGCTCCCATGGAGTAAATAATAACCATAAACAAAATTACCCCTGAACAATTAAAATAGGCGGTAGGCGAAATAAAGCTTTAACATTGACACTTGACATCTTTGTCTTCCGTGATCACGGCCAGTGAAAAGTGGCCGAAACGTCGGAATAATAAAAATCAAATCAATTACCTTACTAAATCAAAACCTGAAAATCGTAATACAAACTAATAGTTTAGTTTATTTTGAAAAAAATAAACTAAGATCCAAATGTCGCTTACGATAAAATGGCGGTAAAGGCTCGATATGATATATCTCTTAGAGTGATACATGTAAAAACTAGCCTTGCTACTTTGACGTAAGATAGCGTGGTTTTTTCCACCTTTGATACCTGCTACCTAAAAAACCCCCTCTTTCAGCTTGGCGAGTATTCATTCCGTTCTAAGTTTATATCAAACTACCGATTCTAAAAATTTCATCTTCTCTAAAATCACGTAAGACCGGGGTGACTGGGATCTTGGACTATCTTGTTGACGGTCCATCAATAATAAATTCTCACCGTCTGCTTCTCACGTATGGGTTCGGGCTGCTTCGAGGGTAGGGAGTTGACGACCTTCCAGAGCTGCTTCCTGGCGTCCGGCGACATCCTCCCGGAGCCCGGCCTCAGGGCAGCGCCGAAACCGCTGTCGGGCGTATCTATGTTCCTCTGGACTGATGGAAAAAACGATCAAATGCACTTCCGCAACCAGTCACATAACATAAGGAGCCTTATCCGTGCAGGAACGGCGAAAGAACATAATTTCCTGCGGCCGGAGAGCCTATCGTAAGAGGCGACAAAACAACCCACAGCCAGGTGGTAGGGTATTTATCCGACTGAATGGCTACCACCCCTGGTCGAGAGTATGTCGCCATAACAACCTTGAGCTGTGGTCCGGCTTTAGTTACCAAGTGCCAGTCTCCCTTAAGAGGGCAACAGCGCATTTGTAGCACCTTATGGTGTTGCACATGTCGATAGGGGATGGTAACCTTAACTTTCCATCACGTGGGCCGTTTGTATGTCTGCTGACCTCATGCAATACAAAAAAACATGTGTGCGTGATTAGTGTGCACACGTAAGAAGTGAAACTTCTTTATGACCTTATTTTTCGAAAAATGATCTATGATACTATATGCAAATTTACAGAAATTGATTAAATAAATTTAAATTATGATTTTGCCGATCACTTTAATACATATATAATATACACTAGCTGTCCCGGCAGACGTCGTCCTGCCCGGTAAAAATAAAAATAAAAATTAGGGGTGGACTACCCCTAACATTTAGGGGGATGAAAATAGATGTTGGCCGATTCTCATAGATACCGGATAAGCACAAAAAATTTCATCAAATCGGTCAAGCCGTTTCGGAGGAGTATGGCAACGAAAACTGTGACACGAGAATTTTATATATTAGATATATGTTAGTATACATAAATGATTTGTAAATCATCAAACTCGTATATTAATTAAAACACAATAAAGTAAATAAATATTACAATGCTCGTTTCAAAATCCATCTATCAACAACTCGTTGCGTGATGTTGATAGATGGATTGTGGGAAAATGTGACGCGTAACCGAAAAATGTGACGGTAAATTTTTTTCCAACGTCGAAAGTTTCACTTCATTAAAATCGTTGTGGTTCCGTCTTAAGGGTTAATAAAGACAATGAACAAAATACAATAATTATAGATAATTGGAAAATATATTGTATTGAAAACTTTGAATCGCTAATATTGCTTTATATGTTAGACTAAATCAGATAAAAATTAATACCTTAATGAGTCAGTTTTATATTTAAACTGAAACTGAATGTATAGATCTTCTGTAATGTAACATTACAGTGAATCGATATTACTGATATCTTCTAGTGGACATGGTGGAGTTAACCAATAGATACATTTAATTACTGGAATTGTCATTGATAAAATTATTTTTCTAGGGCGAAAGTGCTCCAATTAGAATTCAGTTTGCTTTTTCTAATATTAAAACAAGAATAGTTTTCTTTAAGACATTGATATAATAGTGTAGTAATGTATTGTTTTACAATGAGATCATGTTGACAGATGCTAACTGCTGAACTAATAGGCATTTTAATTTTACATGATAAAAAATAATAGCGACCCATACACTTCCCATTGCCTCCTTAAGCCAACGGAATAGATGGGGAACGGCTGTCCACAATAAATTGGCGAGTTTCACATATCGTTAATCTATAAGAGTCTCATAGCAATGCAGGTTATATTAATAATATAATTAATTTAACTTGCTTTACTTTAATTTGCTTGCCTTAACCAGCCGGCACGCAGTGGAGATCGCTAGAGCTAAGACTCAAGCTCCAGGGGTGGAAGTGAGAAATGGCCTAATGTCGGAAGTAGCTTCGGTGAACCTGCAGCCCACCTCTCTACACCCCTTAGCCACTCACACCCATGTTGCCCCTGCCTTTTATGGCATTTTTAGGGGCCCATGCAGGGAGTGGCGAGTCACCGTCTGCCCATTTTTCCATGTTCCCTGAACATTGCGACGGGCAGACGTCATAGTCCCCATATTCCCAGACCGCTAGTACCACTAACAGTTCACCCCAATAGCCCGGTACTGTTTGTCCTCATTTCCCACAAGTCCTACACTGGCCGGGGCTTGTCCTTGGGTGCATTATTATATGGTGTAGACAGGGATAATCGCCGGTCAGTGTCACGCCACATTTAGATTAAATTTGTCAAGGGGCCTGTACGTGTTGGCCTCCCCATGGCCCCACGCAAGCCCTACAAAAGTCCGGGCCATTTTTATGGCCCGCGGTCTTGAAAGACATACAAATAATTAATTTTATGAGAAAAAGCGCCTGAACTGTGTATTCTTAGCGGCTGGGATTCGTAACCACATAATTGGTACGAGACGTGGTTGTGTTAGCTACCGTTTGAATTTATTTAGAGCACGATTTCTCACGCAATATAAAATCAGGCAACAAAATTCCTCAGGAATGCTGATTGAATAATAGTTATTTATTGTACTCAAGAAAGAAGAATGAACAAGGGTCAATGAATGCACAATGAACAAAACAACCTTTGATTTTTAAGTTCAAATACGATTAAGTCCATTTCCCTTCATTATTGGACTAATTATATATTACGTATCAAATTGTTTGTTTGTTTTACTTATTGTGTTTATGTTAAGTACTGAAATATATGTCATGTTAATTTTCAAGGTGTTAATATTGGGATAGATATGTCGCAGAACGGCCTCATTCTCACGACATCTCCTTTAGTTATTGCAGGTTTAGTGGGCGTCATCAGGATAAAATGCGAGCATAAAACACGATAGCCACGGCTTATACACTTTTAATTTAGATTTAAGAGACATTTTAACTTAGTTTAGACCGAGCAGCGGGTTCAGGGCACCCGCTCATACTTCTTAACTTAACACTTTCTTTAAAATACTCCATGGTCCAACTCGACCTATTGCCATCAACCAAATGTGCCACAAAAACTCCTCAGTCTACCGAAGTAGATACTACTCAAAGTATAGAGGGCGCGTCTGACCCCGCTCAAGACATGATCTGCTCTGATTGGTAGTTTATTAAATTACAATATTCATAACTTTTATTAGGTTAGAACGATCTTTAAGTTATAGAAACATTTAGCAAATCTAATTAAATTACATTAAGAATTTTAGAAGTAATTAAAATGTAAACAAATGATATTGTGCGTTATACACCCAGTCAACAATACATTCAATTAAAGCTTCCCTCCGACAGATATATTATTAAGACTCCATTAATCTTTAACTAATTATAAAAAATCTAATATATAAAATTCTCGTGTCACAGTTTTCGTTGCCATACTCCTCCGAAACGGCTTGACCGATTTTGATGAAATTTTTTGTGCTTATCCGGTATCTATGAGAATCGGCCAACATCTATTTTTCATCCCCCTAAATGTTAGGGGTAGTCCACCCCTACATTTTTTTTTTAGACAAAATTTTTAATTTCTATTTTTTTATGATACAGCATTAAAAGATACATACAACCCTAATTTTCAACACTCTACGATCAACCCCAATTTTTTACCGGGCAGGACGACGTCTGCCGGGACAGCTAGTAAAACTATACTAAAAAATAAACTATAATAATACAGACATGGGTCCGTGGGCGTCCGGATGGGGTCCGACGGCATCTCGCCGCGCTTCACCGCTTGCAGCCGCCGCCGTGTGGTCGGACTGAGGCAGGACAGGTTCGGGGTCGAGAGCGCGTCCTCTAGCGGCGGCGTGCGGACCTCTCCGCCGTCTACAGGCAAAACATTGTTAACATATTAAGTATTAATGTAGGTTTCACATATAAAGTGATGACATTGCTGTCACCTTTTTGTATTCAATTGCAACGTTGCTGCTCCATCTGGGACGGTGTTAGCGCTAGTTACAGTGGCGAAATACGTCATGTTTATAGCGTTTAAAGTAACGCCGTTAATTATTAGCTAAGCAACTGTATATACTGTTACAGCCAGCGGTTTCAGAGATGAGCGGGATGTTTATCTTCAATATGAGACTGGTTTAGGATGTAGGTTTATATTCGCAATCGAGACACTTTCATATGCGATGTGTTCTGCTCGCGGGCCGATACAATAGTGTATTCTGTTGTTTTGGGAGGCGTTTTTCGATTTTAAATTCAAAAACATTACATTTCTTAACTAGGGGCCCCGGTAGACGTTGTCCTGCCCTGAATAAATAAAAATCTAGGACCCGATCCCAGCGCCACCTAACGGTTCCAATTGTGGATTTAAACCATCCTGGGACCCATTCAAACACACGAAAACAAAATCACCAAAATCTGTTCAGGTGATTAGGAAGATTCTAGAACCTGATCTCATCGCCGGTTACAACGGGATAAAAACTATCCTATATCCGTGTCCTGGTTCTAAGCTAAGCCCCACCAATTTTCAGCCAAATCGGCACAGCCGTTCTTGAGTTATAAATAGTGTAACTAACACGACTTTCTTTTATATATGTGAGGGGGGTGGGTGCGTGGTTGATAAATACATTGGCTCGCTTCGAAGAAAATAGAACTTCTTTGAAATAAACACTTTAATTATATTTTAAAAAATAACGTCTTATACGCACCCTCTTTCGCTTCCGACTTCCGACTTCCCTCTGTTCATTCGAATCATTCCATCTTCATCATTCATTCATCTCATTCAATCTACACTTGCGTTCCGTTACACATCAAACATTCTTAACATTCCTACATATATATAGATTTATCATAACGACTAAGGTGGTTAGTCCTTACAACACATATGTTATTTGTCAATGTTTAACGTCATTAACAATGTCGCATCTCAAATAATACAATAAACCCTACGGTACACCTGCGTGACATAGTCACTAAAATTATCCCAGATGGCGCAGGGCTATTAGGAAAAGCAATAAATAAAAACACTAAATACTGTCTGCAGTAATATGGTATCGTAAGTGGTAGCCATGAATATAAAATGAAAAAAATTTGATAAAATCCTTACCAACATTTAGAAATTTACTCAGAAAACACTGTTCGTCCACAAATTGCTGTCAGATTAGTTTCCATCGCACAGCGCTCACAACGACTCAGTCAAGAGCTGGCTCGAAGTGGGCGTTGACCACAGAGCATTAAATCTCCCAATCGATTGACATTGAAAAAGGCGCGATTTTCAAATCAACCAATGACATTCGTGTATTTCGTAGTGATGCAACGAATACTCGCATTCGCGTTCGCATTCGCGAAATTTATGCCAATATTTTGCGAATTAATTTTTATCTGTGCAGGAACGGAGAAAGAATACAATTTCCTGCGGCCGGGCGGCCTGTCGTAAGAGGCGACAAAACAACCCACAGCCAGGTGGTAGGGCACTTGCCCGACTGGATGGCTACCACCCCTGATCTGGAGTATGTCGCCATAACAACCTTGTATTGTGTTCCGGCATTAGTGACCAGGTTCCAGTCTCCCTTAAGAGGGCAGCAGCGCATTTGTAGCACCTTTGGTGTTGTATATGTCCATAGGCGATGGTAACCGCTCTCCATTAAGTGGGCCGTCTGGCTGACTGCTGAACTTCCGCAATAAAAAAATAAATAAAAAAATTAGAACATTCTAAAAAAATGAATAAGTCCAGGTAAATTAAACAATAAACATACATGATTTTCTTACGATTTTTATTATAAAACCATGCATTTTAACTTAAAAAGTCTTGCAATTATTTTAATAATAATCTGTTTTTGCCTTAACGTTTGGTATTATAATTAATCAACTCGCCGACTTACTAATAACACAGTTAAAAAAAAAAGAATTCTTCCTTAAACTTCTATTACGAAATCTTCCTTGAACATCTAGCTCGTTCAGCATCGAAAAGCGTATTTTTTTTTAATCACGTATAGGTACGCGTTTGACCATTATCTCGCACGATTTGAGCGGAGATATGGTCTAAGATCGAGCACGCTCACCTAGAAGGTACCTATTCACACGAGACTTGAAGACACCCAGGTTGTAGGTTTCGGGAAGAACAGACTCCGGCAGTGTATTCCACTCCTTTGCGGTGCGTATAATGAAGGTGGACTCAAAGCGCTTAGTCCGAATAGGAGGTATGTCCAACATATAGCGGTGCCGCATGCCAGTGCGTCTGGTTGTCCGATGATGGAAGGGAGACGGCGGGATAAGATTGAAGAGCTCCGATGCACACTCTCCGAAATGTATCCGATAGAAAACCGACCAGCTGGCAACCCTGCGTCGATGTTCAAGACTTTGTAATTTGTCTCTAAATAGCTGGTCGTTGCCTATCAGGTTCCTGGCTCTATAAATAGGTCCATATTTCACTGGTAACTGATTTACTCGTTGTTGCGGCACGATTTACCTAAGGAAGGTACACACCGGTCCAGCCGAGTATGAAATCAGTACGCTCGCGCCGGTGTGTACGCGCCATATCAAAAATTGCCTATGACAAATGCTCAATGTCTACGGCCAACCGCCAATATTCGAAAATATTGACTACGAACGACGACGATTTATTTTACGCGCATCAAAAGTTATTGTAAAATCGCAAAATATAAAAATATACGCAGTTTTAAAGCAAAAGGTGCTTCATTGAAGACTTTCTACGCTACACTCGTGTTAAAAATCACTAATTACACTTTTTCTACATGTAATAAACAAACGAACAATGAAAAGTGAGTGCGAGCGAGTTGCGCGCCATGTCATCTGTCAAATCGGAGCCATAGACAAATGCCACCAAACTTGAAATCGAATACTCGCATCCGCATTCGTATTTGCGAATGTTTAGAAATAGATATTCGTTACATCACTAGTATTTCGTCGTTTACGACATCAACGCCCCATAATCCGTTCAACTAAAAATCGCGCTCCTGAATGGACATCGTGAGCCTCTTGTGGAACGTAGCGAATGTATAACAAAACTAAACATACAAAAAACATGTGAAACAAAATAAAATATTCTCATCTAATGTTTTTACTAACCATGTTTTTGAGCAAATACATGATTTGATTTGATTTTTACATTTAAAGATTTCCAAGTGAAAAGTACCTTGTTTGGCGTCCTCCTTGAGCTGGTTCACTCTTTTGGGGGTCTCCTGCGAGTCGGAGCCGAGGAGTCCTTGGCGAGCCATCGCAATGTACCGGGACGCGGGAGACATCTCGTCGTCTCCATCTAAAGCGATAAATTACGAAACATAACCAATAATACAATCATGTAAATATTTATGTACTAGAGTTTATATTACATTGTATTTTTTATGTATTTGCCACCGGAAGATGCACTTTATTTTATATCGCAAACTATACCATCCCCTGTCTATCTGTAAACTACATAAATGACGAAACTAGACAAAAATGACAAAATGGCCGAAATAGACAAAATCACTATCCTACTTTCCGGGATAACCTGTACATAAATCCATCCCAACATCTATCCCTTTTTCCGAGATGTAATGTATCCTATATCCATGCTAGATATCAGAAACTAGAAATGTATATCGTACTTTTCAGGATAACTTTACATAAATCCATCCCGAAATCTATCCCTATTTCCGGGATGAAATATATCCGATATCCATCCTAGATATTAGAAATATATATCGATACTTTTCGGAATAACCTTTACATAAATCCATCCCGAAATCTATCCCTATTTCCGGGATGAAATATATCCGATATCCATCCTAGATATTAGAAATATATATCGATACTTTTCGGAATAACCTTTACATAAATCCATCCCGAAATCTATCCCTTTTTCCGGGATGAAATATATCCTATATCCATCCTAGATATTAGAAATTAGATATATACATTGAATTCATCTGTCGCAGGACCGACGGCCCATGGAGCAAACGAGTCCTGGAGTGGAGACCACGAACGTAACGTGGAACGCCTCCCAGCTCGGTGGACTCTAGACCAGGGGTGGTAGCCATGCATCCAGTCGGGCAAATACCCTACCACCTGGCGCTGGGTTGTTTCGTCGCCTCACGATAGGCTACCCCAACACAGAAAATTGTATTCTCTCTCAGTTTCTTCAAGACCAAAAACCATATCAGCTTTATCACCATGTCCAACTTTGCCCTTTGGTGTGTTCTCTCCGTTGGGCATAGAATCACGTCGCGGTGCTTTAGAGGCCACCGGTGGCAGCATTTCGTTCTCCTTGTCCGTCTGTTTGTTTACTTGTTCGACCACACTTTGAGGTTGAGCTTCCTCTCCTATAGCTTCCACGTGTGATGAAGGTGCTGAAAATTGTATATAGAAAAAAATATATTAAACACTAGCTGAGCCGGCAAAAAAAAGCCGAATGATAATTGCAGAATGTTCCGACTTTAGTAAAACATGTGGTCAAAATGAAAAAATCATTTTTATATTTAATTCCATTTCTGAACGATTTTTAAATATAATTGGTTTCTAAACGACGGGACGAACATCAAATGTTTGACAGGTAAGAAAAGTTACTTAGGGAAAGCGAAATTGTTGTTGTTACCATATTCCAAGCATTTTTCATATTTACTCACCTTTTTAACCTTCCCTGGACTTCCACAAACAATTCAAAACCAAATCGGTTCAGCCGTTTTCGAGTTTTAGCGAGAGTAACGAACAGCAATTAATTTTTATATATAATTATCTATACTATAATATTTATAAAGAGGAAATCATTGTTTGTTTGCATTGAATAAGCTCGAAACTACTGAACTGATTTGAAAACCCCAGGTGACATAAGCTATATTATATATATTTTTTTTTAAATAGGGATCCTTATTAAAACTTCAATAGTTATAGGATATTGATAGTTTTTGAGTAGTAATTCTGTGTTTTGTGAGAAATGTGAACTGTATAGTCAAATGTGGCCTTTTGAGTCGTCACAAGAAATCTGTTGAATGACTTTAGTTGCATAACTTACAGTTCAGCTGAACTATATATAAGCTTAAGAAAATGAAGAAACTATATTGTAAACTAAGATCTGGCTTAAACGCCTAGCTGCCAAGCCATAAACCTAAAGAAATATTTTTAAATAGCTTCCATGTACAGACACATAATTAGAATTTTATAATATTATAGATAGACAGATAATAATAATTGAAGGTAGCTTAATGGTTAGCGCATGGCAGGAAAATATGAACCACTTTGGCAGTTTTCTGACCTAATTGTAATATGTCATTATTAAAAATTCATGATAATTTGCATAAATCGAATTCACTTTTGTTGACTCCTATTTGCAGCTTGTGGACCCCTCGAAGGTTTATATGGACCCCCTATACACATTTTTACAACTAACACATGCTAAAAACGGCGAAGGAAAACATCGCGATGAAACCTACTCATCGAGATAACCCGCCAATACGCCTTGGACTAACATGGCAGGCGGGTATGTCGTCTATTCTCCTAGAAATAGAAAACCCAGAGTATGAGAAGACGCCTGACCATGCGACGATGTGAGCTATAATTGTTATTTAATTAAAATGAATTATCCTCACCTTTGGTATCTCCAACTAAATGAGGACCCTCGCTGACCCGCCGTCCTTTCTCGACGCACTCCATCAGCCATGAGGCCTTGACAGCTGGGAGGTTCCACTTCACGGCGCCCAAGTACTTGTCCCCCACGGGCGAGGGGCATATTAGGTGAGTGCTAGCCAGGGCGTTCGGTGTGTTCCGGCGGCAGAAACGCAATTGGGTCCTAAGATTATTACAAAATTATATTCATCTCAATAAATTAAAAGGCAAGCTTTCACTATCTTAATAACATCGAGCCAAAGTCGAATTTTATTTGTTCAGTGTTAGAAGAAGTTTTTACTTCTTCTAAAAGAATACTGTGAAATAAATTTTCTAAACAGTTTTGAATTTAGAATGTTGTGAAATGATTTCTTCATAAAGAATTTAGAATGCTATGGAATAACATCTCTAAACAGACTTTTGGATATATGACACTGAAATTTATTTTATTTTATTATTTATTTAGGTTTATGGCTTGGCATCTAGGCCTTTAAGCCAGAACGTAGTTTACAATATAGTTTCTTCATTTTCTTAAGCCTATTTAGCACAGCTGAGCTGTAGGTAATCAGCTAGTGCCATTCAACGGAGTTCTTGTGACAACTCAAAAGTTCACATTTCTCACAAAACACATAATTACTAGTCAAAACCTATCAATATCCTACAACTATTGTTCATTTTAGAGTAATTTTACACATTTATTGAAAATAAAACTGCACAGCACAACATCTCCTTTCAGTTCCCGCCAAAAACTCCAGAACACTGAAATAATAATTTGTAAAGAGAATGTTGTACGAATGAAGTATTGTTAAGAACATTTGTTCCAAATAGTGCCATTTATTATTGTAATATTTGCGGGTAGTTGTGATTTTCAATCGTATCATCATCGCTCCGGTATAAGAACGATGCGGCGTAGCGACCAAAGCTCATTCACACTTCGATTTTGGTTGGATGCACCTGCCATAATAGCGCTTGAGGGTGGCTAATTATTGTGCTAGGATTATTACAATAAATTTTACTTTAGATCGGCATTCTTTGCTTGAAACTCGATAGAAGCAGAAATCAGAAATAATTTAATTGATAACATTTTTACACGTCATTTATGATTTAAACGTATGTCATATACTCACCTATAAAAGGTGCGCTCAAGTGACCATCTCCTAAGCTGTATTTTTTAAATACTGATATTCTAAGAAATATGTTGTGTCATATGAATCGTACACTAACAGTATGTACTCACGTGGCACCAAGGAGCTTGGCGAGTTCATCAATAAACGCCCTCTCAATGCCGCTATACGTGCTGAGACTGGCCACAACCCCGTGCAAAGGCCCGGGTTCGCATCCCCAGTTAGGCACTTTCACTGGACGATGGTAGTATTCTATAGCCAATAACTCTTGCTGGCACAGGCAGTCTTTCTGTAAAAACGTTTTCACACACATAGATAACAGTAGTTTTTTTATAAAAAAAAATGAAAAGTTTATTTTTATTCCATTCAAGTTTCTGGCAAACAGACAAACGCGACCTGATGAAAAGTGGTTATAAACGTTTAATATATCAAGAGCGAATTCAAATCATTGCCAGCCTGTAGGATGGAATAAAGATGAGACAGAGGGATCAGACAGCAAGAACGAGATAGAAGAGATAGGATGGAAGGAAAGGAATAGGGAGATCCTTCTCCCTCTGAAGAAGGCCATCGAATCTCTGAGTCATCGTACGAAACACGATTGGCTCAAGAATAAACCATTCACAATATAATCAAGATCTAATAACTCTACCACGCCAGTCTGTGTATCTGTGGTGGTTTGGAAACAAAAGCCATAACTTAACATTCGCAATATTATTGTTGACATTTATAGAACAGAGATTTGCGGTCAATTTATCTATAATAATATTAATATTATAAAATTCTAAAAATGCCTTCTGTTAGATATCTGTTAGTTTGTTGGTTCTCAAACGAGATAGTGAACTCCGTTAAAGTACCTAGTATCGGACTAGAGAAATACGTTCACATACCACCCAAAACACGGTGATGGGTTCCGCGTCCTTGGTGATCATTTCTTCAGGGTCGAAGTCCAGGGGCACGAGCACATGCGTGCCCCCCGCCCCGGCGGCAGACAGCACCCCCCCGGCCGCAGCCACCTCCGCCCCGATCTCCGTTATCGCCTCTTCATCTAATCCCTGCACTTCTATCTTTATACCTGGTGTGGAAATAACCCTCTATCTTGCCTCAAAAATCAACCTTTGCTGCTTAAAACTAGGAAGTAGGCAAATCTCCCGAATGCATCATTGCAACCACATTTTTATAAATCTCGTGGTAAACCACTCTTTTTGGGTTGATATTTGATTGATTGCTCATTATTCATGTGAGATAGGCACTTGAAATAAATATCTCGCTCCGGCCAATTTTGCACGCGGGGAATTCACCTAAGTACAGTACGCGCAAATGTTTTATGCGTTTTATTTTCATGTTGACAGTACAGTACAAGTGAAATTAGTCCCGCGAGTTTGCGCAGGTCTGATCAAATGTTTTTTTAAGGTTTAAGGTTTAAAACATTTATTTCTCAAAATAATTTACAATTCACTTACAGATAAATAACTAGTTACATTTAATTAACATTAACCCCTATTAGCGCATCTGTCCATTTATTATTGTAATATTTAAAATATTTTATTTCCGAGTGAATTTAGTAAATTATTTATAATATGTGAGGGTAGTCTTGAGACAAAAGTCGGAGCAGAGCATGTTGTTCATTAAGGCAACGGGCTTATTAAAATGTTGACGTTTATTACATCTTACTGTGCGTTGTGCGAAAGGGATGATATACGAGATCGGCCTGTGAACGCTCTGTCTGTGAAACTTATGTGTTCTGCGTAATGACACGTACGAACTTCAAGGACGCATATAAATTTTGTTTTAAGTTATTGGTAACAGAGTGAAAACGTGCTACGATTTCACTCTATAACTGTATAAACTATTATTTGGTTTTTCAATTTTATTTATCTTACCGAATAACCTAATGCTGCCATGTTGAAATATGTCAGATGACTACAAAAAAAAAATTACAAACTATATTTAAATTGGCACAGAGATGTCACATATGTGTGCGACATGTAGATAACTCATCGTACCTCTAAATATCTGTTCGATCTCTTCAGTGGGGTCTTCGGTGATATCGTTCTGTTCTTGCTGCTTCGTCGTGTCCTTTTCTATTGGAAGGGCACGTTCTGGAGTCTTTTCTTTCAATGGTTCGAGGTTTTCTGAAAGTAATTCATGGTAGTTAAGTGGTTAAGGCACTCGCGTCTCAACTTCAAAGGGCTCGAGTTCGAATCCCAGCCGGAAAGCACGCACCGCATGAGCAGTTTCTTGACTTAATGTCAATATTATTGCAATTACCAAAAGTTAACATTGAAGGAAAACATCATGAGGAACCCCGCCAATTCGCCCTAGACAAACGTAGCAGGTGTGGGATGTTTACTATTATTACCAATGAAGGAACTTACGACTTAAATAATGATTGACCAGATCGTCTTGAGGTTCCACAACTTCCGGAGTAGGTGGTGGTAAGTCCAGAGGTACTCTTCTCAGAAGCTGCAGATTCCTCTTGCTCATCGGAGATGCAGATTCAATTTGTTGTTTCCGTGACGTTGACTTCGCTGGCGTTGATGGCCTTAGATCTATTAAAAACTGGAAGAAAAGACTACTATACTATATCCATCCCTAGTCACAAACAACAAAACTCTTCAGGCATAAAACACTGAACCGTGTCAGAACTTAGTATACTTTTTATCCCTGATGAAACTGACGTTTTTTCCGCGGAATAGACGAATATAGCGAAAAATATGGCACCGTGAATGAGTTTTTTGTTCCGCCGCGTTTTTTTTTTTCAATTCACTACGAAATGCGACGTTATAGCAACGCAAACGATGTGCCATTGACACTGATATATAGTATACAGCACAATAAAAAAATTGCAATGACTCGTGCATCCGACCCAAGCCGAAGTGAGAATGATCGTTCATCACTACACCCGCTAGAAAATAAGCCGAGTAGTTATACCAACTACACGCACATCTTTCAATAGTACAATAATTAGTGCCACTATTTTGAACAAATTTTATTTTTAGAAGCGTACAGTTTTACACAAGTTGTAATTGCGATCGGCAGTTTTCGTCTGGGCAGAAAAGTGCAAACCAATTTCCGACCGATGAATTAAATACAGAATATTCAATCTATATTGAATTTTATTCCCAAGCGGAAATTGCAGTGTTGCTTGCTATACATTATTAGCTCTGTTCCGCTTACACTATTCGTACAGTTTTTTTTTTATTGCAGGAGGTCAGCAGACAGGCAGACGGCCCACTTGATGAAGAGCGGTTACATCGCCTATGGTCATTTGCAACACCAAAGATGCTACAAATGCGCTGCTGCCCTCTTAAAGGATACTGGAACCTGGTGCACTAATCCCGGAACACAACTCAAGGTTGTTATGGCGACATACTTTAGACCAGGGATGGTAGCCATCCAGTCGGGAAAATGCCCTACCACCTGGCTGTGGGTTGTTTTGTCGCCTCTTACGACAGGCCGCCCGGCCGCAGGAAATTGTATTCTTTCTCCGTTCCAGCACGGAGCAAAGCGCACAGCGTCGCGCGCTATTTAAATTAGTCTACTACGCAGGCGTAGGTCGGAAGGAATTATTAGTTGTGTAAAACTCTACAAGAAGAATTATCAAAGGGGCAGAAGATGGATATTCCCGAAATAATACATCTTGTTGCAACTCACCTCGGTCTCATCCAAGGCCCTTCCGGCTTCGACGCTCTTCACCAACCACATCGGCGACAGCACCGGCACACTCGGCAACTCCTTAGAGATCTGCGTCGCCGCTTGCAAGCTGCCGGCGACCGCGTGCGTGACGCGCGGGTGCGCCGCTTCGTAGCGGACGCCGCCACAACGCGACACGCAAGCGACGCCGCGGTCACGGCATATGCCTTCGAGGCCACAAACCCATATCTATTTGAAGACCAAGAAACAGCTGACGTCACTTACAGGTACTTGTCGAAGATCAGCACTGGTTAAGAGAGTTGAGCCATTCTATAAAGCCCCATTTGAAGTACCATATATATACTGACGAACTAACTATATGACAGTATTAATAATACATTATGGTACTAGTGTGTAACATTGGTGATTACCGCCGAGGCGCCATTGAGACTCGAGCCGTAGGCGAGGGTCTTGAGAGAGCCGAGGACGGTAATCATCAATGCACACGTGTATCATACGTTTTTCAACACACTCGTGAATAAAATAACAACAAAAACTCATTTTATTTAGTAGATAAAAAGTTTATTTAGAGAAACAATTAGTAAATGTGCGGTTAGTAAAAACGATATATGTGAGGGAAAGTTTTATTTATTAAACACGTACAAGTTAAATGAGTTTTTTAAGAGGAAGCAACTCAACCAATAAAAAATTTTTATTTAGATATTTCAACTGAATGCATACTATATCTATACTAATATTATATAGAGGTAAAGTTTGTATCTTTGGGACGTTGTAGGGAGTAATCTCTGGATCTACTGAACCGATTTTGGAATTCTTTTTCTTTAGTGTTGCCAGCAGTCGCTACAAAATATCATTCAAAGAAAGGAGATTCTCCGAATTCATCACATTAAGTGATGAAAAATTCCGTGCTCTTTTTAATCGGTCTGAATTTGCAGTTGCGAAAAAAATATGAAATGTTTCAAATATTTACATTATATATTGTGAAATTTTGCCGCCCCTAAAAAGTGCCGCCCCCACTACGTTACGCCCCTGTGTTTGCACAAAATGATTCGAAACCTATTTAATAACCAAGACAACAAAACTACTGTCGACCAGTGCAGTGTAATGTATGTATAGATAAGTGAAGGGAACGAACGAATGAAAACTATTGTTCACTATAAACTTAAATACACTGAGTAACTGAGGTACTTGTATCATCTTACAAAATATCTCAAACATCTTAGATTTTATACAAGTATACAAATTTATGGTCCATTCAAGCCAGCAATGAAAAAGAAAACAATAAATACAATACAAAGGCACTTACACAAAAACCGTCGAAGATAGGTCCAGCCTTTTTAATGGCACTCATATCGAGACTCTCGAATGCTGCCAACACGTCTTTGTCAATATTTGAAGGGTCACTCGATCTCTTCGTATCTTGTGATATCTATAGGCATTAATTTTACTGTTAATTGAGGTATTCAAAACCTAATTTTCTTCTAGACACTACTCGTCCGAAGAAAATTTATTTAATTTTATCTTAGAAACTATATAAATATACGGAAAACATATTGATCTGAATATTCTTAAAAAAATCGTTAAAATTTCAACCACTAATCTGTAGGATTACATTTAATATTTCAATTGTCATGCCCACTTAGCTTATTCCATGTGAATCGAATGGTTTCACATAAATGTCAATGTAAAATATTACAATAAAACCCAAAAGAAACAAACTTCAAAATGAAAATAAAACAAACCTTCACTCTTCCTGACATCGTAGACATATTTGTTGATGTTGTCTCATCCACAAAATTATTCCGAGGCTTCAAATTACTTATGCGAGAGAAATTTAGACCTGCGCAAAGGATAAAAAAATCATTTGAAAACAATAAATCAAATTTATAACAAAATTGTTCTACACCGTGAATGATTTCATATTACATACACACATAACTTCACGCCAGGTCCCTTGCGGGGTAGGCACGAACAACAGAGTGCCATACAGGCTTATTCTTACACACCTCACTTGCTTCTTTGACATTCATAGCTCTTGTCATGCACGCTCGTCTGTTCTTAAGGCTCCTGACATCACCTTCTGCTAATACACGATCAATTTCAATTCTTATAAATTCAATCAATATACGTGATTTCATATTATTAGTGATAAATAGTGAACTATTTTCTTTTTGATTTAGCACTTGATAAGGGCTTAGTTAGCAAATAGTGGTGAGCCACATTTATTTTTTATTTTTTTCAGCTATGAGAATATAAGCATAAGCGTTGCCATACAACGTGGTAATGTTGCCAGCGTTTTGGGAACATTCCCAACTGACGGTGATTTGGGACCTATTTATTATTTGTAATTTCTATCTTTTATAAATTAAGCAATATATATATTTTTAAAACAATTTAGATATATAAAAATTATGTTTGTTATTGTAAAAAAATATATATATTATCAACTCCCACAAATATTTGCACCTAAAGTCAAAACCCATAAAATCTCCAAAATTATAAGAAAAATTCCCTAAGAAGAACAATTTACGATTTGAACAATACTTTTATTTATTTGAATTATATTATAATTCTCCATATAAGTAATATCAATTTTGAGAGTTGAGTCTTACACATCAAATTATCGTGGACACGCAGTAACTAAAAAAACTATATTATGGCCGATATTTTAAAACAAAATAACACTAAACCAGCAATGAGAATAAGAATCCCTATTAATATTATAAATGCGAAAGTAACTCTGTCTGTCTGTCTGTTCCGTTTTCACGTAAAAACTACTGGACCGATTTGGCTGAAACTCAGTATATATATGTTTTCGATGCCGAGAATGGACATAGGACACTTTTTATCCCGAAAAATGGTCTAGAGTCTGGGATAAAAATATATTTGTCTTTCTGTTTGTTATGCTTTTACGGAAGAACTAATGGGCCGATTTGGCTGAAATTCGGTACGTATGTAAATTAAATACTGAGGGTGGACAAGGGATACTTTTTATTTTGGCCTTTTTGGTCATTTTGGCTATTTTAGCCTTTTTACTCATTTTGGCCATGTCGGTCACTGGCCTTTTCGGTCATTTTGGTCATGTTGGTCATTTTGACCGTTTTGGTCATTTTGACTATTTTGGCCTTTTGGTCATTTCGGTCATTGTTGCCTTTTTGGTTATTTTGGCTTTTTTGGTCATTTTGGCCTTTTTAGTCATTTTGATCATGTCGGTCACTGTGGCCTTTTTGGTCATTTTGGCCATGTCGGTGACTGTGGCCTTTTTGGTCATTTTGGCTTTTTGATCATTTTTGCCTATTCCGTCATTTTGGCCATGTCGATCACTGTGGCCTTTTTGGTTATTTTGGCCATGTCGGTCATTTTGGCCTTTTTGGTCATTTTGACCATGTTGATGATTTTGGCCTTTTTGGCAGTTTTTGTTTATTCCGCCATTTTGGCCACGTCGGTCACTGTGGCCTTTTTTGGTCATTTTGGCCATGTCGGTCACTGTGGCCTTTTGGTCATTTTAGCCTTTTTGGTCAAGTTTTGTAATTTATGTTGTTTACAGATACACGGGGGATGGTATAATTAGCGATATAAAATGAAGTGAATCTTCCGTGGGCAAATACCTAAAAATTTAATATAATATAACCTGTAGCACTTGCTCTATAAACAAGAGACACGTACTAGAGGTTAACCCGCGGCGCAGCCGCGAGGTAAACTCTAGTAACCTATAAAATAAAATAATACAAATTAAATACTTTTTAATTTGGAAGGATTATCACCAGGGTCAGTTTGTGAGATTTGTTCTAGAATCTAGGATAAAAAAACTCACTCATATCGGGCAGTCGCGTTTCGGATAACGGCGAAGAGGTCGAGGCTCCAATAACCTTATAATCGTTGAACGGCAGAGCGATCCCTTGTTCCGCTGAATCGACCACCCACTTGGGGACAACTATCGCCTTGCCGTAGTCGATGGCAGCTTTGTACTTCTCACTCCCTACACCCTCTCTGTTGAAGAGATTTAATAAAAAAGAAATTGTGTTGTGTTTCATGTGTGCATAATGCACATGTGTGCTGTTGGTGTGCTACATAAATAAATAGACAATATTAAACTCTCCGACATACGAAATTTGTATAAGAGTACTTTCGAGTAATTTTAAAGTAACTTAATATAAAATTGATTTTGAGCAAGATATATCAATAAAGATGTTATTTAATTAATTTTAGTATAAGCCTGGAATTCTCAAATAGTTTTTTTTATTTATTTGAAAAAAAAAACAGTATTGTACAGAATTTACAACTCATTATTAAAACTTATACATAAATATTTTAACTTGATACAATACCAACACAAACATCATTTGCCACATATTAAATAATTTAAATAATATTATCTACCGTAAGAAAAAGAGAGAAAGATATGCAATTATGCAACTCCTATTAAATCTATACTCACTGCATACACAGAAACTATTCTTTATTTCAAACCCACTACATCCTCTTTGTAGGGGAGAGATTAGTACTTTATAATACACCAACATTATAATTATTGAAACTTAATCAAAAGTATGTAAAATCAAGTAGCCAATGCCTAACTTAATGAGACTAAAAATCTGAATACAATGTCCACATAATAACATATGAAGCCCAAGGTAAGGAGTGAAATCTTCAAATCACGAATAAAAATAGATATCTATCTTACATAAGGTTAAACATGAACCTATAAAAATAAAAAAAACTTCTGAACTTACTTGTTCATGACAACGACTTGAGTTGTCTCGCTGTGGAATGCTCCAGAATAATTCCCTCCATACCCATTCACCAGTTTTGTTATCAACTGTTTCTCCATCTTGGTAATAGAAGACGTAGTCACTTGAAGGTTTGCGAATGGCGGTAGCAAGTGGCTTTTGAAATCAGGTGACGAGCCATTTATGTTTTGAGTCAAGGAAGCAGACCATACGGCTTCAACCCAACTTTCCGCCATGACCGGTATACGTTTCTCTACTGATTTCTGGAACATTTAGTAATATAAACGTAATTGCATTTTATTCACATTAACTACTAACAAAACTAATGTGTTTCAGTGATTACAAAAGGCTTTTTCCCAAAGTACACCAAAATAGTCTCAAACTACTGAACTGAAAAAAATAGAAAGCATATTTTATAAATTTAACTTCATTCTATTCAATGATAGAAAATTTTTGTCCCAAAGTAATTCACTCATTATTTTTTATTTTAAATGTCAAAAAGTATGTAAAACCCGTACAAAAAATAGATGTCTAAAATGATCGTCTTGTTATTAAAAATTATTAATTTGAGCCAACCCCGACAGTTATACACACAGGTTGTATGGAGTTTTCTGCCATATCTTGTATATGGCCCACCTCAAATGATTAGGGGAAAGTAATATAAGAGAGAGCAACACACTTCCATTCTTAGTTCGGAAGCTACAGGTAGTTTCAGAACAGACATTTTGTCAAACAAAACTAGTTAATTAATAGTATTTTACAACTAATCTAGAAAGGCTGTGATAAGTGTGTACTAAAAAGTTATATTTTTTTTTATTGCAGGAGTTCAGCAGACAGACAGATGGCCACTTGTTGGAAAGCGGTTACCGTCGCCTATGGACATTTGCAACACCAAAGGTGCTACAAATGCGCTGCTGCTCTCTTAAGGGAGACTGGAACCTGGTCAGTAATACCTTAACACAACTCAAGGTTGTTATGGCGACGTACTTTAAACCAGGGGTGGTAGCCATCCAGGTGGGCAAATGCCCTACCACCTGGCTGTGGGTTGTTTTGTCGCCTCTTACGACAGGCTGCCCCAACGCAGGAAATTGTATTTTTTCTCCGTTCCTGCACGGATAAAATAATATTATCAGAGAATAAAAGAAGCCCCTTTAAACAGTATTTATCATTGTATTTCTTCCACCAGAATAATGACTAAAGTTAATTAAGTACATTTAATTATAGTTTGTGATTATTTCACAATAATTAACCGCCATAGCGATACGACCTGTGCATCCGACCCAAGCCAAAGTGCAAATGCAGTTTGTCACTCCGGCCGCTCTTTTCTAAAACTGAATGAGCTGTGTAATTCTCACAACTACCCGCAAATATTACAATACTTACAATATACTTATCTGATATAACTGTATCAGATACAAGATGTGTGGTTGTGTCGCTAAGTACAGTGCTATAAAAACCTCCCATCCAAAACACTTTCTTCTTGATGTTTTCCTAGTAAAAGACAAAAATAATTTACAAAATTCAGAAGTAGGAGACATGCTATCAGCCCATCATGAATATGGTTATGATAATATTATGAAAATATATAATATGTAGTTTAAAATTAAAAAAATGAAAAAAATGGTATTATTATCAAGAGTCAAGGATTCAAAGTTTATTATTTTAATATTATAACTATGCACGGAAAGTGAAAAATATGTGTACTACCTTTTTCTCCTTGGTTAAACCACTAGCAGTGATGGACAAACCTCTCATTGCTATTGTGTACACAGGTTCAACTCCTCTTGGTATTGAAGAGCCCTCGGTGAGGCAACATGATAAGCACCTTGGGCCAAGTAACCTACAAAAAATAAGCATATTTAAGAAAATATCTTAATCAATAGTAACATATATATCTGACTAGGATGTGACTTTGTCTACACTTGAATTTAAATTCCCGCGGGATTCCCGGGACACAAAATATTGCAATATTAGATAAAGAATGTAAGCTATTGTTTTAGTGCAAACTGTGTCGAAATAATCTAATATTTACACACTTGAACAACTACAAACTGGTCTCGGGAAAAATCACACTCGATATAAAGACAATACTTAATGGTAGTAGTTATAACCAATCTAATATAATAAATCTCCTTTAAACTCAGAACTTGTATGTACAATACTTACAAACATTTAGTAGACTTAAGTCTTTCATACATTTCTCCATGGAATTCAGATAAAACAAATATATCCTCTTTAGTAAGTCCTTCAAATTTCTTAAATTCAGATTCATGAATCCATTCTGCTTTAAGTCCACAATGATGTTCACAGGCCTGTATGAAAAATATATCTCAACATATTATTATCACAGTGAAAATAGTGCAGTTCATATAAGTACATTCCCATACAGTGGGGCGGGGTATCCCTTAGTGTGACAAGTTGAAACAAGGAGGATGGGTGCTCTAATAGAGGGAGATCCTGTGATTGCCAGTCCTACTAGTATAATAGCGTTGTTACAACTTTTGAAACTGTCTGTCTGTTTGGGAAACATCTTTAAATAGTGACCAAGTAACATATATAAAACTCAGATTTTATATCATGATGTAAGTAGAATTATTATTTATTAAACTTTAAAGGTGTCTGGCAGGGGGTTGCCACCCTACAAAGTGTCGAGCAACAGATGGTATGATATTCTAATAGTATCCTGTAGAACATAACTAAAAAATTGAGTATTATGCTATAATGTTTTTGGGAAGCAATTATGCTCAACTTTGCTACCTGTTACCTGCAAAGCCACCACGGTTTGAGATTCATAATATCCAAACCTTCTTACCTGCTATAGGGTAGGTACTTGCACAGATACTTTTTTAAACTTTATACTATGTGGTAGGACTGGCGATCACGGGCTCTTAGTCTATAAAGAAATGTGACATTCGGAATTTGCATCCAAAGAGGTTTATTTCTTTAGTTTTTTGGCAATAGGTTTTTGTTGACATAAACAAAGTATATAATACAACCACCTGTTTATAACATACTCACACTTAAACACATAAATATAGGAAATCTCAATTTAATATTTATTATCAGGACTGGATGGCTACCAACCCTGGTCTAGAATAAGCCACCATAACAACATTGAGTTGTGTTCCAGTATTAGTGGTCAAGTTTCAGTTTCCATTTAGAGAGCAGCACCACATTTGTAGGAACTTTGGTGTTGCAAATGTCCATAGGCAACTGTAAACATGTTCCATCAGATATGCCAGAATACAATATATCCCGGGGAATGGGCTAATTACGGATTCAAAGTTTACACGTACGAAGTTCAGAAAAAGTTCAATAAAACAGATAACATGCATTCTACATTCAGTGTACAGATGTACTTTATGTACAGAGTAAATAAAGTAAATTTTGTAAAGCAATTTTTCCAAAAAAACTTACGAGAAATGCCTGCTGCATATCCTCTGAACATTCATTTTCATTTTTACACTCTTTTGGTACAATAAACGTAACAACAATATCACCCGTCATTCTAGAGTCTAGGCGAGGCTTTTGTTAACATTAATTCAATTTTATAAACAAAGTTTTCACATTGTTTTCTTAGAATTCAAAGTAACCTTTTCGTAACTTGTTTACAATTTACAAACAGATTACACAAGTCAGAAATTCTGAACTTGAAGTTTGAACAACTGAAAAAAGTTAAAATGAACCACAGATTATATATAGGAATTTACTTGAATGTCGCTATCATTCGTTGCCTGTGTTTATATTCAATGTACTCTTTGGTTTATGCGCCCTCGAAAAACACTTTTTTGTTGGAAAAAGGCAATATATTTTCACTCATTATTAATTTAAAAATTGTGCATTTAAAATAAGCACAAAAAGGCATTGCTTGTAAAATTGGAAGCCTGTTTGTAATTATTTAATATTTTTTTATTATTTAAGTACAAAAGTTAATTTAAGCAATATTCATGATTTCTGAACGAAGTCGAAAATTTTATCGATTTTTTAAAATATTTTGTTGAGGTTAGAATAATGTGTGATGTATCAATAACATTTGTTTAGCTTCCATATAAAACTCTAACTATACTCATAATCTCCAAAATGTTATACGATGACTTTAAGCCTATTGTAGATTTGGTGTTAAATAATTGGACCGCCTTGCAACTAGCTGTAGAACATGGAATGGGGGCTCCTGGTGGGGAAAAGGTAATGTTTAAACCCTATTTAAAAGTGTTGTTCAAAACAAATAAAAGCCTTAATTTCAAAAATTATTAAGAAAGTCCACATGCACATTCCTACCCAATTTTTGTTAATTATTGCATCAATCAAGCTTGCTGGTGGAGGATCTAAATATGTTGTTTACAAAAATATAATTAATTACAATCTTATTTCAGAGTATAGATGGGGTATAGTTATTTATTATATATTTTTAATTAGGTTAGAAGGTGGTTGCTCCAGCTTTTCAAATAATAAATAAATATGCCCTATATGTATACTGC
This sequence comes from Dendrolimus punctatus, assembly GCA_012273795.1. Lineage (NCBI taxonomy): Eukaryota > Metazoa > Arthropoda > Insecta > Lepidoptera > Lasiocampidae > Dendrolimus > Dendrolimus punctatus. The sequence goes on from CM022531.1 coordinate 11,086,688, forward strand.
ACCTGGGGATAATTATATATTTTTGTTAAAGTAAACTTAAAATTTTGGCTGTTATGATTGAAACCTCAGTGCAACCGGAATACTTCAGTTGTTGTTTGAACAAAACCTGTTTAACTTAACTGCATAAAACACCTGCTAAACATAATTTAAATGTGATGCTTCTGCTACATCGGGGACAATATTACTATTGGTGACTTTGACCAAATGTGGCTTATATAGCTAAAAGATAGCAAACACTGTTAATATTTACTTTCATCGGTATATATACATGAATTTTTCAAGTGGTCCTTAGCGACCCATATTAAAAATTGAACTAGTGATCAGTTTTTTTTATTTCTCCTGCAATAAAAGCCTCTTCCTGTCTGCCTGTCTGAACAGGAGTTCAGCAGACAGGCAGACAGACCACTTGATGGAAAGTGGTTACCATCGCCTATGGACATTTGCAACACCAAATGTGCTACAAATGTGCTACTGATCTCTTAAGGAAGACTGAAACCTGGTCACTAATGTCAGAACACAACTCAAGGTTGTTATGGTGACATACTTTAGACCAGGGATGGTAGCCATCCAGTTAGACAAATGCCCTACCACCTATGGGTTGTTTTTCCGCCTCTTAGGACAGGCCGCTTGGCCGCATGAAAATTGTATTCTTTCGCCGTTCTTACAAAAACACAATGTAGAAAATAGAACATTTTGTTCAAACACAACCTTTTCCGTGGGTGTGCCATATGATATGCCTTCACATAAATTCATAATGACATGCTACACCATTATCTGGTATACTACACCAAAATATGGGTCTTTTTAATTTTTTCAAAATCAGGATGATTCAATTTAAGACAGGGATAATTGATTTTTCAAAAATCTAATGATACCATTGTAGTTTTCTTCAAAATCAACCTGGAGACCCCTTTGAGTTTTTAACAATTTCAAATTGTCCAGGATTGGACCCTGAAGGCTCACTTAACAATTCATCTATTTAAACATTAACAATTTGTCAATGTTTAGGGTCGGTACATATCTGACCAGCACTTAAGTGTAATGTTTAATTGTAAATATACTCAAAAGTATATGTAGGATGGTGGTTGCATAGCAACGGGTGGTTTATATTATATTGTCAGGCGAGGATTGTATTATTTTCTTTTACTTTATTGTGATTTATTTAATATACGTGTTTGAGGACTGGCAAATTATTTATTTACTATCCTACATTTTTGGGGGCCCCTCCGGGATAGAATTTCATTTTTATTTTTTACAATGCCACCGAAGAAAGACGTTAAATTAGATGAAGACGATATGGAGCGCCATGTACGAATATCGTTTACCGATGTGGAGAGGTCGATGACGAGTTTTACTGGTGACGACACGTACCCCATCACCATATTCGTTGAGGAATTTGAAGATATTGCACAGACGATGAACTGGACCAATATTGAGAAGTTGATCTATGCCAAGCGTTTACTGGACGGTACCGCTAAACTATTTTTAAGGACTTTAGGTCGAGTGAAGGATTATCCGACTCTGAAAAAAGCTTTGCTAGATGAATTTGGGCCAAAAATGAATAGTGCGGCTATACACAAGAAACTCGCATCACGAAAAAAGCAGAGCAGCGAAACCATTCAACAATATTTTTTAATAATGAAGGAATTGGCTTTCCATGGTAATGTGGAAGATTCGGCACTAATAGATTATGTTATAGACGGAATTCCAGATGTGGAGACGAATAAGATTATGCTATATGGGGCATCAGATATAGCTGATTTTCGGAGACGATTGACTCTGTATAGCGAATTTAAAAGTAAAATGTCAATGAAGCAAAACTATTCTACTCGCGCAGCAACCCAAGTTATTTTATGTTTTAGCTGTGGGGAAAGAAATCATATATCTGCTGGCTGCCCATATCAATCTCAAGGCCCACGATGTTTTAATTGTCATAATTTTGGGCATATTGCTACAAACCAGTGTCCTAACAGTCAGTACAATTGTTTTTTCTTAGAGATTTTTTTGCGTTCTATTAGTAGGTAGGTATTGCAGTAGATGTCACTGTTCTCAAATTAATCACCAAATGAATGAATATAATATGTTTCTTTATACGCAGTTGTTTTAATACTTGTTTAAGAAATATTTGATATGTTTTTATGTTTTTGCAAGCCATATCAGCTAATAAATATATTTTAAAGTGTGTAAATTCTAGTCCTCACCTTTTTCAAATTATAAAGCTCTTTTTAACTTTAATTAATAGATTTTTGATGAATTGTCGATTTACCAAAAACTTATTTCAAAGATGTCAATTATGTCAAAACCAAAATGACATTCCGACTGATACAAGTTACATTCGTGAACGTATGTACTTTGTTTGTGTTTTGATTATTTTTCGATAACTTTGTTTGATTCCTGGACTCCAAAGACTTCGCTTATCACGTTTACTAGTGTTCTGTGATCACGTTGGACTTACGCATGTACCCTGAACACCAATTTGCCTAACGATTTGTTTTCTGATGACTTGGATTATGGCTTCTTCTGAAAGAGGTTGTTGTGTGCCCAGATATGATAAAACTTGTAAGTACATCATCTTAACGGCACCAGATTAGATGTGGATACAAATGATGTTATGAAAATGTATGCCTTTGAATATTTTAATAAAAGGAAACATAATAAATCACGCTACCGCTAAATTGTTGTTTTATTTAACAAATAAACATTTTTTGGAAAGGATTTTGGGAATTGCAGGAGTTAAATTATAACTCCCGCAATTTCCAAAAGTCTAATATAAAAATCAAAACAACACTAGACCCCCTGGATGGTTTTTGCCGTTGAATAATGCCGTATACCGATAGAGTGCGTTAGTATATATATTATGACTGTTGACTCTATACCAGTATATATAAAGTACTCTGTGCTACAAACTGTCATCTTCAGAAAATGGCGACGAAAATTATTACCTCTAAGCCTAGAGCAATCACATCATCGCAGATGGCACAGCAGGTCGTTCGGGAGCCGTCGGGTTTGACCGGCTACAACTGTGATGAGCGAATAATTACGAAAACTCGCGAACAGTTCCGAAAACCTCTGTTTTCCGGTCCGAAGCAAGCCTTATTTGACTCGAACTCGAACGGAAGTGGCGCTGGTGTTGATGTTGACGACGTTACTATAGAAAAAGACATTCATAACGCAGGGCCAAGTCGATCGTGCTACGTCGGGAATACGAAGGAACAGGAACAGGATGTATGTAAACAAAATCGTTCGTATAAACCATTTAAAATTATAAATCTGTACGGGAAAATGGAAAATGCATTAATAGATTCGGGGTGTGATGTTAATTTGATGTCAGAACTTTACAATGAACTGAAGTTATCGAAATGTGACGTAAGTTCAAACATAGTATTGACTGGTTTAGGTTCAAAGAAAATTGTATCCCTTGGTTCCGTGATTATTGAAGTAGTAATAGATGATTGTTTATACACTAATGTAATTTTTTATATTATATCTAGATGTGCTATGCCTTTTAGGGTCATTTTAGGTAATGATTTTTTTAAAAATTTCACTATGGTTATGAAAGATGGGAATGTGCGATTGATGCCTAAAAACGTAAATTGGTTGAACTTTTTAATGTATAACTGTGATGTTACTAGCTGCGATTTTCCTTGCCTAGTTCATATTAATGATGTATATTTGAAAAGTAAGACACAACATTTGGTAGAGACCTACCAACCTTTACAAGTTAAAGAGGCGCCAATTCAGATGAAAATAATTTTAAAAGATGATATTCCAGTAAAGTTTAGTCCAAGACGTATTTCATTAACTGAACAAGTCGAAGTCGAAAAACAGATAGATGACTGGTTGCAAAACGGTATCATAAGGGTAAGTCACTCAGAGTATGCTAGTCCTCTTGTCCTTGTACGTAAGAAAGATGGATCAATTCGGGTTTGTGTCGATTATAGAAAACTGAACCAAAAAATGTTTAAAGATGAGTTTCCGCTCCCAATTATTGATGACTATATTGACAAGCTATGTGATGCTAGAGTGTTTAGCATTTTAGACCTGAAGGATGGGTTTTTCCATCTCAAGGTCAGTGAAGAGTCAATAAAATTCACAGCTTTTGTCACTCATCATGGACAATTTGAATTTTGCAGGGCTCCTTTTGGACTTACCATTTGTCCTGGATATTTTATGAGGTTTATTACTATCATTTTCCGGGAGCTGATATTAAAGAAATGGATTATTATATTTATTGATGATATTTTAATTCCAGCTAAAGACGATATCGAAGCATTTCAAAGATTAAAAGAAGTATTAAGAGTTGCTAGTGAATATGGATTGAAAATAAATTGGAAAAAAGCACATTTAATTACTCGAAGTATTACTTTCCTGGGACATAAGATCGAGAACGGTGAAGTGAGGCCATCTGATGAAAAAACTGAAGCGGTTATGAAATTTCCTGAGCCCAAAACCTTGAAGCAATTGCAAAGTTTTATTGGTTTGGCATCTTATTTTAGAAAATATATCGAGAATTTTGCTTTAATTGCAAGACCGCTCACAGATTTAGTGAAAGCAAACACCAAAATTGAATTCGGAGAAAGAGAAGCTTTTGACAATCTTAAACGTAAACTAACAAGTCACCCAGTGCTTAAAATATTTAATCCAAGATTACAGACAGAATTACACACTGATGCATCTAGTAAGGCTATAAGTGCAATACTCATGCAACGAGATGAAAATGGCGAGTTACATCCTACTTATTACATGAGCAACAGGACAAATAAAGATGAAGAGAAATATTCAAGTTATGAGTTGGAGGCTATGGCGGTTATTCAGGGAGTAAAAAAATTTCGATGCTACTTGTTTGGAATTAAATTTAAAATTGTAACAGACTGTCAAGCGTTTGAATTAACACTTAAAAAAAAGGACCTAACGCCTAAGGTAGCTAGATGGGCAATGTTACTTCAAGAATATGATTTTGAAATAGAACATCGTACAGGAAGTAAAATGCGACATGTAGATGCATTGAGCAGAAATCCATTTATCGGTGTTATTACCACATTACACGACAACCTTCGCAAGGCTCAGCAGAGTGATGAAGGTCTTAATGCTATTATGACCATACTAAAAGAAAAACCATATAAAGATTATCATTTGGAAAATGATTTACTATACAAAGGACCCGAGAAATTACTGGTTGTTCCGAAAAGTATGGAGCTAGCTATATTTGAACAAGCTCATTCTAATGGCCACTTTTCTAAAAAGAAAACCTTGGAGGCGATAAGCAGAAACTATTATATTAAAGGCGTTGATAAAAAGGTGGATGAATATATAGCAACTTGTATACCATGCTTACTTGCAAATAATAAAACAGGTAAAAAAGAAGGATTCCTTCATACAATAGATAAAGGCGAGATGCCGTTAAATACTATACATCTTGATCATATTGGTCCACTGTCGGAGACTAAGAAATTATACAATTATATTCTGACCGCTATAGATGGATTTACGAAATTTGTATGGTTATTTCCAACAAAAGGATTAACAACTAAAGAAGTTGTGGAAAAAATTAAAATCCATCAACAAACATTTGGAGACCCAATAAGGTTCATCACAGATCGAGGTGCTGCATTCACCAGTAGTGAATTTAGCGATTACTGTAAAGAAAAAGGTATTGAACATATAAAGATTACTACTGGAGTTCCACGGGCCAATAGACAGGTTGAAAGAGTTCATCGTACAATTATTTCTGTACTGACTAAAATGTGTATTGAGTCTCCAGCCTCGTGGTATAGGCATGTTAGTGCGGTGCAAAGAGCACTGAATAGTACATTTCAAAGAAGTATTGGGACCACGCCATTTGAACTGTTTTTTGGGGTGAAAATGAAGAATGTGGACAATGAAATTTATAATTTATTACAGCAAGAAGCAATTAACTGTTTTGAATTAGAAAGGGAAGACCTTAGACTTAAAGCTAAGGAACAGATTTTAAAAATACAAGAAGAAAATATTAAAACTTTTAATAAAACCAGAAAAGCGGGTAATATTTATGAGATCGGTGATATTGTTGCGATTAAACGTACTCAATTTGGCACCTGTCTGAAACTAAAGCCGAGGTATTTAGGCCCATATCGTGTTGTGAAAGTGAAGAGGAATGACCGATATGATGTGGAAAAGGTTGATCCTTGCAGTGAGGGCCCGAATAAAACCTCAACGGCAGTTGATTATATGAAACGATGGCCAGATTAATCAAATACGTAGGAATGATAGTGTGCATTTGTAAGTTAATGAATGATTCAATTTTGGTTATGTAAGACATATTGTTATTTTTGTTCTCATCACATGTAATTTTATTTTAATATTTAGTTCATTTTTTAATTAGTAGACTGTTTAAGCTGTTGTTTAAGAAAGTATAATCGTATATTCTACTTACTAGTAAACTCTTTAATTGTACATGAAATATCTGAGGACAGATATTTTATAGGATGGCCGAGTGTAGGATGGTGGTTGCATAGCAACGGGTGGTTTATATTATATTGTCAGGCGAGGATTGTATTATTTTCTTTTACTTTATTGTGATTTATTTAATATACGTGTTTGAGGACTGGCAAATTATTTATTTACTATCCTACATATATACCCATTTCATACAAATCCTATATAAACAGAGTGAGACAACAACAATAAATCATTTTGTTTTAAATTCAACCACAAACTGTGCCAAATACTTCATTACCACAGGAGAGTGTGAGGGTCACAACATACAAATTTCAGCTAAAAGGGTGAGACCTGTTAAAATAATGCATTAGACATTTGGATCTTCATATATCTTTTATTTTTTATTACAGACTGCACAGCTAATGTCAGTATACATAGCAAGGTATTGTGTTGAGAACATTGTAGATGTCTATGAACTGACTGAATTGATAGAAGATTTAATGGATGAGGAATTTGAAACTGTATGCCATGACAATTCACCAAAAGGTAAATTTCATTTCAAAAATAACCAATTGTAGCTTTAGTAATGTTATACTTATATACAAAACTGAGTTTGTTTGTGAATGCGCTAATCTCTGGAACCAGTGGTCTGATTTGAAAAATTCTTTCAGTGTTAGATAGCCCACTTATCGAGGGAGGCTATAGGCTATATATCATCGCACTATGACCAATGAAAAATGTTTCATTATCGGGTATTTTTACTATTTCACGCTGACGAAGTTGTGGCAGAAGCTAGTAAAAAATAGCTGTTTCCCAATTTTGTAGATGCCATGAGCCATCGAAAATTTCCATTCATGTATGATATTGTATATGTTTTAGAGGTAGCCAGGCTTTTACTTTGCTTTTTGGATCTACTCAAAACTGGTCAACATGATGAACTTAGGGACAGGATAGCAGCAATGCCCAAATGCCAAATATGGCTAAGTCAACCTATACATGGATCTGTTCCACCACAGGTAAATTCCAATTTGTTTTATTGTTACATTAGTTTTACAAGAAACTGTACTCTTGTTGTACCTCCTCCCTTTCAAAATATTAAGAAAAGTATATAATATTGTTTTTAGCTATAAAATAACAATAATTGTGGGAGTTGATGTAGTGTAGTAGTGCTTCAGCTACAAGGGTCCTCCAGCACCTGGAGTGCAGAGGATCATACCCCTGTTGACGAAGTGTGTTTTCCTCTCGCGGGGCATTCTCAAGCACTGATGCGCAGGATTATTGTGCTAAAGCAGAGATTCCCAAAGTGGTCGATATCAGTCCCTGGTATCGAAATCAGTTTGCCAGGGGTTGACATAAACAAAAACTTTTTTTGGGATCATTTGGTCTGAAAATCATAAACACTTATTTGAAACTTAGAGTTTAAGTTGTGTTATCTTTTGTTCAAATGTGTTTTCTTTTTCAAAAAAAATATCGTATCAAGTATTTTTAAGTATTCATTTCATTTTTAATTACACTTGATATTGACTGAATTTTATGTCTATTTACTTTGTTAAAGTAATTTAGCTATGGCTGAAGTACCTTATGTATAAGATACTTCATAAGTAAGATAAGTAGCTTATGCATTTTGGAAAAGGGGTCTCTTGCCCAAAATAGTTTGAGAATCTCTGCTCTATAGTTAATACAAATATCAAATATGCTTACATTACATACTATAACTATGAACTATTTGAGATCATACAAATCTTAGCATTTTAAGAGCCGTATGATCAGTTGAGCAATATGATCAGTTTTATAAAGCATTATCTGTTTTACATGTTACAGTCTCACGGCAATCCAGATGATGATACGACAAGCAGCAGTGGGGAAGAAGAAGTCAATGGTAACGTAACAAATGGTGAAGAAGCAGCAGCTTCAAGCAGCCAGGCACCTGAACCAATGGACGAGGATGAAGCAGAGCCAGGATGGGAAGTTGTGAGGACACGAAGGAGGAAATGAATTTATTAATTTTAATGTCATTTCTTTCTAGGATCTAGCATTTAGAATGTTCGTGGATGATTTTAATAGCTATATAAGAATGGTCTTATCATGACTGTAAGACGTGCATTTTTAACCGACTTCCAAAAGAGTTTTTAATTTGATTGTTTTTGTATGTCTGTTATGCAATTGTTGACCGATTTTCAAAGTTATTTATTTTGATAAGCCTTACAGACAAACACTCGTATAAATTAAGTATATGTAAATAAAAACATAGGTAATTATAAGGCTTCTCTTAATTATATTCGAAAATATTTGTACACTCCTGAGGTGGTTTCCTTGTCACCAAGTCAGGATCTGTTGTGGATCCCAGGGAAATCGAGAACAACCCTTATTAAAGAGAACCGGGGGCCTACACTCTTAAAAAAGCAAAATCTTACACGTGCTATTATTACACTTTCTAAATAGAAAATAGTTTTGTTACAAAAAAACCGACTTCAATGTAAACAAAAAAATCTATATCTTGAAGTCAGTCCCAAGAATAACAAAATTGTGAAATGCACCGACTGCTGTAGAAAATAATTTCTTTACTTTGTTTGTTTATTAATGCTCCACAGAATGGGCAGAAATGGACAATCAAACTGACAAAACGTGTCAGGGTGGTTACGTATTAGGTCAAAACATTGCCGGGCTACTGAATTTGACTGGTCTGTTTTTATTTTTGAGGAATTCAAAAACCCGTGCCACTCATTTCGCTGTTCTGTACATAATAAATGATTTCTGCTATGTTAATAAATGTTGTAAAAATGAATATAATCTATTCTATAATTGATCAGTTGTGGTGTATGATTTGTACAGTGAATTTTTAATAAATCAGGGATCTAATACTTACACAATTAACAAAGCCAAAACCGACCTCAAATTTAAAAGCAAAAAATGAATATTTTCTACAACAGTTTGAAGTCGGTGCTAGGTAAAACGTAAAAATTACTATATTTTGCAAATTTTTGTTCGTTTTTTATGTTAAAGAAAACGTGAAGGATGTTACAGATTTTTTTCTTTTTAGTCTGAAGTCATTTTTGTTAAAAAAAAACACATAATGCTCTCACAGGCAAAGAGGCAATAATTCTAAAAGTTGTGTCTTCGGAACCGGTTGCTCTAAATAAGCCCCTCTATTTTTTTTTGTCCTTTATAAATCTATCATACAAATTTGATTATATTTGGTATATATAGATTGTGAATATTATAAACTAATAGATTTATTTGGATCGTTAAAAATAATACACATTATTATTGTTGTAATGAATGTGTTGGACAAGTTGTGTCGTGTAGCTCTAAACCAGAGATTCCCAAAGTGGTCGATATCGATACCCTGGGGTCGACATAAATGAAAACTGATTTTGGAGGTGGACGAGCTCTAAAAATCAACCCCTATTACTTCAAGTTTTTACTCGAAACTTTCAAGTTACCGATAAGTTGTGCTACGTGTACCAACTTGTTATAAGAATGACCAATATTTTAGTAAGATGTATCATTGAGATCATCGAGAAGATTATGTCAAGTTTACTCAATTGACCAACCGTAAAGTTTTAAAACGGTAAGTATTTTGTATCAATACGAAAGAAGTAGAGAGGATTTTTAAACTAATTTGACTAAGGTTCATTTTGGAAAACGGGTCTCTTGTCCAAAACAGTTTGAGAATCGCTGTTCTAAACATTCTTAGATTTTGTTTTGAAGCTCAGCTGATGATTTCGGTTGCCCGATACACGTTTTTTTTATGAAAAAACCAAGCTGAGGTATAGGTAACTTTTTTATTGTAGATATATGGTTGGACTATATGTCGTTTTAGTCAGATAGTCGATATTTTAGTGTATATTTTAATAATATATCAAAATATCCTTGATATATATTTGGAACAATTTATATTTAATTGTTTAAAATAAATTATTTACATTAATAATAATTCATACGCCAAAACGTAATCAGGTCTCCAGTTTTCGTAAAATTAAATATTGTTTTACTGAACAACTTGTAGTTGTATAAGTGTGTACTGAGCCTAAATCAATATTTAAATGTTAGACTAGTTTTGTAAGATCATTTAATACATATAAAATTAAATATTTTAGGTCATTTCAAATTCGACGATATGGCTGGCTCATCCAGCCGTAAGTACCTAACTTTAAAAGTCAAGTAAATAATAACATACTACATGAAAATTACATAAAAAAGAGACAACATCGCGAATTTATTATAACTAGAAGTTGCCTATTGGTCGAAATTCGAGTTCTGTTGTCAAAGACTATACTTCTATAATCGCAGATTTCGCCAAGGCTATAATACACTGTTAATTTGACTTTAACAATAACCAAACGAACATATATATGTGTGTGTGTGTGTATGTCAAATACATGGTAGTGTATATACTTTCTTTTATTGATTGAATGTATTTTTTATCCATGATTTAAAAAAATATTATCATTCTGCACTCCATCTCTATATAAAATTAAAATTAACGGACGAACGCACACTTATAGTAGCTATAAGTGTGCGAAATTTCACACTCCTCCGTCCGCGCAATTTTGGTAAAAAGGGGTACAAAGTTTTTGCTGTGTATTTGCTTCACGTAGTAATATATAGATATATTGAATTATTTATATCTAATTAATAGGGCAAGTATAAGATGTGGCTACAAGTTAGTTCTATGCGATGTATCAGCCATATCGTTGATATCTGAGATAGACAGCAGTCATATCATTGTAAATATTCATAGATGGTCCAATTTTGTTTTTAATGTCATAACTGTTTAATTCATCTACTATGAAGCATCATAGCTCTCCACAACTGCCCTGATTTTGTAACGATTTGCACATATATCAGTTTCATTAGGGCTTTTTCAATACACGGTGGATTTCACTTATAACGACAACTTATAACTTTTTGGTTATAGCGACGTAATAATTCAGTACTTTGAACTTAGGTTACTTTTAAAGGAAAATCATTTGGCTGTAGCGACTTTGGATGCAACGCCGATTTCGTATGTTGACTAGTTTTTATGAACAAATTCCAACAAGTTCCTAGAAGGTGTATTCCATTACCTTCATAAAGTTTTGTCATCTTTTGTTTATATTCACAGATGGTCAGGTCACAATCGCAAACTCAATTAGAACGTTTATGCGACCCATCTTTTAACATGGGTCGTTGTGAGCGCTGCATGAGCAAAAATCATGAGGAACGCACCCATGTGTTATAGCGGAAGGTAAATGTCTGCATATCTGCATAACCAAAGTTAAAACCAAACTGGTGGAAGATGTGGTTAATTGGTATACCATTTCTTCTGGAATTCGCCCACAGTCGGATGCTTCCGGTTGATATAATTTATTTTTAATTTTAAGGATTTTCTCGCATAAATATCTCTTTAAGAAACGGGCCTGCGTGTAATTTTAAGACAAGTTATTTAGATGATTTATTTTAGATTGTATGAATGTTGTATTGGCAATGTGTATTTATATTTTGTCGTATTAAATTATTTACATGTTCAATTTTGTTGTTTTATTGTAGTCGCCCGTGGGCGAAAATCGACCATAATAATTATTGTCAAAGACTATACTTCTATAATCGCAGATTTCGCCAAGGCTACACTGTTAATTTGACTTTAACGATAAATAATAGAGTATGTATGCGTGTGTGTCAAATATATGGTAGTGTGTGCAGTAATGTGTTTTTTATTGATATACGCATAATTTCAAAAAATATTAGCATTCGTCGCTTTTTCTCTATATAAACTACAAGTATACCAAATTTCATCCGTCCACGCAATTTTTGGTAAAAAGGGGTACGAAGTTTTTGCTTCACGTATTGATTTATAGACTTATCAGTTTTCTGAGAAAAAATGCAATTTGTATTTTGCTGATTAGGTTTTGCTCGCGGCTCCCTCGCTTTATGTTATCATGTGGAATCGTACATTTTCCTGGATAAAAAGTAGCCTCTGCGCATTGAGTTATAACATGCTCTGCACTATTGCAGACTATAACAGTGTTGCCAGATGACCATGTTAATTGACCCCCAAATATTTGTCAAAAATCCCCAAATATAAGCTTTTTGAGAAAAAATCCCCAAAACAGTTTTTACTAAGGAGAAATAAAAAAGCAAAACTACCGTCGTAGCGAAAACGTGACTAATGACGACATCATTTTCGCTCACGGGGGGGGGTTTAACAACGACCCGTGTCAATAGGTGGGTTAAATAACCGTTCCACTTGAGTTTACGATTGACGCCAGCAAATAAGTGGAACGGGAAAAACCGCGGTTATGAACGTAGTCGTTGTGAGTCTAACGGAAAGTAGCCTATAAGATACGACGCATACGAGTAGAGACGGCATAATAAATAAAATTAATGATGTAAATGAATGAACGAATGAATTGAATTATTAAAATGAACTATTGAATTGAAGTATAATTAACTAGTAGAGTATAATTCTAAGATAAAGTAATAATAACGTATTATAACTTAGATATAATAATTGTAGTGATAAGAAATGTGTTTGTAGATGAATTATTAATAGTACTTAAAATATCGCCAAAAATTTCTCACAACAAAATATTTCCCCCTGAATGTCCCCCCAAAGAATCTTTATCCCCAAATCTCTCCCCGACGTCAAAAAATTCCCTGAATTTGCAGGGAATCCCCCCATCTGGTAACACTGGACTATAATATATCTCTACGCCAAATTTCATCCAAAGGGCCTATTCTCAAACGTTTTTCGACGATCGTAATCGTTTCAGAACGTTTTCAATCGACTTCAAAAAGGACGTGGTTCTAATTTGTATGTTTTTTTTATATTCATTACTCGATTTCTTCGTCTTTCTTTTAGTCAAAAGGTTATACTCCCGAATTGGTCCCACTGTCACTATATCAGGATCTAACGAGTGGAATCTCCAGTATATAAAAGTAATCTGTGGAGTGGAACCCCGTGCGCCTACATTCTTAGAAAAAATTAGCTTGTTACTCCAAATTTTGTATAGGCATAAACAATATTTTTTTTGTATGCATGCTACATGATTTATCCGTCAATTGTGAGCCGATTTTCAAATTGTTTTTTCTTTATTATGGAAAGAGCATTCTTTCGAGATGGCCCCCAAGTAAAAATTAAAAGATATTTAAAAAAAAACTAAATTAAATAAAAAACATCAATAAATAAATATATAACCGACTTCTTTCTATAGCATTTTGAAGTCGGTGCAAAGTAAATCATTAAAGTAGTAATTTTACAAATTTGTTGTATTTTGTAATGTGTTTGTATTTATCCTTTGGAGTTGGACTTTAGATGTATCATTTGTATCTCTGGTTTAAAAGCTTAGCTGCCAAGGCATAAACTAAAGAAGAAACAAACGTATCTAGGGATGTTTGCTCATCAAAATTACCATGTCGATATTAGGGTGATATTAAAAGGTAATATTGATTATTATTAACCATATTTTCGTATTTCGAGAAACATGTTTTATTCTATGAGTGGTTACTTTGAACAGCAGTATAACTCTTAATAATACAAGTAGGAATGTAAATAAGAATACTGATATTGAAAGTATCTATCATTTTGAAAGATCTATGTGTTTTACTTATAAATATGTTTATAATAGTATTTTTTTGTAGTTTAATTTATTTATAATTAAGTTTATTTTTAAGTTTTTAGTTTCAATTCACTGGAATATTAATTAAGAAAACCTGATGGAGAAAGTTATCGATCGATTATAAAAACATTATTATATAAAATCCCAGGGACACATCAAAACAAAGTATTATATAAGAATGACATGAAAAACATAGATAATAAAATATAATCAATGTTCTCAAAACTGAAATATCAATGTTAAAGGATCTGAGCGATGTAATTATCATTATTTTAATCAAAGAAAATATATTGGCCGATTGCGTATCAGGCTACGCACATTCTTGGATTCCGGAGATGTGACAAACTTCCACTAATTTCATAATTTTGCTACGAAACCTCAAAAAATCTAAAATATTCTACCTGTTAAATATTAATTCAGTTAATTTTCTTGTTTGGAGCAATATCTTTAAGATAACAAAAATTTAAACGTGGATTCAATACGATTATAAAATTCAAAGATAATCTTCGCTTTAATTTGTCAAATAGATTTTTGTTATTTCTGCTTCTACTGATTTTCTACTATCAAATTGAGTCGTATAATTCCAATACCCGCCAACTCTCTTTTAAAAAACAAAATTAAGTTATGTATGTTTCTGGACAGTCTATGAAATTTATTGTTTGTCAATTTGTTCGTTTTATACCAAAAACCGCCAACTTCCAAATAATATGACATCAAACTTTCGAATTTGTTTCAAAATCCGAGATATTAGAACACTTTTTTGCTTTTGCTGACAATTTGTTGCGTGTGGAGTTAGCTGATATTGGAATTATACGACTCTAAATGTGCGTGCGCTAGCTTAGTTAATCTTGATTCAAATATCAGACAGACTATCGTTCTTGAAATATTATAAATTCATTCATGAAATATCTTTCAAAAATATTGTTAGTAAAAAGCGTTACATCTACGATGTTATAGATTTCAAAGATAATATTTAAATGTCAATTTAAAAATATTAATTTATCATATGCATATACAATATTCATCATCATCGCACATCCTTATTCCTTAGTCGTGTCACTTGACGACATTCGTTACGGTCATGAAATATTGAAAATGTATGGTAAAAAATAGTTAAAATTAGACGAGTTTCAACGTTTTTCTGTATAATTATCTAGTTGAAATAATAAGATGCCCTTAACAGCACGGCAAAGAAGCATACATAATAAAAATGGAGCAAAACGTGCTGCAAGTTTCAACAAAGGAAAACGAAAAGCTAGCGAGGGGTGCGTGTTTATTTTGTTTCCATTTCATTAAAATTTTCTGTTATTATTAGTATTGTTGCATTATATTCATAATGTATTTATCTATATTCTTGTTTATAATACAATAATAGTTTATTTGGCCTTTGTTCTAAATTGATTTCTCGCTAAAACAGCTTGGCGTGTATCCAGCGGCTTACGTGTTCTGATGAAGGTAAAAGTCATTTTGCATGTTTATTATCTTCCAGTAAATATTCATTTTAATACCCTCGATCGTTATTACCCGGTTGTTTTATTACTGGCTTATATCTGGCCCATGGTTTACTTTCATTACAGTTTTTGAGTTCAAATTGTCTGCTGTCTGGACTTATGCAGATCTGGAGTACAGAATTTAACTTAAATTGGAGATCTTAACAATTCCAAAACATGTGCTCAATGCACTGTTTTTTATACAAATCCATAATATAGCTCATAATGACCTAGCTCTCAATGATCAAGCCTGGTGAGATATAATAGAAATAATTATTCCAGTATATAACAACCACATTAACCCCCAAATGAGGACTAATAATATTTTTTTAAAAGCTGACATCAAAATTGCCACACCAAAACCAAGAGAATTATATCATCTCTTTTGTTCTATTACAAATTCTATGGTGTTAGAGGGAGAAAGCATCAGTTCAACATTCATTACAGTTTCTGTATTTGACCACAAACTTGTGGTGCTTCCCAATTAACCGCGTGAGACAGTTCAGCAACAAATTTCTTTTAGTTCTGTCTAACTCAATGTAGCTTTTTGTAGATAGATTTGGTGGTCATTATGGGAATGGTGTATATATATAAATGGTGAATACTTCTAATAATCTACAGCATATTGTGTTTGTTTTTTTATCTATTAGTTTAGGTCTCTTACTGCTCTTATATTCCTTGTGTATAAATTGTTTGTTTATGCCAGTATTTGTATATATCTAAATGTATATTTATTAAGATGCAACATTTATCAGCAATGTAACATGGTCTTGAACATTTCATAAATAGAATGGCTGATCATCTTTGCTTTTAACCATTTTGTGGATGGACTATTTGATTGTTTTCTTCATAAACTAACCTTTAGCTTCTCTTGTTTAGTGGTGATAAATTGGGCGAAACTGTTTTTTTTTTTGTGTATATATTTTTAAGTATTTTTTATTTGTATGTATTAAGTTTATTCTAATATGTATATATAGTTTATTTTTACGATTATATTATTTTTAAGTTATTTAATTACGTTAATTTTGTTTGTTTAATTAATATTATATTGCCAAATGATAATCATAAATTGAAATATGTTATTTTTTGTTTAATGTGCTATTAAATACCATAATTTTAACCCACTAGTTAATATGCAGGGTCCATAATGAGACCTGGTATCAGGTTGTTTTTTTATAATGAATAGATTTGTGTTTAACCACAATCACGTCTAATGCGGGACAAGATGTAACACACTTACCTAGATAATACCTATTCGCACAAGACTTGAAGATATGCCCATAATATTTATCATATATCAAAATAAAGGAATTTTTTCTTTCATACAAATGCTATATAAACAGAGTGAGACAATAACAATAAATCATTTCCTTTTAAATTGGAACATGAATTCCTGCTATATGGGAGAGAAGTGTGAACAGACAGAGACAGCTGACACATGTATTGCATTAGTGATAAATGTTCATTATAGGTTAAATAAATTCAATAGTACCAAACATGGTTATTATCCTTCTGTCTATATCTCTCTTACAGGGAATTCCTTATAACAAATGCACCATCAGATCTACACAGTATAGCATACCCTGGTGGAGCTGTGACACTGGTTCTGCTATTAACCTTCCGTATTGTGTCAGCATATTGGGGTCACATATCTGACTGTGATGAGACATACAATTACTGGGAACCATTGCATTATTTAGGTGAGATTTTATTTTAATTGTTTTTAAAAAATATAAAATCGTCATTGACTGTTCAAGTGATCAGGAGGCTGGTGCTTATGTTAGGCAACAAATCAGTGTGGCAATCGAGTGAGGAAACATAGCTAGCCTTCTGGGCACCTTACCCATAGAAGACGTTGATCTAGACTCAGTATTTTACTTAGTCTTGAGGCACTATGGGTAAAATACAATACAAATAAGTGTTCTTTTATTGTATTAGATTATCTATATGCTTTAAAAAGAGTAAAATCTTGTAACAAAACAAAATATTTTTTTAAATATATATATGAAAAACAAGATAGTTACCTTAATGTTATTTTTTATATGTTCTATTTATTTTATATCCAAACCGATTTTCAATAGTCTGTGGTTTGGGTGTGATTTACATAGATGTCCCCGTAATCATAAGTAATGAGGGGGGGAGGAATACTTACCCCTTCTGCAACTCCTATGTGGCGGAAATGTATAGTTCCTGAGTTATTAATGTTTTTGTCAATCTAACCTCACTTCTGTTTTTCACTAATATTTCATTTATATATAAGATAAATAGTGAATGATTATCAGTCGGTTCTGGCACTCGCCGGCCGCTGCCGCGGCACGCTCCGTTCGTGCGCTTTGGTCTACACATAACCTAACCGACTGTTTAAAACTCCACATATTTAAATTTTCGGATACATACAGTCTCCTGTTTAAATAAATCCCGTTCTCTTCAAAATGTACACTTTCCGGTGCACAAAAAAGTCTCGGCGAGAACATTATTTTCAATAAGTACTGTTGTGTAATAATAAGTTTCATGTACACAACCCTGCCTCTAGTCTTTCCACCCTCACTATGACCCATAGGTTTGCTGGAAGAAAACTCTTTTAGGGTTAAGCTCGCCTTTGTACATCACCATTGTTGTATACTTTTTTTGTAACTATTTTGTGTACAATAAAGAATAAAGAAAATTACCAGATCATTGTCGTGGATTTTAAACTTCGATAATTAATTGAATATGTATTTTTTCCACTCAAAACCAATTTCAGTAGTCATAAATAAGTCTTAAATATATTCCTAAACACATTAACCATTAAAATCATCCAGAAAATCATCCGGGGATATATGTATATGTAAACCCAACCCTGTGGTTGTTCCTTATGATCAGACAGAGGCTTCACTAAATAAGTGATATCTAACAACATTATATGTAGTATATTCTAACTAGGGTTGTAACGGAACTTCGCTTCCGCCTCCGTTACTGCGGAAGTTCCGCAAGAAATCATACCTCCGACTCCGCATCCGTGTAATTTTTGCGGAGTCATAACGGAGGTTTATTTACTAATTATACGCAAGCAGCGACGCTCACGACGATTCAGCCGTACGGCCGCGCGCGTTGGGGTGGGGCGGGGGGTCGTGCAAACGTCATTTGTCAAATGAATGATACGCGACAAGAATCAACCTGTCGAATTTCTTGGACGCGTTAGACGTAGTACATACGTATTTGATTTAAAATAAATATTTTGTACTATTGATAGTTTTAATAAACCATAAACTACTGTTTTCTACATCCACTTCCACTTCCGCCTCCGCCTCCGTTAACCTCCGCATCCGCGGAGGTGAAACCCGTCACTTCCGCATACGCCTCCGCCTCCGCTAAGAAGGCCTCCGTTACAACCCTAATTCTAACCTAAAAATATAAAACTACCAAAATTTACATCCTCAATTTGACCCATGGCCCATAGATAACAGTTGAGGTTCTATATATCAGTGGATCAGAACTCACAAAACATAATTATTATGCCTTTATTTGGAATAGTTAGATCCTTAATTAAAATTAATATTGTAGTCATAAAATGTTGCATGGAGTGATCTCGGTTTTTATGCCTTTTTCAGTGTATGGCAATGGACTACAAACATGGGAGTACAGTCCGGAGTACGCGATTAGATCATACATGCCTCTATGGCTGTTTGCAGTACCAGCCAGGATCCTCTCATACATCATGAGCCCAGTGTCAGTGTTTTACACCTTGAGGGTAGTGCTGGCCGTGCTGACTTCTTGTGCCGAGTTGATGTTTTACAAGTTAGTTATTAAATTTTCAGTGTTTCATAGCCACGGAATAAAGGAATCCTATGTTTCCATCATGTCCATATGTATATTTCAGTGATTTTTCTCAGAAAGTACTGGATCTGTGTCTACTCTTTAAATTCTTGCCATAATATTTGTGTAATAAAGTATTTTTTTGTTATTGTCTCTGGCAACTTTCAATTACTTTTTTTTCTTCTAACACTGATTGTATTGTAAAACGCAATTAAATATTATAATAAGTATTCATCTTTCAATAAAACAAAATCCAAAGGAGTGTATAGCAATTAGGAGACTCCATAACAATCTGTATGTTTGAAAATTGAGGATGATATAGTCTATCCAGAGATTCCTAAAGTGGCCGATAGTGACCCCCTAGAATCGAAATGTTTCCCAGGGGTCAACATAAACGAAGACTGGTTTTGGAGGTCGACAAGGTCAAAAAATCGATCCCTATTAATTATTTTACAATATAATTAACACAAGTTCTTATTTGAAACTCAAGATACTGTATAAGTTTTATTACATATACCAACTTATTATAAGAATGACTAATGTTTTAGTAAGAATTATCATTTTTGTACTTTTAAACAACTCAACAAATCAAGGATTTTTAAAGTAATTTGGTTATGGGAGTCTGAGGTATTAGTTCATTTTGGAAAAGGGGTCTCTGGCCCTAAATAGTGGGAACCCCTGGTCTATACTATATAATACCAAGAAACAATGTCAATAGGTGAGAATATTTCAGCTTCCAAAATTGTGTCCTTCTTCTGCGACTTATGAGCTGAGAATTGGAAAATATTAATAGAAATTGTAGATCTAGAAAAAAAAAATTAACAACGACAATTTGTTTGAGATAGAACCCATTTTTGACACCGTCAGTTCAGGACCTTGTAACTAATTTTTTCCTTTTTTTTTTGTCCGAATATTTGATACTAGCTGCGCCCCGCGGTTTTACCCGCGTGGTAATTGAAAGTTGTAATATTTTGGATAATTCACACTATATTTGTATAATTTATAGCCTATGTGTTATTCTGATGTGTAAGCTATATTATTGTAAAGTTTCATCAAAGCCATTCAGTAGTTTTTGCATGAAAGAGTAACAAATATACATCCATACATTTAGTAGGAAGTAGGATATGCATGTAGTATGTAAGTCTTGACAAAAATGAGCTTTTTATAAATGTTTTAAAATACAAATTTTTGAGATCCTGGATATCATGAAGTAGCAGAGTGCTAGCCAAGACAAGTAAAATGAGCCCAAACACGACGGGTTTATATTGTTTAGTACAGGAGTTCCTATGTCCACCTTCCGATTTCATGATCAGCTTTTTGGTGCCATATTATTGCAATGTCACGCGATATACATATTCGTGCAAAATTTCAGCTCAATCGGAAACCGGGAAGTTGGTCAAATTTAACTTGCAAAATTCCACCCGAACTTACATCTAATATATAAAATTCTCGAGTCACAGTTTTCGTTGCCATACTCCTCCGAAACGGCTTGACCGATTCTCATGAAATTTTGTATGCATATTGGGTAGGTCTGAGAATCGGCCAACATCTATTTTTCATCCCCCTAAATTTTAGGGGTAGTCCACCCCTAAATTTTTTTATTTATTTTTTAGACAACATTTTTAATTTCTATTTTTTTATGATACAGCATTAAAAGATACATACAACCCTAAATTTTCAACCCTCTACGATCAACCCCTACTTTTTACCGGGCATGACGACGTCTGCCGGGACAGCTAGTGTATATGTATATATACATCCATTGCTGTTAAATAACAGCTTGTAAAAAATTAAATAAATGTAGTTGCAAGGTCCTGCACTGGAGCCGATAGTGTTTCATTTTGCAATTGTTGCCTAGCTTCCGTTCAGTGTTGCCAGATGACCATGTCAATTAAACCCCAAATTTTTTTCAAGATTCCAAAAATAAACTTTTTGAGAAAAAAACTTCAAAACAGTTTTTACATATTTTAAAAGGAGAAATAAAAAAGCAAAACCACCGTCGTAGCGAAAACGTCACTAATGACGTCATCATTTTCGCTCACGGGGCGCTCACAACGACCCGTGTCAACAGGTGGGTTAAATAACCGTTCCACTTGAGTTTACGATTGTGACGCCAGCAAATAAGTGAAACCGCGGTTGTGAACGTGGTCGTTGTGAGTCTCTAACGGAAAGTAGCCTATGAGATACGACGCATACGAGTAGTAGTCCGGTCAATTTAGACATAAAAATAGTGATCAAATAAAGAAAATTTCGACAGAGCCAAATTTTCGTAGAGACCTTAGGTTTACCATAATAAATAAAGTGTCAAAAGTCCCTATCGGTCCCATGTGTGCTAAGGGACTTATTCGGGGCCCAAGGTCAAAACTTTAGGTTTTTTGGATTTTTCTCGAAAACGGTAAGTTTTATCGAATAAGTACTTTAGAGCAAAGTTGTAGATCTCAAAATTCTCTATAAAAATGGTCCTTATAATTTTTTCTCTAAGACCCGCCATTTCTCCGTTATTGCGCTTGTAAGAATCACGTTCTACATAATATGCACATATTTCCACACCACCTGTGAGGTAGTGTACTCGGCGCGTTTTTTTTTAACGTGGTTTCCCGGGAATTCACTAGTGGAGTATAAAAAATTCTCACCACAAAATATTTCCCCCCGAATGTCCCCCCAAAGAATCTTTACCCCCGAATTTCCCCCCGACGTCAAAAAAAAACCCCGAATTTGCAGGGAATCCCCCCATCTAGTAACAGTGCTTCCATTATAAATTGTAGAGCAGTCTGCCATGAGTTTGGCGTTCATGTGGGTCGCGTGTGGTTGGCGCTCACTCTGCCGGCGGCGGGTGCGTTCGCGTGCAGCGCCGCGATGCTACCTTCCGCTTGGAGCAACGCCATAGTCAGCGCAGCGCTCGCCTGCTGGTGGAGGCGAAGGTATCCGGCCGCCGTACTCCTCACTGCCGCCACCGTCTTGCTAAGTGAGCATATTTTGTTTTTAATGAAGATTTATTTATTGAAGTGAAACTTCTATATAGAGGGGGTCTTACGATTTTTCGCTCACGAAAAAGCGTCACGGTCACGTGATCTAATTCTTACATTTTTAAACTAGTGATATCATTGGAATGGAATGTCCAAATTGAATAATTCAAAAAGTTGTATAAAGGTATTGAAGCGGTCTTGAATATGAAGTAAGTTATTTTGATAAGGATCAATACCAAGATACAAATAAAAAAGCCTTTTCTAGCGGCGGCATTTTAATTAAAATTTTAAAAAAAAAAACTTAACTGTGGCATAACTATAATAGTTAGATATATAGTGTCGCGACACTTTTTATAAATAATGCTGTGTTCTGCAAAGTCGTAGTACATTATTTTATTCTATCATCAATAGTTTTCGCAGCGCACGCGATTTTAGGTATTTTTTTACACCTTGGGTTACATTATTGGAGTTTTAGTAAAGACCCCTAATTTATTTGTAAATATAATAAAACTTCAAGTTAAAATTTTGATGCGATTCATTTTGTCACAGTTGAGGTTTTTCCACTTGTACATTGCGATTTGTTTTTCAACTTGTCTGTTGAAGTTTCACTTCTAATTTGTGTCCCAGCACACATTTTTATATACTGGTTAGATTTGTTCATAACAAATTAACCCACTGTGTTTTTTCACGTAGCGATAGGCAATTTGGTGTTGTTTTAACAATTCTTGACAGTCAAATCAACAGGGATATTTTGTATGTATGGGTGACTGGATTGGATTGAGTACAGATGGATCGATTCTGTGAATGATAGGATGATTTGTGGTGTGACAGAAGATGTATTACATCAGAATAGAGGATTGTGGAATGAAGAGACATATGGTGCCGACACCAAATAATTGGAAGATGAAAAGAAAAGAGAGATTTAAAAAAATATTTTTTGTGTATGTTCCAAAAGTATAGTTCGGTAGTTGACAGTATGAAAAATATAGGCTGATATTAATATATATCGTAGATTACGATCTAAATATGACAAAAATAAATTGTTTTAACTAAAATATTAAATATTAATTGATATTTTTGAGAAATAAAATTGTTATATTACAGCCATTAGCCACGCGACAATGAACGCCGATCAGAACGCATGACGTCATAGTGTGCAAAACACAAGAAGTTATCAATGACTTCTCAGATAACACTTCAACGAAACAGATGTTTGTTTTGCACACTGTGACGTCATGCGAGACGCCATGACAGCTTGACGCGTTTTTGTGACGAAATGTCAAAATATTTATAAAATTGCTAAATTAAATCTGTTAATGTTGTTTTTTTGCTGAAATATTAATATTTTGGCTAAAATAGACCATAAGGCTCAAAATAAACCTGTTTCTCATAAATTGTCAACTACCGAATTGAGTGAACAATCAAATCACTCCTCGAGTGAACATTTGAGATATTTGATGATTGTTTCGAGTGAACATACTCTTCCATGCTCCAACTAGCAAAGAATTTGTTACAGGTTGGCCGTTCACAGCCCTCCTCGGCATACCGATAGCGATGGACATGTTACTATTCAAACATGAATATGTACAATTCTTCAAGTGGTCCTTCATAGCGCTGAAAGTGATACTAATACCAACAGTGTTGGTGGATTCGTGGCACTACGGAAGATTGGTGGTCGCTCCATGGAATATTGTTGCGTACAACATATTCACTGAACACGGACCGGACTTGTATGGAGTGGAACCATGGACGTATTACTTTGTGAACGGATTCCTCAATTTCAATATTGTTTGGGTATGTAGTATAATTTATTTAGCGGTGGTAGAGAATAAATTAGTAAATGTTTGCAGTTATATATATATAGCAGTTAGTAGCTTTATTAAGTTATGAACTGTACATTATTATCTTTAGGATAATTTTTATCCTGAAGAGTAGTAATGTTTAAGAGATACGTATCCGAAGTTTACATAGTATAAAAAAAAGTTAAACAATGCCAAAGGCTCTATATTTTCATAGCTTTAACGAGTCAACTTATTAGTTATGTTTAAACATTCATAAAAAATATTCCTATCATGTCTTGAAAAAGTGCCATGGTAGTCTAGTGGCTAGCGTACTTGCGTCCCAAACTCAAAGGGTGCAGGTTCCAATCCTGGCACTTAGGCACTTTTCTGATATAATATGCATATTTTACAATTACCTTATGCTAACGATGACGGAAATTTCTGAAATATATTTCGACACAACACTGGATTTCAGTGCCCACCTCCAACACTTGATATGTTTCAAGACCCAAAGTATGTATTTAATTTATATTAATATAAAATTGTATACATATAATATTTATATAAATTTATAATAAATAGGTTCTAGCCGCGTATTGTCTAGTTACAAATATTACTTATCTATCGAGCTATCTTATTTCTATCTTGCTACTAGGTTAATGTGTGTTTGTGTTGATATTGTTACGAGGTACAGGACTCGAATTTAAAATGCTGTTGGATTGGATTGCTATAGAATTTATTAGAA
Source organism: Dendrolimus punctatus (assembly GCA_012273795.1). Classification (NCBI taxonomy): domain Eukaryota; kingdom Metazoa; phylum Arthropoda; class Insecta; order Lepidoptera; family Lasiocampidae; genus Dendrolimus; species Dendrolimus punctatus. The sequence continues at coordinate 11,111,483 of CM022531.1, forward strand.
CTATTCAAACACAGCTACAAATATAACTGGACATAACCAGTACAAACGTAATAGATGATTCAATAACACGCGCAAAGTCCGTCACTATAGCTTGTTGAATGTACACACGTCTTGTCTCGTTTGCGCTTATCGCTAGACTGCCTCATCTCTCAGTTGGGCATTGTTTTATACTGCACCAATACAATATGTCTACTCGACCGCGTGGACTTAATTTCCAAGAAGCACACCTGGTTCATGACTACCAGAAGAAGTAAAAGATTACAATACACAATGGGCCGTTTTATAATCACAAATTTTAAACACAAAGTAAACAAAAGAAGTCCAAATGCGGAAAGGTAATAGTGTGTGTTTTATGGCAGGCAGGTGTGCATTCACTTTTGTCGGCGTGTCACAATACTATCGTTAGTGTGTATGTACGTGTTTTGATTTGCAGGTTTTGGGAAGAATTGGTTGTGGTTGGGATAGGTTGGAGCTTTATATATTAGTATAAGATATATGTATTAGTTACCCCAGTGTTGATTGTTGCTTCAGGTGCTGGCCCTCTCGTCTCCGGTGCTGCTGACGGCGTGCACGCTGATCGCGGCCCGGGCCACGGCGCGCGCGTCCTTCTGCGCCCCCTACTGGCTGGACCTGATGCCCCTCGTCCTCTGGCTGGCCGTGTTCATGCTGCAGCCGCACAAGGAGGAGCGGTCGGTCTGCTACCTTTATTCTAGACTAGGATATGCTAAGTTGAAAATAATCTTGCTAAATATGTCAAGTACACGACAATATGCCTTATTTTATGTACATAGTGTTACATACCGACAAAGAAATGCGCACCTGGTTTATTACCTTTCCCGCATTTGGAATTCTTGTGTTTACGTTGTGTTTAAAAATTTCAATTAGAGAATAGCCTATTGTAATTGTTGGCCGTTCGCAGGAATAATTAACCAGGTGTGAAAATTACGTTTTTTGGAAAATCTCAGTCAACGCGGTCCTTTGTTGTATTATATAGTATAAAAGGATGCCCGAATGGGGAGGGGAGGGAAAGGCAGTCAAGCGACGAATACGATACAAGCAAGCGACATGTACGTTACAGTTATTGGTATCATTATTTAGTCTAACTACCAAAATACGGCTAGCACTGTGGGTTAGAGTGAGAGAGGAGGAGCCTACCTAACGCTGCCGTATGCTTGAGAGAAAGAGAAGCCAGACAGACTGGCGCCGTAACGCGTTACGTAACGAAGCGGTTTACCCTCCCATAAGATGTTATCACTTCAAAACAGCTCGCTCAACCAGTGGCCATCAACTTAATGTTTTCGTTCATTCATTCATTCATTAGTTCGTTCAGTCATTCGTTCGTTCATAGACTCGATTGATTGTCGAGCAGGTTCCTGTACCCGGTGTACAGCATGGTAGTGCTCTCGGGCGCGATATCGGTGGACTGCGTCCAGAAGATGGCGTTCGCGGTCGGCACCGAGCTGTTCCGCTGGCGGAGGGACAGGGAGCGGAGGCACTACCTGCCCCACACCGCGCCCCTGATGGTAATGTGCGTCCTCCTAGCTGGGCTGTTAGGTGAGATTGAGTTTCCTTCCACTTTCATGTTTTTGGGGTCTAATATAATTAATTGAAGCGAACCTGAACTGATGCTTTCTCCCTCTAACTACATAGAATTTGTATTAGAATTAAAGGGACGATGTAATTCTCATGGTTTTGGCGCGGAAATTGATGGCAGCTGGCAGCCTGTGGACAATAATAATATTAACTCTGTACCGTAAAAGGGTACAAGGTACAGGGTAACAAACAGAGAAACAAATATATTATTATCCCGGAGACTATCCTATTTTTCGGGATGAAAAGTATCCTATGTTCATCCTCGGCATCGAAATATATATATAGGTCGGAGGGAAGTTATAATTGGATGTATTATTGACTGGATGTATAACGCACAATATCATTGGTTTACATTTTAATTACTTCTAAAATTCTTAATGTAATTTGTTAAATGTTTCTATAACTTAAAGATCGTTCTAACCTAATAAAAGTTATGAATGTTGTAATTTAATAAACGACCAATAAGAGCAGAGCATGACTAGAGCGTGGTCAGCGCCCTCTATACTTTGAGTAATATCTACTTGGGTAGACTGAGGAGTTTTTGTGGCACATTCGGTTGATGGCAATAGGTCGAGTTGGACCATGGAGTATTTTAAAGAAAGTGTTAAGTTAAGAAGTATGAGCGGGTGCCCTGAACTCGCTGCTCGGTCTAAACTATGTCATAATGTTGATCAAATCTAAATTAAAAGTGTATAAACCGTGGCTATTGTGTTTTATGCTCGCATTTTATCCTGATGACGCCCACTAAACCTGCAATAACTAAAAGAGATGTCGTGAGAACGAGGCCGTTCTGCGACATATATATGTACTGAGTTTCAACCAAATCGGTCCAGTAGTTTTCTGTGTAAACGGAACAGACGGTTAGACAGAGTTACTTTCGCATTTATAATATTAATAGGGATTTATATCTCGAGTTCTTTTTTTTATAAATGGGCCATATTGTACTTTTTCTTCCTTTTTTATTTTACTTATTTTAAATTTAATTATACCTAGACATAAGTTGTTGAAAGCATCCTCTCGGTCAGGTTTGCCTAGATGAGATTGCTTTAAGTGCTAAAGCCACCTTTTGTTTTGCAGTTAAATTATTCTAATTATTCAGGGTCTTACTTATAATAGTCTCGTTAAGAAAGGATTAGTCATACCTTAAATGAGAGACTCTTAAGCCCCTAATCAATGGCTGTTTCAAATAAAATTTGCCATCTTGCCTCTTAGCAGTCACTTAAACTACCTCTCGATGTTGATTATTTTTGACAGTTATGTATGAGTTACTTTACCACCATATCTTATCCTTAAGAGGAGTTTATGGGTAAGATTTTCGTTAATCAGTTGCTGAGCAGTTTCTTAAAATTTAACAAACTATTATAAGTAAGGCCATCATTCTGTAAGAAAGAGAGTTGGTCTAAAAGAGAGTGTCGGGGTAAAGGTAAGGAAAGGAATGCTCCGGTGGTTCGGGCATGTGGAAAGAATGTATGATGAAAGAATGACTAAACAGATATACAATGCAAAAGTGGATGGATGCAGAAGTCGCGGGAGGCCACGACACACCTTCCATGATCAAATTGATCATGTATTAGCAGAAGGTGATGTCAGGAGCCTTAAGAATAGACGAGCGTGCATGACAAGAGCTATGAATGTCAAAGAAGCAAGTGAGGTATGTAAGAATAAGCCTGTATGGCACTCTGTTGTTCGTGCCTACCCCGCAAGGGACCTGGCGTGAAGTTATGTATGTATGTATGTATCATTCTGTACTTGTTTTCTATTCTATATTTCGCTTTTTAGGTATATCTCGCATTGCAGCTTTATATACAAATTATCACGGACCGATGACGATCCTCCGAAACCTGCCTCCCACCGAGGACAGCGGGTACGTGTGCTTCGGGAAGGACTGGTTCAGGTCGCCGTCCAGCTTCCACCTGCCTCCTGGCTACAGCGTGCGCTTCGTCCAGAGCGAGTTCAATGGACAGATGCCGGCGCCGTATGCCGATTTGAATAACGGTGGGTGAATTTCCTTATCTATACTTAATATTGGAACGCAGTTCCTTATCGCGCGTTGCGAAAGGGGGCTAGACGGAAAAAATTAAGACCAAAAGTTGTAACGACACTTTTTGCTATGGTTGTAAGGCGTGCGCGTGTTTCTCTGTCTGTCTCTCATTATTACTAAAATTGAGCCTGCTGATTAAGTTTATATTACATTATATTTGTTAATAATAAATAAAAATTTATTATGACTCCATCCGGGTATCCCTTGACACCTCTCAAGTTTTTTATAAAGCTGAAGAGTTTGTTTGTTTATTTAAACTATTTTCGATGCCGAGGATGAACATAGGATACTTTTATATAGTTTCCGGGATAAAAATATACTTATCTCTCTCTTTGTTATCCTTTTATGGAAGACTACTGGACCGATTTGTCTGAAACTCATCACATATGTCATTTTAATACCGAGGGTGGCCAAGGGACAATTTCATCTCGGATAATGGGATAGTTTATGTCAAGGTTATCCCGGAAACTGGGATAGGTGTTGTGATTTTGTCCATTTCGGCTACTTGGTCCACTGGGTCCACTTGGTCTACTGGGCCCACTGGAACCACTGGGCCCCACTTGATCCACTGGATGCACTGGGTCCAGTGGTCCACCTGGTCCATGTTATCTATCATATTTAGTTATTCTTACAAGTTTTGTCATTTATGTAGTTAACAGTTAGATGGGGGATGGTATAATTTACGATATAAAATGAAGTGAATCTTCCGGGGACAAATATATAAAAAAATTAATACAATGTAACCTGTACCGCCTGCTCTTTAAACAAAAGATACGCACTAGAGGTTGACCCGCGAGTAAGCTCCAGTAATGTTATAAATTTTAATAATTTAGAAGAAGAAAGAAAGTAAAACATTTGAGAATTTGTACGCCGCATTTTCAGCAAACAAGCTTTATACTCGGCATATTGCTGTGCCGAAATTATATCCGACACAACGCTGATTTCCAGAGTAAACCTTCCTTTTGGCGTAAGACCATAACGACCCAATTTTGTTAATATAAAAAATAAAAAGTAAATAATAATTAATAAAACTAATTGTAATTATGTAATACACAATTATTATAACAAATAAATAAACTTTAATAAAACTAACAAATAATAGTACATTATGGTACTAGTGTGTAACATTGGTGATTACCGCCGAGGCGCCATTGAGACTCGAGCCGTAGGCGAGGGTCTTGAGAGAGCCGAGGACGGTAATCATCAATGCACACGTGTATCATACGACGTTTTTCAACACACTTGTGAATAAAATAACAACAAAAACTCATTTTAGTTAGTAGATAAAAAGTTTATTTAGAGAAACAATTAGTAAATGTGCAGTTAGTAAAAAAGTTATATATCAGTGAAAGTTTTATTTATTAAACATGTACGAGTTAAAATTATCTATTTAAAAAAGAAGTTGCATGGAATGAGCGAGCAACAGGAACATTAATTTATTTGTTCTATAGAACACGATCTTTTTTTTTAATAAAAACTTTTTTAAGAACAAAGCAACTCAACCAATAAAATTTAAAAAAAAATCTACAACTCACTAGTGAGTTATAATTTTTTTTACTCACAGTTTGATTATGGGTGTCATTCTGTGCCTAATTGCGGTGACCATAGAGCCACTTTATGAGCAAGTGTGTTGAAAAATGTCGTATTTAAACGTATGATGTGTTTTTAGCCCCACAAGGGTCTAAATAAGAAATGCACAAAATAATCGTTTTTATTTCTTTCAGCTACGCGTTTAATCCATCCACACTTCAACGACCAAAATAAAGGTGACAACAGAACATACTTCATACCCTCTCAATGTAATTTCCTAGTAGATTCCGATCTTTCCGAGCCGACACGGTTACAACCGCACTATCACAAGGACACGGCGCAATGGGAAATTATCGGAACCGTTCCTATTATAAACCCTGACCGTTCCCACAAGATATTCCGAGCGTTTTATGTGCCCATGTTTTCCTATAGGAATAATGTTTTTGATCATTTATATTTGTTAAGGAATAAGCTGTTATAAGGCTAAATTTAGCGTCTAATAAATAGGACTTGTCCCGCGGCTTTGCCTGCGTAAATAAAATTTTCACTATAAATGCCGTTTCCCAGTAGATTTCGATCTTTCCAAGGCGACACGCTTACAACCGCACAAGGACACGGCGCAATGGGAAATTATCGGAACCGCTCCTATTATAAACCCTGACCGTTCCCACAATATATTCCGAGCGTTTTATGTGCCTATGTTTTCCTATAGGAATAATGTTTTTGATCATTTATATTTGTTAAGGAATAAGCTGTTATAAGGCTAAATTTAGCGTCTAATAAATAGGACTTGTCCCGCGGCTTTGCCTGCGTAAATAAATTTTACACTATAAATGCCGTTTCCCAGTAGATTTCGATCTTTCCAAGGCGACACGCTTACAACCGCACAAGGACACGGTGCAATGGGAAATTATCGGAACCGTTCCTATTATAAACTTTGAGCGTTCCCATAAGATATTCCCAGTGTTTTGTGTGCCTATGTTTTCCTATAAGAATAATGTTTTTGATAATTTATATTTGTTAAAGAATAAGTGTTATAAGGTTACTTTCTGCGGCTGCGTAAATTAATGTTATTCCCTCTGAGTACCATTTCCTAGTCGATTCCGAATTCTCCGAACCGACACGGTTGTAACTGCACTATTTCCTATTGCGACTTTGTGCTAGTGAGAGAAAGGTGCAATAGGAAATTATCGAAGCCTTTCCTATTGTAACACTCACTTTTCACATAAGATATTCCGTTTCAAATGACGTGGATTCTATTCCTAGCCGGGAAGCATGCATCACTTGGTCAATTATCTAACATAATGTGTTTACAATTGAAGACGTGAGTGGATGAAGGTGATATGTCGCATATTCGGTTTTTTGCTTTTTTTTGCGTAGATGAATGTTATAAGTCGATACCAAATGACTACAGACCTTAGACCATAGATATAAGGCATATTTAAGAAATAAAACGTTGCTAAAGGTGTTAAGTTCAGTTCAGTTTAAAACAAAAGTAAAACTTTTATCTCGATTTACTCAGAATTGGAATTATGCGACTTATCACCTTCATCCACTCATGTCTTCAATTATCATGTACGGATGGTAAAATATGAGTGAGTATATGAGTCGGGTCAACCAAATTGAATCAATTTGGTTGAAAGTCACCGAACTTAGAGACAGGACGGTTATTCAATGATATTGAATGATTAGTTTTTTTCAAATAATTTTATAGAATAATCCAAAGCCAATGACTTAAACCTTGTTTTTATTTATTGTGGTAATTTTTTTTTGTTCAATATTGACCCTCATTTAAATGAGATGATATTTTATGTAATTTTCGTAATAATTAACTGTTTGAGTATTTTTTTTATTATATGACTTATTTTGTTATGGGAACTTTATTGATATACGTATTAATTTTGTGTTTTATGCTTAAAAATATTAATTATTGTATGTTTCCCAAACAAATTAAATATTTTTTTGACTCATCCAAATTGAATGACATAAATAAATCTTCAAATGTCAACTTTAAGCAAAAACTTATCCAACACCCCCCCCCCCTCTCCTACACACACACGCACACAAGAATGGGACGCTTATGGACTAGTACAAATATTAGACATTTCTTTCAAAGTAGTCATTAATTAATATAGACCTAGGGCCTTAGTTATAATAGTCTCGCTAAGAAAGTATTAGCCATCTCTTAAATAGGAGACTTAAGCCCCTATTCAATGGCTGTTTCAAACAAAACTTGCCATCTTGCCTCTTAGCAGTCACTTAAACTACCTCTGGATGTTGGTTATTTTTGACAGTTATGAGTTACTTTACCGCCACCTCTTATCCTTAAGAGGAGTTTATAGGTAAGATTTTCATTAATCAGTTGCTGAGCAGTTTCTTAAAATTTAACAAACTATTATAAGTAAGGCCTCTAGTGTATATATATTTATGATTGCATTTAAAACACGACAATCATTGGCAATAAACTTAATTAGGTCTTAATTAAATTGTTAAGGTGAATATAAAATTATAAAAAAATCATATCACTAAGATAACGATATTTTAGTATGTATTTATGTGTAAATAGTGTATGGGAAGAAGGAAAAATATTCATAAGTAAAATTATTGTACAGAAGTTGCGTGAAAATTGTGCTGTGATACTACGATCGCGCGGAATATTGGAGTCAAACGAATAAGCTCATAAGGCTTCAGTGCAGTTCACTGCTTCCCGCAGTGTATTTCTTTATTTTTTTATATTTAGGATTATGGCTTGACAGCTAGGCCTTTAAGCCAAATCTTAGTTTACAATAGCTTCTTCATTTTCTTAGCCTATTTGTAGCACAGCTGAACTGTAGGTAATCAGCTAATGCCATTCAAAGGAGTTCTTGTGACAACTCAAAAGTTCACATTTCTCACAAAACACATAATTAATACTCAAAAACTATCAATATCCTACAACTATTGTTCATTTTAGAGTAATTTTACACATTTTTAGAAAATAAAACTGCACACCTCAATATCTCTTTTCAGTTCCCGCCAAAAACTCCAAATTGTATTTCTCATCCCTGTATCAGGGCGTTCCACTAGTAGCTCACAACGCCCAAAATGCTCCGTTAGCCGTTTCACAAGGCGACCGCGGTCGTTGTGGTCGTGGCGAAAACGTCACCAATGACGTCATCATTTTCGATCATACAACGACCTAGGTCAATAGGTGGGTCGAATAACCGTTCCACTTGGGTTTGCGATTGTAACGCCGGCAAGCAAGTGCAACGGGAAAAATCGCGGTCGTAAACGTGGTCGTTGAATCTCTAAGTGCTGGGCCAGACTGAACACGCGGGCGCGGGACGGTCGCGGCGCGGCATACTTAAACATATGAAACCACAGAGTACTTTATATATACTGGTATAGAGTCAACAGTCATAATGTATATACTAACGCACTCTATCGGTATACGACACTATTCAACGGCAAAAACCGTCCAGGGGGTCTAGTATTATTTTGATTTTTATATTAAACTTTTGGAAATTGCGAGAGTTAGTAATTTAACTCCTGCAATTCCCAAAAGCCTTTCCAAAAAATTATTATTTGTCAGTAAATAAAACAACAATTTAGCGGTAGCGTGATTTATTATGTTTACTTTTATTAAAATATTCAAAGGTATACATTTTCATTACATCATTTGTATCCACATCTAATCTGGTGCCGTTACGATGATTTACTTACAAGTTTTACCCCATCTGAGCACACAACAACCTCTTTCAGAAGAAGCCATAATCCAAGTCATCAGAGAACAAATCTTTAGGCAAATCGGTGTTCAGGGTACATGCGTAAGTCCAACGTGATCACAGAACACTAGTAAACGTGATAAACGAAGTCTTCGGAGTCCAGGAATCAAACAAAGTTATCGAAAAATAATCAAAACACAATCAAAGTACACAGTAAACAAGCAACATACATTCACGAGTGTAACTCGATAGATAGGAAATGTCTTTTTGGTTTTGACATAATTGACATCTTTGAAATAAGTTTCTGGTAAATCAAAAATTCATCAAAAATCCAGTAATTAAAGTTAGAAAGAGCTTTGTAATTTGAAAAAGGTGAGGAATAGAATTTACACACTTTAAAATATATTTATTAGCTCATATGGCTTGCAAAAACATAAAACATCAAATACTACTACTGCGTATAACGAAACATTATTTTCTTTCATTTGGTGTTCAATTTGAGAACAGTGACATCTACTGCAATACGTACCTACTAATAGAACGCAAAAATCTCTAAGAAAAAATTATTGTACTGACTGTTATGTATGAAACCTTATTTGAGTATCCGTAGTGGGCGCGCGGGCGGCATGGCGCGTTAAGCGCGCAGGCAATTCAAGCCATAGCACATTCATACAAGTGGCCGCAGTTAAGGAATTTTTCCATTTTTGGCCATTTTAAGGAAGAATTTTCTAATAAAGATAAGTCCTCTTCATCCATATTGTATTTGGCAAACAGTGGACACGACACCATTAGGACGAGCCGCGCGCGTCACTACGGACAGGTGCATCGCGCGCGTTCCCGCACCCGCGCCGCCACCGCGCCCGCGTGCTCAGTCTGGCCAAGCACTTATGGAACGTAGCCGATGTCATCCTCCCTATCTCGTTCTAGAAGTTTGCATCGCCTCTGTGTTGCTTACATCCATATACCCCGTCCTAAGCATTTATTTTACTTGTGATAGCTCGATGACGTTATTATATAAACGACAATATAGAAATATAATGAACCGAAATCAAATTGTGAAACATTCGTAACGTTAGGTAGAATTCACATTTGTCGTGAATTAATTGAAGACGTGAGTGGATGAAGGTGATATGTCGCATATTCGGTTTTTTGCTTGTTTTGCGTAGATGAATGTTATAAGTCGATACCAAATGACTACAGACCTTAGACCATAGATATAAGGCATCTTTAAAAAATAAAAAGTTGCTAAAGGTGTTAAGTTCAGTTCAGTTTCAAATAAAAGTTAAACTTTTATCTCGATTTACTCAGAATTAGATTTATGCGACTTATCACCTTCATCCACTCATGTCTTCAATTCAGTCAATTTGCATCTTCATCAGTATGTATAATATGCGAGTTAGTGAATTCTGGGTAACCCTTTAATACTTACATCATTCATCATTCATCATCATCATCTACAAACACATTTCTTATCACTACAATTATTATATCTAAGTTATAATACGGTATTATTACTTTATCTTAGAATTATACTCTACTAGTTAATCATACTTCAATTCAATAGTTCATTTTAATAATTCAATTCATTCGTTCATTCATTTACATCATTAATTTTATTTATTATGCCGTCTCTACTCGTATGCGTCGTATCTTATAGGCTACTTTCCGTTAGACTCACAACGACTACGTTCATAACCGCGGTTTTTCCCGTTCCACTTATTTGCTGGCGTCACAATCGTAAACTCAAGTGGAACGGTTATTTAACCCACCTATTGACACGGGTCGTTGTTAAACCCCCTCCCCCCCGTGAGCGAAAATGATGACGTCATTAGTGACGTTTTCGCTACGACGGTAGTTTTGCTTTTTTATTTCTCCTTAGTAAAAACTGTTTTGGGGATTTTTTCTCAAAAAGCTTATATTTGGGGATTTTTGACAAATATTTGGGGGTTAATTAACATGGTCATCTGGCAACACTGTTATAGTCTGCAATAGTGCAGAGCATGTTATAACTCAATGCGCAGAGGCTACTTTTTATCCAGGAAAATGTACGATTCCACATGATAACATAAAGCGAGGGAGCCGCGAGCAAAACCTAATCAGCAAAATACAAATTGCATTTTTTCTCAGAAAACTGATAAGTCTATAAATCAATATGTGAAGCAAAAACTTTGTACCCCTTTTTATGAAAATTACGCGGACGGAGAGTATGCAATTTCGCATACTTAGTCTTTATAGAGGTGTAAAATGCTATTTTTTTTTAAATTATGCATAAAAAGTACGTTACATTAATAAAATAAATTCTAACCACTGATGTATTTGGCACACACACGCATATATACTCTTTTGTTTATTGTTAAAGTAAAATTAACAGTATAGCCTTGTCGAAATCTGTGATTATAGAAATTTTCGACAACAGAACCTTAATAATGTTCAAAATTATAATTTAAATTGATTATGGTTGAATTTCGACCATGGGGCGATCACTAGTACATATTATTAAGCTTCTTTCCCTCGCGACATTCATTAACCTCTTCATACATGCACGTTTTATATTAATATTTTGGAACTTACAATATAGAGACACGACACTATTGCATTGCAAAATAAGAACAATAATGTATATAGAACGCAAGAAAATAATATTTATTGTCGAGAATGAATGCAATTCAAAGTTTAAAAAATAAGTAAAACTTACAGGATTCATATGTAAAAAACATAAAGATTTATACATCGTGACACGAGTTTTATATAAAACTCGTGTCACGATGTTTGTCCGCGATGGACTCCTAAACTACTCAACCGATTTCAATCAAATTTGCACACCGTGTGCAGTTTGATCCAACTTAAAAGATAGGATAGCTTACATCTCAATGGACCCTGTAGATGGCGCTGCAATCGGGTTCAAATTTTATTTCTTCAGGGCAGGACAACGTCTGACGGGACAGCTAGTATTTTATAAAACACGAAACATTTTGAGAAAATGTACTAAACATTCACGGCAATGAGGCTGGCAACGCTGCATTTTGCTGTGTCAAGAAGAGCTGGCAGCGATTTTTTTCAGTTGCAGCCTCCAATTTAATCAAGTTTATAATTCTATAATTAAGGTAATACATTAACTCTTCATATTTTCCTTCACACTAGTTCGACTTTAGTAATCTAGTCATTTTAAAAACAAAGAATTAATATTGCTAGTATGAGAAGTGCAATAATAAATGTAAGATATTGATTTAAAAAGCATTGTATGTATGATTGTATGTTCACTTTATAAGATTTATATGTAAAGGATCTCGAGATTCATATAATGTCATTAATACAGTTTTCAGTGTGGATGGAGTTTATGTATTTTAAACAATTGTAAAGCAAACGAATGTTTAAAGATTTAGGAATGGTGTTAAGGATAAAATTCTTGTCTTGATTTTTTTTTTAATGTATCAAACTATTGGTAATATATGCTAAATAATTTATTTTGTACAAATTTGCATTTTTATACAATATAAAAGTTTTATGTAAGTTATTTTATGGTTTGTGTAATTTTTATTGATTAAAATTAGTTTTGTTAAAATTGTTTTTATTTTATGTATAATCCGCGCACCACTTGTTGATGATACCTGCCAGTATACTTAGGAGAAGCAGGTAGCGATTGGAACCTACGGATTTTCAAAAACTTAGTCATCCGGCTAGAAAACCACCTATTGGCTATTTGGTTAATGGCTATACTGCTAGCTGGTTGGCTGCGATAATCGCTAACTCAACATCTATCGCTATCGAACAACATAAGTTGCCAACGGATGACGTTAATGGCCGGTGCCTATACCTTTCTGAATATTGACATTCATTGTATGGGGCTTATGTCAAATTTTAGTCAACAGTGGGCAAATAAGAACAGGCCATAAGCCATAAATCTGTCAGTGTTAACTAGTTAAAATTTGTGATTAGAAAAACAGCGCATTATGTATTGTAATCTTTTAAGGCAGTCATTAGCTAGGTGTGATTCTAAGAAATTTTGTCCGCGCGGTCGAGCAGACATATTGTATTTGCACAGTATAAAGCAATGCCCCAATGGAGAGGAAGAGTAGCGACCAGCGAACCAAGATATTAGTGACAGACTTTGCGCGTGTGATTGAATCGTGTCTTACGTTTGGAATGGTTGTGTTCAGTTATATTTGTACCCGTGTTATACGTGTTTGTATGGTTCTAATTAATTCTATAATAATTCTAACAACAATAGAAACCTGTCTCTAGTGGTCAGTATACCGCTCGTTTTCTTAAATATAGCGAGATCCGAACTCAGAGATGAGAAATTTATAGGCTGATATTATTGTTTTATATCTTAACCAACATGTAATTAACTCGAAATCTATGATGCCACGAAACAATAACATTCAGTTTATTCAATAGATATAGGTCATTAGATGTAGGAAAGTCAATATTTTATTTCTTTTTGTAATTTTTTAACGATTTTAATTGTTATATTGTAATTATTTTTGAGAAATTCTTTGTGAATATGAGGGAGATAGTACACGTTCAAGTTGGAAGGTGTGGCAACCAGATTGGCTCTAAGGTAACTTAAATGTTTCCATTCCTTCTTGTATTTGAAAATCTATATTGATATGAAAGATTTTCTGGTGATTTCAGTAGGTGATTTTATTCAACTAGTAAAAATATAACACTGAATAAGCCTCCAAGCTTACATTCCTAAGGGAGGCCGAGTCCTATCTTACGTTTTGATATTAAAATACCAGCAGAGTCAAGCTACGATTTTTTTTAGTCCAAATCAGTCCACGGGTGGTCACCATGCTGCATACCGTCTAATCAGCATGACACTGCACGTTTGATGTTTGCAATTCGTTCATACAATACACCACACACGATCAATTTAAACTGCCCAATCGGCCGTTGAAGCTATGGAGTCACCAGGAATAGACGACGATGTTTGTGAAGAGTGAAAGAAACAAAAAAAACAATACTCACTCGATTGAACGGATGATCGCGACGGCTATACACGGCCCAACCGGTATGATCAAGCCAAAAGAATTGAATTTTGATTGTTATGTCAAGTATAACTTATGCTAATTCTAGCCCACACACGGTCAGTTCTACTTGATCCCATTGGCAGTATCGTGCCGATTGGACGATAGGCAGCTTGGTATAGGGCACCAATAAATAAATGTAGTTTATATTATTAAACTTTTTTACAGTTTTGGGAAGTAATTTCTGATGAACATGGCATAGATCCAAATGGGCAGTACCATGGCGACTCCGATCTCCAACTTGAAAGGATCAACGTGTATTATAACGAAATCTCTCGCTGCAAATACGTGCCCAGAGCAATCATGGTAGACCTTGAGCCTGGTACTATGGACGCACTTCGCGGTGAATCTTTCGGTCAGCTTTTTCGACCGGACAACTTTGTTTACAGCGTTTCAGGCGCTGGTAACAATTGGGCGAAAGGATATTACACTGAGGGTGCTGGGTTGCTCGAATCAGTCTTAGACGTCTTACGCAAGGAAGCTGAAGGTTGTGACTGTCTCCAAGGGTTCCAGCTAGTCCATTCCATTGGCGGTGGAACAGGGGCCGGATTAGGAACGTTATTACTTGCAAACCTTACCGAAGAATATCCAGATCGAATCACAGTGACATACTCCGTTGTCCCTAGTCCGAAAGTATCAGATACAGTTGTAGAACCTTACAACGCGACTTTATCAGTTAACCAACTTATCGAAAACTCAATACAGTCCTACTGTATTGATAATGAAGCGTTATACGATATTTGCTTCAGAACTTTAAAGCTACCGACTCCAACCTACGGTGACCTGAATCATTTAGTATCAGCAACGATGTCTGGTGTGACTACTTGCTTGAGGTTCCCGGGACAACTGAACGCAGATTTAAGGAAGTTAGCGGTGAACATGATACCTTTCCCAAGGTTACATTTCTTTATGCCTGGATTTGCTCCATTGACTTCTCGCGGGAGTCAACAGTATAGAGCTCTATCCGTTCCTGAATTGACGCAACAGATGTTTGACGCGAAGAACATGATGGCAGCTTGCAATCCACGGCATGGTAGATACTTGACTGTTGCAGCAGTGTTCCGAGGCCGTATGTCTATGAAAGAGGTCGATGAACAGATGTTAAATATACAGAAAAAGAATAAAGACTATTTTGTTGAATGGGTACCCAATAACGTGAAGATTGCTGTCTGTGATATACCGCCACGAGGATTGAAGATGTCGGCAACATTTATTGGGAATACGACGGCTATCCAGGAGCTCTTCAAAAGGATATCAGAGCAGTTTGCGTCCATGTTTAGGAGGAAAGCGTTCTTGCATTGGTATACTGGTGAAGGTATGGATGAATCAGACTTCACAGACGCAGACAACAATTTAAGTGATCTGATATCTGAGTACCAGCAGTACCAAGACGCGACGATCGATGACCAGGAGTTCGAAGAAGAAGAGGAAGGGGAAGTTGCAAATGACGATAGCGATGAATGAAAAGATTAGTCATGATCTTGTGTTATTTATTTCAATAAATTATTGTTTGTAACACCTAAAATCTAGTTTCACTTCTATGAACCATGATATAATTATTAGATACTAGCTGATGCCCGCGACTTCGTCCGCGTGGTGTGGTTTCTTTAACTACGCCACGGGAACTCTTTAATTTTTCGGGATCAAAAGTATCCTATATGTACAAAATTTCATTTAAATCGGTCCAGTCGTTTCGGAAATTAGCCGGTACCAACAGACAGAAAAACAGAGAAACAAAAAAGTGGAAAAAATCTAAATTATTTCTATTACACTTGTTGCATCCCCCTGACTCGGTTTTTAGCTTTTTTTTTCATTGTACGTACATAAATTCGACCTCTACAATTTTATTATATGTACAAATAATAATATATTTACATATATTCCTAAGGAATAAGTTTATTTTTTAAAGTTCAAGAGACATTATCTTGGGAAAAGCGAGAGTTTTCATGGAATAAAAATAAATACAATAAACCCGCAGGGGGCTTTGTGGCGAAGCCTTAGGTGAGTGGCGACACCTCGTACCTGACTCCGAGGGCCAAAACAAGGCGATAAATGGCCTAACGTCGGAAGTAGCTTCGGTGAACCTGCAGCCCACCTCTCTACACCCCTTAGCCACTCACACCCATGTTGCCCCTGCCTTTTATGGCATTTTTAGGGGCCCATGCCGGGAGTGGCGAGTCACCGTCTGCCCATTTTTCCATGTTCCCTGAACATTGCGGGCAGACGCCATAGTCCCCATATTCCCAGACCGCTAGTACCACTAACAGTTCACCTCAATAGCCCGGTACTTTTTGTCCTCATTTCCGACAATAGTCCTACTCTGGCCGGGGCTTGTCCTTGGGTGCATTATTATATGGTGCAGACAGGGATAATCGCCGGTCAGTGTCACGCCACATATTTACATTAAATTTGTCAAGGGGCCTCTACGTGTTGGCCTCCCCATGGCCCCACGCAAGCCCTCCAAGAGTCCGGGCCATTTTTATGGCCCGTGGTCTTAAAAGACATATATATAATACAATAATAATACAAAGTTTACGCAAGAGAAGTCGCTGGAAAAGCTCTAGTTTTCTATGAGCATTTTTTTGCCTTTATATAACATACCATGCAAGAAACTATCAAATTTTGTAATTTTATATATGAACTGAATAGAAAATTGAGATCCATTACAACGTTTATATTACTGTTGCATGCCGACGAAAGTAAATGCACACCTGCCTACCATAAAGAACAATTAATAACCTTCCCGCATTCGGACTTCTTTTGTCGACTTTCTGTTTAAATTTTTTAATTAAGAAAAACAGTCTATTGTTAACAGTCTACAGTGTATTGTAATCTTTTATGCCAGTCATTAGACAGGTGTGTCGAAGTAATTCTTGGAAATTATTGTTATGCGTCGAGACATAAAGTACTTGTACAGGATAAAAGGAATGCCCGAACGGAGGGGTGAGGCAGTCAAGCGACGATTACGATACGAGCAAGACGTGTGTATTGATAAGCTATATAGTGACGGACTTTGCGCGTGTTATTGAATCGTGCAGATTGTACTGGTTGTGGCCAGTGATATTTCTACCTGTGTTATATGTGTTTGTATAGTTCTAATAAATTCTATAGTAATTTCAGAGTCCCGCACTCGTAACATTACGATGCATCTTAGTTTATTGGTAAAAAGAGCCGAATAAAACATAGTTAAAAAAATCCTGGCTGATAGAGAACCCCTTACTTAAATTTGGAATCCTCATTCCTAAATTACAAACAAAAGAACATTGAAACTTCACATTTATTGAAAATTTCTTGTACGATGCACATGCATTAATTTATTTTCTTTATTTTTTTTACAAATTTTTATTTATGTTAAATTTTTCGAGGTAGAATTCAACAAACTAATTTTTAAAAAGCTAAATTGTTCGTGTATCTACAACAATGAGGGAAATCGTCCACATACAGGCCGGTCAATGCGGAAATCAGATTGGAGCTAAGGTGTGTACTTCAGATCCACTGCCATGAATGTACATATTGATACATAAAGTTTGAAGGTTGTGAACTTTTCAGCTTTTTTGGAATACTGTATTTCGAAACCAAAACCGATCAGTTCTTTATAAAGAAGTCCAAGACGTTATGCGTAAAATTGCAGTAATTATTATTGTAAACGATAACGTTTGAATGGAAGCATGTTTGTTACCCCTTATGCAAAAAAAAATACTGAAAAGATTTTAATAAAATTTTACAGTAATATAGATCGTACATGGGAATAATGCATAGGCTATAATTGATAAAGATGGTTTCAATTAGCCAAAAACTTAAGTAAAAATGCCGCCTATGGAGTCATGTCAGCGGTTTGTAGTGCGCGACCCGCAGACGTACGAGAGGCACTGATTTTGACGGTTGTCTATGTATATCGTGAATTTTTGAAACAAATGCAGACTGATTTGTATGTTTTGCTACATAAATCCCTTACAACTTTTAGTAAATTACATGCATGAGTTTGTACTTAAAATGCTAAAGCCAATTTTTGCATTGTCTACAGTTCTGGGAGGTGATTTCCGACGAACATGGCATCGACTCCACGGGAGCGTATAATGGAGACTCTGATCTGCAATTGGAGCGTATAAACGTCTACTACAATGAAGCTTCTGGCGGAAAATATGTACCTCGTGCCGTTTTAGTAGACCTGGAACCCGGCACCATGGACTCCGTCCGCTCAGGGCCGTTCGGGCAAATTTTTCGACCTGACAACTTCGTCTTTGGACAATCGGGAGCCGGAAACAACTGGGCAAAAGGCCATTACACCGAAGGAGCTGAATTGGTTGATTCTGTTCTCGATGTCGTTAGAAAGGAAGCTGAAGGCTGTGACTGCTTGCAAGGATTTCAACTCACCCACTCCCTTGGCGGAGGGACTGGTTCCGGTATGGGCACCTTACTTATATCCAAAATAAGGGAAGAGTACCCTGATCGAATAATGAATACGTTTTCGGTAGTACCAAGCCCAAAAGTATCTGATACGGTTGTGGAACCATACAATGCAACACTGTCAGTCCATCAACTTGTAGAAAACACAGATGAGACCTACTGTATTGACAATGAAGCCTTATACGACATTTGCTTCAGGACATTAAAACTAACGACACCAACTTACGGAGATCTGAACCATTTAGTTTCTGCGACGATGTCTGGTGTAACAACCTGTTTGCGCTTTCCTGGACAGCTTAACGCGGATTTAAGGAAGCTGGCAGTCAATATGGTCCCGTTTCCAAGACTGCACTTCTTTATGCCGGGATTTGCGCCGCTTACCTCGCGCGGCAGTCAGCAATATCGTGCGTTGTCCGTACCTGAATTGACACAGCAAATGTTCGATGCGAAAAACATGATGGCTGCATGCGATCCTCGACACGGGAGGTATTTGACGGTTGCTGCCGTCTTCCGCGGGCGGATGTCCATGAAGGAAGTGGACGAACAGATGCTTAATATCCAAAATAAGAATAGCAGCTATTTCGTTGAGTGGATCCCGAATAATGTCAAGACAGCGGTCTGCGATATACCTCCTCGCGGTTTGAAGATGTCCGCAACGTTCATTGGCAACACTACTGCTATTCAGGAGTTGTTTAAGCGAATCTCGGAGCAGTTTACGGCCATGTTTAGAAGGAAGGCGTTCCTGCACTGGTACACTGGCGAGGGTATGGATGAGATGGAGTTTACGGAAGCTGAGAGCAATATGAACGACTTGGTCTCGGAGTACCAGCAGTACCAGGACGCGACAGCTGATGACGAGGGGGATTTTGACGAAGAAGTGGAAGAGGAGTGAATGTTCTGTCCATTGTTTTGTAACGTCATGTCTATGTCCGTGTTAGTGTTAGGCGTAACTGAATGTTTTATGTTCTGTACCTTTTTATTAAAACCTTTAAATGAAAAATATTTATTTTTGTACTCTAGATAGCAACATTAACCTGATATTAGACGATTCATTTTTCTTTTAATTTGGATGAATTAATTCACTCTTTATTCAGTAGTCAGCTCAGCTCAGCGTGTAGGTATTTATTATGTATTAAAACGTGAATTGTTGCATATTGCACGTTTAACTAACTCTCTGGAATCTGAAGATGGTCAGTTATTCAAAAATCTATTATATTTAAATTACAATCCGAAATTAGTTTTCAAATGTATGTAGTATAGATTTCACTATAATTGGTTTATAAGTTCTGGCGTTAAGAAATTAATCAGCTGTGCCGTGCCCTCAACCTCGGTTTCCAAGTGATAATGACGTTAAGTAACAGACAACATACATACGTTCTATCACGTATGTATATAAATATATACATACTTACATACATAACTTCACGCCAGGTCCCTTGCGGGGTAGACACGAACAACAGAGCACCATTCAGGCTTAGTTTTAGATACCTCACTTGCTTCTTTGACATTCATAGCTATGTATATACATTATTCACCAATGTGGTTATGCGTTAGTGAAGTTATTTATAAGGTTTAAATAAGACGCATTCGGCTATAGCCTAAATCTTTCTAACGCAGATGAAGCCCCAGCATAATATAGACAAGTTTTTAATATTAAACAGGATCAATGATGTTTATTTACCCAAGGATAAAATGCATTAGAAGCTTAAGCATCAGCGCAAATGTCAGTTAGTTTTCCCATACAAGTTAATACAATGACAAAATACTCTCTAATACTACATTTAATGTACGTTTCATAATTAATGTAATGAGTCGTATAAATTACAAAACGATATAATGTAAACAATTCCATTTATTCGGACATACAAAGACATACACAAATCTAAAGCCAAAAGTAATCTCATCCCTCTAGCCCTTCCGCTTCTTCGTCAAACTCTCCCTCGTCATCAGCCGTCGCATCCTGGTACTGCTGGTATTCTGATATTAAGTCATTCATGTTACTCTCTGCTTCTGTAAATTCCATTTCATCCATACCCTCCCCAGTGTACCAGTGCAAGAACGCTTTCCTCCTGAACATCGCCACAAACTGTTCAGCTACTCGCTTAAATATACTCTGAATAGCTGTTGTATTCCCAATAAACGTTGAAGCCATCTTCAAACCTCTAGGAGGTATGTCACATACTGCAATCTTCACATTGTTCGGTATCCACTCTACAAAATATGTGCTATTTTTGTTTTGTATATTCAGAAGCTGCTCGTCGACTTCTTTCATTGACATTCGACCTCTGAAGATTGTTGCCACTGTGAGATACCTCCCGTGCCTCGGGTCACACGCTACCATCATATTCTTCGCGTCAAACATCTGTAGCGTTAACTCTGGTACAGTGAGCGCTCTGTACTGCTGCGCTCCTCTGGAAGTAAGCGGTGCGAAGCCAGGACAGTAGAAGTGCAGCCGCGGGAACGGCACCATGTTCACTGCGAGCTTCCTCAAATCTGCATTTAATTGTCCAGGAAACCTTAGACACGTCGTGATGCCGGACATTGTCGCGCAAACCAGATGATTCAAATCTCCATATGTAGGAGTAGTTAGTTTCAAAGTTCTAAAGCAGATGTCATAGAGCGCCTCGTTGTCGAGACAGAATGTGTGATCGGTGTTTTCTACTAGCTGGTTAACAGCCAACGTCGTGTTGTAAGGTTCGACCACACAGTCCGACACTCGGGCACTCGGAAATACTGAGAATGTCAGGATGATGCGGTCGGGATACTCTTCCCTTATTCTGTTTATAAGTAATGTGCCCAGTCCGGATCCAGTTCCACCACCCAGCGAGTGCGACAATTGAAACCCTTGTAGACAGTCGCAGCCTTCAGCTTCTCTGCGAACCACGTCCAGCGCAGACTCCAAGATCTCAACTCCCTCAGTGTAATGCCCCCTCGCCCAGTTGTTGGCTGCGCAGTTTTGACCATAAACGAAGTTATCAGGGCGATATAGGCAACCGAAGGGTCCAGAACGTACCGCGTCCATGGTCGCAGGTTTCAAGTCGACTAGGACGGTCCGCGGCACGTATTTTCCTCCAGACGCTTCGTTGTAGTACACATTGACGCGTTCGAGTTGGAGATCAGAGTCACCATGGTAGCAGCCGGAAGGGTCGATGCCGTGCTCGTCGGATATAACCTCCCAGAACTGTAGACAAGAGAAGCAATTTATTGGTTTGGTAATTATAAAGAGCGTTTTACATTGTAGGATTTATTCCACACATCGAAATATTCGCTGCATGCGCGGTACAGATTTTGGGACTGCTTACTTCTGAGATGTAGTATGAATGTACAATTTACTCATACTAAAACTCTGGAGTTATATTTTCCTACCACAATAAGGTTTGCCTCAAAGATTAATATGAAAGTAATAACAGGATATTTACCTTGCCACCGATCTGGTTCCCACACGCACCAACCTGGATATTAATGATCTCCCTCATCTTGTTAATTTATCGATATTAACGCTGCAGATACTTGTAAATTTTTCTCGAAAAATTATCTAAATCCTCTCCAAAACTTGAAGCTTAACATTAGCTTAAAAACTAATAAAAAAAGTAAAAAAAAATCTAGCGTAACTTTACACCGAGTGCATAGTACGACGGATTTCAGAAAAATGATTTGAAGAAATGACGATCGTTCGTGTAGAATTTTTAAATGGAATTCTAGAATTATTTTGTCTTCTGAAGACATTCTTTTGTGCTTGTAAAATGTTATACATACTTCGCAAAGGAACCGTACAAGTAATAAGAGTTCTGTGGTAATTTTGGCAAAGATTAGCCAGATGGTAGGGTATTTACCCGTCTGGATGGCTACACCAAAATTGCTACCAATGCGCTGCTCCTCTCTTAAGGGTGATTGGAACCTGGTCACTAATGCCGGAACATAACTCAAGGTTGTTATGGCGATATACTTTAGATCAGGGGTGGTAGTCATCCAGCCGGGCAAATGCCCTACCACCATGCTATGGGTTGTTTTGTCGCCTCTTACGACAGGCCGCCCGGCCGCAGGAAATCTTTCACCGTCCCTGCACCGATAAAAATAGCAACTAAAAACTAATATTTGAAGAATTAGCGACGTAATTACACTATTTCAGATAGCCAGAAATCCGGCCTTCGTGCTTATAAAGCTTATATGTGTCTTCATGGCTGTAGCTAAGCTGAAATTAGCAGAGTTGCTGTAAATGTATGACTCATTCAACGAGAAAGCTATGTTGTAGAATCCTGCAAAAGGTGAACCTTTTTGTTGCTTAATTTGTTCAGTTTTCGGCTAGTAGCTTTCCACGCGTTTAGCGATACCAGCATATATCGCTAGATGGCGTAAGATTCCGTACTTGTTTTCATTTTGCGTTTAACCGCGTTCTCGTCTGTCACTATTGTCATGGCGCCCGCCTGAAATGTCAAATAGGTAGCGATCCTTAAAACAATTTAAATTCCCACTAACCTGTATGATGTAGCATTAATTAAAATAAGCGGCGTGTTCGGTGAGCGTGTGACCGCGGAGTGATGTCAGTTGCGGACGGAAATGTCGCGCTCGGTGAGAAAAAACAACATTATTGCGAAGACAGCACGGATAGTGACAATGATACAGAAAGAAAACTATTGTTGCGCCGTGTTTCAACAAGCAAATGCGTCGGTAGACTGGTGAGTGTGAACTCTTAATTGATGGAAGTGTGATTATGTTGTTAGAAGTTGGTGAATTAATATCAAAAGCTGGGCGTGCCAAGCTGTCAAACAACGGCGCGGGGTGGGGGAGCCATGTGCCCTAAGGCCCGGGCAAACCCCACATCTTGATCATCAATTTTATTTTTTCTCATAAATGTTTATTCTGGTTACCCGATATACCTAACAGGAGTAGTATACGTTTGACCTATATATAGAATAAAATGAGGACTTCAACCTTGCTGTGACAATAATTTTGTGCAGGATATTCTGTTTCAATATTTGTTAAGTACTTATACTTAACTTATTGTTAAACTTATTTTGTTTCTAGTAAAACGTAGGCTATATAGGTGGGCGCTAAGGAGATTAAATATTGATTGATTTATTAATTAATTATGATTCTTTTCGTGGGAATAAGAAACGAATTTTCTTTCTATCTAATTTACGTATTAAAATATAACAAGTCGTCTGAAATAGCTATTAAAAATAAAGATATATTAGTCTATTATCATATCGGGCTGTTTATCTATATACTAATACGTAAAGCTAAAACTTTGTACACCTTTTTACGAAATTTGCGCGGACGGAGGAAGTATGAAATTTTGCACACTTATCTAATATATAAAATTCTCGTGTCACAGTTTTCGTTGCCATACTCCTCCGAAACGGCTTGACCGATTTTGATGAAATTTTTTGTGCTTATCCGGTATCTATGAGAATCGGCCAACATTTATTTTTCATCCCCCTAAATGTTAGGGGTAGTCCACCCCTAAATTTTATTTTTTAGACAAAATTTTTAATTTCTATTTTTTTATGATACAACATACAAAAATACATACAACCCTAGATTTTCAACCCTCTACGATCAACCCCTATTTTTTACCGGGCAGGACGACGTCTGCCGGGACAGCTAGTAGTTTATATAGAGAAGAAACGAGGAATGCTATAATATATTTTTTAAATTATGCATAAAAAAAATATTACGCACACTACCATGTATTCGACACACACACGCGCCTTGTAGCCTTGGCGACATCTGTGATTATAGAAATACAGTCTATGCCATTAATTATTATGGTTGAATTTGGAACACGGGCGACAACTAGTTTGTGATAATACAAAACCCAGCATTGAGGAAATTACGCGAAAAAACTAGTCAATATTACCAATAATAATCATTAATACATGTAAAGCGTTATTAATATTAATAATAATTAGTTTTTACACTTACTAGTAAAATAGACACAGAATTCCTAGCCCTCTAATTACATGGTTTTTTTTAAATTATTCGTCTTATATCAAGAGAAGCTTCTATCGCAGTTTTGCATCGCTTTCTGCGTCGGTCTGTTTGTATATCCACAAATTCCTAAACAACGCAACAGATTTTTAAGTAGTTTAAGGAAGATATATATACCTACTCGCTTTTGCCTGAGGCTTCGCTCGCGATATACAAAAACCTAATTAAGTGTTGTATATAAGTTGAATAGAGCTATCCTTCAGAGTTTGATCCACGGCGTACCAGCGGGGAAACTTAGTAAATGATTAATGTCTCTAAATTACTCTACATTACTTTCAGTATTATTTATACAAAAAGAACCATAATTTGTGACAGCCAACATATATCGTCAGTTGACAATTTTGGCATTTTGTATACATGTCCCAGTGTTGACCACAAATTGTGATCACAGTACGCAGCGGTATGTGTCACGGATGTCCGGTGTCTGTCAATCTTGGACCGTTTCTGTTTAGGTGTCGGTTTTGTGTTTGCACCCTACTCTTGTTTATTATTAGGGACGCTCTTCGCATTCACGTTGTTGTTCATATGATTATATATCACATACGGTATGCGTAGTAATAGTATTTTTGTTCTTCATTAGATAAAGAACGGGCAAAGATTCCAAACCATACATCTTTGTCATTTACATTCGATTCTCCTGTAGATTTCATGTTGGTAGAAAGATAATTTCCTAATGCAAGGCCTAATCACATCGACGCTTCCATAACCTAGTAATCGAAATAAAAATGTTACATCAAATTTAGCATGACTTGGGATCTAAACGTTATACGTGCAGGAACGGAGAAGTAATACAATGTCCTGCGGCCGGGCGGTCCGTCGTAAGAGGCCAAAGAAACCTACAGCCAGGTGGCAGGGTATTTACTCGATTGGATGGCGACCACCCCTGATCTACGGTATACCACCATAACAACCTTGTGTTGTATTCTGGCATTAGTGAACACGTCCCAGTCTCTCCCTCAAGTGAGCAGCAACGTATTTGTAGCACCTTTGGTGTTGCAAATGTCCATAAGCGATGGTAACCGCTTTGCGTCAAGTGGGCCGTCTGCCTGTCTGCTGAACTCTATGTATGGAGTTTTTTCAACTTTTCCTTACTTATGAAAAAAAAGCCTCATGAAATTTTTATTGCACGGAACTTTTCTAACTTTTTATTTTGTAAATCTCGAGTTTTTGGAATACTACATGGTCGATCTGTTTTCGTCATAATAGTCAATTTAATATTTTATTCTACAGAACACGTATGTATATATCGAGCCTTTACCTACTTTTACTCGTAAGCGATATTTGGACCTTAGTATATTTCTTGTTGCAAATGGCATTTTAAACTATTATTTTGATTTGTATATCGTAGTGAAAGTTTTGCTATGGCAGAAGAAGCATGAAAGTAGCATAAATGCAGTTGAAATGAGAGCTTTGAAAAGTATGTAAGGTAAGATAAGGGAGCGTTGTGGATTAAAAGAAGATATAGTGACAAGAGTTGAAAAAGGAATGTTAAGGTGGTTGTGGCATGTAGAGAGAATGGATAAAAGCAGAATCACAAAGCAAATGTATGACAGTAATATGACTGGTAGAGTCGGTGCCGGTAGACCGAGACGTACTCACCACGTTCAAATTGAAGATATTTTGAAGAGAGGTCGGATAAAAAATAGTTTAAATAAACGTGTAAATATAAAAAGATGAATGAAAATTGGTGAAGCAAAAAGTGTTTGTCAGGATCGTAGCAGGCGGAGATCCATCAGCTCTGCCTACCCCAATGGGAAACAGGCGTGACAATATATATGTATGTATGTGTATTTTGATTTCAGACTTTTAGTTTTAGCAAGATTAGACCCAACTGCATCAAAACCGGAAAGCATTAAAACAAATATTTAGGTTCAAATGTCGCTTACGATAAAATTGCAGTAAAGGTATTAATATATTATATCAAAGTAACCGCGACCTAATCGAAGTTGACTCTATTAGACGTTGGACTATTTTTGATGAGGAGAATTCAGCTTAGGTGCCCACCGCAGGGTAAAAGCGGTTGGGGTCTGTCTGCGTGACTGTCCCTAATGACAGGGCTACAGAATAGCAGATTAAAGACCAACGTTGCGTGCCCTTGTCGAAATATCGGTTTCTCCCGACACAATAGCCTCTCACAATCATCCCACTATTTACTACCGAACTATATATAACTATATATCGCGCTATGTAACCGAGAAGTACCACACGCCACCATTTCCATCAGATGATAACTTAGTTTATGTACAGTACAGCACGCTACGATTTCCCGTAAAGGGAATTATATAAAACTAGTGGTCGCTCAGTGGTCGAAATTCGACCATAATTAATTTAAAATATAAGTTTGAACATTAACATTAAGGTTTTGTTGTAAAGACTTCTATGAGAAATACTTCTATTTTTCTTTCCAGCTAGGATTCGAACCAGCGCCTTTTGACCATGCTTATGTATAAATACAACTGTTACATGCCGACAAAGGTAAACGTACACCTGCCTGTCGTAAAGCGCAGCTTATGACCTTCCCGCATCGAGTAGTTCTTTTGTTTACTATGACTTTAGAATTTGTAATTAAGAAAAACATTTTATTTTTATTGTACTTGTTATATGGCCGGCATTAGTGTCGAACTAATTCTTGATGTTATTGTGTTACGTCGAAGCTTGCCAGGTATGGCATCGGTGCATTATAAAGCAATGTCCCAATGCGGAGATTACATTGGATGAGCGACGTAGTGACGGACTTAGCACGTGTTATTGAATCGTGCAGTGTGTACTGGTTGTATCCAGTCATATTTGTACCTCTTTTATACGTCTTTGTACAGTTCTAATAAAGTCTATAGTAATTCCAACGGCATTTTAATTCGAGTCCTGTGTAGCTCGTAACACAACGAATACTTCCTCTGGAAACTTATTAATATCTGCCTTGGAATATTTCGTTGAAAACTTCAACAGTATAACATATTTTTTTATCCCAGATACCTATAAAGGAGATTTCCCATGGGATAAGGTTGCCAAGTTTAAGTGGATATAGCCGCAGTAAACTTTAGTAAGTAGCACACACGCGCAACAACGGCTAGGGCAATATTACTTTTTGTGCGCGGTTCGCCAATACAGCGTAAACTCTATATAACGACTGTTAGGGACTGCGCATTTTATGGCGTTATACAGAGTTGTCGTTAAATGGAGATAAGTCTGTTCTTTTTGTCTGACGTCTTTTGCTGCACCAGTAATTTCGTTGTATTTTTTTACTTATTTTTGCATAAAGTACTTAGAAATTATGTTACTTAGGAATTTGTTAGAAATTTCGGTATGCAAGATGCCGACAGTCGAGTTTATGCCGGGCTAGGATAATAAAACGATAAAAGAAAGTACACACTTGCGCATTTTTACTAAGTTGGACAACTTAAAAGGAAATTTTATTACTTATTTGTAATTATGTTATATTAGTTTATTATTATTTTGTATTTTTCTTTAATTTAATATCCGTGCAGGAACGGAGAAAGAATACAATTTCCTGCGGCCCGGCGGCCTGTCGTAAGAGGCGACAAAACAACCCACAGCCAGGTGGTAGGGCATTTGCCCGACTGGATGGCGACCACTCCTGGTCTACAGTATGCCGCCATAACAACCTTGTGTTGTGTTCCGGCATTAGTGACCAGGTTCCAGGCTCCCTAAAGAGAGCAGCGGCGCATTCGTAGCACCTTTGGTGTTGCAAATGTCCATAGGCGATGGTAACCGCTGTCCATCAAGTGGGCCGTCTGCCTGTCTGCTGATCTGCTGCAATAAAAAAAAATAAAAAAAATCGTATTTAATTACGATTGAATTAGTTTTAATTTAGTTAAACCACCAAATATATTTTTTTTTAATGCCTCCTTGGTCACCGGGTTGCCATTGTTCTAATGGAAATGTATTTATTAAACGTCTAGGTTTAAATTGTGGTTAAAGAGTTTCATTCATTCAAAGTAAAATGATATGAATCTAGTGGATTATTACTAAGCTTATGAAACTACAACTTTTGGTGAGTCTATAAAAAGCGTTTCAGTTGATTCGACTTGGTCCGCTTCCCTATTCTGCAGTGGCGAAAAACACCAGTTCCTTATGATATTAGCTTGGAACTCTAAAACAATCGTCGAGCTAATATTACAAAAACAATTCACGTTTGTAGATTTTTTAAACCTTAATTTACGTGACAAAGTGATGAAACGTACAGTGCCTAGAGTCGCATTCAACTTTATTATTAACGGTTAATTATATTAAAATTCGTGGAGATCAATGGCCGTCGTTTTTCGCATTACTTTTTATCGCGGCACTAATTCATTAATTGGACGAGTGCCAGTGGAGGAAAAACGCTGCGACATCTCATTGATGGAGTGGATTCGTGTTATGGATGGAAAACCTATACCAATATGTTGTACTTTGTTTGCGATTAACACAAACTTTTCATTCATAACAACTTAATTTCATGACTACATATAATTACTATAAATCATACATCTCGCCTTACACATATCTAATATACAATATCTAATATTTCTCTATAAATTTAATATTGTTACATACTGACAAAGACCGCACACCTGCATCTTGTAAAAACGAATTCTTTTATTTACTTCGTGTTTAAACTTTAAAAACATCTATTGTTATCGTACTTATTTTATGGCCGCCATTAGTGTCGGATAATCCTTGTTTTTATTATGAAGAGTGTGGAAGGACCAGACATATTGTGCCAACCCCAATTAATTGGGATATGGTGAAAGGAAATTGAGAATCCTTCTTTTATTGCATTGCGTCGAAGCTTGCTAGATGTGCGGATTAACGCGGCCCCTTTGTCGGTATTATACAGTTTATTATAAAACAATGCCCGAACGCAGGCGTGGGGCAGTCAAGCGACGACTACGAGACGAGTATGACGTATGTAGTACTTTCGATTAGCGATATAGTGACGGACTTTGCGCGTGTTGAATTGCATTGAATCGTGCAGTGTGAACTGGTTGCATCCAGTTTTATTTGCACCTGTTTTATATGTGTGTACAGTTCTAATAAAGTCTGTAGTAACTCCAACGGCATTTATTTTTATTCGAGTCCTGCAGCTCGTAACAATACTAACGAAATAGTATAGTTATGTATTTATTACTAAAATGTAAGTAATCGTACAATAGTTACAAAATTACATATTATTGTATGTAATTTTATATAGAATCGCTCTTAAGAAAGCTTCACAAATAATAAATGACAAACATAATTTTCTGTAATTAATTATAACTTCAATAATTATAACCAGGGTTTATTTCGTAGAATCGCAAAAATTAATTTTATTATTTATATAAACATAAAACAGCACTGTTAACTTGGGAGTGTACAGTCCTTGGAAACATGGGATAGGGATTCTTAAACTTGGCAAATTAAGGCACCTACTTTTAGGGAGCAATAGGGCAGAAACGGGATTGAATAACAATATCTTTCCACTCTTAATATAAAAATGTAATATGACTGCTTCGGTGGTCGAGAGAGCTAAGCGTTTTCCGGCTGACCTTACTACAACGCAGAGGCTCCGGGATCGATACCTGGCATATTAAATTTAGTAATAAACTGTCAGTATTTGTACGAAGCAAGTACTTACATTTTCCCGACTTAGCGTGTAGCTGAACTTGCGGGAATTTACTATCATTCGAACTTCGCTCATCAAGGCAGCGTACGCGCCTGCTCACCTGCGCATATCGAGGCATCTCCATCCATATCAAGGGAAGAAATAAATCTAATAAATACATACATATATAACTTCACCCCAGGTCCCTTGCGGGGTAGGCACGAACAACAGAGCGCCACACAGGCCCATTCTTACACACCTCACTTGCTTCTTTGACATTCATAGCTCTTGTCATGCACGCTCGTCTGTTATTAAGGCTCCTAACATCACCTTCTGCTAACACATGATCAATTTGATCATGGAAGGTGTGTCGTGGCCTTCCGCTACTTCTGCATCCATCCACTTTTGCATTGTATATCTGTTTAGTCATTCTTTCATCATACATTCTTTAAATAGAGTGTGTAATTTCGATCAAGGATCCTAGATACTTTTATGGTCCTTCGAGCCGGACACTTGGCTCTCACCTAGGAGACTCGGGTTCCATTCCCGGTATCGAAACCAGTGGATTAAAAGTACGAATAATTTCCTGAGACGGTTTTGTACAGTTTTTCTATTTATTTTCTCACCAGCTATGCGTGTATATTTGCTCATTTCAATATCAAGTATTCGGTTTTAAAGATAATAAATTAGGCAAATGCTTTACAGTTTGCGCACAGTGAGGGGTTCCATTGAAGTGACATATGTTGGATGTTTTTATATATTTCGTATTTCGAAAAGTATTTTAATTGAACACCGTATCTCGTCGGCATTTTATTTAAGTAATGTGTGGCAAGTTATTCGCTACTAAAGTTACAAAAATCGTGAGTTCCTGGCAGTAGATTTATTCGTGCAGGAACGCAGCAAGAATACAATTTCCAGCGGCCGGGCGGCCTGTCCTAAGAGGCGACAAAACAACCCACAGAAAGGTGGTAAGGTATTTAGCCGTCTAGATGGCTACCACTCCTGGTCTGGAGTATGCGGTTATAACAACCTTGAGCTGTTTTACGGTATTAGTGGCAAGGTTCCAGTCTCCCCTTAAGAAAACATACATACATACATAACTTCACGCCAGGTCCCTTGCGGGGTAGGCACGAACAACAGAGCGCCATTTAGGCTTATTCTTACACACCTCACTTGCTTAAGAAAACAGTAGCGCATTTGTAGCACCTTTCTGTTGTAAATGTCCATAGTTGATAGTAACTGCTTTCCATCAGGTGGGTCATCTGTCTGCCCTGTTTAGTGAACTCGTGCAATAAAGAAATAGTTTATAAAACTTATAAAATCAACCCGTTCTTTTGTCAGCCTATAAACTTTGATTACGAAAATACTATGTTTGTATTATTTGTGTCAAAATTATCATAAAAATATACTATGTCAGTGTTGAAAGATGAATGTTATGTCTTTGAGACAATTTTTTCTTCTATTAATATTGTTACGATTTTGAAATTTCATGGAATTTCTCGATATAATTTTGAGATGAATGAGACTGGAGAGCTGGTATTGGCTAACTAGTTGGATTTCGCCATCAGCTTATAGTTTTGTGGCTTGACGCACATGCACTGATATTCCAGCGAAGTGATTTCGAGAATACAAAACAAAAAGAAATCTAGCAAAAAAGAAACCGGCTTCAAGAGTAACTGAGAAGCAAATAAGCTTTTTAAAAAAGGTTTTTAAATAGAAGCTTTTGAGATCCTGGATATCATGAAAAACTGCTAAAAACAATGTATACAATATTTAATATAATATATCTTATCTATATTATAATATAGTGGTAGCGTAATGGCTAGCGCACGCGTCCCTAACTCAAAGGACATAGGTTCAATCCTGGCCGGAACGCATGCACCACTTGGCACTTTTCTAACCTAATGTGCACTTTGCTACCATTACCACATATTACGCTTACAACGGTGAAGGAAAACATCGTGACGCAACCTGCACATCGAGATAACCGATATGCCAAATGTGCCAAGTCGCCTTGAACAAGCGTGGCGGGTATACTGTCCATTCCCCCTATAATGGGAGGCCCGAGATCAGGAGTGGGACTTTTATGGGTTCTCATTATATATTATATTATAATAATATATCTGTAGAGATTGTACTTTATTGACTTCAGAAAAACGAGAAAAGTTCAGGGAGGGTAATGCTCACGAGCAGATTCCGAAAATTACATTTCCAGAATCTTTGGCTGAATAACTGCTAGAAGATCACGTGATAAGCACTGAACAGAATTAAATGAAAACCAACATAGAGGTAGCTTATGTCCCGACCGGCTTATGTACCCATAAAAATTACACGATTCCGAAACTATTTTGACTAAAAATAATGCATACGTATTTTTGATGCTGCTTTATTTTATGTAAAAATGAAGAAATAAAATATTCAAATAGTAGTTAGTAGCAGCTAAGACAAATAAAACGAGCCCATGGTCAATCTTGTTTAGTACAGGAGTTCCTATGGCCACCTTCCGACTCCATCATCAGATCAGCTCCACGGCTCCACATATTATTCAATTATCACATGATATACATGTGTGTGCAAAATTTCAGCTCAATCGGGAACCGGGAAGTTCATTGAATTTAACTTGCAAGATTCCATCCGAACTTATATACATCCATTGCAAGTTAAATAAAAGCTCGTAAAAATAAATCTTTTCTACAGCATATATGGACTCCTTTATTGAAATCAGAAATCTTTTATTCATAACATGTTATAATACGTCAATTTGAATAATATATTCATAATAATTGTCTCAATTAACATAGGTCATAAATTCTTCGAAGTCGTGGTAGCGTAATGGCAAGCGCATGCGTCCCAAACCAATGGTTACGGGCTCGAATCCTGGCTGGAACGCATGTACCCCTTAGGCAGTTTTCTGACCTAATATACATATTGTTAAAATTACCGTGCTAATAACGAAATAAGAAAAGTATTGTGATGAAACATGCACATCGAGAAAACCGATGTGTCAAACCGCCCACGCCGCATTACACAAGCGTGGCGGGTATACTGTCCGTTCTCCAACAGTGGGAAGTTTATAGGCTGTTATTATTGGAACGAAGTTCCTTATCGCGCGTTGCGAAAGGGGACTAGACGGAAAAAATTAAGACCAAAAGTTGTAACGACACTTTTTGTTATTGTAAGCCGTGCGGCGTGCGCGTGTTTCTCTGTCTGTCTCTCTCTCTCTCTCTCATTATATATATATTACGTATGATAACACCTTTATTCTTTTTGGTATTCTATTGTACATCAACGGTGCCATGACAAGAATCAATCTGCCTTATTTGTTTTTTCTTTATTCCGCGTACAACAATGATCTCGCGAGAACTTCCCGCCGAGGTTTTGCCTCTGCGCTACAACATGGGGTTGTTTTAGAAGGGCGTTATAAAATTGGGTAGACGCCGGCAACGCGTTGGGAACGCTGGTGTTGCAAACGTCCATAGGCAACGTTAACCAACTTCCATCAAGTGGGCCGGCCGCCTTTTTGCCTGCTACAGGCAATAAAAATAATGTTTTAAATGTCTCCTGTCATTCCTATGCCGAGTATGCGTAGGCACGTATTGTTAGTACAAATGTGTGTACAGTATGATTGTATTGATCCACAGCCCGTGGTCAAGGAGGGTTACCTGATGAAGCAAACGCGCAGCTTCCAGCGATGGCAGCGTCGGTACTTCAAGCTTCGTGGGCGGTCGCTCTACTACGCGAAGGAGAAAGACGTGAGTTTTTTTAGAGATATTTATATGTAATTAGGGGCCGATCAGTGATAGAGATTCGACTGTAATGGTACATTATTATAAAGTGCGAGCTGTTCCATCCCTAAACCGCAACCTAAAATACTGATGGGATGCTTCCTCAGCATCCCGTACTTCTCATCTGACTGCACCTCACAGCTCGATTCAGTTCAGATCGCACCACCTCTAGAGACAGACTTATAGGGTAAACTCCATGTAACGTCACTCGATATAACGACAGTCTCCCTTAAGCGTCGAGATCGTTTGGCTTTGGTTGGTTTAGCTTGTCTTCCATACAATGATACACTCTTTATAGCATTACAGCCACTCTCAATAACGACAACAATCAACTAAAAAAAATATCTTTTAAGTTGCCAAAATTAGTGAAAGCTGTGTACGTTTTTTTATCGCTTTATTATCCTATTTCGAAATTTCTAAGTGCTTCCATTGCCAAAAAGATGCCTCGATATCGTAAGTTATGAATAAAATAAGTAAAAAATACAACGAAACTATATAACATAACGACAACTTTATATAACGCTATAACTGCACAGCTATGCTCATTCCCTTCAGTGTTGCTATATAGAGTTTACACTGTATTTTTTATATCCTATATAATTAATTCTTTAAAAACTCTGGAGGAAAGATGTTTGGCGATTTGATACGACACGACACGTAAAATTTTTAAGATTAAATAAGTACAGAATATAATTCAAGTTTGACTAATAAGTTTTGTTTTTAAAACGTCCTCCGACGGCCATCTCACATAACTCGCTTTGGAATATGAATTATAAACAGAACGTTATGAAATGTAACAAATCTTAATTCTTTTAACGGTTTGTGATTTGAGCATTTCGTCGTGTGACAGCTCAATTTCCCAAACTGACACAACTGGAACGCCCCTGGGCGTATTTTGAAACATTTCAACCGACTTGTTTTTCGCGTATTGAGTATGTTGTTAATATTATATAATATAAGGTTCGGTAGCCAAGTTTTTATTCGTCACAGTATAACTAACAGGAATTTCCACCTGATGGAAAGTGGTTATTGTTATTTTTTATTGCCAAAAGCTGGCAAAAGCCGCGTACTCCCCTACGAGCCGTTAGCGTTGCAGTTATGTTCGCTTCAATCCCTTTGTCCCTCATCATAAATCCTTTCGTCTGTTGTTTGCATTTCGTTAAAAACTCCTAAAAACCGTTAACCTTACAAGTTGAAAATTCCAAGAAATAGTGCGGTAATTGGGACTGAAATTGTTCTGTTTGAATTGCAATCCAAGAGAATAATGCCGATGGCATTTTGCCTTCTAATCCCACAAATTCGTAACAATACTATTAACTTTCATGGCCCAGGTGACAAGCAGACATGCACGTAAGTGAACCGACGTTGTCGGAGGTACGCACTTGCCTTACATGCTTTATATTTCTCAGAAACAACATTGTGTGGTCGGGTAATATACTGTAGACAAAGCCCCTCCAGCATCTATGGGACGGCGGAGTCTTCACCCCTGTTGACGAAGTGAGTTTGCTCTGGTTCCCGGGACACTCTTAAGCACTGGTGCGCTAGGATCAGCGTTGGCGTAACTACGTTCTAAGTCGCACGCTTTTCCTACCATGAGCGCGGGGCACATGGGAGGAGGGTGGTTTTAGTGGAGTATTAAGTATTCGAGTCTCCACACAAGCCTTCGATTGACTCTGGTGGCTATTCATGGCTTCTCTCATCGCTTTGGTCTAATTCCTAGAAAGAACCCGGTAGTGTGCGAAATGCATTTCCTCCGCCTTAAGAAAAACAAAACTGTAGACTAACCAATCCCTACGTACTGTTATTAAATTGTATCATCAGCATGTTTATTTTGTGATATTCATTTGTAAACCAATTTATCATTGACAGTCGCCCGCTGTCGCGGTTATACATGCATGTTCAAAATGTTCATGTTTCACTTACAAAAGGACCCAACACGAGCCACCATCCTAACAGTAGGATCATCGCGAAAGCAAAATGTCTAACATGCCAAAATACATCATTCCAAGACTGAATATTTAGCTACCCCGCGAAATTCAGTGCAGGGGGCGGGACTACAGTATACCATCACTGGAAGAGCCTTGAAATGATTGCACTAACAATTCAAATTATATTGCTGTCTCTGGCCGTCGTGTAGAGTTTCTATCGTGTGCGTAAGAGATAGATATAAGTCGTTAGGGCCTTTAACGGATAATGCTTCTATTCTAATGATTTTATTAATTACTAGTTGTCCGGTTCTTCGTTCAGCGCGGGACTTTGACGTTATATCCATATCTACTGAACCGTGTAAGATATTGAAATGTAATGAAATTTAAAATTCTAGTTTGGCGCTAGCATATAAAATACTTCAGATAAAATTGGGTTTTGAATCTAATATTTTTATTGAAGTATGATCAACCGTTTTGAAGCATATCAAACAGAGGCATAAATTATAAAAACGGATATTCATGGTTAGGGATTCGGCTAAATAGCAGTTTTCCATTCAAGTTTCTTTTTATAGAAAGGAGATTATTTTCGTACAAAAAGAGGCATCACAATGTTGAATGCTTTGAAGAAGTATAATGAAACCTCCTTGAAATGACTTCATGTCGAAATAACCTCATGCCGTAGCACGAAGTAAAAAAACTAAACCAATCAGAACCATTTCACATTGTTTTAATGTACGAACATCCATTGAATCTATAACAACGTGTACACCTGGCCGAGACGGCTGGGCGCCCTCTTACTCCGAGACTGAAATTCAGTAGCGCTCCGAGCGCTGAACAACACAGGCGTACACTACGCCGGTCTCTCTAATAAAAAATCGTATGATCTAAAACCAAGATTATTAATGAAAACCTTTCTATAGAACTATTCTTTCGCAATAATCAATGCCTTACATCCTTCTACTATTAGTCTAGGACTTGTTGTTGGTGTTTATCCTGTGAGTGTGTTCAATATTTCGTGCTGACCTGATTTTTATTTTGATACTCTTGCACGGTTTTTTTTCGAGTACGGTTTGCTGAACTTCTCTTTTGGTAAGTACAAAATTGCGCTTTAATGCCCCTGCTAAACCTGGGTTAATATTAGTGTCAATTACTGTGTCCAATTATATTTATAGCGTTAAAAACATCGTCGCTAACGATTGGCTACATACATTGGTGTACTACATATATGAATTATTTTTTAATATTTAACGTCATTAATACTGTCGCAACTCAAATAACATATTAAACCAGGTGTAGCAGAGATAACTACTTTTGGTGTTGGCGGTTGTAGATTTAACCGTAGCTTGAAAACCGGATGAAGTTTGAACCGGTTATAACCTAAGTACACAGGCTTTTCTTTTCGGAGTTCTTCTACTTTTAACCTCAATTAGAATTGTAATAGCAACAAAAACTCGTCAAATAAACTTCGTTGAATAAATCCGTCGTTAACGGGTTTTGCCATGCACCTTCAAAGTGCAGCCGTGTGGTACTTACACAGTTTTCGATCGCATACAAACATATTCATATCAGAAACAGTTGTAATATGAAGTAATTATTTCGGAGTAAACCGGTTAGAAAAAAGTTTCATTGATATTTCTTTTAAATCTTGAACCAGACTGACGTAGCTGAAGAAAACCGATTATAAGCTTTATGGATTTCACACGATAATTACAGATTTTTAAAACACATTTGTTTTAATAACGGTTGTAATACACATATATAGAACATAATTCCCGCTGAATTTACCGGTTAGTGAAAGTTTGAGTAATATTCTTTTTAAAGTTTCGCCTCGAACGAAATAGTTGTATAAAACCAATTACAAGCTTATAAAAGCGGCTAATGTTAGACCTTTTAGAAATCTTGGATTTTACACACATACATACATAACTTCACGCCAGGTCCCTTGCGGGGTAGGCACGAACAACAGAGTGCCATACAGGTTTATTCTTACACACCTCACTTGCTTCCTTGACATTGTGGTTGAGCGGGCTATGCCTTTGCCGGCCTACCTCACTGCAACCCAGAGGCTCCTCCGGGTTCGATTCCCGGTATAGTAAATTTCGGAAACGTATTTTCTCCGTTATTTACCATGGTCTGGGTGTCTGGGATCGGCCCAAGAGTGGTCCGTTGTATATTACCCATAACACAAGCGTAACTTGCTTAACTTGGGGATATACAATGTGTGTGTTTGTCTGCCGATTATTATGTATATTATTATTTATATCCGAAACGGTCATCTTAATATAATTACGTGTCACGTTGTTTGTCCGCGATGGACTCCTAAACTACTTAACCGATTGTAATCAAATTTGCACACCGTGTGCAGTTTGATCCAACTTGAAAGATATGATACTTTTTATACCGTTGAAACTGGTAGGTGGCGCTGAGATCGGGTTCTAGAATCCTCCTAACCACCGGGAGCGATTTTGGTGATTTTGATTTTGTGTCATGAAACAAAGTCTTTTGGGGATTCAGAAAATATGGCGATACGAAATTCACCGGGTCAGCTAGTAATAACTATATATAGAACGTAATTATCACTGAATACATCGGTTAATGGAAATTTAAATAACACTCTTTTTAAAGTTAACACTTCGAGCGAAATAGTTGAATAAAACCAATTATAACCGTAAAGAGAGGTTATTTTTAGACCGTTTCAAAACCTTGTATTTCACATGATTTTTACAGTATTTAAAAGGTCTCGCTTGTGTAATCTTTTGATTAGTATCCCATGAAAACGATTTTAAGTTATATATAATTTATGTTTTTATTATTAAAAAGTAAGTAGTTCGTACTATATGTTACGTATACCGCCATCGCCATTATCATCTCAATTAATTCCTGGGGTTGTCTGGAAGAGATGGCTTGTTAACGATAAGATAACTGTGCAGGAACGGAGAAAGAATATAATTTCTTGCGACCGAGCGGCCTGTCATAAGAGGCGACAAAACCACCCACAGCCAGGTGGTAGGGCATTTCCCCGACTGGATGGCTACCACCCCTGGTATAAAGTATTTCGCCATAACAACCTGGAGTTGTGTTCCGGCATTAGTGACCAGGTTCCATTCTCCCTTAAGAGAGCAGCAGCGCATTTATTCGTTTGCCTGTCTGCTGAACTCCTGCAATAAAAAATAAATAAAAAAAAGACCGCCTTT
Organism: Dendrolimus punctatus; assembly: GCA_012273795.1. NCBI lineage: Eukaryota > Metazoa > Arthropoda > Insecta > Lepidoptera > Lasiocampidae > Dendrolimus > Dendrolimus punctatus. The sequence goes on from CM022531.1 coordinate 11,150,267, forward strand.
TGTACATAACTAGATATTTTTATTATTATTATTTTATTGCAGGAGTTCAGCACACAGACGGCCCACTTGATGGAAAGCGGTTACCATCGCCTATGGGCATTTGCAACACCAAAGGTGCTACAAATGTGCTGCTGGATGTGAAATTTTAGTCCTTAAGTTAATTTTTGTATTTGTGAATTTGTGTATGTATAATCAAGTGTTATCTAGCTATCTATGTTGTCAGGGATTGGTAATTGAATCGGCTGATTTTGAAAAATAGACACAATAAAACTATGTTTTAAAGGTTTTAAGCGCGATAATTTATTTGAATTTCGTTATTAAAAATCAAATTAATTACCGCGCTTAAAACCGTTAAAACGTAGTTTTATTATGTATACAAGTCGTGAAAACTTAAGTAAATGAAATAAACACAGCTGTATTAACATACCAAACCATAATGGACCTTGTTTGAATCAATTTTTATAAAGGAACTAGCTTCTGCCGGCGACTTCGTTCGCGTGGAATAGTTTAAAAATAAAGTAAGTTAAAAAATCCTCGCGATTTTGAAACATTCTTCATTAGTGCTTCGCTCCTATTGATCTTAGCGTGATGATATCTAACCTTCCCCGATAAATGGGCTATCTAACACCGAAAGATTTTTTAAATCAGACCAGAAGTTTCTGAGATTAGCGCGTTCAAGCAAACAAACAAAGAAAAAAATTTATTAGCTTTATATATAATATAAAACTCTCTTACCGACACCATACCCTGTCAAATCTCCGCTTCTATTGTGTTACGTTGCAGAGAAATTACTTTCAGTCTGTTATAAGCTGTTTAAGTAATCAAAGCTTTTTTAACTATCCCACGGGAACTCTTTAATATTTCGGGATCAAACGTTATATGTTGACCAGGAATATAAACCATACAAAATTTCATGTAAATCGGTCCAGTCGTTTTGGAGATTAGCCGGTACAAATAGACAGACAAACAAAAAAATTGAAAAAAAACAAAATTAGTTCTATTTCACTTCTTACATCCCCCTGACTCGATTTTTAGCATTTTTTTCATTGTACAGAAATTTGACCTCACAATTTTATTATATAGATGACAGACCGCATACCAAGGGGAAAGGTTTACAAATTGCTACAAATTTTGAATTGAATGTTAGTACGAGGCAAAAGTCAAGTGCTCCATTATTAGTCAAATAATAGCTTCCTGGACGAGGGTCAGTATCTAACGTACTTTTTGTGAGAACCCAAAACTTCGTATTCCCAAGGGGGTGAACTGGGTTAACATAGTTTGTATATAAAATAAGTTTTCTATCGGCTGGACCTTTTTGGTTTCTGGTAAATTGTCGGCGCTGGTTAAGATAGAACCTTTATTTTATATTTACGTCATATATGTGTATCAGCGTTGCCAGACGATTTTTAAAACCAAACTTAAATGTCCCGCGCGGGACAGGACTAGCCCCGCTTTCGGGGATAACTCGATGGTGCGTGCAGCGTGCTGAGGAAGCGAATTTACTCATCCCGTTTAATCTACAGCAGTCTTGTGAAGAGTTTTTCATCTTTATTAAAGAGAGAAAGGATACCTTAAAAGACGTTTAATCTTGACAGAAATAGCATGAATTTTTCTAAAATAAAAGTAAGCCTAAGTTACTCCTTATTACATCAGCTACCTGCCAATAAAAGTCCCGTCAAAATCGGTCCAGTCATTTCAGAGATTAGTCGGAACTAACACTACACTACACTAACAGACAGACACACAAAAATTTTAAAAATTATTCTACTCAACTCCGTTGGCTCAACGACCCAAAGTGAGTCCTGGCCTCCGAGACGAGAGCACGCCATTTCCCTCTGTCCTGCGCAGTGTCCTGCCAATTGTGGGCTTGTAGCCAGGTCAGCTTCCACTGTATCCCTCCAGCGATACTTGGGACGACCAACCGGGCGCCGACTGATTGGTTGTCCCAAGTATGCTTTCTTCACTCCCCGATCCTCTTCTATCCGCAAAAAAATATTACTTATTATTTCTCCAATTTTATTTATACTAGCGGCCCCAGCAGACGTTGTCCTGCTCTGAAAAAATATGACCCGATCCCAGCGCCACCTACCGGTTCCAATTGTGGATTTAAACCATCCGGGGACCCACTCAAACACACAAAAACAAAATCGCTCCCCGTTGTTAAGAGGATTCTAGAACCCAATCTCAGCGCCACCTACCGGTTCCAACGGTATAAAAACTATCACATCTTTCAAGTTGGATCAAACTGCACACGGTGTGCAAATTTGATTAAAGTCGGTTGAGTAGTTTAGGAGTCCATCGCGGACAAACATCGTGACACGAGATTTATATATATCAGATGTATAGATTTACAATTGGATTATTTAAGAAGCTAACTTGCGAAACTGGCGCGATAAAGCTTTATCATTGTTTGGACAGAAATTTCTCCTATTATTTCCCATGATGTCTCCCTAAGTTCGCTGTTATACAACAAAATGTATAGAAATTTATCTAAATACTGCCCTTACTTCATTGAAAATTAAAAATCTCGCTGAACATTTATCATGTAGTGGATACACTTTCGACGTTCCTTATTGTAGATATTTTTGTATTCTTTACTTTGCTTAATATACAATGATCCTGGTTTCCAACTCAATTATTCGCTTACACATGAAGGACTATTTAGAAACTTTCGCAGTAAAATGTAATTTCTTCATTAACTAAAGTAGATTCAAGTTCAAGGCCAATCTTTCGGCATTAGATCAACCTTACTCTATGTGTCTGCCATCTGCTAACTGACATGGTGCTATTTGATCTGGGTTAAAGTTACAGGTATAAGCCGTTTCACGCAGATGTGGCGATGAGTGTAATGCGCATCTGAAATGCGACATTGTTAATGACCTTATATAATGATAGATAAGATATTGTTACGAGTGCGCAGGATTCGAATCAAAATGCCGTTGGAATTACTATAGAATTTATTAGAACTGTACAAACACGTACAACATAGGTACAAATATAACTAGACTCTACTAGTACAAACTGTACGATTCAATAACACGAGCAAAGTCCGTCACTATCTTATCAATATACACGCCTTGCTTGTATCGTAATCCTCGCTTGATTGCCCCACCCCTCCGTTCGGGCAATGTTTTATAGTAAACTGTATAATACAACAATCGACTGCGTGTACTGAGTTTTTCCAAGAAAACGTAATCTGCACACCTGGATAATAATTCCTGCGAACGCCCAACAAAGTCGAAAACAATAACAATAGGCTATTGTCTAATTGCAAATTTTAAACACAAAGTAAAAAAAATAATTCCTAACGTGACAAAGATAATGAACTGCGTTTTAAGACAGGCAGGTGTGCATTTCTTTGTCGGTATGTAAAAATATGTATATAATAAGGTGGCTATAATAACAGCCCATAAATGTTCCACTGCAGGGTTCGGGTCTCCCATTATAGGGGAACGGATAGTATACCCGCCAAGCTTGTCTGAGGCGGCTTGGCAAGTTTGACACATCGGTTATCTCGATATGCAGGTTGCATCACGATGTTTTCCTTCACCGTTGTTAGCACGTGGTAATTGTAACAATATGCACATTAGGTCAGAAAACTGCCTAAGTGGTGCATTCGTTCCGGCCAGGATTCGAACCCGCGAACTTTGAGTTTGAGACACGTGCACTAGCAAGACTTCAATGTCGCCATTCGTAGACATCTATGACGTTATTTGTAATGCTTTAAATAAGACGCATTCGGCCACAGCCTAAATCACACTAAGGCAGATGAAGCCCCAGCTTAACGGAGATGAATTGTCTGTGGTGGTTATCTGGAGTGCGGTAAATTTTTTTTATAAAAATTCATATCCGGAGTGCCTTCAGTCATAATTGGATCTTTCATTAAATTAATGAAATTTACGAAATTAGAAAAGGAACTAATTAAGACTTTCAATTAGGATTTATGTTTATATAATACACAAGGATTATGCCCGCGAATTCGTTCACCACCTAATCAATATTACATATTATACAAGACTAGCTTCTGCCCGCGACCTCATTCCGGTGGAATAGTTTCAAAAATAAAGTAAATTAATAAATCCCCGCGATTTTGAAACATTCTTCATTAGTGCTCCGCTCCTATTGGTCTTAGCGTGATGGTATATAGCCTATAACCTTCCTCGAGAAATGGGCTATCTAGCACTGATTTTTTTTTCAAATCAGACAATTAGTTCCTGAGATAAGCGCGTTCAAGCAAACAAACAAAGAAGAAAACTTATCAGCTTTATATATTATACTAGCTGTCCCGGCAGACGTCGTCCTGCCCGGTAAAAAATAGGAGTTGATCGTCGAGGGTTGAAAATCTAGGGTTGTATGTATTTTTGTATGTTGTATCATAAAAAAATAGAAATTAAAAATTTTGTCTAAAAAATAAAAAAAAATTTAGGGGTGGACTACCCCTAACATTTAGGGGGATGAAAAATAGATGTTGGCCGATTCTCATAGATACCGGATAAGCACAAAAAATTTCATCAAAATCGGTCAAGCCGTTTCGGAGGAGTATGGCAACGAAAACTGTGATACGAGAATTTTATATATTAGATATATAAGATAAAACTCTCTGACCGACACCACACCTTGTCAAAATCTCCGTGTCTATTATGTTACGTTGCAGAGAAATTACTTTCAGTCTGTTATAAGCTGTTTAAGTAATTAAAGTTTTTTAACTATCTCAAGGGAACTCTTTAATTTTTCGGGATCAAAAGTATCCTATATGTTGACCAGGGATATAAGCTACCATACAAATATTAATGTGAATCGGTCCAGTCATTTCGGAGATTAGCCGGTACAAACTGACAGACAAACAAAAAAATTGAAAAAAATCGAAATTAGTCTTACATCCCCCTGACTCGGTTTTTAGCATTTTTTTCATTGTACAGAAATTTGACCTCACAATTTTATTATATGTATAGAAGAATGGGTACATATGTCAAGGCAGATCAAAAAAAGTTGGATGGATTATTTGAAGGATGATATGAAGATTTGTCGTGTGACGGATGGTGTCAGAATAAAGGAGTGTGGAAGGAAAAGACACATTGTGCCGACCCCAATAAATTGGGATATGGTGGAAGAAAAGAGAGAGCAAGGCCAATGAACGGTCAGTGAGATATAGGAATCGGCCGTTAGTACAATGTACGGAACCGGCTGCGTTCCTAAACTATACAAGACTAAGTTTGCTATCCCTTAGTATTCTTCTGCCATACGCTCTTTGTAAATACAGAAAACTCTTCGCTATATAAATCTGTGTAGAATTAACAAGACATGTTTAAAAACTTTACTATCGCTAATATCTCATAAACGTTTTTAATAATACACCGTTATTACATATGTAATAGTGGAATTATTAACTGTTTACTATCATAACGCCTAATAACCATAAAACGTAATAATAAACTTGCGTGAGGGAATTACACCTATGGTTATATGGGTCGGTCGTAAAACTTCTATTATTAATAAACATTACTGTACCGTTATTTATTATTTAATGGCGAGTGAGAGTTTCAATCGAAGTTTATAGTACGCGGCAGATTCAGATGCCACGCCCTCAGGCGGAAATAAGTGGATGATGCTTGGATATTGACTCGTTTATACAGTACATCCTTTCCCAAAGTGGGCGATAACGCCCCCTTGTGGGCGCTGCAAGCCCAAAGGGGGGCGGTAAGAGACCCAGAAAAAGCAGACCAGGTGTAGCCCGTAAGAGTTAACTTGAGACCTTTAGCGCCGTTATGTACTACCTACTGTGCTTAGGTCTCAATTTAACTCTTGCGGGCTATAGTAAAAGTGTCGTTTAGGATGCATGTGTATTCTCCGCTAATATAGCTCACAATAATCAGTTAATTTAATTTGACGTTATTGTGGTTTTTAAGTAGGTGAAAAAATGAAGGCGCTAAAAAATAATTTATTCTCAAAGTGGGCAGTATTCAAAATAAGTTTGGGAACACTGCACTACGCAAATTATTGTGGTGCTGTTACACCTGTGATTAATGTTAAACGTTTAGGTTGTGACCGAATACTTTTTTCATTTTTTATTGCAGGAGTTCAGCAGACAAGCAGACGGCCCACTTGACTTTAAATGGTTACCATCGCCTATGGACATTTGCAACACCAAAGGTGCAACAAATGCGCTCCTGCTCTCTTAAGGGAGACTGGAACCTGGTCACTAATGCCGGAACACAACTCAAGGTTGTTATGGCGAAATACTCTAGACCAGGGGTGGTAGCCATCCAGTCGGGCAAATGCCCTACCACCTGGCGAATACGTCTTATTAAAACTCAAACTTAAAATATTTTAAAACAATTAGCCGTTATAGAGACTGCCGATAGAATGAAAACTTTGAAAAGTAAGGCCATATTGGCCTTACTCAAATCGGTTGTTAAATTTTAAGAAACTGCTCAGCAACTGATTAGTGAAAATCTTACCCATAAACTCCTCTTAAGGATTCTAGGTAATAAAGTAACGGCAAAAGACATTAAATCGGTGCCGCTACCGTAGCTAAAGTGCTATTGTTTAAAGGAAATGCTAAAAGTTTTATAAAATTAAACTATATAAAATCACTAGGGTATTATTAAATTACTTAATTAAGAGATGGCTAATCCTTTCTCAACGAGATTATTATAAGTAAGGCCCTTAGTATTAAAATTTGAAATTTCATAATGTTTAAATTAAAACGCTATTTCAACAATGCACAGTATATACATATTGAACTTTTCACTATGTCCACAGTACTAATGTTGCACAATACGTCAGCTGTATAGCTACAGACATACTGCTAAAAGTATGTCGGTGACGCGAACGCACGAGATTTCACCCTTCAAAAAAGCGTCTAACGTGCACAGCACATGGCCGCTGTGCGCGTGCCAGTCATGAGCATGTCGGCGACGCGAACCCATAGATTTTCCCCTGCCAAAAAGTGCCCAACGCGTTTAAGAAGTTTTCACTTCAAAAATCCCCAAAAGCTACGATTGAGTTTTTTTTTTATCACGTATAGGTTCGCGTTTGACCATTATCTCGCACGATTTGAGCGGAGATATGGTCTAAGATCGAGCACGCTTACCTAGAAGGTACCTATTCACATGAGACTTGAAGACACCCAGGTTGTAGGTTTCGGGAAAAACAGACTCCGGCAGTGTATTCCACTCCTTTGCGGTGCGTGTAATGAAGGTGGACTCAAAGCGCTTAGTCCGAATAGGAGGTATGTCCAACATATAGCGGTGCTGCATGCCAGTGCGTCTGGTTGTCCGATGGTGGAAGGGAGACGGCGGGATAAGATTGAAGAGCTCCGATGCACACTCTCCAAAATGTATCCGATAGAAAACCGACAAGCTGGCAACCCTGCGTCGATGTTCAAGACTTTGTAATTTGTCTCTAAATAGCTGGTCGTTGCCTATCAGCTTCCTGGCTCTCCGCTCAATCGATTCTAGTGCCTCGAGTTAGTATTTAGCTGAGCCATCCCAAAGATGAGAACAGTACTCCATACATGCCCGTATTTGTGCTTTATACGGCATCAGCAACTGTTCTGGAGTGAAGTACCGCCTCACCTTCGATAGTATGCCCAGCTTTTTGGCTGCAGTTTGGGCTATAGACTCGATATATGAGCCGAAATTGAGACTAGATGTTAGAGAGATACCAAGAAGCTGAAGCCCGTCGGTCACCGGCACGGACACTCCCCATATAGTTTACTCACGACAATTTAATGAAATTTAAAATAAAACGCGTTGATATCGTAGCAATTTCCGAATAACGATCAAAGCGTACGTCGGTGATTTTAATAATGTTTACGATGTATAGTGTAGGTATATACAATATTTAGCGGAGACAATCAAAATCTTTAATGCTGTGTGCACCACCGCAAAATAGTAACAAAGTTATTCTCATATGATTTTTTATTAGTAGTTTGTTGTTTGCGTGCATCGTGGACACGCTTGTGTCTTGTGAGTATACGTTTCCAATGGTTGTCGAAGTCATGTCGGGCAGTTCGGTAGCAGTATGCTTATGTTCAACGATATTGTTGCAAGCCGATTCTAATCCTTTGCAGGTGGCTTATTACCCCTTTAAATTTGAGGGAGCTATTGTTGGTGCTAATCTCTTTGTATATGCCGCTGTAAGACCTCAGAAAACCTTCTCTCCTCTATTGGTATTTCGTGGCAATAGTTGGAAGCCATTAAGCTTACCATTTAAAGATTTCAAGAACAAGTGAACGGCATATTGCTAGGAAGCCATGTCTAAGTCACAAATGGATGAGGCTCAGTCAGTCGGGAAATGCGCCCGTCGTGATCTGAATGCGAACGAGGCGTTACCTAGTGCACTTTCAGAGCGAGTATCTTATAACGACGAAGTTCGCGCGATTTATGTGATAACGATTTTCTGCCCTATGATTTGGTTTTGTTGTATTCGGCTATACTTGTAAGACCTGTGAATTACGTGAGTGTACTTTTAATAAACGTTGTGATAATTCGGCATTTTCGAATTTGCATCCTACAAATTCGTAACAATATGTACGAGTAGATAAGTGTCCATCGGCGTCCCGCCATTTCTCCCTGTGATGCTGTGTGCAGCACCGAGAAATTGCCACGTGATGCTGTGTTGTTGTTATTCTGTCTCATTTGTTTTTTTATGAGTCGTTTATTCTTTTATTGTTTGTTGTTCCGTACGTGTCCCACTCTTTCGTTCATCAATGCTGTGTGCAACACCGCGAAATGGGCTTGTGATGTTGTCACAAAGTTACTCTTTCTCATTTAGTTTTTATGACTTGTTTATTGTTTGCGTATAACGTTGATACGCTTGTAACTTAGAGAGTATTGTAACGTGCAAGCTTGGATTGGAAGTAAATATCAGTTTTTTTCACTAACTGCTTTTATTGACACATAGACGCATGAGATTCTTCTCCTCAAGGTTGCCGATATACGCAAAATAATGACGCACTGTCCCGACGATAAGTAGTCTTACTCACAATACCGTTGCCGATATTGTGTAGATCACTTCCTGCTGCTGCGGTGCGCAATTCGCTTCTGGGTCTTCTTTTAAACATGCTAAACTCCACCTTCTCTCCACTGCCCACTAAACTTGTCACTGTCTTCTACTAAACTCTTCTTCCAACTCTCTAAACTTGTCACTATCTTCTATTAAACTACTTTTCCAACTCTCTCGTATGGCACTTTTCGCTTCGCTGTCTTCAACTGAAATTCCCAGTAGGCGCGCCTTTCGCTGCTTATATATATACCCGGAAGAACCTTCTGACATCCATAACTTCGATCTTCTTTTCGTTATTCTTTTATTTACTGTCTATGCCTTTCTAAGTATCGAACTCTTGAACTTTCTATTCTAGAAAAATCTAACCCTTTTTAAAATGTATCTCTCCTTGTCTTTTCCTTCCAGAATCTTCTACCCTTTTCTAAAAGTCTTGACACTGGCTTACACTGCCAGAAAGTTCTACCCTCGGCCGCCACAGTATATTTCCAATGGCAGTGAGGGGCTTGCCAGGGAGATTCGGAAGCGATTAAATTACACGACATTACAAATTTATGTGGAACTGCTAGTAACTCTTAAATGCTGTATGTCGTAACGTGATATTAGAATGGGATGCTGTGATAGTTTGACAAATTTATTTTATTTAATTCTCATTTGGTTATATAGTTACGTGCGAGCAGGAGTACGCTCTAATGGATTGGAAGAAAACACACGTTTTTAACTAAACGCTCTTTTATTGACTTCACAGCCGCACGCAGTACCTCTCTGCAGGGTTGCCTCTGTACGCACGACCAATGATGCACAGTCTCGACCATAAGTTGCCACACTCTCAATACCGTCGTCGATATTGCGCGGACCAACTCCGATATTATCGCGTGTAGCTCGCTTCTGGTTTCTCTCTCGAACTACGCTACACACCTCCATCACGTAACTGTCCACCAAACTTGTCACTAAATTCACTACTTTACTCGTCACTCTCTTCGATTAAACTTCTCTTCCAACTCTTCCGTATCGCAGTTGTCGCTTCATCGTCTTGAACTCAACTGAACTCTAAACTGCCCGGTAGGCGCGCCTTACGCTGTTTATATACCCGGCAGAATTTTCTAGAACGTATCTATCTATCTCTGTCTCTTCCTTCCCAAACCTTCTGTTCGTGAACTTTCGTTTATTCATCTATCTCTTTCTAACATCTATCTATCTCTGTCTTTCGTTCATCGTCTATCTCTTTCTAAATATATCCGTCCTTGTCTTTTCCTTCCAGAATGTTCTAGTTTTTTCTAAAAGTTCTAAACTGATTTACGCTGCTGGACAGTTCTACCCTCGGTCGCCACAATATAGTTTATTGTTTGTTTTTGTGTGCACCGTGAACACGCTTGTAATATATAAGGATATGTTTCCAATGGCAGCCGTGGTGAGTCTTACTGGGGCGTTTCAGGAGGGGATTCAAATTAAACGACATGTATGAATTTGTGTAGAACCGCTAGAGCTTCCTCTTCAATTCTTTAATGCTGTATACATCATCGTAAAATAGCGAGGCCGGGATGTTGTTACAAAGTTATTTTTACTCGTTATATTTTTATGGGTCGTTTATTTGTTACATATACCATTAACACACTTGCGACTTTAGAGAATACGTGTAAATTGTTATTGAGCTGCCAAATTGACGCGCCATACTGTGATGTTGATACAAAGTTATTCTTTCACATTTTATTGTTTATAGTGATGTGTTGTTTGTTTTGGCATACGCCGTTAAAACGTTTGTGTAAAAAATATTATGTTAAAAGGTGGCAACGAGATAGTTCCCAATCCCGTGAAAATTGAGTCCACCACCCTTTCTAACTTTTGAACTATCAAGTGATGTTCCACTTCGATAAAATTAACGTAAGTAGAGCTTAAAAAATACTTGCAACGTAAATGAGTCTGAATAGTTAATATTTACATACGAAGAAAGACCCCACAGCTGCATGTTGTAAAAACGAATTCCTTGAATTTACTTTGTGTTTAAACTTTAAAAACATCTATTGTTCTCGTACTTATTTTATGGCTGTAATTAATGTTGAACGACTTAATCCTTGTTTTTATTGCATTGCCAGATGTGTGGGTTAACGCGGCCCCTTTATACAGTTTAGTATAAAACAATACCCGAACGGAGGGGTGGGGGCAGTCATTCGACGACACGATTATGACGTGTAGTACTTTCGATCAGCCACATAGTGATGGACTTTGCGCGTGTTAAATTACACTGAATCGTGCAGTGTGAACTGGTTGCATCCAGTTTCACCTTGCACTTGTTTTGTATGTGTTTGTACAGTTCTAATAAACTTTACAGTTATTCCAACGGTGTTTATTTTAATTCGAGTCCTGTAGTTCGTAACAATATCTATTGAGTAGTTTTTGATGAGGTATTTTCAATTAAATTTTTTTATTATGGTTTGGTAGCCAAATGGCTAATACTTTCAACTTTTGTCACCACTGCCTAATCTTTCGTTATGCGCAGACTTCCAACCACTTGACCAATATTTTAATTCTAATTATTTGATAAATGTGTTCTAATTAGCGAGTTAAAGCAACAACAGAAACGTGGGAACCCCGTGCTGCGTTCAATATACAAATGCAACTAGGTCAAGGTGTATAACACTTGGCGTAATCCGAAGTCTCGTGCGTACTCACTGGCGAAACAGCCAATAAATAAACTTTGGAAAAACGCAATCCGGCACGCCCACCTCTTTCTTAGTGATGCGGCTAAATATCGTATATTTCGGCAAACGATTCTAATATAAAAATAGTACGAAAAAATTTTTTTACCTCCCACCCATTTTAATCTTTATTATATACTAGCTGTCCCGGCAGACGTCGTCGAGCACTTTGCTGTCCTTGTAGAGCAATGTGGTTGAGTAGCGGTAGGGCTTGTTCATCATAACTTTAAGAATTTGGAAATTATTGTTACGCGGTCAAGTATTGTGTCACATATTGACATATTGTATTTGTACAGTATAAAGCAACAAAGCAAGCAAGAAGGGGGGGGGGGTGAGGCAGTCTAGCGATAATCGCAAGCGTGGCAAGATGTGTGTACATTCGATAATCTATATAGTGACGGACTTTGCGCGTGTTATTGAATCGTGCATTACGTTTGTACTAGTTGTGTTCAGTTATATTTGTACCTGTGTTATACGTGTTTATATAGTTCTATCAAATTATATAGTAATTCCAGCATTTTAATTTGAGTCCCGTAACTCGTAACAGTACTAAACGCCTCTTTATCAACTAAGCACTTATCTCCAACTCTTTGAGCCGCTACGTTCTTGTACGAAGAAGTACTTGGTAATGCTTGTCTTGCATGCTTGAAGGATTTGAGATGACCTTCCAATTGGGCTGCTCCTGAACAGTACATGGGTATTTTTAGAAAAAGATATCATAAAATTATATACTCAATTAAGGAATGGCTTAACAACTGAAAATATAATTAAAATTTTCATTTTGCTTTGAAAATTTAACGCTAGGTTTTGAAATTGACATTAATATTGTGTAATTAAAAACAATATGTACATTGTGATGGCGTGAGCGGGGGAGCGGGGATATAAATATAAGAAGAAAAGGACTGGCAGGGTAGGGTCGTCGCACCAGACACGCCACGAACGATGCGGGCTTCGCAGCGATAGGCACTTATTCCTCGTGATCCTTCATTTACGTCTTGCGGTTCCTTCGATCCTCCAGTAGCAGCTGGAACGGTACAGTGGATATCTTCCAACATGCGGGTTAATATAAGGGGGTGTAAAATGCGGCACAACACGCAAAACACGAAGAGGTTTGTGCGGATGCAGCGTCGCGATCAGCGGTCAGCGAATCAGCGGTCAGCGGATCAGCGGTGACAGATGCGGCGAAAGAAAAAAAGGAAACAAAGAGGCGGGGACCAAGTAAGACGGCGTTAATACACTGTTACGAGTCGCGAGACTCGAATTATCTCGAATAGAGTTTATTAGAACTATACAAACACGTATAACACAGGTACAAATATAACCGAACACAACAACCCCAAATGTAATACAGAAGATCGTAATTCAATAAAACGCGCAAAGTCCGTCACTTATTAGATTCCCGATTATAGTACAAACGTCTCGTTTCGTTCGTGGTTACGTTCGACTGCCTCCCCCCTCCATCAGGTGATCGTTTTATACTGCGCCACTGCAATATTCCCGTATCTAAGTCGACTTAATCCGAGACATCTGGGTAATGACTGCCATAAAAGAATACAACACAACAATAAGCTGTTTTCTAATCAAATTTTTTTAACACAAAGTAAACAAAAGAATACTACCACAAAATAATTTCAGTGTTATTAGTTCAAATGCCGACGGGTAATAAATGTGCTTCGTTTCAGATATGCAGGTGGATTTTGTTTTTATCGGGACTAGAGTTGTAACAATACATCGATAAGAAAAAGGAAATCAATTAATTTTAAATGCTAAGAGAGAGCGTATATTATAAATATTCACATATCTAAATTGGTTAAACAGACTTACCTAGTCTATAAGTAGCTACATCTTCCTTTATATATAGGCACCAAACCATCTAATGTATCTCTGTCTTGTGTAAATAATTTATTCACTTAATTTCATAAAGGATTTTAGTGGATATTTCGGATGAGTGAGCCGGTGAATACGAGCAGTCCGTGAATATATTTCACCTTGTCAAAAAAAGGTTGAATTTTTTTATAAACAACGTTAATTTTCCTAACAGACAGTCCTTTCTTTAAGCCTTTTTGTGTATTCCAACAACGAGAATAAAATATTTGTATAGCTAATTCAGTTTGCAATGCCTTTCTGTATATTTAAATTAGGTAACGGGATTTTTTTTAAATAAGGTTTTCGTGTTGAAATTCATTAATATATTGTTACAACTTAGCCCCCTGACAAAAACAAATTTCACCTGCATATCTGTAAAATTACACCCTTTTTACCTATTGGCATTTGAACTAATTCTTTTATGATCGTCTTTTTTGTAAAATTATTTATTGGCATACGTTTCTAGACAACAGCCCATTGTTATTGTACTCGTTTGTGGCCGGTTCATTAGCCAGGTGTTGCGGATTAAGTCGACTACAATTCAGGCACATTTGTATTTGTGGGGTATAAAACGACGGCTTGATGGAGAGAGCAGGCAGTTCAGCGACAACTACGATCAAAGCGTGATGTGTGTACAATCGCGAACCATACTGACGGACGTTGCGCGTTTTATTGAAATACGATCTTCTGCATTACGTTTGGATTTGTTGTGTTCGGTTATATTTATACATGTGCTATACGTGTGTGTATGGTTCTAATCTACTATATAAAAATAAGTCGGGTTTTCCTTCCTGATGCTATAACTCCAGAACGCACGAACCGATTTCCACGGTTTTGCATTCGTTGGAAAGGTCTCGGGCTCCGTGAGGTTTATAGCAAAGAAAATTCAGGAAAAATTTCAACAGAAAAGCGGAAAAATCTTTTTTCACATACAGCGCCATTTCTGATACATAGCATGTACTACAAACCAATATTTTAAGTAGATGGCGCCGGTGCGTGATACATTGTTTGACAGCTACTCATTGTTCTCTGCTCAGTTAATTTCATGTGACAAACCGGTATTGTGTTCACTGTGAAATTGTGAAAAAAAGTAAAAAAATAAGTTATTCGTTTCCTAACATTTCAATTGGAAACCATCAAATCAATCACGTGTATTGTGCAAATTTTTATTCAATTTCAACAGCAGGCATTTGTCTTTAAGGTCGTAAGTTGAACTGTGTAAATTATGTGGATCGTGCATTTGAGGTTAAATTCACCACTCTGTCCATAGTCCAAAATGCCTAGAGGACGACGTGCGAACATCGGCCGCCGCACAAGACATGCAAGCCAGCAAAAAGTGTATTCACAGAACTTAAGCGAAGAAAGACAAAATATAATAATCATTGGCATCATACAATCGCTTGGCATTCCAATATAATCCCACTGTGAACTACAGTGATGATGAAAATTTAGATATTGGACCAATGACGACTATATGCCGATATTGCAATGCGTTTAAGTTCAAAAGAGATACGGCTGGATTGTGCTGCGCAAGTGGAAAAGTCAAACTGGATCCATTACTTACACCACCACAGCCACTGAAACCATTGTTCGATGGAAGTGATCCCGATTCCAGCCATTTTCTTCAACACATCCTTGAATACAATAACTGCTTTCGCATGACTTCCTTTGGAGCTAATATCATTCGAGAAGGCGGCTTCATGCCAACTTGCAAGGTAAAAGATACAACACACATAACCAATCACTCACACCAACACAATGAATCGCAACACATAACAACTACATATACACCACACACTACACCATCACACGATCAGAAGTTAAACCGTATTCTTCAACAAATGATTGTTTGCAATTACAGATACAAGGACAAATATATCATTTGCATGGTTCAATGGTGCCAACACCAGATTAACCGCATCAATTTCTGCAAATATATTTCATTTCGTCGATGGTGGATCAGCTGAATGTGCGGTGCAATATACAGGGAACACAACAGTTAAAGAGACGAATTATTGAACAGTTGCAAGCATTTTTTCACGCTAATAATGCTGTGGTTAATATGTTCAAAACAGCATCGGATACGTATAAATTTGTCATAAGAGCGGAATGTACCCCAACAGGTGAACATGTGCGAAGATTCAATGCACCCACCGTTAATGATGTTGCTGCAATTAGTGTTGGCGATCCAACTAAATCGCGAGACATTGTCGTTCAGCGAAGAAGCAATATCATGCATCGTGTAAACGAGACACATCGTTTGTACGATGCGTTACAATATCCAATCATTTATTGGCAAGGGCAAGACGGATACGACATCACGTTGAAGATGGTCGATCCAATTACAGGTACAATATTCACACACTAATTATTGCTATTATTGGTTTCCATTAACAATTCATTTAATTTTGCATTTTCAGGCGTATCAACGAATAAAAATCTAAGCGCAATGAATTACTATGCGTATCGTATGATGATTCGTACACATGAGGAGAATGTCATTCTGAAGTGCCGTCGGCTATTCCAGCAATTCGCTGTCGACATGTATGTCAAAGTCGAGACCGAACGTTTAGCGTTCATCCGATTCAATCAGGCAAAGCTACGATCTGAGGACTATATACACTTGCGTGATGCTATTCATTCAGATGGTGATGTTCAGAATATTGGACGTCTGACGATTCTCCCATCATCTTATATCGGAAGCCCACGCCACATGCACGAATACGCTCAAGACGCTATGACGTACGTGCGAAATTATGGAACTTTGTTTGTGTTAACGTCAGACCAAAAAACAAAAAATGTGGTTTACCAAAGAGCACTTCAATGAAACGGGTAATTTGCGGCCACGTATAACGCTTCGATTCAGTATTTACTTTGGATTCACTTTCATTTACTTAGAGAAGTTCAACTAAATAACACTTCATTTTTGTAATCGAAATGAATTCATTACTGTTGTGAAATGAAATAAAAATTTTCCTTTTCAAATATAAAACAAAAAAAAATTTCTTCATCTTTTAATCACCAAACGAAATGTTACATAAAACGAAGCCATCTTGGTGGCGAAACGGAGTTCGCCGGGTTTGCTAGTAAACTATATAATAATTCTAACGGTATTTTAATTCGAGTCCAGCAACTCGTCACAATATTTGGCAACTGTATTTCGGATTTTCGGCTTTAGAATTCAATCAATCGTGCGCCCCATCACTACAAGGCGATGTGTATCAAATGTGGATAGATACTTTTATTCGGCTGAATTTGTTTTGTGAGATGTGATAACGTTGACTTTTCATATATCTGATTTCCTACGAAATATGTATCTTCTTATAACTTCTCGGAATTTGCAGGCTAGATATGAATTTATTTTATGAAAGGAGATAATCCATATGATTATTAGATTGTTTAGCATTGTTGTGGGGTCGAAGAGGCCAAAGGTCCTGAATGCGGAATGGCGCTGAAAGACGCCACGTCGTTATTGTCCACGATAGAATAGAATAGAATATCATTTTTTGCATAAACTGTCACATACATATAATTTAAAGAAGATGTTATGTTCTTTGTTGGAACGACAGTTTGTCCTTTCAAACGTGCAGTAAAGGCAGTTTATAATATTTCCAGGCCATTAGATCAAAATTAGCAGATCAAAACGGTACTCACGGTTTCCCGTCGCCAGGTTGCCATTACCAGACCTGGTATGATGATTCGAAGGTGCTGGATACCATTCGCGAATGAAGTTTGTGTGAATTAAGGATGCGCACACGACACTGGTTTTGCGGGACGGTGAGAAATGCCACTGAGCGCGTCGCGGTGTGCAATTACGCGTTTAACTAGTGCGTGCAGGCTTCCGCGGTGAGGTGCGGTGTGGGGCGGGGGTGAGAACAAACCGGAGCACGTTTGTCCACCGTTCTTTGAATTAGGGAAAATTACGAAGTGGCCCAAACAATTGGAATGTTGAGTAACCGCGTACATCATAGTATAGAATAGCTGGAACATTCTAAAAGGACGTTTGTAACAATATATTATTGTTAACTAGTTGACCCGGCAAACTTCGTACCGCCGGAGACACAATAAATAAAAACCTTGATTTCTGAACGACAGGACGAACATCAAACGTTTGACATTTAAAACCAAAAAAATTGAAAAAAACTTTACTTTTATATTTAATTTGATTTCTGAACGACTTTTAATTTTAATTGATTTCTAAACGACGTACATCAAATGTTTAACAGGTAGGATAGTTTCTTAGGGAAAGCGAAATTGTTGTTTTACGGTATTCCAAGCTTTTTTTTCATTTACTCACCACTTAAACCTTCCCTGGACAAATAATGCAAACCCAAAATTAGCCAAATCAGTCCAGCCGTTCTCGAGTTTTAGCGAGACTAACGAAAGTAATTGATTTTTATATATATAGATTAATATTTAGCCAGGTGGTAGGGTATTTGCCCGTCGGGATGACTACCACCTCTGGTCTAGAGTATGTCGCTATAACAACCTTGAGTTGTGTTCCGGCTTTAATGCCCAAGCTCCAGCCTTCCTTATGTGAGCAGCAGCGCATTTGTGGCAGCTTTTTTGCAAATGTCCATAGGCAATGGTCACCGCTTTCCATCAAATGGACCGTCTGCTGAACTTAAGCAATAAAAAAAAGGATTTTTTTTGGTTTTTATTGTAAAGTTGTTATTTTTATTTAAAAAAAATTTGGTTTATAAATTAGGCTGCACTTGTAAATATTAAATAAAAATCACAATTTTTTTTAAATATAAAAAAAAATCTACGTTAAAATGAATTTATCGTGAAAGATTCTGAGTTTTATTGTTATATCTTCAAAATTAAGCAATACGCGAGTGCGATGGTTTTGTTAAGTAATGCATGGAAGTCGGACTTACTGATGTGCACCGATTGGAGATACGATGATTTCTGATTTCGAGGCGTTCAAGTGAAAAGTTTGTGTTGGAAACTTTGCGTGCCTCTTCAATTTGCATTTCATTTATACTTTTTTAGACGTTACGTATTTTGATGAAAACGGAACCCTTAATTATGTTGATGAACATGTCATGATTGTTTTTGTATGTGATAGTATTTTTTTTTGTAAACTAATATAGAGGTATAACACTTTACTGCACACCAAAATAGCCAAACATTAATCTACCAAAGTAAATACATTTTTGTTACATAAATTATGAGGGTAAGTCGAGATAAATTGGGATCTCAAATCGAAAGCAGGTGGCGTGGCCAGACATTATTTGCGAAGTTCCAAGTAACACTAAAAGTATTCAGTATTCGCGGAAACACAAAAGGAACGCGTTCTATGAAATATAATGCTAATCTAGTAATACACTATTTCATAGAAACACATGTGTCACCCGTCCTTCGCCAGCTTAATGCCGTTTGGAAGTAGACTACCGCACCAATATCGCTTTTATTTCGACATGAATACGAGCTTACTACGGTTTTGTGAAATGCAAAACTTTGTTGGTAGTCCACCAACTTATATTTGCATTTATAAAGCACAGGGTTAACCGAAGTTAGCACTTATTCGTTGTGTGTAAAGAGTTGAATACTTCATGTACGAATGTACAAATAAATTTGTCATCCCTGAGGTCAAATATATTTGGTGTAGGCAGAGATTTGACACGGATTATTACCATGCTTTAGGTATTCCCCAACTAAAATTAACTACACAATACACTCATATTTTGTCTTTTTTTGACGACTCCAAGGACTCGAGTTCCGTACCCTTTTTTACAAATTAATTTATAGATTTAACACCCTATTAGCTATTTTGGTTCTTGTGTATGACATTAATGTAGTGTTGAGATGTATCTGTTACATGCTGGTGTTGTGAGGAAGTGCATGCGCAGTGTGGGCCTTAGGTGTATACTTATATATATATTATGCTATCTAGTACCATGTGTCTTGTTTTTTCCTTTCTGTGCCCGGGTTATTAATTTTAGGCCCTTTGTGTATCTTGGTTTGTTTGTTTAGTGTGCGTGTAATGCAATGCGGTGGTAGTGCGCGTTGGTTTGAGTATGTGTATAAGTTTTGTTGTTAGTTGTGTACATATGTTGTATAAGTTTTTACGTTTTGTATTTTTTTGAAATCGTCATGTACGTCCGCCCATTTATTTATAGTTCTATGTACATAGCTGACCCGTGTCCACTTCGCTGGCGTCATTAAAAAATACACACGCTACACACACGCACGCACGCAATTTGAAGGTTTAATTATTAATTTACTCTTTAATAAATTCATAAACCCAGAAAGCACTCGCAGTGCCTCGTACGAGAATGTACGCAATTATTGCGTGGGACGTTATTGCTGTTATATATTTCACAGGCGTTCCCGTGCCCACGTTACCGGAGATCATTAGATAATTTTAAAATATTATCAATCACAATAAAATATAGCCTATGACCCTCGGAAATAATGTAGCTTTTCACTGGTGAAAGAATTTTCAAAAGCGGTTCTGTAGTACCGTAGATAACCCCATCCATCCATTACAGTAATTTCACTCAGAATCTACTATACGAATGAAATTTTCTTTATTTTTTAATAAAATTTTTTTCAGTGACATTTTGTGTCTTCGCCTAACTTACTATTAGGAACTTTAGACAAAAACTATATTATCTATATATTTCAATAAATCCATTGTTTGATTCCAACCGTTAAGATACTAGTGTTGGGTGTGTACGGGCCACCTGCCCCCAAATTATCCGTGCAGGAACGGAGAGAGAATACAATTTCCTGCGGCCGGGCGGCCTGTCGTAAGAGGCGACATAACAACTCACAGCCAGGTGGTAGGGCATTTGCCCGACTGGATGGCTACCACCCCTGGTCAAAAGTATGTCGCCATAACAACGTTGAGTTGTGTTCCGGCATTAGTGACCAGGTTCCAGTCTCCCTTAAGAGAGCAGCGGCGCATCTGTAGCACCTTTGGTGTTGCAAATGTCCATAGGCGAAGGCTTTCCATCCGCCTGTCTTCTGAACTCCTGCAATAATAAAAAATAAAAAAATCCAGATTGTACATAGTCTTAACTTTGTCTCGAATTCGAATAACTGGTAAATGTCTGGCAATTTGAACTACATTCGGTGGCAATTGCGAGCATCTGTTGCAAATTTATGATATCACTCCACAGTTCTGACCAGGGCCGAACTTAGCAATTAACGTGCGGCAGGCAAGTTAGTATAAATGAACATGTAAACACAATTATACTAAAAACAATTCGGTCAGTAAAATAGGAATCTATGAAAGAAAACCTTTAATATCTTATACGACTAATGCCGGATTTCTGCACACACTCACATAAACACGCACGCACGCATATCCATGTCTGCTGTCCGCTGTATCTATAAAGATCGGCATTGGTCTTCCAAATACAGGCTTTGCCTTGATTTTTTTGACAATTCAATTAGCCTGGTTAAAATGATATATATATATATCGAATGTGTGCAAAATTCTTTTAATCGATATTTATGTTATAGGAAAAAGATCCAGTACTCTAGTGATTCATATTTTGATCTTTGCAAAAAGTTTCACCTCTTGCTACTTAAAGACCTACGTTATATTGTTGATTTTTTACTTTTAAAAACTATCTCCTCTGATTTTGATTGTCTAGATCCTCTAAGCAAGGTCCATTTTAATATTGCAGCGAAATCAATGAGATTTAATCAACCCATTTGTACCCACCCTCAAGTTTTACTAATCTATGTATATATATATATATGAGCAAGTTGTTCATGCCTACCCCGCAAGGGACCTGGCGTGAAGTTATGTATGTATGTATATATAAGCAAAGTTTGTTTTCTTTGTCCGAGGTAAAATTGAAAACTACTGGACCGATCAGCATGAAACCACAACCATTCGACGCGGAATTAATCGTAGATGGTTATAGGCTAAATATTTTTCCATGTTTCCTCAATTTGTTTGTTTGTTTGTCATTCGCCGGGCGAAGCGGGTACGAACGGCTAGTTACAGATAAAACTCATTTCATGAAAGTAAATACGATAAAATCGACCCGTTTTTATCAGTATTTCAGAAGCCAAGCCGTGTCTAAGCCTTAAATTTTTTAATAGCGACTAAGCATCTCGGTGCTTCTTTTACGTCTGCATGTTACTTTTAACCAATAGCTTATTCGTGAAAACCTGTCATTGGTTTTCTTTTATTAATTATAGTTATCTAATCAAATGTATTTAGCTGCAGGTTTTCCATCAAAAATATATGTATATCTCTGCAGCTTTTTTATTATTTTTTCCTCGTTGATTTATTTATTTTTAGTCATGTGTGGAAGCTTATGAATTAACTATTCCTTATTTATCTTGTTAACTAGTAAGTAGTAACTTACAAGGTAATTAAGGAAAAAATAGTAATAGTAATCATAAAGTAAAAATTAAAATAAAATATTTTTTTTTTTTTACACAATGAGTGGTAATTTTCTATAAATGATAAAAAAAACAGTTAGTAATACTCCAACCTTTTGACGTTTACCAAATTATTAAAATTGTTTTATTCAGTGTATGTTAGGAGATAATTTCAACATTTTCTGCGTTAATTATGCCATTTCAGAGGGACAATTATATAAAAGTGAAAGCTTTATTACAAATCAAATTTAAATTTGGGCGACTAATGAGACAAATTCTTTGTTAATCTGGGGACATCACAAAATAATTTCAATAGAGTTTAGACCATTTATAAAATTAAAAAGACAATACTTTAATATTAGATTACCTAAATAAAAAAAAATGTTTTATGTAATAACGTTTTTAAAAGTTAGTACTGAATTACCTGCGATGCTATATATGCGATCTAACCGTGTAAGGTTTTTAATTTTTTCAAAGTATTTTTTTAAAATAGATTAGTGCAAGATCTTGTAACTGTATTTTTCCAAATATTATTTTCGTTAGAATTGTTACACAATTATTCTATTAGTACTTGTAAATAACTTGTCAAAAATAATAATATCGCCCTTATAACTGCCATGACGCCGAAGTAACCATGATTACGTGAACGAAAGAAACAAACCAACGGTCTAGAACTCTAGAATAATGCCAAGTCCGGCCCTGTTTGAAAAATGTGATAGGTTATACAATACTTCTTTAGCGTGATGCAGTAATGAAGCTCAATTTACCCGAGAACTCCATTTGGGGCCTATTCCAGTGAAAACAATATTAAAAGGGGCCGAAAATATCCTATTACCGCGCCTCGCCAGCAAATTGTATTTTTTCACTCACGGTAATAATGAACGGGTAATTTAATTTGTTTTGACCGAACTGACTGTGAACAGGGGTCACAATGATATTTATGACCTCTGTTGTGTGATTCCTTTTTTAGAATTAATTTTCACATAAACCTACATTTTTATCAGTGCAGGAACAGAGTAATTCAAAACCAAAATTAGCCAAATCAGTTCAGCCGTTCTCTAGTTTTAGCGAGACTTAAGAACTGCAATTGATTTTTATACATATAGATTTATGTATGTAGTATTGTTATGAGTTGCAGGACTCGAATTTAAATGCCGTTAGAATGACTATAGAATCTATTAGACCTATACAAACATGTATAACTCAGGTACAAACATAAACACGCGCAAAGTCTATCACTAAATAGATTACCGAATGTAGTACACACGTCTTGCTTCGCTTGTGCTTATCGCTCGACTCCACACCCCGCTGGGGTATTGTTTTGTACTGTACAAATATATGTCTACTCGACAGGGTGGACTGACTTTCCAAGAATCATGCATGGCTAATGACTACCATAAAGATTACATTACACAATGGGCTGTTTTTTTAATTACAATTATTTTAAACACAAAGTAAATAAAAGAAGTCCAAATGCCGAAAGGTAATAAACTGCAGGTGTGAATTGGTCTTTGTCGATCGTAACCGTATATATGATGTATAGAATTACGTAAATATGGGAGAGATGAAAATCTATACATATAATAAAACTGTAGAGGTCGAATTTCTGTACAATGAAAAAGAATGCTAAAAAACGAGTCAAGGGGATGTAAGAAGTGAAATAGAATTAATTTGGGTTTTTTTCAAATTTTTTGTTTCTCTGTTTGTCTGTCTGTTTGTACCGGCTAATCTCCGTAACGACTGGAC
This sequence comes from Dendrolimus punctatus, assembly GCA_012273795.1. Lineage (NCBI taxonomy): Eukaryota > Metazoa > Arthropoda > Insecta > Lepidoptera > Lasiocampidae > Dendrolimus > Dendrolimus punctatus. The sequence goes on from CM022531.1 coordinate 11,173,933, forward strand.
CGATTTACATGAAATTTTGTATGGTGGTAGCTTATATCCCTGGTCAACATATGGGATACTTTAGATTCCGTAAAATTAAAGAGTTCCCGTGGGATAGTTAAAAAACCGCACCACGCGGGCAAAGGCGCGGGCAGAAGTTATCGTTTATATGGCAAAACAACGTTTGCCGGGTCAGCTAGTGTTAAAATTTAAAAGTAAACGAAGAAAATAATTTATTGCTTATCAATTGTCACGTTTCTTTTCTTTGTGAAAACGGCTAATTTTTTTACCATAATCATGTTAGGTAAATGTGTTAAAACATTTATACCTGAACAATCTGTCGGATACACAAAGGAAACGTGTATTGTGATAAATTTTAACGTTAAAATTAATAATGCCTCAGATCCAACTGCCTCGGAGCTCGGTACAGTCGGATGGAAAAATTGTTCGCGTTGGTTTAATTGATGATTGATTATTATGTCTAAATTTAATCGCGTTGGATATTGGTAAGAAGTGATAAATGGTACGCAGGGGCTTTGATGAATAGTACCCTTTACCCAGGTAAGCCTTATATACGTATACTTTTATATAGTAGAGTCAGAGATTAGGATAAGTTTTTCTTGTTATAATTGTCCAAACCTGCTTGATATAGATGTAAAAGAAATAAATAATATATATAGAGAACCCCGACTGGGATAGATAATAAGCTCCTTGTATGATATAGGGTAAAGAAACTAAAATATGGAAGCACAACTACCTATAATATCAAATGATGTAAGCAAAATTATTTATCTATTCATATAGAAGTAAAAAAGAGGAGAAATAAATAAAAAGTTATTATTATTAAATTACTAGCTGTCCCGGCAGACGTCGTCCTGCCCGGTAAAAATAAAAAATTTAGGGGTGGACTACCCCTAACATTTAGGGGGATGAAAAATAGATGTTGTCCTATTCTCAGACCTACCCAATATGCACACAAAGTTTCATGAGAATCGGTCAAGCCGTTTCGGAGGAGTATGGCAACGAAAACTGTGACACGAGAATTTTATATATTAAAGAAAAATAAGAATCTCTTTCTTGGCCCATGGTAGAGGAGCCCGGCGAATTAAAAAAACCTGCTTGGATCTTTCTTTGTTAGGCCGTTCTTTAATTTAAAATGTTTTCTTTAATTTTCTGATACTGTCAAATTATCTTTAAAAAATAACACACATTAATATCACAAACATTTTTTAAATTTAATTACGTCTTTAATATTCTATTATACAATATCATACATCAATTTATTTTTATATAATTTAGCACAATTAAAGACCATAGTCTTCACAGCATCAGTTTCATGCATTGACTGAATATACATAACAGATGTCGTTATTAAAACTACTGAAAAAGCTAGATTTGCGTATTTCATCAAATCTGTCCCTATCTCATAAACGTGTAAATATAATATTTCATATTTAATCTAAAATTGGTGTGTTTGTGTATATTACATGTGTAATAATTGACCTGGGGACATAATAAGAATGTGTGTGTCTGTGTTTGGATATAATTATTTAAATCGACAGACAATGTCGATTTAAATAATCATTATTATTTATAACCTCCCTAAAATAGACTTGAACTTTTCTCGTTGACTGTACGTCGGCACGAAGTCTCACGCTTCGCCCAGACATCCCAGAAATATTTTATCTCGCTTTGTAAATGCGGAGCGCTTTTCCCGGCTTACACGTGTATATACCAGATGGGCGGAGGGATTCTAAATTATTATAATTACCAGTCTTGCTACTAAATAACTTTCGGCGGGGGATTATTGGCGAACACGCTCTATAACTTTGTCAGTTTATTTTTTTATTTCGAATTGTGTTTGACAGGTAATAGATAATAAAAAATCTTGTGCCAATATTTTTTAAACCTAAGCGCTGCATTACACGCACACTTCACAAACAAACCAAGACCCACAAAGAGCCTAAAAATTAATAAACCAGATACAGAAAGGAAAAAACAACACATATGGCACTAGATAGGATAATATATATAGGTATAGACATAAGGCGCACACACTGCACATGCATTTCTTCACAACACCAGCATGTAACAGATACACTCAACGTTGGTATAAGTTTAGTACTAAAATTAGAATAAATTAATATAATAAGTTATTTGTAAAATACTTGTATTGTTGTTGAATAAGTAAAGTTGTACGAATTTTACAAAAAATTTGTAAGAATATATTTACAATAAATAAAAAATCAAAAATAAGTTGAACATTTCGTTTCGACCGGATTCTCATGAGCATCGACGAAGCCGGTCAACTTTGGAGCGCTGTAACAGCGTTTTAAATTAATGAAATTAAAAAATATATATAGGGAGAAAATTTCCTCAAAATATCATCTACAAGATTAGTCTGAAGTATTTTTCAGTTGAAAAATGTTTTTAAAAAAAATATAGAGCAAGAACGAAAATTTTTATAAAAATTTTCTCACTTTTTTGCTCATAACTTCTTTAATGTTTAATTTAGGGCAAAAAGTTTTATAAACATATTTGTAGGCAAAACAATTTGCTACAAATTATGACTACATTTTTTTTGTAAAACGCATAGTTTCCGAGATATCGCGAAAAGAGTGTTTTCATCCCTTTTTCCAAGATGGCGGCCGGGGGACAAGGATGGCGCCCCACAAACTTGAGGTTAAACTTCTCTTGACTCCCCACACATGTCCCAAAAATAAAACTACGTCTTCTAATAAATGCAAAGCTCATGTAACATTTCAATGAACTATGTTGTCCATAAAGAACAGCAATTTTCTCTTTCAAACGTAGTTATTAATTTATACAAAACTTCATGAGCGGGCAAATATCAAAATGGCCAACATAACCTACCGCTGTAGTTACCTACTCTTATCGCGGCAAATGATAAAGTTCTCGACGGATATAGAATTATCATTTATTTAAACCAAATTCTAAATGGTTTCCAAAATTAGTGTTGCTTAAATATACACCCTGCAAAGTTACCACGTAAAAGAAACAAATCAGTTAACACGTTAAACGCCGATAGAAAAAAATAAAAATCGTAAAAATACTTTTGGTCGTAATTTGTTTATTATGTTACGATACGTATAGAAAATAAGTTTTATTCAATTCTGTACATGGGTTACATAGTTACAGTCAAATACATAGCTGAGGTCACCGGTGCACCCCATGGCGCACAAATACAGAAAATATATTTTCCGGTACCCGGCGCCGCGCCGGCCACCCCGCCGGCCACCCGCTACACCAGTAGTGCGCTCGCGCTTACGGTGATAGAATGTGTGTTACTAGATCAATTACGTTCCTACTATCTTAGCTGTCATCATTTTCTTATTGAATAGTTAATGTGCGAGCCTTTAGATATGGATTTATTTTTAGATTGGATTTTATTTTGGTTACTTTTTTCGCTATCTTTCATTTTTTCAATTCCTTACAAGGTATGTTTGTCCCACTGCGCAGTATAGTTCTACAACGCCGTGCCGGTCACGGAGTACGAATAAAGTAACAGTCAGTATGGCCGGCGGCGAGAAAAAGTAGTTTGAATATACGTTGAGGTCACCGGTGACCCCCATGGCGCTATGATAGAGGAAGGGTGAGGTCACCGGTGATCCCCATGGCGTTTAGCGTGTTAAATAATTCAGTAAATTACTAGTTTCGAAAACTTTACATAAATAGAACATTTTAATATGATGTTATGATTTGATGAAAACCACAAAGGAAACAATAAGCAAATAGAACTAACAGAATCAAACCGACAAAATTCACATTTAAATCAAAAAGTTTCCGAATTCAGTCAACTTTGAAATAATATCAAACGATAGTTTTGTGAATGATAACCGCGCAAAGGGATTTTTGAAGTTTATTAACCCCTATAGAATTAATTACCGAATATTAAGAGCTGCAGTAACGTCAAGTTCTTTGACGATTTTTCGGGCAATATCGGGCATTCCATAGACTTGGTCGTTTTTTAGATTTGTCTATACTAATAATATAAAGAGGTAAAGTTTGTGACGTTGTAGGGGGTAACCTCTGGATCTACTAAACCGATTCTGATAACTCTTTCACCAGTGGAAAGCTACATTATTCTTGAGTGTGATAGGGTATATTTGATTGTGATTAATAATAAGTATTTTCTATTTTTTCCGATGCCCAGCGAAGTGGGCACAGGCCAGCTAGTTGTGAATAAAATTAAGAAGTAATAAAAAAACCAAACTGTTTTATTTCTTTTAATAAAGATGTACATATTTTTGGTAGGAAACTGGTTTCATGTCAATAATTTGTTACGGAACTATAAAAAACTTGATTTTAAGTTAAGAATAGCAGAACTCTTCCATCCTAGTAACTAAATATCATTAAAAGCCGAATGATATCATCAACGTTCAGATGGCACGGAACTTCGTGCAATAAACTGTCTCCTTGCACGTCAGCACTTGTTGAGGCGACGTTAGCCCGACGAGTAAGCACAGAGACGCGAACTCGTTCAACACACTCGGAGTACTCACTTAAACTTATGAGAGAGATGTTAGAATGGGCGCTGCTTGGATGCGGTATTTCTTGGGTTAAGAATTGACCGTGTTCGCGGCAGTTCGTATAGTCGACGGTCCCATACTAACAGGCGGCTTAGAATCGCTTAGCCTTTGGAGAGACTTGGCGTCCCTCTGTGTATTCTACCGCCTGTACAACGGAGAGTGTTCCGAGGAACTGTTTGATCTAGTGCCAACGCTTAATTTTTACAACCGCACCGCTCACCATCGACGAGATGTTCACCCCCATTTCCTAGAGCTCCCACGCTCAACTGCGCAACGGTTCTCTAGAACTTTTATTCCGCGTACAACAATGATCTGGAGGGAACTTCCCGCCAAGATTTTCCCTTTGCGCTACGACACGGGGTAGTTTAAGAAGGGCGTTACAAAATTTCTTCCGGCACCGCGTTGGCAACGCCCCTGGTGTTGCACACGTCCATAAGCGACGGTAACCACATTCCATCAAGTGGGCCGTCAGCTTGTTTGCCTGCTTTAAACAATAAAAAACTTTAACTAATCTTAGCTGAAATATTTAATATTGAAATTGTTTAACTTGAGAAAAGCTTAGGTTATTGTGTAAATTTTATGTATAATTAATCATGATAATGTAAGAAAATGTTATTTATTAATAAAATCTTTTATTGATTATAAAATATATTTTATTCTTGGTTACAATTCTTGAATATGGACATTAGAATTTGCATGTCCATGTACAATATTAGTATCATTATTTAATCTAATTACCGAAATACGGCTAGCGCTGTGGGTTAGAGTGAGAGAGGAGGAGCCTGCCTACCGCTGCCGTATACGTGAGAGAAAGGGAAGCCAGACAAACTGGCGCCGTAACGCGTTACGTAACGAAGCGGTTTACCCTCCTCTAAGAAGTTATCACTTCAAAAAGTTTATGACTGGTTGGCCCTAGATGTCCTGTTAGACACTGTTTCCTTTTTTCCGAGTGAGTCACGCTTGCTAAGGAGGAAGCGGAGCGGGAGCTTAAGCATACCAACTTGCTCCACTCACGCCAAAGAAGGACGCGTCGACCCTAGAAGACGTCCTTACCTTCGGCTGCCGTGAGCGAGAGGCGCGCGTGGTATTTCAGGCATGTTAAATTTCGTAGAGGAACTTTACGTTCTGGAATCGGCCCCGGAGTGGTCCATTGTATATAACACAAGCATAACCTGTTTAGTATGAGGATATATAATGTATATGTGTCTGTCTGGCGAAAACAAAACGTGCTCCTGTTGTGATCATTACCTTCTCCGATTAAACCCTTAGTTTTAAAAGCTCCACGTGCACAATGAGGAGTCTTGTTACAAGTACCCTCTGCTTCAGGAATAGCCCTGTCCGGTAATTGTCACCGCTGCTAACGAGTGCTTGGCTACGTTGTTGTTAATTAATCATTAATTAATGGGAATTGTGCACTTAAGAATGGTTGCTCTTTTTTTAATTTACAATCACATTCTACGTTTGAATGCCAATTTAATAATGCGGTCTTTGGATGTCACGATTTGTGGTGTGACAGAGGACTAATGCCGGAATGAATGTGTATGGAAGGAAAACACATGAAATTTACACCTCTCTTCTCTAGTGTTATGTGTTATCTCAATACAATACCCGAAATATTTATACAATAAGATAGATTGGAGATAGAACAGGTAACTTATGACTTAAACAAACCATTAGTAACGGCAAGTCACAAAACCACTGCCTTCAGAAGATGTTTTAAGTATGCTGCCACACATTGCTGGAATGACATTCCACCACCGATTAGAGACGTAAAATAGAATAATTTATTCAGTAAAAAGACATGTAAAAAGTAACAATATAAAAGACAATAAAGTTTGGTCTAAAACTAATGTATGAGGGCTTCAACACCTAAAAGTAGGTAAAAACCTGTATTATATTAGGTGTTGGTGCTCTTCCAATGCTCAATTTTTTTAACATTAATACAATGTGTATTTTTGTGTATGTGTGTGTGTGTGTGTGTGTCATTGTCAGTGTGTGTGTGTGAGTGTTTATAAATTATTACTTAAATCACTACGTCTACGCAATATCAGCAACAGTATTGTGAGTGAGACACATTAACGTCGGGACAGTGCAACGTTAGTCGTGCTTATAGGGGCAACCCTGTGAAGAGGTATTGCGTGCGGCTGTGTAAGTCATTAAAAGAGTTTAGTTAAAAACTGGTGTTTTCTTCCAATCCATAAGTGTGTACCCCCGCTCGCACGTAACAATATAATATTTTTTACATCTTATCATCCTTCGCACAATCCATCCATCTCTTTTTATCTTAACATTAAAATTTGTACCCATTCATCTTGGTTTAACATAACGTAACCCTTAGTCTAAAAATATAAACATAAAAGCCTTAAGCAAGACGCGACATCAAAGCGCATCTTTTACATAAAGGGCTATGGTGAATATTATGTTTTGATCTTTTTATAAACAGTATATACATGAAAACGATACGATACGATCTTTCAACCCTGTGCCTAACAGTAATTACCACCAAGTTTATGTTAATTTTGTTTTAACATTTCATAGCAGATAGCTGTATGAGGCATATACCAGGCGTATATTATTTTTCCCCCTTTTTAATTACATTATATTATAATTATTATTTTATCTTTGTTAAAGAGTTTTGCAGCAGTATATTCGTTTGTGTGTTACAATATGGTTACATTTAATGGGACGGTGCTGAGACCGAAGACACAAGTTTATTCTTAGTTTCGGTCTTAGTCACAAACATATTTATGCTGTACTACATGTAACATTTTTGTAATGCTACCTTGCTGTAATTTTATTTTTGGAAATAGAGTTTAAGTTTAAGTTATATATATAGCTTAAATCGTTTCAACAAAACGGTAGTAAAATTTAACCTAGATTTAGTTTTATTTTATTTATTTAAATTGTCTCTATTGGCTCTAGAATTTTTTGGAAAGACAGAAACTTTGTAACTATATTATCACAAGGAATCGTGTACGTATGTGTTGTAACCAATAGGTGGAGGCTTGTTATCAAAATTTCTTTTTTTATACACTACCTACTTTTATCTACTATAACTGATATATCTGTAAGCTTTCCTAAAATGAAATAAACTAGTGGTCCCCCGTGGTTGAAATTCGACCATAATAATTGATGTCAAAGACTATACTTCTATGATCCCAGAGTTCGCCAAGGCTACACTGTTCGTTTGGCTTGAACAATAAACAAAAGAGTATATATGCGCGTGTGTGTCAAATACACGATAATGTGTTTTTTATTGATTTAATACTTTTATGCATAATTTAAAAAATATATTAGCAGTCTGCACTCCTTCTCTGTATAAACTATAAGTGTGCGGAATTTCATAGTCCTCCGTCCGCGCATATTTCGTAAAAAGTGATGCAAAATTTTTGCTTCATGTATTAATGTAATGATAAATAAATTTATTACAGGTTTGGCCATTTTTTTCAAGGCATTTATTTTATTTAATAATTTATTATATTTTTTTTATTTTTTTTATTGCAGGAGTTCAGCAGACAGGCAGACGGCCCACTTGATGGATAGCGGTTACCATCGCCTATGGACATTTGTAACACCAAAGGTACTACTAATGCGCTGCTGCTCTCTTGAAGGAGACTGGAGCCTGGTCACTAATGCCGGAACACAACTAAGGGTTGTTATGGCGACATACTCTAGACCAGGGGTGGTAGCCATCCAGTCGGGCAAATGCCCTACCACCTGGCTGTGGGTTGTTTTGTCGCCTCTTACGACAGGCCGCCGGGCCGCAGGAAATTGTATTCTTTCTCCGTTCCTGCACGGATAAAATTTTTTAAAGTTAGCTGAATAAATTATAAAATATTCGTAATCCGACAGACACGTAGGTAATTTATTTTTGATGAAATTTATTTTACGATTGTCAAGTATCTTCCAGCTGCAATTCTGAGATTCACTACAGTATATCCCTTTTGTCTTCATCGCGAAGTAATCTGTTCTTCAGATCTATATACAGCTATACATAGATCCGACTATCTGTCCGTGAACAAGCGTATCGTCTTTCCTGGGGCGTTGTATTGCCGTAATTGTTTAATTTGTCTCCGGTTACTTTCGTCTCGCGCCCTTTCTCTCCTGTAATTAAGTGGCTATTTATAATATAACATCTTTTTCCTTTAAAATTTCCTTGTAATTTTTTTTTAAAACCTTGTGATGAAGTTTAGTTATAAGATTCTGGCTTTCGCATTGTGTCCATTTGTTGAGATTATAAATCTGAATATTCATAAATACGTGATACTGGTTAGATCTGTAACGCGTGTGAAGTCATATTTATATAATATTGTTTTATAATAAAACTCTTTATTATTTAAATTAATCAATTTAAAGAATGAAAACGATGTGTTTCTCTGAAAGGACAAAGTTTTATTTGTTAGTACTTACAATTAGGTAGGTACCTAAACATACAATAAATAACTAACATTATATGCACTAGGCTTACCTGAAAGGACAAAGAAACGACATTCAAAGTCCATTCACTTAAATTCTAGTTGAAATATTATTTAAAACTGTTATTAAAAACTGAACACTTGTTAAAACTTATATTTGTTTCCACCGTCATTCGTAATTTTTAAGTGTGCGACTTAGGTCGCGTTCCACTTACATTGTAATATACTGAGTATTTAACGTTTATACATGCGTTCCTTTGGTATAATTTTCATTACATTTATAAAAGAATAATATTATGATGAACCCAGCTCTTTATGTTCCTTCCATAGTCTTCTATTTTGGCATTCCTCTGTCATTAAATTCAAAATTTTCACTATGTTTGTTTCCTTTGATTTGATTTTCTCTTTGTTTTGGTGTATTACCTTTCGCTTCATCTAATTTCATTAATATCTTTCTTCATACATACTTACATCTTTATTTAAAGTGCTTTTTGCCTAATCTCTTCGATATATCTTCAATTTGATCACGGTGAGTACGTCGCGGTCTACCGGCACTGACTCTAAGTACATACATTGCTTTCGTATACTTGTTTTGTGATTCTACTTTCATTCGTTCTCTCAACATTTATTTTCACGGAGAAACAATACAACTTCCTACGGCTGGGCGGCCTGTCGTAAGAGGCGACAAAACAACCCACAGCCAGGCGGTAGGGCGTTTCCCGACTGAAAGGCTACCATGGTCTAGAGCAGTGCTTTTCAATCTTTTTGAATACGCGACCCCTTTACAGGTTGAAAAATTTTGGCGACCGCCTTGGACCATAGACAGACAAAAGACGTAAACACAGTTATTTAAATTACTAATTTAAATGACTACGTTTATGTCTTTCCCTATTTTGTTACATACATTCATTATTACGGCCCATACTTTGCAAAAAAGCTGCTGAGTTTAGAAAGTATGAGGTATATACTTAAATTGCCGTTTCCCTTTTGCCGGCGACCACCCGAGCAAGGCTCTGCGACCCCCCTAGGGGTCGCGACCTACAGGCTGAAAAACACTGGTTTAGAGTATGCTGCCATAACAACCTTGAGTTGTGTTCCGGCATTAGTGACCAAGTTCTAGTGTCCCTTAAGAAAGCAGAAGCGTATTTGTAGCACCTTTGGTGCTGCAAATTTCCATAGGCGATTGTAACCGCTTTCCAACAAGTGGGCCGTCTGCCTATCTCCTGAACTCCTGCAATAAAAATAAAATAAAAAGAAGGGAAAAGTTTTTAAACTTTCAAAAGCATCATTACATTTCTTGTATTGCAAGAAACATTGTTCAGCTAAAAGGGGCTTAAAACTGATGGGCCGTTGGAGCGTTAGGCTCATTTAACTAAATGCGTCTAGCTTTCAAATAATTAAAAGTTGGCTCGTTAATCTTGACTTATAAGTAGACTTCATTATGACAGTTTTTAATAATTCTAAAAGCTTTTCCCACACCAAATTTCACGATGATTACGCGATTCCTAAAACTGAAAAAGAAGGGCAAACAAACATTCGAACTGAACTCATTTTAACTTTTCACATTGTTTGTATAAACTTGTAATTTGTATCCTCTGGAAACTATATCATTCTATAATACTCTAACGTTGAAGATCTATCGTGACCCATCTGGTAACCAGATGTGACATATTTTTTAATCATATTATATTAATTTGTAAACACTCATCACATACCCCCTCAGCTGAGTTTGTTTTTTTTATTGCAGGAGTTAAGCAGACAGGCAGACGGCCCACTTGATGGGACGCGGTTACCATCGCCTATGGACATTTGCTACACCAAAGGTGCTAGAAACGCGCTGCTGCTCTCTTAAGGGAGACATGGAACCTGGTCACTAATGCCGGAACACAAGTGAACGTTCTTATGGCGGTATACTCTAGACCAGGGGCGGAGTAAATGCCCTACTACTTAGCTGTGGGTTGTTTTGTCATCTCTTACGACAGATCGCCCGCCCGGCTGTAGGAAATTGTATTCTTTCTTCGTTCCTGCACGGATAAAAACGGCTGATTTTGTTATCTAATTTACAAAATCATAGTCAGTCAATCATAGTCTGTGGATTCGTTTAGTGACCTTGTCAAACAACACTATCTCAAAATCGTAAATGAATAATAATTTTATTTAGTTGTGTGCTTGGGATGGTGTTGTTTTAAGACACAGAACTTGTATATTGAGATAAATATGTATGTTTATATTATAATGAAGTAACATTTTCCGTATATTTACGTATGTGTATTATTTCTATTGCATACCTATCCCCATCCATACCGAGTTTCTGTCCATCCAAAGGTTGTCTGGAAGAAATCTCTCCCAGCGATAAGACCGCCCATTGTACTTATCATTATGATTGTATGTTTTGAATTTATTTGGTAACATTGCGTGCAATAAAGTATATTCTATTCTGTTCTATTCTAATTATCCTTCTTATGATACCAAATTTTATTGGCAAACTGAACGGTGTAGTACCTATCCCATCAAAAACATAAATGTGAAATAAGAGCCAAGTTAGATATTATGAAATGTGCCTTGGTTGTTGACTTCAACGATAAAAGGAGTGAGATCTAAATGGGTGCCAAGTTCAGTGGTCAGTACCGAAATTTATTTATAACAACTTAAAATATCATTTCTGCTTGTAACCAATGCCCGGTTTCTGAGGTTACCAGTTTTGAGTTCAATAATGATTGATTCCGTAAAGTTATGTAATAAATAAACTTAGGTTAACTGTTAACCTACAACTAGTACCAAAACGCCAATAGATGGATTAAGAAGTAATATCTAATATTTATTTACATCAAATAAAAACGTAAACGCCTAATATTGGTCTGTTAAATTGAAACTAGTTTAAATATCGTACGATGATGTATGCGAAAATGCAATTTTATAATTTATTGCACTAACGCAAAATTTTGTTTTGACGAAATGAAAAGATTTTTTTTAAATCAGTGTTATACCAATTATTTATGATTCTTCCAAAAATCACTTCTTTATTATCTAGCTTATGAAGTTTAGTATATAGAATATAAAAAATATTAATTTCTGTAAATACAGTGACAAAGTAAATCGCAAGTAAATTATATTGATGTAAAACAGCGAACGGAAAACATATACATATTTATTGATGTGTGTACGCAATGTAGAAGTTTGCCGTGATCAATATAAGTTTTTAAGACTATAATAAATAAAATATATCAATGGCAGACATGGTCAAATGGATTTAAAATTCGTCAAAAATCGTTACCTGTCTTACCCCAGCGCTCGTCACGTCCACCAATTTGACCTTAGTGAGTACCCGTATCATGCATGGTAGGTATAGGGGCCTGAATGTATAAAACCTCAGGTCTGGTCAAAAACATACAGGTAGCCGTTCACTGGCTCCTAGACTATTAGTCTTATAACATCAGTCTAGCCATTCATTTGTTTATGATCTTTCCCGGCCGATTTTGGCAATGGTGACTGCATTTAAACTCATTTCCATTTGTCTGATTTATTTGAATTATTTTTGTTCAAATTTGAACCAGGTAGATAGTCCTGCAATCGGGTTCCAGGGTTTAGGTGAAATTATTTTTATGTGTTCAAGTGGATCCCGGGATGGTTCAGATTGACACACCTCTTTAACGGTGGAACTGATTTTGATGATTTTTTTAAGCAGATTCGAGAATGGTTTAGGTTAACAATTGGTCCCGGTTGATGGCGCTGCAATCGGTTTCTAGATTTTTATTTTTTAAATCTACGTCTGACAAGTACAGCTAGTATTGATAAATATAAAGGGTGAAAACCCTCAAGCATATAGATCTAAGATCACATTTAGTCTGTTAAATCGGCTCCGACGCGTTTGCAACATCACTATAAGTTTTAACGGGCACCCTTTTAAGGCGATTAATATTGTAGGGATTAGTGTTTTACTGCCTCGAGATACTTAAAAGATTAAACGAAGTAAGTATAAATTTTTATAGTTGACGCTGCTCCATGGAGCGAAAAATTAAATTAGTGAGTCTTTGAACCCTTTAGTTTAGTTTTTATAAAACTTATTTTTTTTAAATTAATTTATTTAGCCAAACAAACAGTATTGTACTGAATTTTGTAATACAGTCTTATTCCAATTTATGTCTTTGAAGACCACATGGGCCATAAAAATGGGAAGGCCAACACGTAGAGGCCCTTTGACAAATTTAACGTGAATGTGGCGTGACACTGACCGCCGATTATCCCTGTCTACACCATATAGGAATGCATCCAAGGACAAGCCCCGGCCAGTGTAGGACTATTGTGGGAAATGAGGACAAATATACCGGGCTATTGGGGGACCTGCTAGTGGTACTAGGGGTCTGGGAATGTGGGGACTATGGCGTCTGCCCGTCGCAATGTTCAGGGAACATGGAAAAATAGGCAGAAGATGGTGACTGGCCACTCCTTGCATGGGTCCCAAAAAATGCCGACGACAGAAGACGGGGGCAACAGGGGTGTAAGTGGCTAAGGGGTGGAAAGGAATGGATACTCGGCGAGGCTAGTTTTTACATATGTCGTATATGATATTGTTTTGAGTTGAGTTTGGTAAAAATATTATATAAATAATAAACATTATAATTATCCTGATATAAATACTTTTTTTAAATCACGTATAGGTTCGCGTTTGACCATTATCTCGCACGATTTGAGCGGAGATATGGTCTAAGATCGAGCACGCTTACCTAGAAAGTACCTATTCACACGAGACTTGAATACACCCAGGTTGTAGGTTTCGGGAAAAACAGACTCCGGCAGTGTATTCCACTCCTTTGCGGTGCGTATAATGAAGGTGGACTCAAACACTCTATATTTATGAAATTTGAATTTTTGAATTTATTTAAAATTGCTTTCATATGCTCGACTGAGTATGACTGAATAATAAAGTTTTCAAAGAAACGCTTTCTTGTGGTTTCTTTCGGACTACGAACAATTATTAATAAATGAATCCTTTCCAAGTTTGGCCGCGGACTATTCGGCCTTTTTATCATAATTATTATGTTAAAATCGTAATCTTATTAAAAGGGATTCCCAGAATTCTCGGAGTTTATTTTTGTAACACAGCTTGTTTGAATTTTTGGCCGTAGAGAGAGTATTATATAGAGCTCGCATAAGTAAATCAGTCTACTGGGCTTAACCGGTTCTGCTTTGCTAGGAGCGGAGCCACCAATGATTCAACAGACTGATCCGGCTCGAAGGACCATGTCTAGGCTCCTCCTTTGCTGGTATATGATTTCTGTAGTAATCAGTTGATTGTTACGATTATATGAGTTTTATTTCGACTGCACTTCATATTACACGCGACAATGGTATTTAAAGATAGGTCGGTAACGATACGATTTATCAGACCGTGTACACGAAAGCGTCGCCGGACGATTTGAGGCGGACTGGTGTGTGATTGCAGCATTGGCGGCTACCTTCGTTTTTTTTGGCCAGCGGAAATCCAAAACGAAAGTCTGGGGGATAATTCGCGACCCGTGTGTGGAATTCGCCAGATCGGGGATGCCACTAGTGTGCTTAGTCAGAATAGGTGCCACGTTATTGCCACTCCCCAGTTAAGGATATCCACTAAAACCCCTGGGTGTTCCGTCCTACGCCTTATGCCAGGACCACAGGTAAATGAGATTCCCAGCTTCGCGTGCCATTGCAGGCGAGGGCTTCACAGTGGCTACCCTCCTAACCGAACAGAGCCGGTTAGATTTCAACACAGACTTATATTTTTGTTTTATTCCCCAGCTACCAGACTTGTCTTGGTAGGCAGAGTACTTTTTTAATATATTATTTAAAAAGATCATTCTGCTGCATTATATTTGTGTAAAACGTTGAGGTTTGTAATGTTCTATGCTATTATATTATTGTACGTGTTTCCCTTTTGATAGACATGATAAATTCATAATTACTTAATATACATATAGGTAGTTATAAATGCTGTTTTATATTATTTTATAATTACAGTACTTATTAATTACCAACAATTCTAATTATTACATGTTATTTATCTCCCACATAGTAATTACAAAGAAATGATTATTTATTTAAAATGTCATTAAATCTCTAGTGATTGAAGTAAAATGCAACTAAATCAATTTCTTAATTGTATTGTATTAAAAAATTAATATACTTTACAAGAGAGCCTTTAAGGCCTAAAAAGGTCGTTTTCGCAGATTCGTATGTCAAGTATCGACATAAAGTGTCGATGAGGTATTAAAGACATGACGACTTACAGCGTTCTCTATGTTTCTCCGATATAGGCGCATTGCTTCTCTACATAATTATCTCTCTGCGTTTCGCTGTGTCGAAATTTCGTGGACTACTTTTTTCCACTTGTTCTTTTATTAATACAGCCAGTTAATTAGTTATAATATAAATGAGTAAT
Organism: Dendrolimus punctatus; assembly: GCA_012273795.1. Classification (NCBI taxonomy): domain Eukaryota; kingdom Metazoa; phylum Arthropoda; class Insecta; order Lepidoptera; family Lasiocampidae; genus Dendrolimus; species Dendrolimus punctatus. The sequence continues at coordinate 11,189,292 of CM022531.1, forward strand.
GTTATTCACAGACAATAGTACCCTTTTGAAAAGCTTTTAGAGATTATAAGAAAACATAATTATAATTAAGGGTTAACATGACCGTGTTGTTTTACATTTTGAATCTCGTAATTTCAGTTTCAAATAAGTATTTTAGTAAACAATTCTCATAACTAAACTGACCACACTAGTCTAATGAGTCTATGACCACACACTGACTCGTTCACTTGTTCACACATCACACATATTCACACCACATACATACATACACACACCCATTCACACGTGTATGCATTTCCACATACATTGACAATATTAACACGAAAATTTCCAAATATATGAACTATAAAATAATTTTCTTTTTTTTATTGTATAACAAACGTGTTGTCTGGAAGTTGGCGCTAATAACTGCAACACAGTATAATATTACTACAGCAGTTGTTTGCGATACCAAAATGTTTCGGTACACTATGTAAATGGTTTCGAATAAATTCTTTTAATTCTTCACAATTTGATTTAATCAACGGAAGTGACAAGGAAACTGGTTGACGGAAAAACCGCATACGTCAGTACTTTATTAAATAAATTATTTACACTATTTATAAAATTCACACAATCATTATTATTAATTGCATTTTAAAAACAGTTAAATTATAAACTAAATTACTAAGTATTTAATTAACATTTATCAATAATTTTCTTACACTTGGATAGCCATTAAAACTTTTCGGTGTTTCGTCCTTCGCCCATATTCCAGGACCTCGCGTCGACACCCCGCGGGTCTTTGGCGGTGGCCCATCTGCTTTATTCCCTTATTGCGCTCCATAGGAGGAGAGATAAGACTGTAGCCGCAGACGTCCGATCACCACGGCGGCCGCTCACAAATTGTTGCGGACAGAATCACCCCGCTGACCTCACCCCCGTAAAGCCCGTGCGCCCACGCCCCGCCTACCGCGGGGACATAGCTCGCTCCGTTAGCTGCTAAGCGTCTGCATTTTTGTAGTACTTTAGTAAGCGCGGAGCGAGCCTACATTATGCTTTCCTGAACTGCAATTCAAACACACAACATTGTTTCACTTCTACCTGAAGACCTCCAAAAGACCGCCGCGACCCCATTTTGGCATTACCTGCAAATGATAACTATACCCCAGGGAAACTCACGGTTGCCGAAGGTGGCTGTCCCGCTCCCGTTCTGACTCCTTGACGACCATAACACGCAGAAGGAGGATAACTTGTTCTATACTATTTCAAGTGGCTTAATATTAGCAGAACATTAAACATGCACAACAAACCTTGAAACTTACAAGTAGACTCACCTAATAACCATGCATAGTAATGGGCGACATCCCATTAATCCGCAAGGAACATGCCGGGCACCAAAGTTTCCTACTTTATAGTCCGTGAACTCGTTAAGTTTGTCTCTCACTTGGCTGTACAAACCTTATAGCAGATAGGGTCGCTTTACATTTGGACTACCTCCTCCAACTCCTAGTACTTGTGTATTCCTGGTACAGCTATGGATTAAGAAACTTTACTTGTCACGAGAACTTTATACGTCACTTATATATAATGAGAAATTATTTTATGGACTTATGAAGAATCATTATCTCTCGCTAAATAGAGCAGCGTGATGATGGATCTACAGGTAATTATTATTATGCCTTTAATACTGTTATGAGCTACAGGACTCGAGTTAAAATTCCGTTGGAATTACTATGGAATTTATTAGAACTATACATACATATATATTATACAACGTATAACACAGGTACAAGTATAACTGGACGCAATCAGTACAAACTGCACGATTCAATAACACGCGCAAAATCCGTCTCTATATCGTTTATCGAATTTACGTCTTGCTCGTATCGTTATGCTCGCTTGATTTCCCCACCCCTCCGTTCGGGCATTGTTTTACAGTAAACAGGATTAGTGCGACACTAATGACGGCCATAAAACAAGTAGAAAATCAATAGCATGTTTTTCTTAATTACAAATTATAACCACAAAGTAAACAAAAGAATTCCTAAATCCGGGAAGGCAAAAACTGCGCTTTATGACAGGCAGCTGTGCGTTTATCTTCGATGGCATGTAATAATATTTATCGCCTTACTGCTTCATCTGAGATAATGTTATGCTTATAGGCCGTTACAGGTGGAGGTAGCGATGAGTTTAGTGCGTTATTTGCAATGCTATATTGTTGTTATTGTTAATGACGCTAAATGTTGTCAGATAACATATGTATATACTTATATGTCTATTCTCTATCCATCTAGGAACGGAGAAAAAAATATAATTTTCTGCGGCCGGGCGGCCTGTCATGAGAGGCGACAAAACAACCCACAGCCAGGTGGTAGGGTATTTGCTCGACGGGATGGCTACCACCACTGGTCTAGATTATGCCGCTATAAAAACCTTAACTTTTGTTCCGGCATTAGTGGTCAGACCCCAGTCTCCCTTTAGTGAGCAGCAGCGCATTTGTAGTACCTTTGGTGTTGCAAATGAGTATAGGCGATGGTAACCGCTTTCCAGCAGGTGGTCCGTATGCCTGTCTGATAAGCTCATGCAATAAAAAAAGGTTAACGGCGTTATTTTCAATAACCACAACATTATCGTAAGTAAAACCCGAATGTTAAACTAATGTAATCGCTTCGTTCCGTCTTCTTCTTCATCGGTCAGACTTGGCCGATTTTTAAATAACGTGAAAAAGCAATTCTAAACCTTTAGCGGATCTATAAGACTGTAGCTCCGACCACAATGCATTGCGATCCGGGCTCGGGCCGAGTGCCCCGAATTCCAGTTTTATATTAAAATAGGTCACTTGGCTACATCACAGAACCTTTTAAAATATTATAACTGCATTCAAATTGGGTATCATATTGCTGAATATAACCTATATCAATCCTACTAATTCATATTCATCTTAAGCATCACAAGGTATTTCATAGAGAAGTGGGGAAGGGGCTAAAAGAGTTGGGGCCTTATTACATGTTATTTCTTTGCATCTCCTGAGAACAATTACCATAGTGATATATATATATATTTCTGTACACCATCTGAAAGTAGAGACATCAAAGAACAAAAAGCTCACCGACTTTTTAAAAAAAGCGGATAATTAGAGGCGAGAATTTTTTATTAAAAACTAGGGTGGTTTTTCGTTATTCGAGTTAGTCAAAATAAGGTGAAAAATAATAAAATAAAAAAAATTACAATGTTTTTGGGACATGAAAAGGTAAACTTTCACGAAATTTTGTATATTTTTTGTTTTTGTAAAAGATAAAAATAAAAAACCAAAACTTGGTTATTTTAATTTTTCACATAAATTTTGGAGTTATATAAAAAAGTGTAAATACAAAAGTTGTAGATATTATGATATTATCTACAACTTTGCCTGTTAACTTTTTCCATAGGACTTGTAGTTTAGCCGGAATTCGAGATAAACCGTTCTTCACCCTTAAAACTCACCCCCCTTCCACTTCCCGACCTCATATCGCCCGTAAATTATTTTTCCTTTAATTTTTGTTATATTATCTTCCTTTTCCAATGGGTTTCATCCTACTATATTTTTTTTTGTTTCAAAATGATCTACCCTGGTCTTCAAGACTACACTGTTAGTTTGACTTGAACAATAAACAAAAGAGCATATATGCGTGTGTATGTCAAATACATGGTAGTGTATTTAATGTTTCTTTTTATTGATTTAATGTCTTTTTTATGCATAATTTTAAAAAATGATAGCATTAGTTGTTTCTCTATTAGACTAGTAAACAAGTGCCTTTTGGAGCAATATTTTTCAGCAGTCTCCGAAAATTATAAATGAGGTGTCATTCGATTCGAAAAATTGTAAAAGTTATTAACAATTAACTAAAAAAAGGGGGGTTTAGTTTTTTGCAAATATCTCAAAAAGTAATAAAGAATTTTCAATTTTGAACCCCGTTGGAAAAATTAGAAAATGTTTATTTTTCATTTTTTTATTAATAATTTTCCTTGTTACAAAATTAAAAGTTTTGAAAAATTTGAAAAATCTTTATTACTTTTTGAGATATTTGCAAAAAACTAAACCCCCCTTTTTTAAAGTTAATTGTTTATTAATTTTTGCAAGCGGAACTTCATTTTTTTCAAAAATCATCTAGATGCCACTTCGAATCGAATGACACCTCATTTATAATTTTCGGAGACTGCTGCAAAAAGGTGGTCCAAAAGGCACTTGTTGTGTTAGTCTATATATACGAGTATTTATATAACAGATACAGTGAAAGTTTGTTGTCATTACGGACCCCTTTCAGTGCGTAGCTTGGCCGGTTTTATTTTTAATATTCAACGCTCATATAAACAGAAGTATTTATTGAATTTCAAACAAACATGCCCGCCCACCCACAGAGCAGGCATAACGAACGCGTCAACGTATTGCGTTCGCGATGTCAACGGTTTACGTAATTGCTGAAGTTTTCTAATAATTCAAGTTATATGGGCCGACGTTATATTGAAAGGTATTATGTAAACACATGTAAGGGTGAAAAGAAGACTAAAATATTTTGAAGTGATAACTTCTTATGGGAGGGTAAACCGCTTCGTTACGTAACGCGTTACGGCGCCAGTCTGTCTGGCTTCCCTTTCTCTCACGTATACGGCAGCGGTAGGTAGGCTCCTCCTCTCTCACTCCAACCCACAGCGCTATCTATATACATAAAATTTAAGTAATAACCTAAGTTTTTCTCAAGTTAAACAATTTCAATATTAAATAGTTCAACTTAGATAGTAACTTAGATAGTTTAAGTTTTCACTTCTGTCGGGCGTGCCGAAAAGCACACGTTTTTTTATCATAATGTTCCCAATTTAAGTGTAATGATACATCTGCCGAAGGTACAGTGCGGCCACTTCGGCCATTGAATTATCGGTTTAAGTGTAAAATAAACTTCATGTTTGCTGAAGAGTTTCTTGCGCCGCTTCTTCTCTTCAAGCCACTACACGTTGCGAAGCGGTGGTAAATTAGATTAGGCTCCCATAGAGTACATAATAACCATAAACAAAATTAAAACTAAATAATTAAAATGCGCAAGTTGGCGATAAGCTAAATAACCTTAACAATACTCATTGACATAGACATAGAGAACACTTTATTGATCAGCAAATCAAAATTACAAAAATGCACAACAAGACAATAGTTCCTTGGCAAAATAAAAGGCGGCCTTATCGCTAACAGCGATCTCTTCCAGTCAATCTGATTCAAAGGAAATTCTTAAATTATTTGTAATTATTATATAAAACATGAAAAAGAAAAAAGAAATAAAAATGACCTACATGAACACCAGATTAGTCTAAAGTACTGTAAACTAGCAAACATAGTACTGCGTAACTTGACATCTTTGACTTCCATGATCACGGCTACTGAAAAGGGGCCGAAACGTAATTAAAATCAAATAAATTACCGCGCTGAAAACCGTTAAAATGTAATTTTATTAAGTTCAAGAAGTTTAAGTAGGTACTAGTAAAATATAGGCTGTCTTATCGATTTCTTTCAGGCAACCATGGAATGAATTAGAAAAGTTTGTGAAACATGCGAGTTTTGCAATATAACTTTTTTGTTGTCTAGTACAACAGCAGCAACAAGGCAGACGACACACTTGATGGAAAGCGGATACTATCGCCTACAGACATGTGTAACACCAAAGGTGCAACAATCGCTCTCCTGCTCTCTTAAAGGAGTCTGGAAGCTGGCCACTAATGCCGAAACATAACTCAAGTTGTTATGGCGTCATACTCTAGACCAAAGGTGGTAACCATCGGGCAAATCGGGCGAACGCCCTACCACCTGCCTGTGGGTTGTTTGGTCGCTTCTTACGACAGGCCGCCCGGCCGCAGGAAATTGTATTCTTTCTCCGTTCCTGCACGGATAAAATATCTTCCTATTCCTGTCCCATTTATATCGCCTTGTACTGAATTCGATAGCCGTCGTTCAAATGGATCGACAAGTAACCCGTCTCACCGGCAATCGGCTCGTAAATTGGATTTTTATTGGTCGATCACGGCGCCCCATGGCGGCGTTAATGGGAGCTATATAACACTCGAATTATATTGCCATGTGTATCTGTTTAGTTGAAAAGTTGATTTTATTCGCGGTTGTATTTATACGCCAGTCTATTGGGATTTAATCTTATTTGGTTGCATTCTCCGGAATTATCCCGTAAATAGTGTATCATTTGCCAAGCCATGACAGTGTTCATTTTATTTACTGCGAAATTGTATATACAAAGATGTTATTTAAAAAAAAAATGTTCAATATGCTTACATCCATATACTTTAAAACACATTCGACTGGGGCACAGAAACCTCATAGGTGTATTCGTGTCGCAGAGATTTATCAAGAATACATTAAGTAAGAAGAAGCTTTGAAATATCATAACATCATATATATATCATAGGATATTATGAAATAATAATGAACATTTACAAAAATTGAAAAAATCGGATTAGATTATATAGGCTTGGACCAGAATTTAAAATCGCTAGAGGTACCCGACAAGGGGATCCATTGTCTTCAAAAATTCTTCACGATGTCAACTGGAAACATATTGTTGTCAGAATTGGCAATAAGTATATAAGCCATTTAAGGTTTGCCGATGATATAGTTCTATTTTCCAATAATACAAGAGATCTTAATAACATGTTAAAAGCTTTACACCAGAAAAGTATATCAGTTGGACTTGAAATAAATTTAGAGAAAACAAAGGTGATGACCAATCATGTAAAAAACGAAATAAAAATAAATGAAGATATCATTGAATATGTCGATGACTACATATATCTAGGAAAAATCATTTCTTTTCGAGAAACGCACCAAGACGAAATTGCAAGAAGAATTATATTGACGTGGAAAAAATATTGGTCATTAAAATACATTTTCAAATCGAATATACCTATCTGGCTAAAGAAGAAGATAATGGACATAAGCAATTTACCAACTCTAACATATGGCTGTCAGACATGGGCTCTTACAGAAAGAAATGCCAAGAAAGTTTCTGTCTGTCAAAGAGCAATGGAACGAAGCTCACTAAACTTAAAACTAAAAGATAGACAGAACAATTTAGATATAAGAAAGATAAATTTAAAGATGCCATACTTCATGTAAGAAAGCTTAAGTGGAAGTGGGCTGGACATGTGATACGATACTCGGACCAGAGATGGACAAAAATAGTGACGGAATGGCGCGGCCCCACGTATGCCAAACGTCGTGTGGGGCGCCCGCTCAAGCGGTGGGACGACGACATCCGCGCCGTCGCGGGCCCAAGGTGGCTCGCAGTGGCCGCGGACAGACACCACTGGGCACGACTGGAGGAGGCCTTTACCCGGACGTGCGGTCCAAAAGTAGAACAATAAAAATACTAAATCGACGAATAAAATAATAATAAATTTTAATATGTAATAATCATAAATTGACGAAAAATAATATGAGATTTAAAAAAAATATTGTATAGTGTAATGTTATTATGGACCAAATAAAAAGGCTTTGTATTTTATTTTATTTTATATATTATTTATTTTACATTAGGTACCTAATGATACAAATTGGTCTCTTGGTAATAAATGGTGATGCCAGCCCTCAAAGGGGCCGGCCGTCGTCTTTCCGAGCTGGTGGTGAATGCGCGAGCGAGCCCACAGCCCGCACGAAGGACGCGGCGTTTTAGTGGGTATCCCTAACAGCGGGGTGGCAATAGCATCTCACACGTGAGGGCTACTTCCACCCCGACCTAGCGCATCACGGGCCGCGACCTTTCCCCCTCGCGCGGCTCACGATCCTCAAACGCATTTCCCCTGCGTATATAAAATAGGTTATGATAGAAGTTAAAGTTACGTTATTTATTTCATAGAAGATACTTTTATATTTAGATATTGAAATTTTTCGAATATCTCATCAAAAACTTTTAAAATCTTGATGATGTAAAAATAAAAGTTTGATGATGAATATCTTTTGAACGGTTAATTTCATCCCCAAAACACAAGAAACCATTTTTATCGAGCAGTTAATTTCCAACACAAATTTGTATTGCGCATTTTGTAAAAGTCATTTATTGTCGAGTTATAAAATTCATAAACAAAAATAAAATTTGTCTTAAAATAATCAAAATTAAATCCTTAATATCTTTCAAATGGTGAGGTTTACGGAAAAAATATAAGATACCTTTTTTGTAGAATATTAAATTTCCTAAAAAATTCTCTCGGAACATTTTTCTGTTCAATCGATAAATGATGAGGTCTGATTTTTTTTCTATTGGACTGAGAATTTTTGTAAGGTCTAGCAACAGATTTTTCCGTGTCACTTTAAAAAAAAAATTTTTTTGACCCACCCTAATGTACCTATGTATGTATGAAAGTTCGGGTGGAATCTTGCAAGTTAAATTTGACCAACTTCTCGGTTTCCGATTGAGCTGAAATTTTGCACGCATATGATAAAAACTCTTTATTGTTCACCATAAACTTAAATGTAGACAATTGATATGGATACATTTGCATTAGAACAATGGGCGGCTTTATCGCTTATAGCGATCTCTTCGAGGCAACCCAGTGTCTAAGGAGATTTTAAACGAAATTATAAATAATATTTATATGTATATCCCGTGACAATGCAGTAATATGGTACCATGGAGCCGATCTGATGATGGAGTAGGAAGGTGGCCATAGGAACTCCTATACTAAAAAAGATGAGAAAAGAAAACCCGTCGTGTTTGGGCTCGCTTTACTTGTCTTGGCTAGCTAGAGCGCTCTGCTGCTACATGATATCCAGGATCTCAAAACCTAGTATTTAAAAACAAGTTATATATTGTCGCAACCAACAACACAGAGTTCATATTTCAGCAATTTTATAATCTACTACTTATTACAAAGGTTATAAAAAAATCCTTAAAAGATTTATCAACTACCTAACAATATAAATACAACCTAATTTTTATTAAGCTAAAACACTACTTGCTAAATAAATCAAGTGCAGGCATTTTAAGAAAAATATAAATACCTTCAATTCAAAGTCACAGGGTATCTTAGCACGTTAAATACATTACTTATTTTATTAAATACCTCCATATTACCTATTACGCGCATGTAAAGGTACTGAAACTCAACATACTGCTGGCGCAATGCCAGCGAAGTTCATAACAGATTAATTTATATTCAAAGGCTGGTAACCTTTCACCTTTGAATAATACAACCTGCAGGTTATATCACCAGACGTAATGCCTTGTCAATATTTTATTTAGAACATATAAAACCTACACATTTTTTTGGTACACTTTACAGAAAAGCTAAGATTTAGAATTTCATATCGCTATCCCTATTCATATTATAAATACGAAAGTAACTCTGTCTGTCTGTCTGTTCCGTTTTCACGTAAAAACTACTGGATCGATTTGGCTGAAACTCAGTATATATATGTTTTCGTTGCCGAGAATGAACATAGGATACTTTATATTCCGAAAAATGGGATAGTTTCCGGGATAAAAATATATTTGTCTTTCTGTTTGTTATGCTTTTACGGAAGAACTAATGGGCCGATTTCGCTGACTTTGGCCTTTTTGGTCATTTTGGCCTTTTTGGTCATTTTGGCTATTTTAAGCCTTTTTACTCATTTTGGCCATGTCGGTCACTTTGGCCTTTTCGGTCATTTTGGCCATGTTGGTCATTTTGACTATTTTGGCCTTTTTGGTCATTGCGGTCATTGTTGCCTTTTTGGTCATTTTGACTTTTTTGGTCATTTTGACCATTTTGATTATTTTGGCCTTTTTGGTTGTTTTTGCCTATTCCGTCATTTTGGCCATGTCGGTAATTCCGGCCTTTTTGATCATTTTGACCATTTTGGTCAAGTTTTGTAATTTATGTTGTTTACAGATAGACGGGCGTTGGTATAATTAGCGATATAAAATGAAGTGAATCTTCCGTGGGCAAAAAAAAACATTCAAAATTAATGTAATATAAACTGTAGCGCTTGCTCTATAAACAAGATACACGGACTAGAGGTTAACCCGCGGCCCAGACGCGGGGTAAACTTTGGTAGTAATACATGTATTACTTATTCTCATTCTGAATGGCGCTCTGTTGTACGTGCCTACCCCGCAAGGGACCTGGCGTGAAGTTATATATGTATGTTTTACTTTGGAATTCTGCCCACTGACGTCAGAAAAGCTAAATCTTTTGCCATATTTAAAAAATCACTCAGAAATAATTATGGTAGTCTTACGCAATAACGTATGTACTAGTTAACAATACTTTAGAGTTTAGACTGTAGTCTGCTGTCCATCTGTGTCACTTTTTTGCTGTATAATAACTACAGATAATTTAAGAATTTCCTTTGAGTCAGGTAGCCTGGAAGAGATCGCTCTTAGCGATAGAGTTTTACCAAGTAACTATTGTCTTGTTGCGCATTTTTGTTTTGGTGAATAATAAAGTGTTGTCTATGTCTATAAATTCACATTAAGATTTGATATTTATAACTGTTATATGCCCGCAACTTCGTCCACTTTTGACTTAAAATCCCTCAAAATACGAAAAGAAAAAAAAACTTTACTTGCAAAAAATTGCGACGTTTTTATTTACTAATCACATTCCTTATGTATATTGTTATACACAGAGCATATTTCGAATGTAAGCTTTCGCTTTAGTTAACACTGCGGAATAAGCAAATTGTTATGCACCCGAACAACTGCAAACTGCTCCCGGGAAAATTACCGCGTGATTCCATAATTGTGCTGATCGCGAAAACTTAGGAAATAAATAAATCATTCGGATATTTTTCGCTCCCGCTCACAATCGCGTTTCGCCCTTACGTCACATTCAGCCAAGCTGCACTACACTCAGACTACGTATCGAAAACATTGTGCCGAAAACTTAGACCATTCATCTGCGTACAGGCCATTGGCTTCTATTCCCCACTAGATATATGATAGCGCACTCTTTGTGTTGGAGTATCGATGGATTGTGTTAGTTTTTCCATTTGAGTTGTTTAATCGCGAGAGTGATGTATGTATTGTTATGAATACGTATGAAATGTTAGGTGAATGGGAGAGGGCAATGATCTTTATATTTCCTAGGTCCTCTTCGTATTTATTGTACGTTGAACTCTAGATATAATGAGGGGTATGTTACAGTAATTGGGGTACAATGTGGATCCCAGAAATCTGATCGTTTTATTTTATTCTAATAAAGTTTAAGTCGTGTATTAGCAGAAGGTGATGTCAGGAGCCTTAAGAATAGACGAGCGTGCATGACAAGAGCTATGAATGTCAAAGAAGCAAGTGAGGTGTGTAAGAATAAGCCTGTATGGCACTCTGTTGTTCGTGCCTACCCCGCAAGGGACCTGGCGTGAAGTTATGTATGTATGTATGTAAGTTTAAGTCGATCTCTTTATTTATTTATTTCATTGACATTGTTATTTTTATTTATATATACAAATTCAAAATCTCATAAGTCACATATAAACATGCACACACGCACAAGCACGCGCGCACGCATGCATAATTAAATATTTTTTTTAACTGTAATCAATAATTTCACAATAAGAATTGTACCAATTAGGAAGGAGGTCCCGAAGATACAGGGACCAATGAGTTTCAGAAATTGTGAATTATGTTTTAATTAATAAATTATTTTTATTGTTTTCAAAATTCGAAATCTGCTATTTTTACAATGCCTAATTTTGAATTACAGTTTTTACAATATTTGTCTCTCAGTCTGTTCAACTCAGTCTCAGTCCTGACCTACGGGGCCGAGACATGGACACTGACGGCAGGATTGGTCCACAAGTTCCAAGTCGCTCAACGGGCTATGGCGCTCCATAGCCCGTGGCGATACGACCCTTAGTCGGGATCGTTCCTAAACGCTGGCCGCATTGAATGGCAATGCTTGTGAGTCTTCTTACGGCAATGCAATAAAAATAATAATAAGAAATAAATGCCTAACAATATATAAACTACTAGCTTCTGCCCGCAACGTCGTCCGCCTGGAATAAATAGTTAAAAAAGTAAGTTAAAAAATAAACCCCGATTTTGAAATATTCTTCATTGGTGCTCTGCTACTATTGGTTTTAGCGTGATGATATATAGTCTAGCCTTCCTCGATAGGTGGGCTATCTAACACTGGAAGAATTTTTCAAATCAGACCAGTACATCCAGAGATTACCCCCTACAACGTCAGAAACTCACAAATTTTACCTCTTTATAATAATAAGTATAGAAAAACAAAAGACTGCTGTTGCTGGGCAGTGTGCCCAAGGTTGGCAGCATTACCTCGCTGAATACATACGCTGATCGTTTAAGCGAGGCTTATGTTATGGATAATACATAAAGGACACCTCTGGGGCCGATCCCAGACAAAACCATAGTAAATAACAGAAAATTAATTTCCGCAATTTACCAAGCCATAAATCGAAGCCGGATCGTCTGCGTTACAGCGAGGTAGGCCAGCAAAGGCTTAGCCCATTCAACCACAGAGGCCGTCTAAACCGAAATTACACATATAGGTATATATAGATTTTCATGTAAGTTGTATTTCGGTATGATTATATCGTGTTTCACCTGTGAACTATCTCATAATTATTTTACAATGCAAGCTGTCAAACTTTGGATTTTTTTATAGATGATGGCTGCAATACCATTTATGCATAATGCTGCCTCTTTCTGTCAGAGAGGGCAAATCCTTATCAACATTTAGAAATTTACTCAGAATACACTATTTGTCCATAAATAGCTATGTCTGATTATCACAATATAGGTAATCATCTTACATATTATTACATTACATCTTATTATAATAACTTATGTATTTTGAAATATATGATTGTATATCTGTATATTTATGACCATGTATATATTTCTATATTTATTTCTTAAATTAGTTTGAGTATAGTATGTGTCTATTGCCTTTTTCCTGCACCACCTACATCGCCTGATTCTCTTTGATTTAGGTTGCCTGGAAGAGATCGCTTTGAACGATAAGGCCGCCTATTTTATTGCCTAGACAATATAATGTAAATATGGTCTGTTTTTGTAATTGTATATTTAAGAGTGCGATAAAGTGCTATCTCTCTCTTTCTCTCTCACTTAAGGCCACACAACTTTAACTCAAAAGGGCTACCCACGCAATCCACTCAAACATTTATATAATACTTGCGTATCCATTTATTTGCGGGTGACTTGCAAAGCAGAATGGCCACTCGAAGCATTTTATTAATTCACTCAAGTTGTTTGACTTTTGGGTAATTGTTTGGGTTGAAAAGCAACTTGTTTCTGATAGGCACTTCAAGGTTTGTTCAAGTTCTTCCAAAGGGCGACTGAGACGTAAGAACCTAATTTAAGCACGCTGAAGTGTCGGCGCGGTTAATTATTTACAATATGAAACGATACTGTTTATTTTAGGATATTGTTCTCTTATTAAAGTATCTCGGTCTTGTTTAATTTTAATACAGATAGAATTTCAGCTAGATTGATTGGAATTTAAGATTTCTAGAGAGACTGTAGCAGCGAGAGCTAGAGGCTAAATAATATTTCAGATTGCAGAGGACAGTATTCACTGTCGAGTGCTGATGAGAACTAAAGGGAACTCATTTATTTTGGATGATGTGCAAGCTAGATAGAGCAACTATTAAAATGTGCGCTCCTGTGTTCGCGATTATTAAGCCCCCCGATACTCAGAACTTCAGCCTGGCATAACAGACACAGACAAAACAGACGCCGGAGAAACCCCGGCTCGGATCCTCTCACACATAGTTAAGACCCAACAATCGCACCCACTCATTACAGACACAAGTAGCCATTCACGATTAGCTTAGGCGTGATGCTGGAGAGTTTCTTCCGCCGCTTCTTCTCCTCCAGCTATAACACGTTGCGATGCGGCAGTAAAGATAGACTAGGATCGGCTGCGCCGGCGGAGTCGATAACCGAGTCCCCATTAAATAATCACTTCAGCTTGTTACGGCTACATCCTACATAGAGTCCATCCTCCGCAGCGGTCGAACCGAGGTCGAATCTCTCAGGTGCTTCCTTTAGCGCGCTGCTTCCGGGCTGAACGCCTCCGCTCCAACGGAGTCGGGAAGCCCCCAAAGTCCGGTATCGCTGCAACAGTCATCTGCGGCTATTCAGCTGGATCCTGCTCAAAAAAATTAAAAAGCGCTAGCCAGTTCTCCTTTGTCCGCTGCGACGACTGCATGTTTGCGGCTCCCATAAGACTTTTTGTAGTTTTGGTAGCTTGGTGGTATATGGACTCCTGCCTCAAACACACCTTAAATGACGCGGTTTCAAATTTTGGTCGGTTAGCATGCACTATTTATGTAGTTTTCTGACCCAGTGTATGTAATATTACAAATACCACATGCTGACGGTAAAGGGAAATATCGTAATAAAACCTGCACATTGAGATCATCAATGTGTTATTTACGCCAATCCAACCAGACAATCAGTATGGGGAGGACCGAGCCCAGCAGTGGGACTTTTATAGACTGTCATTATTATGGCATCTGGGAGCCAAGGCCAAACTTGTCTTAAAAAGGCTTGGTGTGCTGCACCGGTCCATGAAGTACTTCACCTCGCAGCAACAATTTCAATTACATACCTATATTCTCACGCCTGTTTTCCATTGGGGTACGCAGACACGATAGATCTCCACCTGCAACGATCCTGAGAAATACTTTTCACTTCATCAACTTTCGTTACTCTTTTTATACAAACACGCTTATTTAAATTGCTTTTTATTTGAACTTTCTTCAAAATATGTTTAATTTAATCATGGTAAGTACGTTGCGATACATTGCTATTATGTATTTCTTGATTTGGAGTAAATAGTCACCATATGGAGGAGATAGTGCTCACATTTATAGTTCAGGGCGGGCGGGCACCCGATTAACAATCTGACCGACTCGACTCCATCCAGCGCCACACCATGATATCGTCTACGATCCAATAACAGACAGTTAGCCTCTCTTAGTCATTGGAGATACATTGCATCATCCTACGTATTCTATCACAAAAACCATACAAAATGCTATGATGGATTGCGAAAATACAGCAGACATCCTGACCTTCCTGTTGAAAAATGATTTTACTTAAGTCAGAAAGTATACAAATGTGGAAGAAGTTTATCCGTGCAGAAACGAAGGAAGAATACAATTTCCTGCTGTCGGGCGTCTTCTCGTAATAGGCGACATAACAACCCCCGGCCAGGTGCTAACCCGTCTGGATGGCTACCACCTCTGGTCTAGGATATGCCGCCATAACAACCTTGAGATGTGTTCTGGCATCGGTGGCTAGGTTCCAGTCTCTTTTTAGAGAGCAGCACCTTTGATATCACAGATGTCCATAGGGGGCAATGATAACCGCTTTCCATCAGGTGAGCCGTCTGCCTGTCTGCTGAACTCATGCAATAAAAAAAGGAGTCACATGTAACAACAAGTTTGAAAATATCTATAAAATTTTAAACCGCACTACATTAAAGCTAAAAGCATCAATAAAGGTCTATTAAATTTTAAATGCTCTTCGACTAATATTGATAGTTTAAAGCACTCACAGTTAATGGTATTATAAACTTTGACATGTACTTCACTGTGGGAAGGAGGAGGGGAGGAGAATATAGGCGTTTGATTTATAGGTATAATGTAGGTAAGGGTTCAATCAGAATGTTTTTTTTTTCTTGAATATTACCACGAACTACATCCACTCTATAATTAAATATTCTTTATGTCATACACGCTAAGGCCTACTAACGATATCTAGGACGCATTATCATTTGCCTTTGCCGGCCTACTTCACTGCAACTCCGGGTTTGATTCCTGGTATAGTAAATTTCGGAAACGTGTTTTCTCCGTTATTTACCATGGTCTGGGTGTCTGGGATCGGCCTTAGAGTGGTCCGTTGTATAATACCCATAGCACAAGCGTAACTTGCTTAATTTGGGGATATACAATGTGTCTGTTTGTCTGCCGATTATTATTATTATTTCACATATATATTTATTTAAATTCTTTTTTATGTTTTTTTAATACATATATATATATATATATATATATATATATATATATATATATATATAAAATAGACACATATTAAAAAATATAAAAAGATGACGTCCGTCGGCAGCGGGGCCTAGGGCCCAAGCTACCGGTGGTTAAGGCTCCAAGGACAGGAACTTCCTCACAATGCGTGTCGTTATTATTATTATTATTTGACTTTGATAAACACGGGAATAAGGTAGAAATAATAAAGGTGAGTGCATGGTGATTTGCCTCCTGAGAGTATGGAAGAGTTTTCCCTGCTGCAACAAGATGATGTTGGGGACCATCCAACCCTTCCCAGTACTTGTCACATTCGTGAGACTCCTCTCTAGTGTGACATCCCATATTTTGAAATTTTATATTCAGAAATTATTGAACTAAAACAGCAGCTCCGTTATTATCATCATCCGTGCAGTAACGGAGAAAGAATACAATTTACTGCTTCGGGGCGGTCTGTCGTAATAGGCGACAAAACAAGCCACAATCAGATGGTAGGACATTTGCCCGACTGGATGGCTACCACCCTTGGTCTAAAGTATGCCGCCATAACAACCTCGAGTTGTATTCCGGCATTAGTGACTAGGTTCCAGTCTCCCTTAAGAGAGCAGCAGCGCATTGGTAACACCTTTGATGTAGCAAATGTCCACTTTCCATCAAGTGGGCCGTCTGCCTGTGTGCTGAGCTCCTGCAAAAAAAAGAACTTTATTTCTTTATGTTCAATGCTCATACAGTTAACAGTTGGAAATATTTTGAAGTTTTTTTTTAATAATTCAAACTTCGTGTTTTAAAACTCAAATATAATTATAAAATAATTAAAGAGTTCCCATGGGATACTTAAAAGAAACTTTCCACGCGGACGAAGTCGCGGACAGAAGCTAGTTTTTAAACAAACATGACATTCAACATGTTCTTTTTCGAGTAACGATGGAGTGTTAATAACTGAAAACTAAAGATGTTAAATACAAGTAAACTTTCTATATATTTTGATCTATGCCGAAGCCCAATTACCTGAGTATTGATGCAATTAACCCGCCACGTCGGCCATAAACGACGGACGGATAATCGTTAATGAGTGTGGCGTACGCTTGATTAGGGACGCTTGCGGCAAATATTGACGGGTGTAACGTCGATTACATATAACCCATTAGTGAGATCCCAATAACCTGGGAGATTTATGCCCTTACTTATAATAATCTCGTTAAGATACGATTAGGTATCTCTTAAGTAAGAGAATACGGGCCTTGCTTATAATAATATCGTCAAGAAAGGATTAGTCATCTCTAAAATAAGAGACTCTTAAGCTCCTAATCAATGGCTGTTTCAAATAAAACATGCTATCTTGCCTCTTAACAG
This sequence comes from Dendrolimus punctatus, assembly GCA_012273795.1. Classification (NCBI taxonomy): domain Eukaryota; kingdom Metazoa; phylum Arthropoda; class Insecta; order Lepidoptera; family Lasiocampidae; genus Dendrolimus; species Dendrolimus punctatus. Next base: position 11,206,651 of record CM022531.1, read on the forward strand.
TCTCTTAACTACTCGACGTTGTTTATTTGTGACAGTTATTTTTTAGTTACTTTACCACCACCTCTTATCCTTAAGAGGAGTTTATGGGTAAGATTTTCGTTAATCGATCGCTGAGCAGTTTCTTAAAATTTAACAAACGATTATAAGTAAGGTCATAAGAATCGAATCCTAATCAATTAATATCTTTTTTTTTCACTTCTACACGTGTATAACCTCTTGTTTACCTAAGAGGAGCACAATAAACGAAATTTCAATGATTAACGTAGGTTGTACTGAAAATATTCGACTAAAGAGTTTATGGGTAAAATTTTCACTAATCAGCTGCTGAGCAAATGGAAAATGGGCTTTTCTAATTCCACGTTTTAAACACAAAGTAAACAAAATAATTCCAAATGCTGAAACGGTAATAAAATGTATACAGGTGTGTATTTGTCTGTTGTCGGCATTCAGTTGGTAACAGTATGAAGGGCTGTAAATTTCAGGGCTTTTTCCCAACATATACAACTACATTTCGAGAGCGGACCGAGAAAAAAAAGTAAAAAAGTCGGCATAAATATATAAACGTACACTATATAGCCGTGTGTAATCCGATGAATTTTTGTGGCCTATTATTTTCCTACTATCGCAGCTGTCTTTATGTTTATTTGATTTGTTATCGCTATCATCAAATATTTCGAACACTACTGTTTCTATATTAATGGTGTTCCATGGACGCCTAGTAATGTTTATTTAACTAAGCTCACTTTATTTACACGACTATAGAAGTAAGTGTTATGCGTTTTTCGAGTTAATACATACTAGATATCTATCATTCTGTATGTTTTTGAAGTGAAACTTCTATATAGGCGGGATCTTATGATTTTTCGGACACGAACAGGCGTTACGGCCGCGTGGAAGAGCGGCATAAATTTAGAGCAGACGTGGTGAGTGGATGATTAGACTTTGGATGCGTTTCTTGGTTCCGGATCGAATTCAGTTTTTTTTTGATAAAATAAAATATGCTTAAATAAAAAATGCATTCGTTAAAATGTACCTAACTCAACCGAATTATAATTTGCAGTAAACCTGCGAAAAATCGAAATGTGTGCTGGGACACGTAGTAGAAGTGAAACTTTAACGGACAAGTGGCAAAACGAATCGCAACAAAATTTTGACTTGAAGTTTTCACATAAGAAGTTATCAGATCAAAAACATCCATAGTCTACTCTAAATGTATGCCGCCTCACCACGCGATATACTTTCTACTACTCCCTCTATACTACCGTAACGATTTTTCGTGACAGAAATATCCTAATACCGGGGGGTATATATAGAAGTTTTACTTCAAAAAAATATAAGCAAAATTGGACATTCATTATCATCTCTGAGACTTAAGTCAAACATCTTTTTACTACACTATTTTGATAGTAATTTCTACGTTCATCCGTGTACGTTGTTTATATTGGCCTGTTCCAGTGGCCGTTTGCTCCAAAAACGTCAGTCGGGCTTGTTATTGTTCCAATATAGCTTAGCGAGGGCATAGACCTGCGTGTGATTTATTTAAAGAAGCAATTCGCGTATTGTTTTATTGTTTTCTGTGCTTTTTTGTCTGTGGCGCGAATGCGGCGTGCGTTTGATTGATGGTGAGTGATGTATTTCATACATTAGTTTTTGTTTTATGATACGGGAGTGAGTTGTATGAGTTCTTTCATGTTTTGAATGTATTGTTGTTAATTTTTGTTTCAATCTACGTGTAACAGGTGCGTTGGTAATTTGTCTTGTTACGGTTCCGTAGCTGTTTACGAAAAAAAAATATTTGAAGAAACATCGACGTACTTACACTGCTAACATGTATCTTATAATAATAAAAATGTGTGCGTGTACTAATGTACACACGTAAGAAGTGAAGCTTCATTCACGCAACTATTTCATTTTACTTTATAATTTCTCTTCGTTACAATCGACCGTGGTAGAGGCAAGAAAATGATGGTGCGTAACGGAAAATGTGACGTGTAACCGAAAAATGTAACGGTTAATTTTTTCCCAACGCCGCTAAAGAAGTTTCACATTAAAAACTTGTTTTGAAAATTTGTACACTTAGACTGGTAAACAAGTGTCTTCTGGACCAACTTTTTTCAGCCGTCTCCGAAAATTATAAATGAGGTGTCATTCGATTCGGAATGGCATCTAGATGATTTTTGAAAAAAAATGAAGTTCCTCTTGCAAAAATTGTAAAAGTTATTAACAATTAACTAAAAAAAAGTGGTTTTAAACTTTTAATTTTGTAACAACGAAAATTATTAATAAAAAAATGAAAAATAAACATTTTCTAATTTGTCCAACGGGGTTCTATTCTAAAGCTTTTCAGGAATTGCTCCAAGAAAGGAAAAAAAATTCAATTTATAGTTTAACAATTATCACACTTATTGCAAGTTCATGATCAAGCAAAAAAATATTATTTAACTATTGAATAACTGAATGAAAAATTGTTATAAAAAAAATTTCAAGCAGATTATTGTTTATTCATCTATTCAGTTAGTGCCTGAATTTTTTCAATTTTTTATTTTCATATTTAGTATGTTTAAATAATATTTATTCATTAAAGGGCCAATGTGGGTGTGGCTTGCGTAAGCCAGAGTACCCGTTTTCGGCCGTATTTTCATCCCTCTGGGAAATTGTAAATATTGATCTTACAGTTTCGGGAGTCAAGACTTTTTAGGAAATTTACTCAAATTTGAAAAATCTTTATTACTTTTTGAGATATTTGCAAAAAACTAAACCCCCCTTTTTTTAGTTAATTGTTAATAACTTTTACATTTTTTGCAAGCGGAACTTCATTTTTTTCAAAAATCATCTAGATGCCATTCCGAATCGAATGACACCTCATTTGTAATTTTCGGAGACTGCTGAAAAAAGTTGGTCCAAAAGGCACTTGTTTACCAGTCTAACTTCATTTTCAGCAAACAAGGTTTGCATTCAGCTTATTGCTGTGCCGACATGATATCCCACACAACGCTGATTTTCAGTGCAAATATTCCTTGTAGCGTAATACTAAACTGACCATCTTCATGAGTTTAATGAGTTTAATTTATAACTTATAATAATATCTTAATGAGTTTAATTTATAACTTATAATAATCTCGTTAAGAAACGATTAGGCATCTCTTAAGCAAGACAATCAAAATCAGATCCTAATCTTTTTTATCACTTATAAACTTGTATTACCTGTTGTTTACCTAAGAGGAGCACAGATAAACGGAATTCGAAAGATTAACGTAGGTTGTTCCCAAAATATTCGACTAAAGAGGAGTTTATGGGTAACATTTTCATTAATCAGTTGCTGAGCAGTTTCTTTAAATTTGAGAAACGATTATATGCGACGTGTGTCGTTGATGTGCAAATAAAACAAACGTGTTTACGCCTTAGCGGCTGGCTTTATTCTGTCTTGTTGCACAATATGAACTAAAAATGCTGTCTACACACTACATATAAGTAAGGCCCAGACTGTTTAAATTGTAGATTAAAATATATTTATTATTTCATTGCAATCAAATTTTACACCATACATTTATTTATCTATAATATTATGAAATTCGAAACATGCCGTGTCCGTACATTGAAACTATTAAAAAAAACCAACTGGAATAGACGGGAACTCTTTATCGGGATCAAAAGTAACCTATATGTTGACCAGGGATATAAACTACCACCATACAAAATTTCATGTAAATCGGTCCAGTCGTTTCGAAGATTAGCCGGTACAAACAGAGAGACAAAAAAATGTGTTTTTTTATTAGTTCTATGTCACTTTTTACACCCCCCTGACTCGGTTTTTATCATTTTTTTCATTGTACAGAAAGTCGACCTCTACAATTTTATTATTTTTTTATTTTTTTTATTGCAGGAGATCAGCAGACAGGCAGACGGCCCACTTGATGGACAGCGGTTACCATCGCCTATGGACATTTGCAACACCAAAGGTGCTACGAATGCGCTGCTGCTCTCTTTAGGGAGCCTGGAACCTGGTCACTAATGCCGGAACACAACTCAAGGTTGTTATGGCGACATACTCTAGACCAGGGGTGGTAGCCATCCAGTCGGGCAAATGCCCTACCACCTGGCTGTGGGTTGTTTTGTCGCCTCTTACGACAGGCCGCCGGGCCGCAGGAAATTGTATTCTTTCTCCGTTCCTGCACGGATATATGTATAGATATCTCGACGAATTCGCAACGCCTTCAGGACAAAGGCAGAGATGGTTTTATTGTTCGGCAATGATTCTAATATTACTACGACGTGAATGGGTTTTATGTGGATCATAAATCGACATATCGAAATAAAGATAATAACCCATAATAATACTCGTATTACTCGATCGTTAAATTTGTAGAGCTGATTTGATATTTCGTGCTTATTTCAGTTTATATGCTTTAGTTGTCTTTAGACCACTTTTTGTTGCTTTAAGCTGTTAAACAGACAAACCATCAGGAGGTATGGGGTCACCGTCCGCTATTGACGTTTATTGATTATATTTATTTTATTATATTGTTACGAGCTACACAGGGCTCGCATAAAAAATGCCGTTGGAATTACTACAGAGTTGATTAGAACTATACAAACACGTAAGAAACAGTTACAAATGTTACAAATGCAGTGTCACTGGATACAACCAGTAACATTGCACGATTCAATAACACGCGCCAAGTCTGTCACTATATCGCTCTTCGAATGTACTACACACGTCTTACTCGTATCGTAGTCGTCGCTTGACTGCTCCACCTCTCCGTTTGGGCATTGTTTTATACTAAACCGAGTTGAGTTAAACCGCACATCTGGCAAGCTTCGACACAATGAAATAAAAACAAGTAATAATTAGATCGACACTAATGACGGCCATAATATAAGTACGATAACAATAGGACGTTTTTGCATTTTAAACACGAAGTAAAGAAAAGAACTCCGAATGCAGGAAAGGTAATAAACTGCGTTTTACGACGGGCAGGTGTGTGGATTTCTTTGTCGGTGTGTAACAATATGATACCACGGGTAATAAAGATGGCTCGGACTTTTGGAGGGCTTCCGCGGTACTATGGGTAGGCCAACACGTTGTGGCTCCTTAGACAATTTTAACCTAAATATGCCGTGTCACTGACCTGCGATTATCATTGTATGCCAGACTATTATTATTGGAAATGGGAACAAAAGGTACCGGGCTATTGGGATGAACTGCTAAGGGAGTTACAGATCGAAGACTATGGGCACTATGGCGTCTGCCCGTCGCAATGTTCAAGGAACATGGAAAAAATGGGCAGACGGTGACTCACCAAGATTCGCAAGGGGCAATATAGGTGTGAGTGGCGAAGGGATCTAAAGAGGTGGGATGCAGGTTCACCGAAGCTACTTCCGAAGTTAGGGCATTTGCCACTTCCATCCATCGAGTTTGAGTCTTAGCTCTAGCGATGTCCACTCCGTGGCTATGGGTAGCACGGAGGTGGGGGATCTTAACAATACTCATTGACACTTGACATCTTTGTCTTCTCTGATCACGGCTACTGAAAAATGACCGAAACGCCAGATAATAAAAATCAAATAAATTATCGCGCTTAAAACCGTTAAAACATAGTTTTATTATTATAAAAATAGCCTGTTTTGAAAATTTGTGCGGCGAATTTTCAACATACAAGGCCTGAATTCAACTTCTGAACCGAATTATATCCGAAAAGTTATTTTTTCAGTGTAAATACCTAACGACCATAAAATCTACATACATGTTTGTTTTTTTTGTTAAAATGGTGATAAAATAAAAGTAGGGCTCAACATTATTCTTTAGATACTTTAAGTAAATGTTTAATGAAAAACCCACTCATTAAAACATTTTGAAGTAAATCCGTCATGACAAACATATCAGCAAACGGGACGGTCGCTTTAGGAAATATTTTCCGAGGCGGAAATATGGTTTTGCGGGTAGCCGCCGAACGTCATCGAAATTCCGTTTGGAAGTGTGATTTATCAGCGCTGTCAAAGTCACGCCTAACCGGTTGGGTCACATAACACGCGATTACTTTTTAATCCTCCTCTAGGTTACTAGTTTCGTGTCACATTAAATTTGCTCTGACGGGGATTGGGTCGTTGGTGGGTTTGAACGCAATCCATTATGACAGGTAATAAGAGCGTCCAAGATATTATTATCTCATGGTCTATATAAAGGTTCCAGAGTCAAATGCCAAGATAATGTGCCCTTACTGACTTGACTTTTGTTGGTTTTGGCTCCAACGCCTTTGGCATTGATTTTGCCAATGTCGCCGTAGATGGACGGCCACTGAAAAGCGGCCGAAACGGCCATGATAAACCAAAATCAAATAAATACCGCGCGTAAAACCGTTAAAGCGTAGTTTTATTATGTATACAAGTCGCGAAAACTTAAGAAAATATTAACGAAATCTATTAGTTATTTAATAATTAAAAATATATACGGAAAACATAAACTATTTTTTCTGTTTAATAAATATTACAAATGGTCGCCTACATGTTGTGACTTTATTCTATATCTTTTACAAATTAATTAGCTTTTCCTTTAAGTCTGGGTGAAGGTAAGAACTTGCTTTTAGCTATAGGTTATCAAGCTAACATTGCATCTATACATTTTTTCAGTCGTTTACTTTAGTGTGGGATTTCGTTGGTCATAACCTGGAAAACCATAGCAAAGTTCATTAATTCCTTTTTTAATAAAGTAAATAGTTAACGAGATATAACGAGTATCCAATATCGTGATAAATTTATAATTCAGGAGGAGTGTTAATAACTTTGAAAATAATGTCCGGGAAAACTAATTTTCCGTGTATGCTGTGGAAAATTAAGAAAGAATCGTAGGTAATGTAAGTTTTCTTTTATTATGGTTCCATAGCCAAATATTAAAAACGAGGCACGTTCCTCACTCACTTTTTATATATTAAAAAAATGATTTTTGAATAAATGTAATGTTGTTTTTCTATAAATGTTAAGATTCATTATATATGTTTTATATAAAAAAATTCGCTATAATTAAAAAGTTATATCAAATCAAACAAATTTTTGAACCCAAAGTACCCGAGTACCGAAAACACGCCGACAATTTACGAACACAGCCAAGTGCGCGTGTAACGTCACTATGGCTAGTACTACTACTTTCTACCGACGAAGCAGACGAAACGCTATGCTTCCACATTCATCATACGCACCGCTGAAGAATGGAACTCTTTACCGTCGTCTGTTTTTCCCGAAAAATACAATCTAGGTGTCTTTAAATCTCGCGTGAACAGGTATCTTCTAGGTAAGCGTGCTCCACCTTAGACTGCATTTCCGCCTGACATGAGGCGCAATGTCGGTCAAACGCGAACCGATTCATTATAAAAAAACTGCTTATAATAACTCATCGTAGCTTGAAGCTTGAAATTGATTTAACAGCCCAAATGGCACACAATTTCTCAAATTCTATCTAGATGACTACCTTACAAACTTTTTCGCTGATTTCGTGACTCCAAATTATAACGAAACTGCCAAGAAGTTAGTTTTCCAAACTGTCGATTTTGATGATTCGTTCCGAAGTTGGACAGGAGGTTCGAGAGTTTGTCATATTATATTTATAACTTTTAATTGCTTCCATAAGTTTTTAGTACCAGTAAAATTAGTCCAGAGCTTAGGAGGATTGTTATTTTAAGAGTTAGTCGTATTAAATCTTTCATCTGTATTAATATAATTGAAGTGGATTGGAGTTTCGTAATTTCCAATCTATTTATTACCGTGCCCAATGAGAAATCCTTATTATTAATATTATAAATGCGAAAGTAACTCTGTCTGTCTGTTCCGTTTTCGATGCCGAGGATGAACATAGAATACTTTTTATCCCGAAAATGGGCTAGTTATAATAAAATGTTTGTCTCTCTGTTTGTTATGCTTTTATGGAAAGACTATTTGAGTGATTTGGCTGATATTCGGTTTATATGTCATTTTAATACCGAGGATGGACAAGGGAGTAGGAAGTCGACTTTTCATCCCGGTTAATAGCATAGGCTTGGGGATAGATTTATGTAAAGATTATCCCAGAAAGTAGGATAGATTTTTGTTTTGTGATTTGTCATTTTGGTTGGTGGTGGTTGGTCGATATGGTCAGTGTGGTCCATGTGGTCGATATGGTCGACTTGGTCATTTTGGTGTATAAAGATAGATAGATAACACTTTATTGCTCACCAAATATACAATTTCAAAAATACACAATTACAATATTGTCATTGTAGAAACGATAGGCGGCCTTATCGCTGAAAGCAATCTCTTCCAGGCAACCTAACCTAGATATAATTAAATCTAATCTGGCGATGTAGGTGGTGCAGATAATTAAGCATATCGTAAATAAACATACTTAAACTACATAATTTATAAATTAAATACGCATACTTAAACTACTTTATAAATTAAATATATTCATATATATTAAATATGTAGTTTTCTTACCGGAAATTGGCATCGATGCTTTTCATCCGGGAGTTGGGATAGTTTGCGATACAAAATGAAGTGAATCCTCCGGGGCAAAGAGCAGTAACATAAAATGTTATTACAATGTAACCTGTTTAAAACAGAGGCACTAAAGATTGATAGGTAGATAGAGATACTAGTATTTTTTATAAATAGAGATCATATCGTTTTTTTTTAAATTATGTACCACCACCACCACCACCATCGCCACTCCTAATCAGAATATTCTCGCCACGGGTTGTCTGGAAGAGATCGCTTTTTAGCGATAAGACCGCCCCGTTGTACCCAATTAGATAAATACTAGTTCGTAAGTTTTTTGTAATGATGTACAATAAAGTGTTATCTATCTATGTAATGAAGATTTGTCGTGTGTAAATTCTGTGACTGTTTACCTTCAAAAATGTGGTTATACGCGAGCGAGATAGCGAATTCTATTTAGGTAGGCCCTAACGTCGAGGTCAAACAGTCGTTTCTCTTTAGTTGAAGGTACAATACGGTAAGATAGAGATCTAAACATTCCTCTCAGTCCTTTACATTTTGTGGTAACACGATAAAAGCGGTCGTCGGTTTTCTTTATTGTTGTCGAGAAATGAACGAACGAAAATAACGCAAGAATGAATGCCTTGTCCTATATTTCATTGTTAAAAAATAAACAATGTTAAAGTCAGAACTCTTGCGAGAACATTTGAGAAGTGAAGTTTTAGATAATTACTTTTTTAATTTCTTATTGTTCGTTCACTGCCTTACCATCAGTTGAATTTTGTCGTTATTTGTATGGAGCTTATGTCTTATTTTAATCGATAGTAAGGCTTATGTGTACAATATTGGTGACTTGGGTCTTCTTGGTTCTTCAAATTATACATGCATGTCCATCTTAAATTCTTTTTATTATGTAACTATTTCTGAAACTAAATAACTTACAAAATGAAATGGGCCATTAGTTGATTACTCTAGTCAACTTGAACAAATCAAAGATTAAAAATCCTGTAAAATTACTAGTCGTTAATTGAAGTGGTGTTACTATCGTCTTACTGTCCATTCTACCTTACTATTGAAAGAAAATTTACATTACTTATATGGAGGTTGTGTGTAACCAGTAGTAAGGCAAATTAATAGATAGTAAGATTTAGCAGGTACATACATACATAACTTCACGCCAGGTCCCTTGCGGGGTAGGCACGAACAACAGAGCGCCATTTAGGCTTATTCTTACATACCTCACTTGCTTCTTTGACATTCATAGTTCTTGTCATGCACGCTCGTCTGTTCTTAAGGCTTCTGACATCACCTTCTGCTAGCACACGATCAATTTGATCATGGAAGGTGTGTCGTGGCCTTCCGCGACTTCTGCATCCATCCACTTTTGCATTGTATATCTGTTTAGTCATTCTTTCATCATACATTCTTTCCACATGCCCGAACCACCGGAGCATTCCTTTCCTTACCTTTACCCCGACACTCTCTTTCAGACCAACTCTCTTTCTTACTTCGGTATTACGAACGCGGTATGATTTTTGTACGTATTTTTTAGGGTTGTAACGGAACTTCGCCTCCGCCTCCGTTACTGCGGAAGTTCCGCAAGAAATCGTTCCTCCGCCTCCGCATCCGTGTAATTTTTGCGGAGTCATAACGGAGGTTTATTTACTAATCATACGCAAGCAGCGACGCTCACGACGACTCAGCCGTCCGGCCGCGCGCGGCAAATGAACAAGAATCAACGCGTGCGCGGCGGGAACGCGGTTGAGGTGGGGCGGGGGGCGTGCAAACGTCATTTGTCAAATGAATGATACGCGACAGGAATCAAACTTTCGAATTGCTTGGACACGTTAGACGTACGTACGAAGTTTTACCGACGCGATGTAATGTAGGTAATTCTAATTGAACCGTGATTGTTTTAAGTAATTTAGTGCAAAATAATATTTTTTTCTACATCCAGTTTCACTTACGCCTCCGCCTCCGCATCCGCCTCCGCTAGTAAGGCCTCCGTTACAACCCAGTATTTTTGTTTTCTAATACTTTAGCACTCGAGGCTCCGAGTTCGATTACTGCCATGGTACAGTGTCGTAAAACTTTCCGTTATTTACTATGGTCTGGGTGTCTACTATCGGCCGCTAGAGTGGTATGTTGTATATAATACAAGCGTAACTCGCTTGGCGACGACGTACATAGGTTTGGTGTATATGTATGTACTTGAGATAACGGTGGTAAATAATGTAAGACTTAATACAAAAAAAGGTTAATCCAATAATTTAAATTAATTTATAAATATAATATAATAATTTAAGTAAAAAAAGTATACTTAAATATATAAAACAGAAGTTGTACGGAATAAGTTAATACGATGCACGAAAACGCTGCCGACAAACTGGGTTGCAGGTTGGCAGTGTAATTGTTTGTATGATCTTGTAACATTGTTTGGAAATAAAAAAAAAGCATTGTTGCTGTTCTGGCTATTGCCAGACTTCAGAATGAAAGGGCAAAGTTAAGTAAAAGGGGAAAGTGGACTTACTTGATTAAATGGAACTGGTAATGAGAACTGGAGTGACGAGTTGTTATGCTGATATGAGTCCGCTTGTTGAATGTAATATGAACTACACTAGACACTGAGTAATTAGTTCTAACGTAATTATCTAAGATGTTTTTAAAGTTATGTCGTTGGTAATTATGCGTATATTATTGCGTGCGCGCGACACAGGCGACCGGTATCAGCGTCTAAAACATTGAGTCCTTGAGATGCGGGCGCGCGGGGATGCTTGCCGTGGGCACACACACATAAAAGCACACGTCGCGGCAATTGGCGCGAACAGTTGCTGTCTGCCTATTATTTGAAAAAAAAAAAGTCTTTACATACAAACTTTGTTAAATATTTTAGATAGTTAATTGAAAATGGATCTATATATAAACTAATCTGCTACTTTAATTCTGTCACACAATTTTGAAACTAAGCATTTCAAAGCAAGGCACATACCCTTTGAATTAATCTTAAATTAAGCCCTAACGGGATTATCTCTTCAAGCTGTTTGTGTCACTTTGAGGTAGTACGCATTCTTTGTACCTCTGTAGATGGGTTGGCCCAACTTGAATATTTGACTTAAATTTTAGCAGACACGTGTCGAAGGTACGGCGCTGTACGAGTTGCTTTACAAAGCTTAGAACCGGTATAAAATTAACCGGTTATGAAATATTTTGTTCTGTTATTATACAATTACATACATACATACATAACTTCACGCCAGGTCCCTTGCGGGGTAGGCACGAACAACAGAGCGCCATTCGGGCTTATTCTTACAAACCTCACTTGCTTCTTTGACATTCATAGCTCTTGTCATGCACGCTCGTCTGTTCTTAAGGCTCCTGACTGCTAGTACACGATCAGTTTGATCATGGAAGGTGTGTCATGGCCTACCGCGACTTCTGCATACATCCACTTTTGCATTGTATATCTGTTAGTCATTCTTTCCACATGCCCGAACCACCGGAGCAGCTTATATAATTAGTTTTTATAAATTGTTTTGTAGTTATATAAATCTGGTCGAACCGGTTTATTCCGCGACAGTTACTTTATCGTTGTGTCTCTTGAGAGAGTTAGAACGATAAAGTACAAGACATGCGTTTATGTGCGACTGAAAACTTTTTTTACTATACTATTACTATGTGCGGCAAAAACCGTTCGAGTACGTTCGAAACCGCTTTATTCAAGAAAACCGAAAAGAAAAGTTCCTTTGTGTTTGGGCTGTAACCGGTGCCACCTTTTTACCAGTTTCCAAACCTTGGTCGCAGGTGCGCATGCGCCGTAGATTTGTGTCGTATACATTACTACATTGTGTTGTGTCGACATGAGACATCTTTACTGTCTTAATTTTACATTAATTTAATACTTATACAATTATACAATAGTGTAGCAACAGAAATAATTTGGTATCGCAAACAGCTGCTGTACTGTACTATGTGTGTATACTGTGTTGCAGATGTTAGCGCCCACTTCCAGGCAGCTCGTGTGTTATACAATTTAAAAAAGAAAATTGTTTTAAAGTTTACACATTTGGAAATTATTTCGTGTTAATATTTGTAATGTACGTGGAAATGTATAGGTGTGTGAGTGTGTGTATATGTATATATGTGGTGTGTATGTGTGTGATGTATGTACAAGGATCGAGTTAGTGTGCCGTTACAGACTTATTAGACTAGTGTCATCAATTTAGTAAATTCTCGGTGTCGTCATAAGGGACTTCTGTTAGCCAGTTGAATAATTTTAATTTACATTCGCGAAAATATCCCACATATCAAAATTTCCACCCCATCCTTAAGGCAATACCTTTGGCAATATCGCTGGTGCTGCAACCAGCCATAGGTGACGGTAATCACTTCACTTTAGATGAGCTGTCTTGTCTGTTTTTTTGTTGCATGAGCTTAGCACACAGACAGACGGCCCACTTGATGGAAAGCAGTTAAGATTGCCTATGGGCATTTTTAACATCAAAGGTGCTACCAGTGTGCCGCCGCCCTCTAAAGGAAGTCTGGAAACTGGCAACTCATGCCGTAACAAAACTAAAGGTTTTTAATTTTTTATGGCGGCATGCTTTAACCAGGGTTAGTAGCTATCCAGACGGGTAAAATACCCTACCACCTGTTAGTCCGCCTTAGTTTGAAGTCTTTTTTAAGAACCTTAAGCAGACCTTAAGCTTGCTTTAACTCACTATGAATAAAACCGCAAAGCGCCCGCTAATACAATAGTACTGCGAATATTAGACGGATCAACCAAATTGAATTAATGTGATTGAATAGCAGAGAACTGAAAGGACGCTCCAAATACTTAATAGATATAGTATAATAGTGTACTGTTGGATAAGAGTGTTAACCAAATATCACCTGCAATTATTAATAAACTACCAAAACCGTTAAAAACAATACCATTAAATATATTTAAAACAAGACTAAAGAAAATATTAACAGACAAATCAAATTATTCCACAAACATGTCATGAATAATGACAAATTTGAAACGTAATATCAATACGTAATTCTAATTAAAGACATAATAATATTTTAATAATTGGCATACACCGATTGAAATTTTTATATAAAAAAAACAGATTTATTTTTATTAATAAATAAAGGTTATAAGTATTATTCAAGTTACATAAAAGGTACTTAATAAAATAAGTAGGAACTAATGATTAAATAATGACGATTAAGACCTGCTCACTTTCACACCATTGAAACTGGTAAAATGCACTGAACCATGTATTTCTGGGAAAAACACTTGTATACAACTACATTTATGCCTGAATAAATATTTCAAACTGAAAACCAGAAAAGAACCGCCTGATATACTACATACATTAGGATTGTTACGAGTTACGGGACTCAAATTAAAATGCCGTTGGAATTAATAATATAGAATTTATTAAGGACATTCCTATTAAATAAATGCTATTATGAATTATTGGATTTTATAAATACATTTTACTCTCTTTTATAATGTGATATTATTATAAGATATCAAGAAAATAATTATTGTAGACATTTCTTTGGTATTGTAATTTTTTTTTAATGACATTTATTTAGTTTTTATAATGACATGTGATTTTATTTATTATTATAATTTTTCTATGCCTAACTGGCCAAACATGACGCACATTTATTTTGTTACCATCGTGCATACTCTTATATGTAAATACTCATGTTTAAGAAATAAATAAACTTCTTTCTTTTTTCTTTATTAGAACTATACAAACACGTATAACACAGGTACAAATATAACTGGATGCGACCAGAAAAACGTAATGCACGATTCAACAACACGCGCAAAGTCCGTCACTATATCGCTTATCGAATGTTCGTCTTGCTCGTATCGTAATCCTCGCTTAACTGCCTCACCACTCCGTTCGGGCATTCCTTTTATCCTGTAAAAATAAAATATGCCTCGCCACAATACTCGACCGTATAATAATAATTTCCAAGAACCACACCTGGGTAATGCCTACCATAAAATATTACAATACACAATAGGCGGTTTTTCTAATTACTAATTTTAAACACAAAGTAAACAAAAAAGTCCAAATGCCGAAAAGGTAATAAACTGCAGGTGTGAATTGTTCTTTGTCGGTCGTAACAGTATGTTCTTCATATCAGTAATTATTAACAGATTTGTATAAAACAACAAAATTAAATCTAATAATAATGCGTATCCCTCAAACATCGCTCTGACGTTTCTTAAAGCAAGTGTAAGCTACAACATAAAGCCTCCATCAAAGTGATTTCAGTTACATTGTTAGATTAACTTGTCTTTCAATATGATACACCCTCCAATGTAAAGAAATAGCGAGCTCAATAAAGTTCTACCAAAACATTGGTCATGCTGAAAGGGATACACTTTTAATTTTATATTTGAAATTATTCTCTCCTTTCCACACTGATGTACGGTCATCAGACGCGCAACTCATACTGCCGTTATTTAGTTTGTAGCTGAAAATCCAAAATAATAATGTCAGACTTGAAAAAACAAATATTTGATCAAACATGTATTTATTTATTTGCAATCATTTTAAATTTAACAAAACACAAATACTAGTCGTAAAAAGACCTAAATTATTAATTCAAAAAATGTATAGTCATGATAATCGCGCGCAGCAGGCGTGGGGTCCAAGATACCGATAATTAGAACTCCGGAGACAGAAACCTCTTAATAATTTGTCCAGGACTACTGCCATGCTGTATCTGGCCTTTCACCCAGCATTACAGCGAAACCTTCTTTAGATAATTAGATGCCATAACTCATTAATACGACGATTTATAACAGTAAAATGCATAAACATACTCGCAGGTTCATGTCCATACATTCAACAATTAATTGTAATGTATAAGTCTTGTGTTTTTAGCATCACTGATCTATCAACAGATTCAGAGCTTGTACAAATAAAGAAAGAAATACATAAATATTGCAGAAATAATATCATTTCTCTTTAAAGCTTAATTTTATATTGATCACATTGTAACTATCACTAAGTTAAGTTTATTAGAAGTACTCACATGTAATTCACAGATCTTGCAAGTACAACTGGATACAACAAACAAGTCACAACCGTAAATCAGAAAATCACAATGACTTAATCGCGAAAAGTTCGTCGTTATAAGATAATCGTTCTAAGAGTTCACTAGGTAACGCCTCGATCGCAGTTGAAACCCAACTGACTCTCTCCCGATCAGCCCGACCTTATATATTTGTAACATAGCATGGCTCACCCAGCAACATGCTCTCGGTATTTATTAGAATTCTCGAGCTTGCAAGCTTAGTGGCTTCTAAGAATGTACAGTCATTTGATCAATAGAAAAAAGGGATTTATGATGATTTACCCAGAGGCATACAAAGGAATTAACGAGAGAAATAGATCACTTAAATTCGAAGGGGTAATAAAATAACTGTAAAGGATTAAAGTAAAGTATCGGTTTGCAACAATATTTATATTTATATTATTTTTTTGTTAAAGCGAATGACTTTATAAACTCTGTAGTGGATGCACTTACCACGTTTAGTCGTAGATAATTTTATATTATATTTGCTTGAAATGTACCACGATTCTTGTTACCAGAAGCTCAGGCTTTCAACTCAATTATTTGCTTACATTTATAGTATTTCAATTTATTTCTATTGGAAGCATTTGTAATAAATAAAACTTGTATTTTAACCTAATTCTCATTCGTAAACAAAAGCCGGTCCAGTTCAAGGTCAGCCTTTTGGCATTTGACTTTTGACGTTTGACAAGTGCTAGCGTATAAAATACATAGCAAAAACATTATTTTAATCTACGGTATGTTTTCCATTCATGTGTAAATAATAATTTCTAATCATAAAACAAATTACATTTAAATATCTATTTCAATTTCCTTATTTATTTAATTTATCAGCTACATCATATTCTATTTTGTTACTCAATGCCTATATGCCTCTGTTAGCCAGGACGTAAAGATTTGACCAACCAATGAGAGACGAGTATAAAAGTCGCTCTCATTGGTGGGAATTCAAAAATAAAAGTAGACACCGTTTTTGAATTGAGTTAGGCAGAGACCATTTTTGTACGACAAAAAAGATACTTACAAAAAGTGAAAATAAAAAGCTAGTTTAAGATCAAAGTTATATTTATTCAAGAACCTTACATCACAATAATAATATCATAGTTCACTCTTCATTGGTGACCCCAACGTGATCACTCTTCAACTCGATGAAACGAAAGAGATATAAACACACAAATCTACAGGACAGCCTACGAGAGAATGAGATAGAATACATTATATTTAATAATTTAAAGACTATATTCTTATACTCGTAGATAGGGTTGGAAACGTTTTCAAGTTTTTCGTGAATACTTCAAATTTCGTGTTTTAAAGCTTAAATACATATATTATAACGATATAATATACATATGCAATGTGACGTCATGAAATTTAGAATCTCTCCCACCTCTAGTCACACTTCAATTCACCTTTACTGCGTGTGAACTGCACACACACACATTTTTTTTATTACCGGTTTCAAGCAGACAGGCTAACGTTGCAATTTTCTAGGGAATCCTTTCTCTGTTGACTAATGTGAATAAAACTAGTTACTCACTGGAATATGTTGTTTCGGGTTATAACGACGCCTTTAACGGGCACTGTTATGAAAAGTTTTCGTGTATGACAGCGAGCATGTTATATACAAACGAAATTTTCTTTGCCTTTGTACCTCCATATTACATTCATTCTTATTACTTTTGACAGAAGCAAATGGCTATTAATGTTATATTGTTATTATATGTATATATGACAATAGCACAAGTGACTATCTTAATTTAATGGCTTCACATGGTTTTTTGCCAAGTTACACGCTACCAACAAGATTAGAAAGTTGTTTAGATCATGTCTTCATCAAATCTAATCTCAAAACCACAGTAGCTATTATCCGAAATAGTGTGACTGATCATGATTCTATATGGACATCTTTAATAACAAAACAATCTTCATTGATAAAAAATCGGGATCGTTATATAGTGAAAATAGATTATGATAATATTAAAAAAGATATTGCAGCAACTGATTTTCAGCCAGTCTTAGACTCGCTAGACTGTAACCTAGACCACTATATCTAAGATTATACATAAAAATAGTCGCAAAATTAAAATATCATATCGTAAAATACCAATTAAACCATGGATGACGCCGGGTTTATTGAGGTGCATCAGAAACAGAGATAAAATGCACGCAAAATTGAGAAAAACACCTGATAACGATATATTAAAAGCAACCTATAAAAGATATCGAAATTTCTGCAATAATCTTCTAAGAAAATAAAACATATATATGAACGGTCAGAACTAGAAAAAAATAAAGATAATCCTAAAAAGATATGGGAAGTGATCAATTCTATTACTAATCTAAAACATAAAAACAGTGTACCATGTGAATTACTCATGTCGCCTTTTCCGTTGGATACCGCGAATAAATTAAACCACCATTTTGTTAATGTAGGGAAAAACTTATCTCAAAATATTATAACAGACACAAATTACAAATACCATAATATTAAATCCACATGTTCATCACTTGTACTTTTGGAAACCAATTTGACTGAAGTAGTATCACTAATCAACTCGTTAAAAAACACAAATTCTGTAGGCTGTGACAATATATCAGCAAACATTGTAAAACAAAACAAGGAAGTATTAGCAGGACTACTTGTCCATATCTGTAACTTATCTATTAATAATGGTTGCTTTCCTGTAGCGTTCAAAAAATCTATAATCACACCAATATTCAAAAGCGGGGACAAAACTAACTTAAACAATTATCGACCAATTTCAATATTGCCTACTTTTTCAAAAATACTTGAAAGAATACTAAATAATAGACTCGTAGAATATTTGGAGAAGAATAATTTGCTCTCGATAAATCAATTTGGTTTCCGGAAATCCAAATCAACCTCAGAAGCAGTTGATAATTTAACCTAAACTATTGCTAGGAACCTGGATAGTGGTCAAAGGGTGTTGGCAATCTTTTTAGATCTAGCCAAGGCCTTTGACACTATACCGGTTTCCTTACTAATATCTAAGCTGGAACACATTGGAGTTCGAGGAAAACAGCTGTCTCTCTTCGAAGACTATCTTCAAAACCGCTCTCAATGTGTTAGACTAGGAGATTATATTAGTGAACAACTTCCTATCACATACGGCGTGCCTCAAGGCAGCATCCTAGGGCCCACCCTCTTCTTGGTCTATATAAATCAACTTTGTGATATGCCAATAGAAAATGGTAAAGTTTTTACGTTCGCTGACGATACTGCACTTGTTTTTTGGGGTGAATCCTGGAACGCTGCCTTTAGAAATGCCCAATTAGGTTTCAATCATACGTGTAATTGGCTTCGAAATAATTTGCTTAGTCTTAATACAGCTAAAACTAACTATGTCACTTTTTCAATTACAGTAAGAACGCAACCACATACAGTGTCACTCAATATTTATGCACACTCTTTATTGTGTAAAAACAATGATCCTACTATTAATTGCCAATGTCCATGTCTTATAAGTCAACCGAAAGTAAAATACTTAGGAATAGTCATTGATCCTTTTCTACGTTTTGACTCCCACATTACAGCTGTCTCAAATCGCATTCGTAGGTTAATGGCAATTTTCAGAAATATAAGACATGTTGCTGACTCAAAACTCTTAAGGACTCTGTACCTCGCTCTATGTCAGTCCTTGTTAACGTATTGTATAAATTCCTGGGGAGGCGCAGCAAAGTCTCATATGCTTATACTGGAACGCACTCAAAGGGCGTTACTAAAAGTCAGTCAATTCAAATCATTTTTGTACTCAATTGAACTCCTATTCTATGAAAATAATTTACTCACAGTACGTCAACTTTTTATTCATTCATTATTATTAAAACAACACAAGTCAAAACATATTTATAACACACTTGACATAACAGACAAACGTAACAAATATATTATTTTTAAATTAGAAAATTTTAAAACCGTTTTTATCAATAGATTTCCTTGTTACTTAGGCAAATATTTATATAATAAAATAAATAAAATACTGGCTTTTGATTCGTTAACTAATCATACATTTAAATCTAAAGTTCATAGTTGGCTGCAAACTCAAAATTACAATGAGACTGAAAATTTACTGAAAATGGTAATTTAAGTTATAATTATATAAACACATACACATACACACAAACACACACACACACACACAACATACAAAAATAAATAATTTGAGCATTGGAAGAGCATCAACACCTAATTAATACAGGTTTTTACCTAGTTTTAGGTGTTGAAGCCCCCATTTATTAGTTTTGGATCAAAGTTTATTTGTCTTTTATATTGTTACTTTTTCATGTCTTTCTTTTTACTGAATAAATTATTATTATTATTATTATTATTGTTTGATACTATTCGTTTGCAGTTCTCTTATTACCCCCTTGAATTTGAGTGATCTATTGTTCACGCTAATCCTTTTGTTCACACCCCCGACGTCATAAATCCTTCTTTCCTGTGTTGGTATTTCATGCGAATTCTTAGAAGCCATTATGCGGACAAGTTAAGCTTTACAAGAACCAGTGGGTAGCATTTTGCTAGGAGGCCATGTCTAATTTCCAAATGAAGCGACTGTTTGTACAATATCTTATAACGACGATTTATATACTATAAAGATTTACTGCCCTTGGTTTTGTATACGGTTATACTTGTAAGAAATGTTAGTGAATTACGTGCTTATACTTCTAATAAACTTTGTGATAATTCCAACGGTAGTCTATCCTCCTACAATCATCCTATCGTCCTACAAATCTCCTACAAATTCGTAACAATATATAAATGTGGTATTGTTTCAATGCTTGTGTAATTGTATACTTAGCCACCTTAACCATATTAGGAACCTGGTTGCGAAAATCATCTTGCAACATGACCAGAGATATGAATAAAGAAAGAAAAAATTAAATAAAATAAAATAATCCTAATCCCCTTTCCTTTATGGTTATTGAGTTATAAAAGTAAAATGAATAAAAAATAAAAAATCTTTCTATCATACCTCAAGATGAAGGAAGAAGACAATTCATATTAAAAAGAAAAAACAAACAACAAGACCTCCGTTACTTTATAGCCAGAAATTACAAGCATACGTACAGGTATTAATACCGGAACACAACTCAATTTTGTTAAAAAATAATATTCTAGACTAGGGTTGGTAGCAATCCAGATGAGCAAATGACCTACCGACTGGCCATGGGTTGTTTTATCACCTTTTACTTATAACCGTTCGGCCGCAGGAATAAAGTTCTTTCTAAAACACAACAACGAATTGAGTGCACACCTTGTTTGCTGAAAATGCGGCGTACAAAACAAAGTTGATATTTTATTTATATTTACCTCATTAAATATGTAAGCAATGAAAGTCTGTCGCTATTTCTTCAAATTAAATCTTTCATTTATTCATTCCTACGTAGATAACAAAGTGTAGATCTATGTAGGTAATAAGTAAAGGTTTCGACTCCAATATGGCTTTCCAAACACGATATCTGTGTACAAAGTAAGCAAAAATCACCCTCGTCTTCCGTGTTGACGTATTAACCGACCGGCGTAGTAGGCATTTCAATTATTCAACGAGTCATCCGACGGGCTTGCGAAGTTACGCAGTAACAAAGGACTTCGGAAGCTCCGTATCATTGTTTCGGACTAAACGTGATATGCTTGTAAGAGATTCCTTGTATCAATGCCGAGATTCTCGAGAGAAAGTTTCGCAAGTTAAAGTGGTGAACAATGTTTTGTACGTATGGATATAGGTAGGTATAATTATTGATCCCTTCATGGGTAATCTACATTAATTTAAAACCCAAATTAAAAAATGTTGTAATTTAGAATGATCCAATGAGTTTCAATTTTTAGAATAATGACATAAACTTTTTTTATATACTTTATTTTTTTTTTGGCATTTTCTTTTTATTTTATTCAATTATGACCTGATGTAAATTAAATAGACATTTTATGTAATTTTCGTATAATTGTATTTCTTTTTTTTCCTTTTTTATAATTAACTGTTAGAGCGAATTTTTTATTTTTATTTTTATATAAATTATTTTATAGTGGAAACTTGATTGTATATATTGTGTGTTCATTTTGTGTTTTATATTTAAGAATATTAATTATTGTATGTTTCCCAAACATACTAAATAAATAAATAAACATTTGGAAAACATTTCGGAAAAAAAGTTTTAAAGTGTCAAATGACCCAAGAAAAGGCATTATTCTTTGTGTATAATTAATTGGTATCACAGCGAAAAAAGATTTGTAGTGAAAATCAGTGTTATGTCGAATTTAATTCCGGCACAGCAACAAGCTTAGTAGAAAGCTTCTTTAATGACAATACGACATAAAAATTTGCAAAACCTGATTGAGACATTAAGACTGAAAAAACCTTCAACTCCACGATATGTAGCTGAATTTAGTCAGATATGTGATATTCAGACACTCATTATTATTACGTGTATGTGTTAAGTCAAAAATTGAAACTCTAGCGCTCCTGATTTGACTAGTCAAACTTCAGGTTAAAGTCTAAATAAATGACGTTTTTCTACCTTTGACCAACAATTTTTTTTCTAACCTAGAGAGACTAATTTAACAACCCCCAAACATGTAACATGTGCAGTACAAATCGACATTTGACCGAGTCTGCCTTAGTCGCTTCTAGAATCGACTAGGCATAGCCTGAAACAGATTATCTTGCGATCGACGTTTGACGAAAAACTTAGGTACTTCTCGGTTTGACTAAAAATGCTTTAGTCTAAGGCTGAAATTGGAATTTTATTTCGGGTTTTGTCGGAAGGCCTTGGTCAAACCTAGGATAAACCAGTCATTTCGCTAAGAGACTGCATATCGACCTTTAATTATAACATATGGACTAAGCGACGACCTCTGTTGTTGAGTGGGCTAAGCCTTTGTTGGCCTAACTCACTGAAACACGTTTTGGGGT
Source organism: Dendrolimus punctatus (assembly GCA_012273795.1). Classification (NCBI taxonomy): domain Eukaryota; kingdom Metazoa; phylum Arthropoda; class Insecta; order Lepidoptera; family Lasiocampidae; genus Dendrolimus; species Dendrolimus punctatus. Next base: position 11,229,144 of record CM022531.1, read on the forward strand.
ACTAGATATCGAAGTGCAGCACGCAAGGTTCAGAATATATGATTATAACTTCTCAATCCCACGCGCACAAGTACGGTCTTACATGGAATACTGCTCTCATCTTTGAGATGGATCAACTAAATACCAGTTAGAGACACTCGAGTGAATAGAGAAAGAGCTAGGAAACTGATAGGCGATAATCGTCTACTCGAGACAGGCTTCAGAGCCTAAGTCGGTAATCCATAGGATACACTTCGGGAAGTGTGCCACGGAACTACATCAATTGGTTCCTCCCTCACCATTTTACCACCGGACAAGCAGACGTACGCAGTCACGCCACCGATATATGGTGGAATTACCAACGAAGCGGACGAAACGCTATAATTCCACTTTCATCATACGCACCGCTGAAAAGTGGAACTCTTTACCGTCGTCTATTTTTTCCGAAGAATATTATCTGGGTGTCTTTAAATCTCGCGTGAACAATATCTTCTAGGTAAGCGTGCTCCACCTTAAACTGCATTTCCGCCTGACGTCAGGCGCAATGTCGGTTAAACGCGAACCAATTCATCATAAAAAAAAAGAATGAGTTGACGGGCAGGGTTGTATAGAGAAAGTATCCCACCAAATATGTTTTTGTTTGAAATGTATCTACTAATGAAAACAGTTTAGATTTCACGTCACTTACTAATTATGGATATTTCTGGAATTTATCTGGCGATCTTCTTACTAAGTACTTGAAAGCAAGGCTAACTACCAACTCAATTTTGAAATATTCTAAAAAATAATTCTTAAGACTGGGTTTAAAAAAGTATTTAAGAGTAAAAGTAAACTATCTCTCTAATATATAAAATTCTCGTGTCACAGTTTTCGTTGCCATACTCCTCCGAAACGGCTTGACCGATTTTGATGAAATTTTTTGTGCTTCTCCGGTATCTATGAGAATCGGCCAACATCTATTTTTCATCCCCCTAAATGTTAGGGGTAGTCCACCCCTAAATTTTTTATTTTATTTTTTAGACAAAATTTTTAATTTCTATTTTTTTATGATACAGCATTAAAAGATACATACAACCCTAAATTTTCAACCCTCTACGATCAACCCCTATTTTTTACCGGGCAGGACGACGTCTGCTGGGACAGCTAGTTTTATATAAAAATAATAAGAATTGTGAAAATAGTTGAACCAAATATAATTCTTATTCAGTCCTTGAATACCTATCGAATATTATATTGAATATTGGAATTCCTACGACGCAAATACTTTCTTGAGAATTATTCACTAAGTTCACCTTTGTTTTCCTTGAGCGTTGTCAATAAAGAAATTCTGGAGCGAAATGTTTAGTATTCTAGACGCGTAGTTCCGAAGGCTACGATGGATAGTGGCCTTGACATTGGTAGGCGTTTGATACAACCTTGGAAAGGCGGGATAAGGAGTCGGTGGTTTGTGGTGCAAGCTTGAAGCGTCCGGCGATAAATTAAAGTTGAGCCGTTCTAGAAACCCCCATTTGAAGTTTAATATAAATATTGACAGACTATGACTGGTGTGCACCGAAATTTAACCGACGGTTAACCAAAAATAATCACTGTTTTTCCATACATTTTGAAAAGTCTGTGCACACCAGCATTAGTCTGGTGTGCACGGACATTTAACCGGTGGATAAAATAAAATAATCAATCAAAATGTATGCATAAACAGCGATTATTTTATTTTAACCGTCGGTTAAATGTTGGTCCACACCAGCCTAAGTTTGTAAAGTATCAACATAATTTATATCAAATTAGAACACAATGATTAGCTTATTGCTTTAGAAGGATTACAATTAGTTCAAATTGTATATGTATCATCAAATAGCAACATGTCACTTTATTTAAGAATCTTTTAAATTAACGAAAGAGTTAATGTTTGAGTAATTAATTTAGTTCTTTTTGTCATTGTTGCCACTTCATAGTTGTGGTTATAATTGTAAGTTTTCTCTTATGCAATTTTAAGTTTATTTGGCAAGACACTTAAAATTGAGTGCGGGTGTTAGATTTGTCTATGAATAATGTCTACTATATGTTCATTTCAATGGTGATTTATTGATTATTGAATAGAAACGGCAATCAAAATGTATTCCACATAAGTAAATATATAATTCAATCGTTGTTGTTGTTTGCTTCCACTGCGTGCCCATAACTTTATCACAAATGCCAACAGGTAATAAAATGTGTTTTTTTTTCAGATTAGGAGTGGAATTTGTTTTTATCGGAACCTAAGTTGTAACATTATTATAAAAATAATTTGTTTATTTTATTCGATTCAGTAATTTATGACTATATTGATTCCAGTTTTTTACCTGTATTATCATCGATAGTTCACGTTACTACTAAAATCTATCTAGTGCGCGTTGTGGCGTCCGCTGGTGCTCACACACAGAGGTCGCGACAAGTCGATTACCGCGACCACGCTAAGCAAAACGCTACATCAGCACAATGTTCGATAAGCATCGAATAACGTAGTGAAGGCGTGAAAACGTTACAAAGAAATAATCTCACATCCCCATTTATAATATTAGTTAGGATATCAAAAGATACTTCGGGATACGAAACAATTAACACTGAAAAAGCTGTATAAAAAATTCTAAATAGAAAAACGTGCGTCTTGGGAGGCCTGACAGAAGTGATAACTTGAACTAATCTAAGTTGAACTATTTATTATTGAATTTGTTTAACTTGAGAAAACTTAGGTTATTATTTAAGGTTGTGGCTAAGAAAATACATAAATATTTAAAGTAAATTTATACATTTTTTGTGTGGTCTTCTTCCTCTTAGCCATTTGAGGCGGCGTGGAGGCTGGGGCCTCGAGGAAAACCTCTTTGCCCCGGCTTCTACTCGACGGACAACTATCCGTCGGTGGCGGGGCTTGGAGCCATTGGAGCCATCCTGACGGCGATTTATACATATATACATTATATATTGCAATAGTTTATAAATATATCACTCTTTTCATTCTTAATATCCCAATTATTTGGGGTTAGTTGGGTTACTGTCCTACCCCGAGGACGGTTAAAATGAGGTAAACGGCCGGTTGTAAAACAAAGCCAAATCTAAATATGTCTTAATTCGCAATTATATATAGTAAGCGTCTGTCCAAAATACGGCTAGTGCTGTGGGTTAGAGTGAGAGAGGAGAAGCCTGCCTGCCGCTCCGGCGGCTTTACGGTGGATGCAATCAGGCCACAGCTGGAGAAATGGGTCACCCGCACCAGCGGAACCCTGACCTTCAGGACGACACAGATACTGACCGGACACGGTTGTTTCGATCAGTATCTGTTTCGCATTGTGGGCTGCTTGCCTTCTCCGGATTGCCGACAGTGTGGCGCACCCGATACGGCGTTTCGTACGCTTGTCGAGTGCGCTGCCTGGACGCCGCAGCGTTTCGAGCTCGAGACACACGTAGGAGTCGTCGGATCGCTCGGCGACTTGGTAACGGCCATGTTGCAGAGCGACGACCGCTGGGATGCTGCGGGTACTTTTTGCGAGGCAGTAATGTCTCTCAAAGAGGCCGCAGAAAGGGATAGGGAGCGAAGTCCTTCAGCGCGTGCTACGGTCTCTTCTCGAGGTCGCCGGCCTTCAGCTGGCACCCGGAGAGGCAGGTACGCACATTACTTCCCTCCCTGAGTGAGGTTCCGGAACGAGGGGGCCCTTAGCTACTAGGTAAAGCAAGGGATTTAACAACTACCCCCGTCTCGAAGTGGAGTGTGTTCTCCCAGGGCACACTTCAAGCACTTTATTGCGCTGGATCGACTGTTGCGTAACTATGTTCTATATCTCAGTCTTTCCATCACAAACAAAAGCGCAGGGTCGTCAGGGAGGAGGGGGTTTTTAGTGGGTATTGAGGTTGCTCGCCCGTGCGGCATCACTCGGAGTCTCCACACTCCTCTGTGTAATCCATCGCGGACGGAACGCAAACAAAGCATACAATTGCTAGCGTTACCGCCCCCCGTGGATTCGTGCCGTTTCCTAGTGACGGCCCAGAGAGTGCGTAAATCGGTTAATCATTTTCCCTAGCCTCAAAAAAAAAACCGCTGCCGTATGCGTGAGAGAAAAGGAAGCCAGACAGACTAGCCCCGTAATGCGTTGCGTAAGAATCAATTTACCCTCCCATAAGAAGTTTTCACTTCAAAAAGTAATTGAATTAATTTCGTCCGCTCCAGCCAGTAACATGATACACCGTGGGACAAATAACCGAGCTCCCACGTTTTATTTCCTACCCTCAACGAAATTATGAACCGTCCTTGACGTCGTTGTATTTACCGTGAAAATTAAATATCAAAGGGCCTCGGTGAATCACATTGGAAGTATATGGTTCTTTTAAACATGCTTTAATGTTAAATGGGTTATTATTAAGGGTACGTTTAAACATTTCTTTTATTCATTAATTTAGGGAATCAAGTTGATTACAGTTGTTAGGGGCAGTCTTATCGCTGTGACATCACACTGTCAGAGAATATCGGCGTGAAACGGTTAGTCTTGCACAGCGGCGTAGCTTGCCTTAGACGGGCTCTGTATCACAGTGTGTTGGGGGGCCCAAAGGAAGGGTAAAGTGTTTTTATATAAAATAAAATAAAAACTTCGTTTAAAAAACCGACTTCAAAAACTAAAAAGAATAAAATAACTTATTTCTAAAGCTATGTATTATTATTAATATGAATTATCTAAAACATCTTAAAGTCAGTGCTTAGTAATTTTCAAAATATAGTCATTTTTATGTTTTACTTTGCACCGACTTCGAGATGTTTTAGATAATTTATATTAATAATAATACATAGCTTAAGAAATAAGTTACTTTATTCTTTTTAGTTTTTGAAGTCGGTTTTTTTAATCGAAGTTTTTTTTAATATGTTACTTTTTAGTGCCTAGCTATGTATGGGTAGTAAACGTATGGGCACCTACGAAAGGTGCCACGCTTCTCAAAAAATATAGGTCCCAAGAAACGGGAACATAAAAATGTTCGTATAATGTAAACTACTGGGCCAGACTATATTAAATTTTTAGGGGACCAAATGGCAACTAATCCGCATCGAACTAAACAAGAATCACGTAAATCAGATCATAAATCTTAGCGTCATCGGTGTACTTATGGAACGGAATGGAATTTTTCTATAAAAAATGTTCATAAAATGAAAACTACTGGGCCAAACTATATCAAATTTTAGGGGACCAATTGGAAGCTATTCCGCGTCGAACAAAAAAAGAATCACGCAAATCGGATCATAAATCTCGGAGTAATCGGTGAACATAATAAAAAAATCAAAAACAAAAAAAAAGATCTCGACGAACTGAGAACCTCCTTTAGGTTAAAAAGAAATAAAAAATGCTCGAATTGAACTAAAATAATTATATATTGATGTAACTTATCATATATACTTAATACTTATACAAGTTAAGTTAGACGAACAATTGAAATCAATCAATTTCGGCAATCTAATTTATCAAATAAATCATCTATGGCTGAAGACGATTTCAGTTTTTCTAGATTTTCTGCCTCTATATACAATAAAAACAAATCTGATGGCCGTTCCTGTTAGCGCAGCTGTTATTCTCAAATATGTTTTTAACCTATAAAAGATTGTGAATAACATTTTAGATATTTCTGCTTACACATTTTCGGGGCCCCGTATAATTGATACGGCGGTAGCTATGTCTTGAGCTAATCGTGTTTTGTTCAGTGAGTAACAGTTCCGATAGCCCCTCTCCCTCTGTCCCTATTTCATTCCTCTATTCTATCCCTTCTATCTAATTCTTCCTGTCTGATCTTTCTATCCCATCTCACATATTCCATCTCCCCTATACCTGGTGTTGCAAACATATATAGGCGTCGGTGATCACTTTCCATTAGATGGGTCGTCTTCCCGTTCAGCTTTGTTAACTGTCTCAAATTATAGAACGACAACGAGAAGCAGCGCATTTCTATTACTTGATCACTTGGTCCTTCTAGCCGGATAAAAAGTTTGGAAATTCAAATTGTTTTGAAAAATTATTAGAATGCCCCGCTTCGAATAAATCAACATAATTTACTCACAATTCAATATAAAGTTTATGAATACTTTATTGTTACTTGTGACTTTAGTCGCATACATTTTTTACTTTCTGAATGAAATCAAAATGTAAATGTAAGGTTCGAAACATGTATTTCTTACCAAACATCTAGATTTGAATATTCATATGTCTTAGTTGACGAATTCTGAGTGCTTTTACAAATTTTCATCCCGTTCGAGATAATGTTTGATATAAAACGTATCCTTTGTCCTACCCCAGAATATATCAATCCATACTTGTAAAATAAATTAAGAACGGTTCAGGCGATTAGTCATTTTAGGCATTTATATGATAATAAGTATGGATGAGACCATTTTGGATTAATAAGATTATCGCCGGTTAATTGTCATTCTTAAACTGGCAGAATTAATTTTTCGCACTGGTATTAATAAACAAATGTGCTCTTTTCTACAAAGATGTAAACACGATTCTTTTGTCTTTAAAATCCGGAAGGGTGCCCACATCAAAAATACCTCAACGACTGGGTGATTTATTTGGAGTCCTTCATCAGTGACGGCTTTTGGTTTTATATAATTTCTTATATAATGTATTAAGAGTTAGTTAGATTACGGTACGATGGGGTTGACGTATCCGTGTGGATAAACCCCTTAAAAAACAGAATAAAAAAACACGAAAGTGTTTGACGACGGTTGCTAAGTCTACGCTCTAAGTATAATTAATAAATATGAGGTAGTTTGAGTTATTAGATCTATTGTGTCTCCTCTAGTACCAAGTGAGAGACGAGCAGCAAACATTATCACGTGACATTAAACTCTATTTTGGCCATGGTATGATGTATGATTTACAGGATGAGTATGTGGTGGGTTATTTTTTTATGAATAAATTAAATATTAAAATAATTGTAAATAAATATACACTATACATATTATTTAACCAGGAAGTAGACAAAGGAGTTCGGCAATACAACCTTTCGCGTAATGGTAATTGACAGTTAACTGACGTACAGGTGTTATCGATAGATTTTTTATTTTTCTTTTATTAACATTTACTAATTAAATACTTATATAATTAGATTAACCAAAAAGTTTGTGTCTATTTCTTCAACTAAATATTTTCTTTGTTTAATTTTTGAAACCAAAGTTCTTCATTTTTATTAAAATTAAAATATTCAAAAAAGGTATGGTAAAGATTATTATAAAATATAAGGGGGTGAGTAGTATAGGTTATCAGTTGCCTACCAGGAAAATCGTTAAATGAAAAACCCTCAACAAAGAGTGTGAACCACGAAATCCGATAAAACAAATATTTGAACAAACTCAAATCTCCATATTGGCGTATCCAATTTCATAGTAGAAGTGTACCCAAGCGACCCTGTTATAGCCTATTGCCGTTGGCCGCTACATGCTCCTACTATAGACGCCAATTATTTTACTGTTGTTCCTTTCATGAGCGTCAATCTGGGAACCTAGAGCAGTGGCTTTCACGGATTAGTATTACCTTATGCCCTACAACCTCCAGTATAACTAAACACGTTATTAAATGATTTTTTTGAAATGAAACTTCTATAGAAACGTTGTGAAATGAAACTCGACGAAACGAAATCGAGTAACGAGAATAGTATATCTATAGGAATAAGCTTGCGAGGGAATGAGATGCGAGTTTTACATTTTGCACAGTGAACAGATTAGAGTCAATAGGACTGATGATTAAACATTGGTCCAATTTGGACTAAAATAGAACTGATAATATTTTTGAAGTGAAACTTCTTTATCGGCGTTGGAAAAAATTACCGTCACATTTTTTGGTTACGCGTCAAATTTTGTCCATTACGCGCCATCTTTTTCTTGCCCCTACCACGGTCGATTCAACCGTGGTAGGGGCTTTATTTATTTAACCAATTTAAAGAAGTCTCACTACTTACGTGTGTACACTAGTACATGCACACATTTTTTTGTGAGTATATTCTGTGACGTTTCACTTCTATTGCGTGTGAACTGCAGACACACAACATTTTATCGTGGTATAGGTTCGCATTTGACATCGTTTCTCACCTGATCTTAAGTAAAGATGCGATTTAGGATGGAGCACACTATTAGATCACCTATTCACTCGAGACTTGATTATATGAATCAGGCAACACAAACTCCGGAAAATGGTTCCATTCGACAGCAATGCGCACAAGAAAGGCATAACGCTTAGTTCTAACCAATAGTATGGTATACGATTCTCCTAATGTGACCTCTTTAGGCTCCCGGTCGTCTAAAGTATACGAGGTTTGTTTCTATTTGAATAGGCCACGCGCTATGCACACGTACACCTGAAATCTGAAATCATGCTGGCGTGTATATTATACATATATACATTATGTACATTTAATATATTGTGAGCCAGACATTATAGATAACGAGACGTGAATTCGTGTATATAATTAAATCAAATAATACATTAATATTCTAGTGTAGAATAGCTCTCTAACGTACCGTGATTTGAGTAAACTACTTATACGATGCTACATTTATGTTTCAAATTGTTTGTTTATTCATCTATATTACTTGCTTAATTAAAGACACTTTCAAGAATATATAGGTAGATGCCTAGTATAAAGTAATTTTTTACTAATATGAATGTTCAGTCCTTGCGTAATATGAAATAGGTAGAAAATGGAGCGACATCAATTTTGCTCTGTGATTATAGAAGTACTAGAGTTTACCCCGCGGCCATGCCGCGGGTTAACCTGCGTGTCTCTTGTTTATAGAGCAAGCGCTACAGGTTATATTATATTACATTTTCATTTATTTGCCCACGGAAGATTCACTTCATTTTATATCGCTAACTATACCATCCTCCGTCTATCTGTAACATAACAACATAAATTACAAAACTTGAGCAAACAGGCCAAAATGGTCTAAATGGTCAAAATGACCAAAAAGGCCAAAATGACCGAAAAGGCCACAGTGACCGACGTGACCAAAATGACGGAATAGGCAAAAACTACCAAAAAGGCCAAATAGTCAAAATGACCAAAAAGGCCAAACTGACCGACATGGCCAAAATGACGGAATAGACATAAACGATCAAAATGACCAAATAGGCCAAAATGACAAAAAAGGCCAAAATGGCCAAATAGGCCAAAATGACAAAAAAGGCCAAAATGACCAACTAGGCCAAAATGACCAAATAGGCCAAAATGACTAAAAAGGCCAAAATGACCAAATAGGCCAAAATTACCAAAAAGGCCAAAATGACCAAATAGGCCAAAATTATCAAAAAGGCCAAAATGAAAATTATCCCTTTTCCACCCTCAGTGTTTAATTTACATACGTACCGAATTTCAGCCAAATCGGCCCATTAGTTCTTCCGTAAAAGCATAACAAACAGAAAGACAAATATATTTTTATCCCGGAAACTATCCCACTTTTCGGGATAAAAAGTATCCTATGTTCATTCTCGGTATCGAAAACATATATATACTGAGTTTCAGCCAAATCGGTCCAGTAGTGGACGGTCCAGTAACGGAACAGACAGACAGACAGACAGAGTTACTTTCGCATTTATAATATTAATAGGGATAGTCAAAGACTACTTCTGTAATGACAGATTTCGCCAAGACTGCAGTATTAATTTGACTTTAACAATAAATAGAAGAGTATATATGCGTGTGTCAAATACATGGTAGTGTGTGTGATGTTTTTTTATTGATTTAATGTACTTTTTATACATAGCTAATTAAAAAATATCAGCATTCTGCACTCCTTCTCTATATAAACTATAGTGTGCGAAATTTCCGTCCGCGCAATGTTCGTAAAAAGGGGTACAAATTTTTTACTGTGTTTTTGCTTCACGTATTAGTATATAGATTATTGTATAAATGTTTCATATCTGTTCACAGTTTAAAATGAAAAGTAATTAAATCCATATTCTTCGAAAATATTGACAACATATTGAGGTCTCGAAAAAAAGAAATATACTAATAAATATACCTTGTATATCTCGTGCTCGTTTTTGGTAAAGATCGCTAGCCTTCGTGAAATGCAAGAACTATATCTGTTTTCACTTAAATTTTGGCATCTGTATTACAATAAAAAAATAAAATCACAGAAAGACCCATTTTATTTATTGTTGTAGATTTGTCTTCTGATGGAAAAGTCATGTTTGTATTCAATTCAATTAAAGTTCTCAAAAATCTTCCATAATAACGATATATATGAACCTTATTGTATCGCATTACGAAGGGATTCCGCTGACCGCACCCTCGGGCTCTACAATATTGCTTTTCAAAATGTTTCTTTTAATAAATCACAGACCGGTCTGCGTAATACATCAAATCTTTGCAAGACTAGTCCCAAAACCTTCGTGAAGATACAAGATATATTTTTATTAGTTGTGCCGAGGATTTAGTTTGCGCGGTAATAATCTTGTAACGGGACAGACGTAAAATTAAGATTTTTTATATATTCATTATATTTTCATTTAGACTGACAAACAAATACTATAAAAATATTCATGATTAGGTATCATCACATAAATAGCAGTTTCACATAATTTTTATTTTGAAATAACACACGGATATACCATTAATTTGATTTATGGGACAGACAGAAATTTCGAAAAAGATTTAGAGTTTCAAAAATTCGTTCAATTAAAATTGGTTAGACAATGGCCGTTGAGTAATTTTTGAGACATAAGGTATTTAATTAAAATGCTTTTTGTGGTTCATTAGGCAAATGACGACAATGCCTCGCGGACACTAGCCCGAGCTCTTGAACAAAGAACTGCCACTGCACACTGTACCTATTTCAAGTTTAACCATAGAATGGTTATAACAATTTCTTTAACACATTTGTAACAGTATTAATACGTCATACTAACACAGATAATAAGGTTTTTTAAAAAGGTTTTAAATACAAGCTTTTGAGATCCTGCATATCATGTAGCAGCAGAGTGCTAGCCATGACAAGTAAAAAGAGTCCAAACGGGTCTATCTTGTTTAGTACAGGAGTTCATATGGCCGCCTTCCGACTCCTTTATCAGGCTCCATGGTATTGCATTGCCACGCGATATACATATGCGTGCAAAATTTCAGCTCAATCGAAAATCGGGACATTGGTCAAGTTTAACCTGCAAGATTCCACCCGAACTTACATTCATACATACTTACATACATACATAGATACATCCATTGCAAGCTGAATAAAAGTTTGTAAAAAAGGAAAAACATCATTTGCACAGCACAAAGAGCAGAAAAGCCCCTGCAACTCGAGCGTATAGTTTGAATGGAATAGGGCTGTGTAATACCTACCGAAAAGCTTTAAAATGGCGGTTATACTGGTAGTTATTTATGATACTAGTACGGTAAATTGGTGTTTACAAACGAGTAGACGAGTTTCAGACGACTGTAATGACATTCAGATAGTTGGTATGAGCATATAATGAGGAGGGATGAAATTCACATGGCAAAAAGAATGTTACACTACAAGATGGGTGTGTACACATTTGTCACCACCCATCTTGGAGTTTACATTTAAAGGTGGACCAAAAAAAGATGGATGGATTGTGTGAAGGATGCTATGATGATTTGTGTTGTGACAGAAGGTGTATGTCAGAATAGAGGAGTGTGGAAGGAAAAGATGTATTGTGCCGACCCAAATCAATTGGGATATGGTGAAAGAAAAGAGAAAAAGACATCATCGCCAACCCTAAAATAACACTGACATAGATACGTGAAACGGTTTCCCGAAGCCATTTGAATATGCAAAACGGTTTTATGTCCCAGTGCAGAGCTCCTCTGTTTTAGCAGAAAGGAAAGCGCATTTAGAGGACAAAGAGATGCCATGTGTTTTTAACAATGTTCGGTTTTTGTAATTTTTATGCAGCATAAGTTCAGCAGAGAGGCAGACGGCCCACCGGATGGAAAGCGATTAGCATCGCCTATTACCATTTGCAACGCCAAAGGTACTAACAATGCGCTGCTGCTATCTAAAGGGGGACAGGCACCTGGCCACTAATGCCGAAACATAACTCAAGGTTGCCATGGCGGCATGCTCTAGATCAGCAGCCCAGTTCTGTTATTACTATATCATCGCCTTAATCGTGTGGGTTCGTCTTATTTAACGGTGTCAAAGCCAGGGAGTTTCAAATGAAGCGATGGGAAGAATGTACATAATTCATTGTATAAAACATAATCACTGTATGGTTTATAATGCGGAATTTGGAAAACGCCAAATGCACAACCACTTACCTTGCTTGCTGTGCTGCGGGAAACCTTCGTTTATGGATTGTAACTCCTCACATTCACTGGCACGATTTCTTGATTGGCTAATTGTATATATTTGAAAACTAAGTACTTGAAAATTAACGAAAAGGCAGGAAGCTTGATGCGGCGCGTGCGGTGTAGAAAGTAGCACTGATTGTCCGCATGAGGGCAGCATCGGCGTCGATAGCTCACACGGGGTGGCGATGCATTTGTATTAAATATACCAAAATTGGAAGTTATGAAATCGCGGATTGATTATGCTAAATTTACGGAACAATCACTATAATGATCTCCACATCAACGAACCACACCGCGATCTAAATCACCTGTCGCCATCTCGTTGTTTTAAAACAAAACCTGCACTTGTGGTGTCGTTAACACATTAATACTCTACAGTGTAGGAAAAAACAAATGTAAATAAAAACAGGACACCCTGATTTTGGTATTACGTTAAATCTGGCACGCCACTCTGTAGTATTATCAAAACTAACGACATTATTTTTTAAATTTTTGGTAGCTTTTTAATATTCATTACTTACCCCATTTTTGCTATTGGTTTAATATCTTCGCAACGCCAAGATATTGGCGCTAAAATGGGCTCCGGGGGTGGTATCGTTTCAGACGGGCATATAACCTACCACCTGCTGTGAGTTATTTTGTCGACCTTTTCTCCATTCCTACACGAATAAAAATACATTTTCATATCACAAGCTTAACTTGCTAAGCTTGGGATATATGCAATGTTCATCAGAAGCTATAGTAGTCATTCACATTTATTGATCAACATGTTTTTATTGCAGAGTCAACTGTGGGACGAATTCGAGCTAGAGGACGCTATCTTCGCAGAGTGCAGCATCAGCAACGCCAACCACAGCTTCCAAGTAAGGCTCTTCTCTAACGTCACATTCGGCTCTAGCAGCACAAACGATTCATCGTTTGCTTTACCATGATAACAAACGTGAAAACGGACAAGAAATCTAAGAAAATTGTATAGTGTTCTCCTTCTGTCATATACTCGTAATCTGAAGAGATTGCTTTTTAGCGATAATAGCGCCACTTGCGTGTAGTGGATGCACTTACCACATTTAGTTGTAGATAGTTTTATATTATATTTGCTTAAAATATACCACGACCCTGGTTACCACACGCTCGGGATTCCAACTCAATTATTCTCTCTTACGTTTCTTAGATTTCATTTAATTTCTATAAGAAACTTTCGTAATAAATAAAACTAATATAATATTTTAATCTAATTCTCTGAAACAAAAGTAGGTCAAGTTGAAGGTCAATCTTTTGGCCTTTGACGTTTCACAACTGCTACCTTAAAAACATAGCAAAAACATTCTTTTGAGCTATGTTACGCTTACCAGTCTGTGTAAACGTAACACAGCTCAAAAGAATGTTTTTAAGTCCATGTATAATCATAAAATAAATCTTCTTCTAGTATATAAAATTCTCGTGTCACAGTTTTCGTTGCAATACTCCTCCGAAACGGCTTGACCGATTTTGATGAAATTTTTTGTGCTTGTATCTATGAGAATCGGCCAACATCTATTTTTCATCCCCCTAAATGTTAGGGGTAGTCTACCCCTAATTTTTTTTATTTATTTTTTTAGACAAAATTATTAATTTCTATTTTTTTATGATACAACATACAAAAATACATACAACCCTAATTTATCAACCCTCTGCGACAAACCCCTATTTTTACCGGGCAGGACTACGTCTGCCGGGACAGCTAGTTATATATAAATATCTATTTCAATTTTCTTATTTATTTAATTAATTTATCAATTACTTAATGACCTACTTTTGTTATTGTTCATCAATAACTATATGCCTATGTGTGCCACGACGTAAGGATACGACTAACCAGTGAAATCAAAAATGTCAGTTTAAGATCGAAGTAATATTTATTCAAGAGCCTTACATCAAAACTATAATATCATAGCACACTCTTCAAACGCACAATTAGATATAATTTTACTTTGTAAGTTGATGCATAATAAAGAGTGATCTCTCTATCAAACATCAGTTGCTATGTTTTAAATGTATAGCTGAGCTCGGCGCCCGCATTTGACAATGGCACTAACACAACGTGGTTCATGAATTATTCCGGGCACAAAACACTAATGGTATTATCACATTAATGTATTGTACCCAACATGTGTACCTATGTATGTGTTGTGTAATAAATTCAGTCGTCGCTTAGTAATCACATGCTGTGTACAATCTATCGTGTTGATGGTATCCTACTGACATCAACCAGATGACACTGTGTTATGAAATGTGTAAAAGTACCTACTACTTTAACATATTTCATACTTAGTCATCAGTCGTATAGAACATACTTATACTGCCTGGAAGCAGTTTAAGGTGTTCACAATTTTAACACCAGGCATTGTAATAGACTGATATTGCAATCTTTCAGATTGCGGATTGCAAAAATTATTGTCCTCTTTCTTGGGGGTTGGTTGTACGTTTCTTCAATAAGATTCCAAATGTAATGTTAGATCTACCGTTCACTACATTAAAAACCAAATTTAAAAGTATCTTGCTAACAGAATTATACTACACTATTGAAGAATAATTAAATAACAAAACTTCATTTACCTCTATAGCAGCTCTTTTTTTTACATGGGGAAATGCGTTGTCGCATCGTCAGCCGCGCGGGGGATCAATGCGCGGCCGGTATGTGGGGCTCCCCAACGCCGGTTAATCAATACAACCGGCGCCGGTATACCCACTAAAACCCCATGGGAGCCTTCTTTCCGCCTAGCACCGGGGTCGCGGTACATGCGCGAGCTTAACCCGCAACCCCGGCAGACCTACATAGCAGCTCGCTCCAACCTCTTACACCATTATTGTATAATGTTTTTATCTTACCCAGCTTGTAAGGCATTTATGGAGATTATTAACTATAATAACCTTTTATTTTTTGTGGAATACTTCTGTATAAAAGTTATAAAAAAGAACTTGAGATATAAATAAAATAAGAAATATAAAGAAAAACAATTTTAGCTGTTGCTGTTGGGGAGTTTCTTGCCGCTTCTTCTCCTTAACAGCAGTAACACGTTGCGAAGCGGTATACATAGAATAGGAAGTAACATTAAATATTAGTGTGGCGACCGAGGGTGGAATTGCCCAGCAGCGTAAATCAGTTTTAGAACTTTTAGAAAGAACTAGAAATTTCTGTAAGGAAAAGAAAAGGACGGATATATTTAGAAAGAGGTAGACGATAAACGAAAGCAAGAGATAGATAGATGTTAAAAAGGGTTAGATGTTAGAAAGGGATAGATGTATAAACGAAAGTTCCCGAACAGTAGGTTCGGGAAGGAAGAGACGGAGATAGATAGATGGGTTCTAGGAAAATACTTTCGGGTATATAAACAGCGTAAGGCGCGCCTACCGGGCAGTTTTTAAAGTTGAGTTCAGTCCAAAAAAGTGAAGCGACAAGTGCGATACTAAAGAGTTGGAAGAGAAAGTTAATAGAAGACAGAGACGAATTAAGTGGTGAATTTAGTGACCAGTTTGGTTCGAGAGAGGAACCAGAAGCGAGCTACACGTGATAATATTGGAGGTGGTCTACGCAATATCGGCGACGGCATTGAGGTTGTGACAACTTATCGTCGGAACTGTGCATCGTTGGTCGTGCGTATAGGGGCAACCCTGCAGAGAGGTACTGCGTGCGGCTGTGTAAGTCAATAAAAGCTCTTAGTCGAAAACTGGTGTTTTCTTCCAATCCATAAGTGCGTACCCCCGCTCGCACGTAACATTATCTTTATGTATGACTTTCAAAAAGTGTTCTCGAGTGTAATTTATTTTGAATAAAAACTTTTGGATTTGAATATTTAATACATGCATGGTAGCCTGACAAAAATTGCAACTTGTAACACACTGAAATTACGGTTCACGCCACCAATTCCATATTATTTTTATTATGTAGGGTAGAGGTAAGGAGTACCGTATCTGCGTTGTGAAAATGTGCCGTCAAAGCGCGAATAATAAAGTAGGCTACGGTAGCGTAAGATAAATTTTAAAGGAAGCGCCAAAAGTAATTTGAGTGAGATAGAAAAATAATAATTTGCGCTTTGCATTTTTCATTTTCACGTTTTCTTACAACATTATATTTACTTTATACGTGAAGAAAAATCGCAGCAAAAACTCTCTACCCCTTTTTACGACAATTTATGACGATTTCGAATTTATTACGAAAGAGAGGATTTTTTAAAAAATTATGTATAAAAATACATATTTCAATAATAAAACACATTACACATACTACCATGTATTTGACATACATGTCATGTATATAGGTACTCTTTCGTTTATTGTTAAAGTTAAACTAACAGTGTAGCCTTGACCGAATCTATCGGTATAGAAGATCATGCCTTTGTTGTTCTATTCTATTCTATTCTATTGTGTGTTAAATTATAAGGCGTCATGTTAACTTATAATTTAAATTAATTATTATGGTGGATTTTCGACCACTAGCTTACTTAATTATTTTAGGCTACATGAACAGTTGAGGTCGTCCATCGAGGGGTATTTGTGCCAACTCTGATTTATGGTAATGAAGGTTGGGTATGGCAAAAAAAGCATGAAAGTAGGATAAACGCAGTTGAAATGAGAGCTTTCAGAGGTATATGTGCGGTTAGCTTGAATTATCATTCATCATATCTGATACGAAACAATGTGATAAGGGAACGTTGTCGACTGAAAGAAGATGCAATAACAAGAGTTGAAAAAAGATTGTTAAGCTGGTTTGGATATATAGAGAGAATGGATAAAGTTAGAACCTCAAAACAGGTTTATGTCAGAATTATGAATGGCAGGGTTGCTGCCGGTAGACCGAGACGTACATACCATGAGCAAATAGCAGAAGTGTGATAGAGAGATCAGATAAAGAACATCTCAAAAAACGTGTACATATGACGAGGTTAATGAAAGTAGATGAAGCGACTGTTTTTGTAAGCTAAAAATAAATATACTTTACACCATCTTGAAGTTGCAAAGTAAAACATAAAAAAACAACAATAAATTGCAGAATATAGTAATTTCAATACAAGGCTTCAAAGCCTAGAGCATCGACGCCGGGCTGTTAGCCTATCGGTTTTTTTTATAGGATTATATTTCGGAGAGTATGCGGTTGAACTCTTCGACCTGATTCGCCCTACACCATTCCATCTTCGGACCACAAGCCGCTCTGGTCGACGCCATCGTTTTACAGTGGAAAAGCTACCAGTGCGTACTAAACGTTTCACCTACACGTTCCTTCTACGTACGGCAGAATTGTGGAATGCACTACCAGAGTTCGTGTTTCCCGAAAAGCACAATGCGGGTAGCTTCAAATCTAGTATGAATTGGTACTATCTAGGTAAGCGTTCTGCATCTTCGACCGTATCATCGTCCGGTATTGGACGTGATCGTGGTCAAACGCAAACCCATTTAATAAAAATAAGACAAACATATAAATAAGAAAACTTTTGTACAGCATCTACTCTACCGAAATGTTTACGAAACCCTAAAAATGCTGGGCAGCACGACGGCTATTTATTTCAATTAAATAATTTTAAAATCTGGTCGCGTGTCCTTACTGTTTCAACCAACCCTTGTAACTCTGATGAATTGTGGCGAGCCCCAGCATTGATTTTACGTGACCGGAATAGGATTTGCTGCTTGAAAAGAAAAGTTTGCACAGACTAGAATAATAGGACGTAATGCTCCTTACCTCGTCTGTGATAATGTTTTATTTATTGACTGTTTGACGCAGATGTAGCTATGGCTAAAATGTGTAATTTGTGATGCGATACTAAATATAATGTTACAAGTTGCAAGACTCGAAGTAAAATGCCTTTATAATTACTATAGAGTTAATTAGAACTATACAAACACGTATAATACAAGTACAAATATAACTGAACACAACCGATCCAAACGTAATGCACGATTCAATAACACGCGCAATTACCGTCACTAAATAGACTACCGAATGTACACAAGTCTTGCTTCGCCCGTGGTTATCGCTTGACTGCCTCATCTCGCAATTGGGGCATTGTTTTATACTACTACTACGGCAGACATATTGCAGATGCAATATGTCTGCCCGGCCGCGTGGACCGAATTTCTTTGAATCAGCTTGTATTTTAAATCCGAGATACCTGGCAGTGGTCACAATACAACAATTGGCCGTAAAAGATTACAATACACAATGGGCTGTTTTTTTAAATCATAAAGTTTAAACACAAAGTGAACAAAAGAAGCCTAACTGCCGAAAGATAATAAAATGCCGATGTTTTTTGTCTTTGTCTGTCGTAGCAATAATATACAGCGTTTAAAAGTATACCCGTGCAGGAAAGAATACATTTTCCTACGGCAGGGCGGCCTATCGGTGAAAACAACTTAAGGTTGTTATGGCAGCTTACTCTAGACCAGGGCTGGTAGCCATCCAGAGGGATCAACACCCTACTACCTAGCTGTGAGTTGTTTTTTCGCCTCATCTTTCAGGCGGCCTGACCTGGTCGCAGGAATCAGTTCTCTATCTCCGTTCTTGCACGAAAGATGTATCGAGGTCTAACAATAACTTTATTAGTAACTAGCAGTCTCGGCAGACGTTATCCTGCCTTGAAAAAATAAAAATCTAGAACCCGATCCCAGCGCCACCTACCGGTTCTAATTGCGAATCTAAACCATCCGGGAACCCACTCAAACACACAAAAAGAAAATCTCCAAAATCGGTCCAGGCGATTAGGAAGATTCTAGAACCTGATCTCATCGCCGGTTACAACGGGATAAAAACTATCCTATATCCGTGTCCTGGTTCTAAGCTAAGCCCCACCAATTTTCAGCCAAATCGGTACAGCCGTTCTTGAGTTATAAGTAGTGTAACCAACACGACTTTCTTTTATATACTATATAGACTAGTATGGACTACATTACATTACTTATAATGTCAGCCCATAAATGTCCCACTGCTGGGCTCGGCCTCCCATCATAGGGCAACGGACAGTATACCCGCCACCCTTGTCCAAGGTGGCTTGGCAGGTTTGACACATCGGTTATTTCGATGTGCAGGTTGCATCACAATGTTTTCCTTCACCGTTTTTAGCACGTGGTAATTGTAGCAATATGCACATTAGATCAGGAAACTGACTAAGAGGTGCAT
Source organism: Dendrolimus punctatus (assembly GCA_012273795.1). Taxonomy (NCBI): domain Eukaryota; kingdom Metazoa; phylum Arthropoda; class Insecta; order Lepidoptera; family Lasiocampidae; genus Dendrolimus; species Dendrolimus punctatus. Next base: position 11,248,585 of record CM022531.1, read on the forward strand.
GCATTTCGGTCAGGCTCGAACCCGCACCCTTCGATTTAGGGGCGCGTGCGCTAACCATTGCGCTACCACGACTTACATTACTTACTCTGTCAGATTTTTTTTTTTTGCCAAAATAAGTATTCAAGATGGTTACGCTTTAACTTATTATTCTGCCAATGTGGATATACATATTTTATATCTTGCTCCAGAGAATAATAATATAAAACAAAAACTTGCTGAGAAACTACGTGGCGTAATAAAAATTTGGCGCGTAAAATATTTTAGTACACCGCAGCCCTTCAATGTTTAAGGCGTGATGCCTTGTATTTATTTCATGTAATCATAGTAATGACTGTGAGACTGTTCACTACATTTAGTTCCAGTGTAGTAGATTAGTAGTGTGATCTACGCAGTGTTGCCACGTGTCGTAGCCTGTATGCAAGTTGCTACGCGGCGTAGCCTTCCTGCTACGACCATTTAAGTTTAAATAGATAGTTTTTAATAGATTTACACTAGGTTCACACGGAGACAACTTTCTAATACTCCAATGAAATCTTACAATTTAAGGGCCGAATATTGCATTTGTTAGAGGACGCAATTTTATTTTTGGGACATGTGTGGGGGGTCAATAGAAGCTTAACCTCAAGTTTGTGGGGTCGCCACCCTTGTCCCCCGGCCGCCATCTTGGAAAAAGTGGTGAAAATACTTCTTTCGCGATATCTCGGAAACTATGTGTCGTACAAAAAATTTGTTAGTCATAATTTGTAGCTAATTGTTTTGCCTACAAATATGTTTATATAACTTTTTGCCCCAAAATTAAAAATTAAAGAAGTTATAAGCAAAAAAGTGAGATTTGTTTTATTCATTCCTTACTCTTTTCTTTACCATAGAACTTACCAAATTTAACTTATCGAATGTTAAGCAGGTAGAAAAGGTCCCCCGTTTTCCCCGCTGTTACGTAGCACTTTGAAAAAACACGATAGTTTGTTGCGTAGTTTGCATATATACGAGTATAACATTAAGGTGCGAGTGTCACATGCAACAAATGCCTATGATATATGGGTGTACCGTATCCGTGAGCGCGTGGTGGGTCGTTTGCTATTTAAAAATGATCAAACTTCGATCAAAATACTTCTGCCTCCTTAAATATCCACCAGAATTTTTACTTCAAGCATCTGGCACTACAGTTACATAAATACTCGAAGTAAACTATGAACAGCTATTGTCTCGTGCCCGATTCTTATACCTTACCGACCATTCATTAACGTTACTAATGGTAAGATTCAACCGTTGGTAAGACAAGTGGCAACAAGATCTTCGAAATTAATATTATTTTATTCTTGTATAATTGCTTTGTTCATATTTTGCCCACTGAATAGTTAAAATACTATGTAGCAAACCGAGTGGTTCTAAGACGACGTGATTCGAATAAATATTCGCGCCGCGGATATTTCACGGGCTGACGCTTATTCGGATCCACCTGTAAATATTTTACTTGAGATCATAATCATAAGCTCGAGCAGATACTATTACCAGTGCTATAAATAAATATGAAACTCTTATTTAGGTATTTATTATAAATATGTTATTTGCAATAATAAGTAGTAAAGAAAAGAAAACAGTTGTCATTCGATTAAGCCGCAAGGTGGATTTAAGATCTCAAGTTATACCGTTACAACAATGGTTTTTGTATATGTTACCATGTGTGTTTATTCAAATAAGCTTATCAACAAAAATATCTGTGTATCTGTATATATGTATATAAATGTATCTATTTATACATTTACTTAATGCGTTTACTAAATACATTTTCATAGATTCTAATGTAGCTACATATTTTTTAAATTACTAAAATATTGCAATTGTAATTATGATATGACTGTCAATCCAGATTATTACGAATCTGTATAACTGAGGGCTTAATAATCAATTCGATTCGATTATTTATAAAGATAGTCACTGTAAAGTAACACTTGCTAATTAACAATAAATGGTATTTAGATCTTTACCGGTATTATTAATAATATAATTATATACTTATATATTTATTTGATATTCGTCCCGGCGTCGTTTAGAAATTAGTATTTACAATATAATCTATACAATTCAAATAAAACTAAATATAATATAAATATTTATTTATATTAAAATTTATATTTTTCTATACTTATAAGATATATTAAATTAAAAACCAAAACATCCCTATTTTATATTCGCAGTATTCTACAAAAGCATTTTAACAAAGTACCGTTCTTTCAACATTTAGCAACAACTTTATACGTTTCTAAACAGGGATTATAAATATGCAACAAGTAGCGCTTCCCAAAACAATTTTAAACTCGTCCAGCAGTATTTTACTAAAATTATCTACTCGAGTTTCGCGCGGACGTGATCCGCAACCGATTAAAAGGCGCGGATACGTCACACCCTATAGACTCACGTCTCGGATACGTCATGGGCCACAAACCCGCGACACAGAATAACAAGTCAGAACATGCACTCAATACAAAAAGCTAAAACAAGCAGTGATCAGAGCCGTCTTTATCCTGTGGTGCAAGGGATGCGTGCCACTCGGGTGCAAGAGCCTAAGGGGCGCAAGATAATGTACTTAAATAGAAATGTCTTTAAAGAACACCGTTCTCGTTTTTGAATAGGACGACACGACAACGACACATCTCGTCACTATTATCAAAAAATATATTCTACTTTCAGTTAATGGTATCGCCAAGTAACCTCCTTTCGGCACATATAAACTTTTCTTCTAGTAATTTAAATTTTTCCTTTAAATCTGACGGCGCGTTCCCCTTTTTTGCACGTCACGTCATTCATGTCATATCATTAAAATTAAATAAAATCGTTACGCTTTATAAATAAATAAAATACCACAAAATACTTAAAATATACCGCGCCCGCTCTATATTATAAATATAAAATAATCGCTCCGCACCGTAAATATAAAATAAATTAAAATAAACTAAATATAAGTACATAAAATTAAATATTATAAACACATATATTAAAATACAATAAAGTGAAGTGAAGTGGACTCGGGAACAGAGGAGCAGCTCTATTTCATTCTCATTAATCTGGTAAGTGCGTGCTCGTTCTAGAATTCCCCCTAAAAATTGTCCACACTTCTTTTCAGCAAACTTGATACAGTTCACTTATCACTAAACCCAGCGCCGCCGCAACAGTTAAATACACTACACTAAAAGAATTATGAATGTTAAACAGCAATATTGATTGGTACAAATTTAAAGGTAAAAGTAGAAAGAGATGGATTGTGTGAAGGATGATATTATGAGTCGTGGTGTGACATAGGATGTATGTTCTGACGTACGTCCGATCGTCCGATAGAGCAGTATAAAAGGAAAAAACATATTGTGCCGACTCCAAATAATAAGGAGACACTGAAAGAAACGAGAGAGAGTTAAATGGCCTGTCGTAAAAGACGACAATAACAACCTACAGTCAGATGGTAAGGTATTCGCCCGATTGGAACGATTGGATATGCCGCTATAACAACCCTGAGATATGTTCCGACATTATGGCCAGGTTCCAGGCTCCTTTTATAGAACGGCAATACATTGGTTGTCCATAGGTGACGGTAATCACTTTCCTGTGGGCCTGTAACTCCTTTGGTGTTGCAGCTATCTATATATAGGCGATGGTGACCGCTTTGCATTAGATGAGCCGTTTGCCTGTCTGCTGAACTCATAAAAAAAACATCATTCTGTCTGATCCCTCTATCTCATCCTGTTTATCCCATCCTTAAAGCTGGCAACGTGTTGAGGTCAGTAGACGATGTTAATCACAATACATTAGCTGGGCCGTCTGGCTGTTTATAAGCTTCGCAATCAAAATAGTGAGTGAGTGAGTGACGCCAGTGCGGGTAATGCATTTGCACCTATTCTACCAATTTTCTTAGAGTGAGCCGTCTGTTATCTATTCTGTGTCACGCCACGGCTGCGTCACGCTCCATAAACCCGCGCGGCAGATACGTCACGTTCTAAATGCCTGCGTCGCGGATATAACCCATCGTTGAGTTGTGTGGTTTGGTTTCAAATGACGTCTTTACAAGGGTATAAAGTTGAAAAAAATATTGAATATATCATTTACTTTGGGCTAGATTAGGAGAATTTGTCGGAAACTTCCAAGTTGTGTTTTGCTGCGAAAATTTATTTATAAAAAATGTATAATATTAATAGTAAAATGTGAACAATTGTATTTTCAATTCGTTATTTTTTTTGTATGTAATATTGGGTGTTTGTTTCGAAGTAGTGCGAGAACCCTTTCGTTTTTCGCCAGTAAAAGATACAATTCAAATAAGGGTTTTTACTGAAGATTATGCTAAGACATGAATTCTCACGTGGCTGTCTAGTTAGATCAAACAACAAAACAAATCGTGCAGAGCAATATTTAAAAAGATTTAAATGAGTGTTCTCAATAAGGTTGCTTAAATATTCTTTTTGTCCTCTTCATCAACTAATTCATATTCCCTGCTGGATGTAGGGCTTCTCAAGTTTGCGCCTCCATGTTTTAGCCCTCCACTTTCATCACCGACTAAGAGCATAGCCTCAAAAAAAGCGAGGCAATACTTAAATCTGTAGACAAAATAAGGATTAACAATTCCACTCATATGCAAATCAGTTCAGGGGCTATAATAAAATAAGTAACTAAACTTCGTAATTGTAGCACTCTTTTTTTGGGACAGTCAGCATGTAGGTTGTTTAGTATACAACACTATGATGACAAAATATAGAAGCTTGAATGACCGATAACCTGACAACTAACTTAAAAAGGACAAAGAAGGCTTGACTTTGATGGATTGTCCCAATATACTTCTAGGCTAAGGACAAGCCATACACAAGAGAAAGCGAACAAATATGACGCAACAGCGTGACGCGTCTTTAATTTCGTATGCAATGTATATAAACAAGACTTAAACATTGATGGTGGTCCACAAATTTCTAGTCAGTCAGCAATTTAATACGAAATAAAGATATCATCAGGATTACCATAATAACCGACAAGACTCGCAAAATTAACAAACTGCTGATGGAGTAGACGAGTGGTGGAATGAAGACCGTTTCTCGGCAGATGGAGAGCAGAAAGTGCTCTATTTCGACCACCCACGTAAAGTCACCGCTAGACGCTGAATGCGGAAAGCACAGGACCTGGTTATGTGGACCAAACTTAGAGAGGTCTATGTCTAGCAGTGGACTGAGAATGATTGACAACGATGACCTATACAAACACGAATTACGTTAGTTATGCTTAATGACGTCACTCGCCTTAAATTCTGTGAAACATACTTCGACGATAAAAACATACAACAGAAATAAACCACACAATCTAAACAAGCCCTCAAACCAGCGATCTTGCTGCATAACGCTCAATACACACTATGATGCTGTTTACGGGTCAATTTTGTTCCAGTCTTAGTCCGAAAACATCATGCTGTGTCTACGCAACCTGATCCTGATTCTGCCAGGGCAGTGCCATGGGCACGTGGAGCTGGGAATCCCATTTAGCCGTAGGCCTGGCATAAGGCGCAGGACGGAACACCCAGGGGTTTTAGTAGTTATCCCTAACTGAGCAATTCCAATGGCACCCGGTCTGACTGGGCAGGCTAGTGTCACCCTTAATCTGGCGAATCCCAAACACGGGTCGCGAATTATCCCCCCAGGCTTCTGTGCCTGTGTATTGACACTGTCGGTACAAGTCATATCAGATCCGATCTCGTTTCAATCCTGTACTCCTTTCGACGAACTGGTACCAACCCGATAGTGGATCGGAACTAGAGCGACACGATAGTAAGAATTCTCTGATTCTTTCTTGTTTAAGAATATTTGACCGCACCTTACAACAGACCGAGACCGAAGCAAGATTGATCCATGTGAATCGAGCCTAAGTGCAACGCGACACATATTATGTAATGATGCGATGATACACATGGACACTGGCTTATTGTATCGCCTATGTGGCTCTAGCTTTGTGTGAACCTCATCCTATATGAGGTCGTCGTTCGCAGCGGGAACTCGCGCTGTACATTAATCCTTTTTATCCACTAAATGACTTGAGCGATGGCTGCTTTTCCGCGTCACGCCGCTCCCTCTCTTGTTAATTAATCAATGTTGCCAGGTGTCGTAAATTTAGAGAGTCATTGCAATATTTATAAATTATGAAGTGCTAAACAAGAAGCCTACCCTAAATAGCATTTTGGGTGCTAAAAGGTTTTATACATATTTAGCATGTCTTTTGACATGCGTTTTTCAACAATTTAAGTATTACTATTCGTAGTAGTAACCGCTTACCATTAGGTGGGCCGTCTACCTGTCTGCTGAACTCATGTAATAAAAAATATAAAAACTTGTCAAACAACATATTCTTTCCTACCCTTTCTCACTAATGAACTACAGGGGATTGTTTGTCAATGTAGAGAACTGGGTCGCGACCTACTGAGCTTCGATCAACTAAAAGATATCTGCCAAGTGCGTATTGGTCCGCCCACAGTGAAAGGTTCTGTAGCAACGACTATTGAACTATAGATGACAAAATTCAACTGATGATAAGGCAAGTGAATGAATAGTAAGATATAAGAATCGACCATAAACCTTCTAACGTCCCTTCGCATGGTAATGAAACGTCATAGGATTTCAATACAGGTGTGCCGTGACACAGAAGACTCCTACCAAATTTCGACCATTATAATGTTACGTGCGAGCGGGGGCATTTAGGATTGGAAGAAAACACCAGTTTTTAAATAAACGCTTTTATTAACTTACACAGCCGTACGTGAGTCCGGTTGCCCCTATACGCCCGACCAACACTGTCTCCTCCTGCAGTAGCACCTCCTGCTACTGCAGTGCTCACCTCCGAAATGACAGCGCGTAATTCGCTTCTTCTCTCAAATTACGCTGCACTTCTCCTTCAGTTAACTGTCCACTAAACTTGTCATTAAATCCAACACTTAATTCGTCTTCACGGTCCACGGTCTTCTATTAAACTTGTCTTCCAACTCTTTCGTATCGCACGTGTCGCTTCGCTGTCTTGAACTGAACTCAACTCTAAACTGCCCGGTAGGCGCATCTTACGCTGCTTATATACCGGAAAGTATCATCTGGAAACCATAATTTCGATCTTCTTTTCGTTATTCCTTTATTTCCTATCTGTCCCTTTCTAAAGTCTACCTATCTCTGTGTTTTCCTTCCCGAACTTTCTATTTTAGAACTTTTGTTCATCGTCTATCACTTTCTAAAATGTATACGTCCTTGTCTTTTATTTACAGAGTTTTTTACCTTTTTCTTAAAGTTTTAAACCACCTAGATTGTTCCATCATCACTCGCCACAATAATATAATCAATAATGAACGGGCCTTCCTTACCCTAAAAACAAAGTTCAGACCGAAGCTAAACAGAGGTTACAGCGGGAAAGCGCGTAAAATATACTGCGGAGGATTAAGTGACAGGCCTGTAAAATATTATGGTCGCCAAGTTGATTTAAGCCCTGTGACGTACTGATATAACGGCTTTGCATTAGAAGGGTTGAAATTCACAATCACTTAAAAAACTTCTGTCGTCTCAGCTAGCGATCGGTTTCAAAAACTTATCCATCCGGCTGATGGTATTTGGCCGGTATATGGCTAATAGGCAGGCTAATGACTCGCCTAATCAACTGCCGATGGCTGACGGCTAAGCCATAAACTTGTCAGTTTTCGATTTTTATACGACAACCATTAGCCAGCTGGCGAGTTGATGGAGAACTTAGCCGTGGCTATTTCGCGAACACCATTATTCGGCTGGTTTTTAGAATAGGTACCTATGTCTAGATTCGACTCTTACAAGCTTCTTACATCTATGTATTGTTACATGTTTCCGGGGTATGAATTAATCTGTTTTTTTTAGAAGATCACAAACTTTATTAGATGTACACGTAATTCGGAGTTCTAAGAAAGACAACCAAAAAAGAACAGGCCAAATCGTAATAACATAACACGCGCAAAGTCTAGCGATGGGAGATTCCCGTTCCGAAAGTACATTTATATATCCCCTCGATAGTAGTTGAGACTCAACTTACTCTGTCTCAAAGGGCGACCTTATTTATTAGCAAAATAGTTATGGACCTCCAAATAAACGTGCACATATCGTTTATTGGCATTTGTAAGCCAAGTCCAAATACCAGAAGCTTTTAAAAAAATATCAGCGAAAATTGAACAATAGGAACAGTTTAAGATTTCTAACTGCAAGGCCGGGTATAAACACAAAGGGATTAGCGGTTGATAATTAATAGACAATTACATTTTAATACTTAGAAAATTAACGCAAAAAAATTACAGTGAACGATTAAGACAATAACTAAAAGTATTACAGATAATTTAAATACCAGGGGTAATAAAACATTTGTTTGCAAAAGAATCATCGGGTTTCCGAATACGGTAGAGACACAGTATTATTACAACTGTGGTCCCGACAAAAACAAAATCCACCTGCATATCTGAAACAAAGCATATTTATTACCCGTCGGCACTTGAACTAATAACATTTAAATTCTTTTATGGTCGTCTTCTTATTGAAAATTTGTGATTGAAAACAGCCCATTGTTGTATTGTTATGTCTTTTATGGCAGTCATCAGTCAGGTGTGTCGGATTAAGTCGACTTAAATACAGGGATATTGCAGTTGCGCAGTATATAACGATAACCTGATTGACGGAGGGGAGATCTGTCGAGCGATTACGTTTGGACTTGTTGTGTTCGTTTATATAATTTGTACCTGTGTTATACGTGTTTGTATAGTTCTAATAAACTCTGTAGTAGTTCTAACGGCATTTTAATTCGAGTCTCGCGACCTGTAACAGTATGATATATATCACTGTTATCTTCCCGAAGCGCCCTAAATAAATCAAGTTCGTGCAAGCAGATTGTTCCAATATCACAAACACTGCCTGCTTCCCAACGCTTCCTTTAATGTCAACAATATTAATTACAAAACCTGTTCAATTAACATTTACACTACATTTGGGTCGCCTTCAGACGTCGCCTTGGGGGACTTACTGTCTTATCAAATTGGGTTTATAGAAGAAGTTTGAACGCTTCTTTACAGTACTTAAACAAGCTTGAACTTGCTCTAACTCAATATGAATAAGACAAAAGGTTTAGTAAATCATTTTTTTCAATGATTTTTCTTTTTCGTTTTGTTGTAAAATATTCCAATTTTTGGTATTCGTATTTCCATTAGTTATTTATACATAACAATAGTTTGTTTTTTAACACAAATTTTGTCCTTAAATATACTCCATAATCTAAGAAACACCATTAAATAATAACGCCTTATTCTGACACAGCACCAACACTAATAGACTGAGATCCCAGTCACCATAGACTAACGTGATTTTAGGAAAGATGAAATTTTTGGGATCGGTAGTTTAACATAAATTTAGAAAGGAATGGAATCTCGCTAAGCTGAAAGCGGGGCCGTTTAACAGGTAGCAGGTATCGAAGGTGGAAAAACAACCATGCTAACATATGTCAAAGTAGCAAGGCTAATTTTTATATATGTCTTATATGATATTGTTATAAACAAAGTTATACAGTTGTCAGACACTTCCTGTGGGCCATAACTTTTGACAGACACTTTGAAAAAAATGTGGGAACTTACGTTATTTTAGGAAGGCTGAATTTTATATATATTATCAAGCATAATATTTTAAAATATTTTCCAATGAGCCAGACAAACCTGATGGGCCAAACATATTCCCAGACTAGTTAAGAGTTCCGCTGTATGTGTTGTTTGTTTTTGTCAGATTTACTTGCAAATTTATTCATGTCCAACCAGTTGATTACGTTGTTTTAAATTATTATTATTTTATCCTGGGAATCCCGCGGGTATTTTCACGGGAGCGGTTTGAAGTTTTCGGGTGCATAAAAATTAGCTTATTCCGATAATGAAAACGATACTTTACATTCTTTTTTCAATGCTGCCGTACTTTGTGTCCCGGGAATCCCGCGGGAATTTCAAGTTAAGCGTGGACGAATTCACCGGCATATCCTAATACGTAATATTTCTTTTTGTCAAGTTTCATCCACGTGCTAGGTATACGCAGTTCTGTCTGATTAAAATAACTGTCACATACAAAGACAGACGTGACATGACGAATACGTAAGTGTTCCGTTTTAACCTAAATGTCTACTCAACCCTAACAAGATCTCGATCTGATATCGCTCTAGAGCAGTGTTTTTCAACGTGTGGGTAGCGACCCCCTGGGGGGTCCGGAGTTACGAAAGGTTGGGAAAGCTACTCCAGTAAAAGATTTTATGGATTATTACGATATTTGAGATAAAATATCCGTAATCACAATTCGTAGATTCATCAAATTTCAAGGACACAAAAGTATTTTGTATTATTTTTTATTGTATACAAAATAGTTGCAAATAAAACTGCAAAATAGCGGTGATGTACAAAGGCGAGCTTAACCCTAAAACGAGTTTTCTTCCAGCAAACCTATGGGTCTAGCGAGAGTGGGAAGACAAGAGGTATGACTCTACTCTACTCTCTCTCATTTCTATGACTTGATCACAAACATCAGTCGCCATATCGCTTATGTTGCGTTGAATGGTATTGTCAGAGAGAGGTATATACTTTTGAGTTTTTCGACCTCTTGTTTGCCAAACATAATCTTCGCCATATTAGATATGCCGCCGCTGGTAAAATTAAATTTTCGGTAATAGTATGAGGTTTTCCTGCTTTAGCCACACAAGGAGCTACTCGATAACTAGCCAGCAACGCTTTCTTATCGTATCTCACGTATGCGCGTAAATTGCGTTAGTAATTGGCGATGCATTCGAAGTAAAAAAATGTTTTACATACTTAATTACGTATTTATCCAAACACTAATAATGAATATAATAAAAGTACGTTTTAACGGTTTTAAGCGCGGTAATTTATTTTATTTTGGTTTATCCACTGAAAAGCGGCCGAAACGTCGGATAAACCAAAATAAAATAAATTACTGCGCTTAAAACCGTTAAAACGTAGTTTTATTATGTGTACAAGTCGCGAAAACTTAAGAAAATATTAAACTAATAATGAAAATGAATAAATATGTTGAATTGAAACAAAATAAAATACATGAAAAATAAAGCAAGGGGTAGGGGGCCGCAAAACATTTCTTTATGCTAAAGGGGCCGTGTTATGAAAAAGGTTGAAAACACTGCTCTAGAGAATAATTGTAACATTAATAATGTATACCCAAAAGCAATCGCCGAAGTACACGAGGGCTCCATTAAAAGAGTAAAAAGCTCCGTAACTTTTCTTTCAACCCCGCCGTTTCCCAAGAAAAAGTTGAATTATTAAAGAGTCCTTTTACGCCCCACTTAAAAACAATTGTGCTTCTAAAATACGTGTTGAGTTGTTCGCGAATGGGAACACTCCACAAGTCAGTGCTTAAATAACCGCGAACACTTGAGCGAGTAGAGCTCTAGACTTCTCGCCCGCATTTATTTTTACATATTATTTTTAAGGTCGCGGAGGCAAATGGAAAATTTGGCCCAGCGTAGGTCAATTTACGGACAACAAAGTGCACTATAGAGGCAATGAACATCTACTATTTTTTTTGTCATTTAGCTACAGAAGCCTAAATACTATTTATTTGATAATATCCCATGTAGTAGATAATTGTATTTAAGTATTTTTTTAAAGTACTTAGGCACGTTTGAACTGTATCTACTATTATACAGATATCCAGACGGGTAGTAAACCCTACCATCTGGCTGTGGGTTGTTTTGTCGCCTCTTACGACAAGCCGCCCGGCCATCAGCGTGGGCGTAACTATGTTCTAAATCTCACGCTCTTCCTGCCATAAGCGCGGGGCACATGGCAGGAGGGTGGTTTTAGTGGAGTATTTAGTTTTCGAGTCACCACACAAGCCGACGATTTGACTCTGGTGCCCGTTCGCGGTGTCACCTCTCGTCGCTTTGGTCTAATCCCTAGTAAAGGACCCGGTAGTGTGCGAAATGCATTTCTCCCACTTCAAAATAAAGGCCGCCCGGCCACAGGTAATTGTATTGCTTCTCCGTTCCTGCACGGGACAAACATCTATACACATCCAGTGTTAACGATGCCGAATTAGTTTGTAGATAGTTTTTAGAAAGTTGTTTCCAACGAAGGCAATGCAGATGTTGGGATATGGAATATTTACGATGACCCCCGTAATGTCCTTCATTGTTTAATGTTTTTGAGAATTTTTATAATAGTTTAACGCCCATTGTAAGACCATTTGCGTCAAAGAAAGATGATCCTGACATCTGCCATTACCGTTGTACATATTTTAGAAAATAGCTGTAATTTAACTGCATGCTTTGTTTAAGTCCAGTGAGGAAACAATTTATTAGTTTAGACAAGAGTCGCATCTTCCGAGAAGGGTTTGGGAGAGATCGTGGGAAGCTTCCGCAATATGTTACTTTTTTAAGTGAATTTGTTAGTATAAGTAGACGTGATCTGCCGAAACAGAGTCAGTGTTGTGTTGAGTGTATTAAATGTAGTCAGAGTGTATCGAGAGTATCGAAAGTGGTAGTCAGCAGTCAAAGTATATATATATATATATATATATATATATATATATATATATATATGTATGTGTATATATATATATATATACTTTGACAAGATTATATATATATATATATATATATATATATATATATAGTCTGAGTTAGCGCACGTATACCGACTACGGCTTTGTTATAGCCAATGGTTATTTGACTTATTTGTAACTCAGTGAAAATAAATGAAACGACGAAATCCGTAAGAGTGACTGGTGTATTATTTCCACCGGCATATCCCGCCAGCACCTCCTACAGGCTTCCACCGAGAGCCCTCTCGGAGATCCGCTACAGTTCTTTATATCCAGAGTTTATTAATTGAAATTATTATAGCATACCTACATATATCGCTTAGATGTTTAACCCTAAATAGTATATAAAATATTAAACAGGAAACGACATACCTACAATGTTAAAGGCATGTAATGAGAAAATAATGAGTTGAGTGAGTTGTTTGATATCGGGAAACGTAAAAAAGTACGATAATGGGTTAGTGAATCAAGCGGTATCGATACAAATGGAAAGCAAATATCCATTAAAACTGTTTAACGGGTTAAAAAACTTTATTTTTCACTAGTGGCCTTGCCCGGCAACGAACGGGTGGACATTTAGTAATATTCTTTTTCTTCTTCTTCAGCCAATCTCAGTCCACTGCTGGACGTAGGCCTTCCCAAGTACGCGCCACATATCCTGGTTTCCCGTCGTTCTCATTGAGCCCCTGCCGGCGAACTTACGCAGGTCGTCAGTCCACCGGGCTGGCGTCCTACGCTACGTTTGACGTCGGTTCTGCGGCAAACGTGGCCGACTGCCACTTCAACTTGTTAATTTTGCGAGCTATGTCAGTAGCCTTTGTTCTCTTACCCTCATTTGAGATTTTATCCGTAAGAGAGGTAACGTAAATCGCTCTTTAGCCCGTTAAGCTACTTTGAATTTGTGGACTAGTCCCACTGCGAGTGTCCATGTTTCGGAACCGTATGTCATGATGGGTAGGACGCACTGTTCGAAGAGTTTCGTCTTATAGCGTTGAAATATGAAAAGACACATTTGAGCACAGCCTTAATCTCCAACACTAAAGCAGATGTAGCCCCTCATCTGCGTTAGTGTTGGAGGTTTAGGCTGTTCTCAAATGCGTCTTTTCATGTATTAACACACGATAAGAAATTTCATACATTACATATTTAAGATATAAGATTCAACCTAATTTACACTTCAAATCACTAGCATAAAGTTCAAAATTCAATGCACTGTTACGCACAATTTCCTTTGATCTACGTATAAAAGAATGCCTGCCTAAGATTGCACAGATAGAGCTAAAATTCATTTGAAATACTTAAATTCTATTTGATGTTTCGTTTCTGTCTTTCAATTTGGAATTTTGTATGAATCAACCAAAGTCGTCCATATAAACATAGTGTCCCTGCAGTTCGGTGCGTTTCAACCAAATTGAATCAATATGATTGATCAATGTAATATGTTCAATCTAATCTGCTGGCCCATTTCGATCTAAATTCTGCACAAACTTTCATAATGACAGACAGACCAAACTTCTAGAGAAGGTTATTATGATTAACGTATAAATAGTAGGTCCTTTGCAATGAAATTTTGACATTTATCACATACACTTAATTTTATTTATTAGTTATTTACAAATAAATCACATCCAATAAATCTAGTGATTCAGTTCTGCAAAGACAGATGTACCAATTTCGACAGATATCACGGGAAACATACGGTATATATTAAATTCGAAGATCAAAAGCGTTCGGACTGTACACAAAAAATATATATAATTTTATACGTCTGTCATTACGAGAACGCGGCGCCCGCTGGCGGCGAAAACATTACTGCAGGTCTCGGGTAGTCTTTTTGCGAGCGGGGAATAATTATATTTCTTCAAATAAGATCTATTTTTTGTTTCTTCTATATTTCGGTCGCTGTAAGTATGCGTTAACGTTTTGTGCTAAACTAATTTAGTGTACTGCGAGGGCTCTGGGTCTAAGAATTCGTATCGTTTCTACACACGAACTGTGTACTTATAGTGTAACACTTAGAACAGCAAGTTCTCTATAGTCATAGTTGTCTACAGTCAATTATGAGACATTGAGTTATCTACACAATTACCACATTATTTCGTGATATCTAACAAAAATCTATTAAATTATGACATTATTATAGTAAAGTAAAGTAATATTTAGTATTTATACGAGCAATTACTACAACTTTAGCTTCTATAATATCTCCTATATTAACTGCCATAAATTTAGGTTGCCAACAAATGTTATACGTTAGTATTGTTACGAGCTACAGGGCTCGAATTAAAATAAATACCGATAGAATTACTATTCTAATAAATAGAACTGTACAAACACGTATAAAACAAATACAAATAAAACTGGATGCAACCAGTTAACAGCGCACGATTTAATGTAATTCAACATGCGTAAAGTCCGTCACTATATCGCTAATCGAAAGTACTACAAACGTCTTACTCGTATCGTAGTCGTCGCTTGACTGCCGATCTCTCCTTTCGGGCACCCGCTTTATACTCAGCTTACGACCGTATAAATAATGATTTCCACGAATCACACCTGCGCCTCTGTCGGCACAATTCCCAAAATAACATAATCCTGCCCACCTGCATAATTATGCCTGCGAACGGCCAAATGCAAATTTTAAACACGAAGTAAACAAAAAGAACTTCAAATACGGAGGGTAATAAAACCCTGCTTTATGTCAGGTCGGTGTGCTTCGTGGAATTTTGGCTAAGTTGTAACAATATGACGGAGTGACGTTCGCGGACCGCGTTCGCAATGCCGAAGTAAGAAAGAGAGTTGGTCTGAAAGAGAGTGTCGGGGTGAAGGTAAGGAAAGGAATGCTCCGGTGGTTCGGGCATGTGGAAAGAATGTATGATGAAAGAATGACTAAACAGATATACAATGCAAAAATGGATGGATGCAGAAGTCGAGCAAGGCCACAACACACCTTCCATGATCAAATGGATCGTGTACTAGCAGAAGGTGATGTCAGGAGCCTTAAGAACAGACGGGCGTGCATGACAAGAGCTATGAATGTCAAAGAAGCAAATGAGGACTGTGTAAGAATAAGCCTGAATGGCGCTCTGTTGTTCCTGCCTTATCCACAAGGGACCTGTCGTGAAGTTATGTATGTATGTAAGTAACAATATGTTCACGAAGTAGGAACGCATTCTAAGAGCGGCCGAAGTGTAGTTTATAAATTCAATGTTCAACACATTACGCCGACATGTTTCAATCTGTGCTAATATTATAAATGCCAAAGTTTGAATAGATGCCTGTTTCAATAGTTGTTCAATTGTAATCATTTCATGTTGATATTTCATTACATTCTGTGTTTGCGTAGTATCAGTAAATAAACAATATATATGAAACTTGGGAAATCAGCAGATTGGCGCATGTCATCATGGGACCGTTAATATCATTGATAGATAACCTCAGGGTAATACACAATTTTTCAATTGAAATTATTTTCTAAATCATTTATATTATTAGTAGTATTGTTGATATTATTGTATGTCTCTAGAGACCACGGGGCATAAAGATGGCCCTGGCTTTTGTAGGGCTTGCGGGGAGCCATGGGGAGGTCAACACGTAGAGGCCCCTTGACAAAAATTTAAAAGTGGCGTGACACTAATCGACGATTGTCACAACTTTTTGAATAGTTATACCTCAAATCAGTGGCTCTTAAGAAAAATGTATTATGACATTATTTATATATAATATCTGACCTACAATTTTTGTTTAAACTAATTTTGTGTTATAACTTATTGTTTTGCTGAAAGTCGTGTTAAACCCGTTTTTGAGACCTTTGACCCCGAGTAATTTTTTTTCCAGGTATCGGGTCGATGAGGAATTATTAGACATAATTGATAATGGTGTTTTGGACAATCCTACCAATTTTCAGCTGGGTGCGAATTTTTATAACTTCACAACTGTTTATTCGGCTCTCAAAATAATACCTACCTTTGAATTGACTAAGGCTGGTGTGCACCGACTTTTAACCGATGGTTAAAATAAGATTCGCCAAAAATATATGGAAAAACAGTGATTATTTTTGGTTAACCGTCGGCTAAATGTCGGTGCACACCAGCCTTAGAGGTGGGCACAGAAAATCAGTGTTGTGGCGGAGTATCAATATACGGAGTGCCAACCTCATTTTTCGAATTGCGGCATATACTCCAAAAATGTTCCATAAATATGAAAAAATCTAACACTAACGCCGATGAAGCTCCACATTTGCGATAGTGTTGGAGGCTTAGGCTGTGCTCAAATGCCTTACATTAAATTCATAACATTATATATAAAACAAGGGGGACAATTCATAAAATAGTTTGGCAACATTTGTATCGTAAGCTTTTCGAGTTATCCGAAAACATTGTTAATCTCCCTGCGATTACACATTTTTTTCTGCTTCGCGCGAATTAATTCCCCCGAACCGTTCATTCCCCCGGGAACTTATCGCGCTCGTTGGTCGGTTTTCCCTTTTATTAAAAGCGGTAAAGAGACGTGGGAATAATCGTTTATTGCCTATTAGCCTCCTAATTGTCGGCTGTGAGCGGAGATAACGGTGGCCGTAAACGGTTTTCGGGGTATTTCACCGCGGCGTCATATGGCGAAAAGATATTTTGAATCTATTTCATATTTTGTAAGTGTATAACTCAGTCGGTATAAAAGTATAGACACAGTCTACGTGAAAATAAACTCCAAGTGAAATTAAACATTTTGTTGCAAGCTTGGAGCAATTGAGATTCAAAGTATAGTACCTACATCGCCTGATTCAAATGTGTTTTTGATTTAGAAAGCCTGGAAGAGATCGCTTTGAGCGATAAGGCCGCCTATTGTATCGCCTAGAAAATATTGTAAATATGGTCTGTCTTGTAATTGTATGTTTTGGTGTGCAATAAAGAGTTATCTTTCTCTCTCGCTCTCTCTCTCTATCTATATGTCAGATACAACTATACTCGTAAAGTAAAAAAATCATTCTCTATTTGGTTCAATGCAGTAATGCCGTAGTAACTATTATCAGTGTAACTAGTATGTTTATCCCAGCAGGAACGGAGAAAGAATACAATTTCCTGCGGCCGGGCGGCCTGTCGTAAGAGGCGACGAAACAATCCACAGCCGGGTGGTAGGGAATTTGCCCGACTGCATGGCTACATCCCCTGGTCTAGAGTATGTCGCCATAACAACCTTGAGTTGTGTTCCGGCATTAGTGAACAGGTTCCAGTCTCCCTTAAGAGAGCAGCAGCGCATTTGTAGGCACCTTTGGTGTTGCAAATGTCCATAGGCGATGGTAACCGCTTTGTATTCAGTGGGCCGTTTGGCTGTCTGTTGAAATCCTGCAATAAAAAAAACTTTCTACTTTCGTAGAATATCTAGGCGACTGCGAAAATTTGTGAGATTGTAAAAATCTCTCTAGTCTCTATTAATTTTACTGTCATCTTCTCTATGGACATTACCAGTAACAGAGGCACTAAGTTCATCTCAAAAATAGATTCCGAATTATATACAAACATATTAATTGACGTAATTTTCCAAACTAACATGATTGTTTAAACATTAAATCCATATTTCATAACAAATCATTGGAACACGTGAATTTATATTAAAGCTAGTAGTTACACACGCGTGGCTTGTGCGTCAGAACACGGTTTTGAATTCCTATGCGCCTGCGCAGCGACAACACCCAACCGAACTAATCTTATAAACAATAACACTACGGCTTACATTCTTAGATTCGGTGTGAAATTTTGACATGTACTTCATTAACCAATGAAAATGTGAAATTGGGTAATCGATTGAATACATAGTCATAATGTTGAATTCCTTTTTTTGCGATTCTGTAGCCATTTTGGCGAACACGGAACCCTTATTAAACTATTATGTCCGACGGTATATATATTGCTGTATGTTACAATCATTTTTCTATAAAACTACTGCATCAACAATGTACGAGTATATGAATGAAATTCAAAACGAACAATTCTTGTGTTATGTATGAATATATATGTATTAGGGTGGTCGTTAAAAATTAACTTTCTTGCGACGCCCCCTAAAAAGCTTCCTTTTAATGAAAAAACACTAGGATTTTTTTTATAATTTTTTCAAGTCAAGACATCACGTTCCTCAAGACGATTCAAGTTAAAACTAAAAATTGAAAGATAAGCTTGAATCACGAAGAATTTTAAACTTTTTCTGAAACTATAATTTGAAATTCATCACTGAGAATGGATAATACGGAAGGTATTTTATTGTTAAAACTTTTCCAATCTTAAAATAATTATTACTTCTAAGTATGAAAAAGTTTCCTGAAATAAAACATGATATTACCCAAAAATTTACTTGAATCGTCTTGAGGCACGTGTTGTCTTGACTTGAAAAAATTATAAAATAATCCCAGTGTTTTTTCATTAAAAGGAAGCTTTTTAGGGGGCGTCGCAAGAAATTTAATTTTTAACGACCACCCTAATATGTATATATGTATACACACATATTTATATATGTATATATACATATTGGTCTAAGAGCTCATGAACGGCTACCTTTATATATTTGACCAGATCTGAGTTTTTGCACATTGATGCCCCTATACCTACCATGCATGAGGTGGGGATACACTAAGCTCAAAGTGGTGGACGCGACGAGCGCTCAGTCAAGGCAGTATCGATTTCTGACGAATTTTAAATCCATTTGACCATTTTGAAATCTGAAAATATATGATTATTTTTATCGGAAAATAAGAATGGCAGACCATTATCGCGCGATTTACTTTGTGGCAGATAATTTTGAAAATGCTATCCATCAAGCGTAGTTGGATAGTCCAGTAATTTAATTTTCAGTAAATCTGCAATGTATACTAGAATAATACTTTATTGTACAAAAAATGCTACATATAATCCAGAACATTGATATACAAGTACAGTCGGCGGTCCTATCGCCCATGGCAATTTCTTCCAGACAAACTTGTTGGAGTATAAGAAGGACAACAAAAGTCGGTAGTTTCTTAACCAGCACTTGTACAATAATTTAGTTTATTAATTAGTAAATAATAATATATAAAATAATTTGAAAAAAAAACTCTTTTTAACAAATTACACTAAGTTTAGTTCAGCCGTTTTACCATGAAAATGTTACGTGATCACGATCAAGAAGCCTTACTTACCCATATATAACTTTATTCATAGTGTATGTAGCATATAATATAGTACGGATGTTAAAGTTTTCTAATAAATAAGTTTTCTAATAATAGAAAGGCAAAATGGGTCTTGGAGAATGCGCTCTGGAACTCAATTACACAGCTTCCAGCCACAATAGTAATCGGTAAACAATGACATTGTAGCCCATACGTGCAAATGAACCGGCTTTGTTGGAATACTGCATTTGTATGCATGTAATACTGTCGTATATATAGCCTTGTCCCTATTTTCAGTACAATCGACCCGAGTTTATTAATAGAGCATAGGACTTAGGTGTTTGTGGTTAGCTGTGGGTACTTAGTGGCTAGGAGGAGGCGGAGCGGGAGCGTGAACGCTCATCACTGTTCCGCTACCGCCAAAGAAAGACGCGCCGGCGCCGCAGGTCCATCCTGGACCTTCGGCCACCGTAAGCGGGCGGCGCGGCTAAGGCCCCTTAGGGTATAAGGGTTCTCACTCACCTGCACATGCCGTCGAGATGGGGGCGCGGTGTGTTCCTCGCGCCCACGCACAGAGAACTGAATGACGTCGGGAATAAAAGAAAGTACCCCGGCAGTAGAAGTGGTCTTGTGAGGCCCACGCCTGCTAGGGCTGCGGAGAGGCTAGGTTATATACCCGTAACCCTGACATAAGGCGAAGAACGGAATACCCAGGGAGTTTAGTTAGTTACTGGGTATCCTTAACTGGGGAGTGGTGGAGTGGCTCCAGTTCTGACTAGGCATGCTAGTGCCACCCTTGATCTGGCGAATCCCACACACTGGTCGCGAACTATACCGCCAAGGTTCTGCCCTTGTTGCGGTTTAGGTACTCAATTGGATTTCCCCTGGTAAAAAGAAAAAGTGATTTCTTAGTAGCTAACGCACTCATATCCCAAACTTGTGTTTTCAGTGAACTGAGTTTGAATCGGGGCCATGATGCTTTTTATGTTAAGTGAGTTCAACATACAGGCAGACGACCCACCTGATGGAAAGCGGTTACCATCGCCTATAGACATTACAACACCCAGGGTGCTACAAATGCGTTGCTGCTCATTAAAGGGAGATTGAAGCCTAGTCAATAATGACCGAACACAACTCAAGGTTGTCATGGCAAATACTCTACCACTTGGCTGGATGGCTCCAGAGTCGCGCAGGAGATTGTATTGTTTCTCCGTTCCGTCACGGACAAAAGGACACTTAAACAGATTGGCAGTTTTCTTACTGGATGTGCATATTATCACAGTCCACATGAACTGACGATTAACGAAGATCTGCATATCGAGATAACCGATGTGTTAAACCCACCAATACGTCTCGGACAAGCGTGATGGGAATGTTTCCATTTATTTTATAAATGAGACAGCCCGAGCCAATAGGGGGGAATTTATGGGCTGTTATCATTATATTATACCAGTGGAAACATTAGTATACTCGTAATATCAAACCCTGGTACGTAACCTTTGTTTATTCGGACCCTAGTGCGGGCCCTTGTTTATTTAGTCAGAAAGCTTCCTTTCACACAGCGTCACATTGCGATGTTTTTTATTTAGGAGTACTTCGGCGTCTGGGTTCAGCTAAATATTGACTTTTTTATCTACTTATATAAAAAATATAAAGTTTTTAATTCATATTGTTACGGGAGTTACGGGACTCGAATTAAATTGCCGTTGGAATTACTATACAATTTATTAGAAGTATACAAACACGTATAATACAGGTACAAATATAACTGGATGCAACCAGTACAAACGTGATGCACGATTCAATAACACCCGCAAAGTCCGTCACAATATAGCTTATCGAATGTACACGTCTTGCTCGTATCGTAATCGTCGCTTGACTGCCTCACCCCTCCGTTCTGACATTCCTTTATACTAAGCTATACAATATGTCTCGACACAATACTCGACCGCGTACCAATAATTTCCAAGAATCTCACCTGGCTAGTGCCTACCATAAAAGATTACAATACACAATAGGCAGTTTTTCTAATTACTAATTTTAAACACAAAGTAAACAAAAGAAGTCCAAATACGGGAAGGTAATAAAATGTGTTTCTACAGACGCAGGTGTGAATTTTTCCATTGTCGTCATTTGGTCGTAACAATATCTATACTTATATATAAAGCTAAAGAATTTGTTTGTTTGTTTGAACGCTCTAATCTCAAGAAGTACTGGTCTAGTTTGATTTGATTTTTTTCTTTGTCTCCAGGTGATAACACCGAGCCGCTGCGTGGTGCTATGCGCTGACAGCAGAGGTGAGATGGAGTCGTGGGCTGGGGCGCTAAAAGGGGCGTTACATCAGGGCGCAGACGTCGCAGACCTCGTCGCGCGGTTGTCTTCCGGAGACCACCACTGGTTAGTCTTCTTCAAGACATTATATTATGTAAGATATATGTAGGTACTCCGTTGATATCACACGGGTCCGAATGTGGGCCACGAAATTCATAGATTGAGATCGGTGTGCGTTGTTACAAGAATAAGGTGAGAAATAACAAAAGGAATATCTTTATATATAATATAATAATAAGTTTTATTACTTCTTCCTTCAATCATGAAATCAGAAATCAGAAATCATTTATTCATAACAAAGTTACACGTCAATTTCTACATCAGTTAATACTAAAATTAAAATTATATAGTCATAAATAAAATTAAAATTATATGAAATTATAGGATATGAATTCCTCATGATTATAAAAGGTGTGCTCGACTAACCATTTCCTGAGCCGTGTTTTAAATATGCTGACGGATGATGACTCCGTTATCCTACTCGGTAGTTTATTATATATTAGCGGTCCCATGACATGTGTCAATCTCCCCGATTTCTCAAGTCTGTGTTTTATGTTACTCATGTCATTCCTATGCCGAGTAAAGTGCGTATGCACGTGAGCATGCTTGGCATAGGTATGAACATTAAGTCGCACATACACCGCAACTTGATAAATTAGTATACTCGGTAGGGTGAGTATACCCAGTTTTTTAAAAAGCGGTCTTGCTGACTCGTATCTACGCACCCGCACTATTGCGCCTACGGCCCTTTTTTGCAGGCGGAAGGCACGCTGCCAGTCAGCAGCGCGCGCCCACAGCTCCGTACCGTATTGCAGCAGCGAGTGGACAGTAGCGAAGTAACATGCCCGAGCGACGTCCACCGATACTGATTGCAATGGAATGCCAAGACAACAATTACACAATATCATTCGTATTGTATAACTGTGCTATTGACGCCCGCTTGACAGTGAATGCGGTACTATGGTGGCACGGTGGCGGTGCGGTGATGGTGTTAAGTACGCACGCTCTTAGAGTTCTATTTATGTCAAAATGTCTACAGAACCCTAAAACCAGGGGCGTAGCTAACGCCGTTTCAGCCGTATCATTGCTACGGGGCCCCCAGTCTACAGGGACCCTGAAAGTGTAAGCAAAACTTCCTAAAATTGTATCCACAAGTTTTATAGATTAATAACATATTGTTACGAGTTACGCAGGACTCGAATTAAAATACTGTTGTTGGAATTACTATAGAATTTATTAGAACTGTACAAACACGTATTAAAAAGGTACAAATATAACTGGGTACAACCAGTACAAACTGCACGATTCAATAACAAGCGCAAAATTTTGTCACTATATCGCTCATCGAATCTACGTCTTCATCGTATCGTAGTCCTCGCTTGACTGCCCCTCTCCGCTTTGGGCCATTGATTTATAATGCACCGATCCATACCTGACAAGCTTCGACGCAATACAATAACAACAAGGATTAGTTCGACACTAATGACGGCCAGAAAACAAATACAATAACAATAGAAAATTTTTCTTAATTACAAATTCTAAACACAAAGTAAACAAAATAATTCCTAAATTTGGGGAGGTAATAAACTGCGCTTTACAAGAGGCAGGTGGTCGTTTGCCTTTGTCGGTATGTAAAAAACATTTCAGACTAACTGCTGGGCCAACAGGACGGACCATGAGATTTGCTCTATAGAGGCAGAAAATCTAGAAAAAGTGAAATATTCTTCAGCTATGAATCATTCGATAAACATAAGCTTGAAAAAAAGGGCTAGTAAAGTGTATCTTTGATTTGAATGTTTGTCTAACGTAGTTCCTAGGAGCAATGAGTATAAGTAATAATATATAATCAATATATAATTACTTCAATTCTATTCGAGCAGATTTTGTTTCTTTTATAAAAAACTTGACCCTTCCTTTGGATCCCCCAACTACGGTTGCCATCTATTTTTGGGCAAAAATAACACATTTTTAAGTAGGGAAAAAAAGTATTTGAAAGAAAAAGAAAGTATTTTTCATTATTTTATTTATTTTATCTCTTTGAGACATTAGTTTTGTGTGCTTTTAGCATAGACTGACATCCTTAACTTTTTGGAAGCTATCTTTACATTCCCAATTTAAATTTAAGGCTGGTGTGCATCAACATTTAACCGGCGGTTAAATCAAATCAAATCAAATTTATTTGTTTAAAACATGGTCAAACAGTTGGTATATATGTCACAGTGTACACATGTTTTGCTCCCATAGGAGCATACAAATGTTTCTAATAAATTTAATTAAATTATATAATATTAAATGGATCATAATTATGAAATAAAATACTGATAAATGTCAAACAATAATACTAATAATAATAATAGTAGTAATAATAATAATAACATTCATAAGTCAAGGAAAATATTTATGTACAATTGAGGAATTCGTCCACCGAGTAAAACATTCTATTTAAAAGCCATTCCTTTAGTTGAATTTTAAATTAAATAAAACAAGATAATCACTGTTTATGCATATATTTTGATCGATTACTTTATTTTAAGCAGGGGTTAAATGTGCGGTGCACACCTGACTAAGGCTGGTATTTCGTGTTATGCATCAGAGTAAATATTGGAAGTAGAGTATTTGCACATACTTTATCTTTATGCAAAAGTATATTTACCAAAAATAAAGTAGGATACGTTATTATTAAGAATGATAAGCAACCATACTCGCAACACGTTTTAACACAGAGCCCGTGTAAGACAAGCTACGCCACTGCCTAAATCTCCAATATGTAACCGACAAGACTGTTAATAAAACAACCATGAAACGTGTCATAATAACCTCTGCCGTTACGAAACCAGGTAGGTCGAAATATTTTATGTTGCTCTTACCGCTTACATTTCAGTGTGATGGGAGTAAGTATGTGTTACAATACGAACAAAGGGAAGAGCAAAACATGATTAATAAAATGTTCTCTCTCTCCCCTAGACTTGTCTGTACGAAATTTTACGCCATCTTGCGCGTAATCTGGGTTAAATTGCGTGACAGATTTCTTCGGAACTGTTTGTTTTATTTCATGGAAGTATTGTATTGTATTAAATTAAATTAGGTTCGCCACATACATTGTTACGATATACAGGAATTATGAAGTTAGATTAATTATAAGTAAGTTCCATCTCGAACGGGGAAAGAATACAATTTCCTGCCTTGCAGTAATTCACCAGATAGGCAGACGGCCCACTTGATGATGGAAAGCGGTTACCATCGCCAATGGACATTTGCAATACCAAAGGTGCTACTGCTGCTCTCTTAAAGGAGACTGGAACCTGGTCACTAATACCCGAACACAGCACAAAGTTGTTGTGGCGGCACAATTTAGACCAGGTGGTCGCCATCCAGTCGAGCAAATACTCCACCACCTGGAAGAATTCTTGTATGGCTCTATTCTTGTATAAACCACCGTGGCTTCGCTTTCTGGTCTCTGGCAGAAGAATTGACAATCATTATGCTGAGACTGGGTGCAATTCGGGACTAATGTTGTTTCAATTGCCATTTTTTTTCTAATAAAAAAAACCTTAAAGCTTCCACACTGTGATGCCGTTCACGGTTCAATCCCACTCCGGTCTCGGTCCGTTCCCAGTCCGGTCAAATATTTTTTTTTAATAGAAAGAATCAGACAATTTTCACTATTGTATCGCTCCGTATTGATCGATCCGATAATCGCACGGGTACCAGTTTGTCGAAAAGAATAAACTTGTATTATACGCACAACGAGATTTTATCGGATCTAGATTGAACCATGAACGGTGTGAATGGAGCCTTAGTTTTCCAGAAATGAACCTTGGACGCGAAATGCCTATAGACCAGTGGTTCCCAGAGTGGGCGATAACGCCCCCTTGTGGGCGCTGCAGGCCTAATAGGGGGCGGTAAGTGACCCAGAAAAAAAATGGGCATGGCATTGGCAGGTGTAGCCCATAAGAGTTAACTTGAGACCTCAGCGCCTTTGTGTACTACCTACTGCACTTAGAAAAGGCTCGTTTAGAATAAATGTTTAATCTCCGCTAATGTAGCTCTCAATAATCAATTAATTTCATTTGACGTTAGTGTTTTTTAAGTAGGTGAAAAAATGGGGGCGCTAAAAAATTATTTATTCTCAAAGTGGGCGGTATACAAAATAAGTTTGGGAACCACTGCTATAGACCATCAAGAAAACAAGTGGTTGACCAAAAATGTCACGATCTTCAATTTCAGGATAAATTTTGCAACGTATTCCTGTAGCAAAATAATCTATCTGAGTGAAAGCCTGGAGACTGGCTGCGTGAAATCTTTAATGGATTACCGCCGCTCCTCGGGCGAAATGCTAAATTTAATCCCTTTCCTAATAACCGGGTAGAGATGAGCACAAGCGTGGTGAGATTGAAGTTTGGTAAGGTTTCAATTTAGATATTAAACAGAACGCCGGGCAAAGCTATAAATCTATCTATCTTATAATATTGTAATAGGCCGACAAAGTGAATGCACACCTGGTTTAATACCTTTCCCGCATTTGGACTTCTTTTGTTTACTTTGTGTTTAAAAATTTGTAATTAAGAAAAGCATCCTATAGTTACTGTAATCGTTTATGGCCGCAGGCGTGCAGATTAAGTTTTCTTGGAAAAATTCAGTCCACGCGGTCGGGTGTTGTAATGTATAGATTAATATAAAACAATGCCCGAACGGAGTGGTGTGGCATTCAAGCGACGATTACAATACAAACGAGCGTTAGTGCCGTCATTGCAATTCACTAATAAACGCGTCACATGGCAACGCGGACAAAGTTGAAATTTGTTTTGCTATGCAGGTACGCAGCGACACACGCTCGGCCGACCTTCTGCAATGTGTGCAGAGAGCCGTTCGGCGCGCTCGGCACCGCTCACGCCCTGGCTTGCGAGCTTTGCAAGTTCAAGGCTCACAAGCGCTGCGCGTCGAGGGCGCCGCCTTCCTGCAAGTGGAGCACGCTGGCATCGCTGGGGCCGCACTTGGTGGAGGATGTTGACGGGGTGAGTGACTAGAATGAAAGAAACAAAAGTGTATTTGTGCTATTCACACACGGCAGAAGTTAAACTTGACGAGAATGAAACGAGAGAATGATATAAATATCGCTCATACAAAAAAAACCTAGAATGCGTTTGCAACACCACCTACCGGGTCTAATTGTAAATCTATCTAAACCATCCAGGAACCCTCTCAAGCACACACAAAATTTCATCATAATCGGTCATGCCGTTTTTGTGTTTTAGCTAGACTACAACTAAAGAACATCTTTTTTACGTATAGGAGAGAAGAAGTATATTTTTCTTCTCATAAATACATTTCTTCAATTCTTAATAGCATTAGTGCAATTTGAACTCCAAGGTGTAAGCTATTTTGAGACTAACAAAACAATTGAGTGTTTAGAAATCAGTTGAAGGATAATATAACAATGGTTCAGAACTTTGTTTGTTTGGTCAAATTAGTTGAAACACGTATGTTAATGTGAGTTTACGACGACGTGTAACGTGTATCGAATTTGCACTCGGATTGTTGATGCCAATGCTTGCAGAATTATTGTTTGCAATATATTTCTGTAAGCTATCTATATATTAATACGTGAAGCAAAAACACAGAAAACCTTTGTACCCCTTTTTACGAAGATTGCGCGGACGGGGGAGTATGAAATTTCGCACACTTAGAGCTTATATAGAGAAAGAATCTTAGAATGCTATTTTTTTTAATTATGCATAACAAATATATTAAATCAATAAAAAAACATTACACACACTACCGTGTATTTGACACACACACGCATATAGGGTTTATTGTTAAAGTCAAATCAACAGTGTAGCCTTGGGGAAATCTGTGATTACAGAAGTTATAGTCTTTGACAATAGAACCTTAATAATGTTCAAACCTATAATTTAAATTAATTATTATGGTCGAATTTCGACCACGGGCGACTACTAGTAAGTAATTACTGCATGCATACTAGACGTCACACAATGCAATATGTATACTTTAGTGCGGAACCGTCCCTTATGCGCAATTAAAGCGTGGCAATCGTTGTCCTCCCCTGAAATCTAAAACCCGATTTTAGCGCCACGTACCGCATCCAATTATGATTCGAAACTATTCCGGGATCCACTCATACGCAGAAAGAAAAACCCTGTCTAACGTGTGTGTCTGAAAAGGTAGAAAACCACAGAATATATTAATATAATAGGAGATAGCAAACTAAGAAAACATCACTTTGACAATCAAATAAAAATTAACTAATTTTTCTTTAATTTCATATACACATTTTTTTCCTTTCATTGTATACGCCCTCTGCTATTGTAGTTTGAAGGTAAAGAAGCAAGTCTGATGAATATGGTTAATTGAGTTCAAGAATGATTGCGCACGTCGGAGAAATGAATTGTTACAATCTATGATCGCATGTGCTGACATACGGAATTTGTGCGGTTGTATTAATTAATACAACGGTTTTATTAATTAGCAGAAGGTGATGTCAGGAGCCTTAAGAAAAGACGAGCGTGCATGACAAGAGCTATGAATGTCAAAGAAATAAGTGAGGTGTGTAAGAATAAGCCTGAATGGCTCTCTGTTGTTCGTGCCTACCCCGCAAGGGAACTGGCGTGAAATTATGTATGTATGTATTAATTAATACAATAAGATATGAAACACGTTGTACGTGCCTATAATATTTTTGGGTTGCTCTCCATTTCCCCAGGATTCAATCATTGGATCTTGACTAGGTAATAATGTGATCACCTCAGGAGTGGAGTATCGAATCATAAAAAGATTATCTTTGTGTGCAGTTAACACGCAGTAGAAGTGAAACAAAATGTGACAAGGGGTGGGAGGGATTCTAAATTTCGTGAAGCCACATTTTGTAGATTATATCAATATAGTATATTTAAGCTGTCAAACACGTTTAACGTATTAACGAAACTTCAAAACATTTCAACTCTATCTGTATGTAAAGGGTGTTTTTTATAGAGGTATAGAACTTTAAGTTG
The DNA here is from genome assembly GCA_012273795.1 of Dendrolimus punctatus. NCBI lineage: Eukaryota > Metazoa > Arthropoda > Insecta > Lepidoptera > Lasiocampidae > Dendrolimus > Dendrolimus punctatus. Next base: position 11,277,672 of record CM022531.1, read on the forward strand.
CAATAAAACAACGATGGATTATTCGATTGACATGAATTTTATTTATCCGAAAGATAATCTTGTGGCATTACATTTTAAATATGATTTCTGGCATATGACTGCCACGGCTGGCGCGGATGTAGTTCAATCTGAACGTCCAATTTTCGATGACTTTTTCCAACATTTGTGGCCGTATATCGGCAATAACACGGCGAATGTTGTCTTCCAAATGGTCAAGCGTTTGTGGCTTATCCGCATAGACCAATGACTTTACATAGCCCCACAGAAAGTAGTCTAGCGGTGTTAAATCACAAGATCTTGGAGGCCAATTCACAGGTCCAAAACGTGAAATTAGGCGGTCACCAAAAGTGTCTTTCAATAAATCGATTGTGGCACGAGCTGTGTGACATGTTGCGCCGTCTTGTTGAAACCACATCTCCTGGACATCATGGTTATTCAATTCAGGAATGAAAAAGGTAATAATCATGGCTCTATACCGATCACCATTGATTGTAACGTTCTGGCCATCATCGTTTTTGAAGACGTACGGACCAATGATTCCACCAGCCCATAAAGCGCACCAAACAGTCAGTTTTTCTGGATGTAACGGTGTTTCGACATACACTTGAGGATTAGCTTCACTCCAAATGCGGCAGTTTTGTTTGTTGACGTGGCCATGCAACCAGAAGTGCGCTTCATCGCTAAACAAAATTCGCTTATGAAAATCGGGAACAGCGACAATCTCGTTTTGGGCCCATTCCATGAATTTACGCCTTACTTGATGATCGTTTGGCTTCAATTCTTGCACGAGTTGGATTTTGTAAGCACGCAAACCAAGATCCTTCCGCAAAATCTTCCATAAAGTGGATGGACACAGATCCAATTCCTGTGCTCGATGGCGGATGGACTCATTCGGGTCTTCCTCAATGCTACGCTCTACAGCAGCAATAGCTTCTTCTGTACGCACCGTACGGCGTCTCTGGGGATGCGAGTTATCAATAAGAGTAAACGTGGTGCGAAAACGTTCTATGGTTAATCGAATTAACTGCTCTGATGGACGATTTTGTCGACGATAAAATGGACGTAGTGCGCGATACGTATTCCGCACAGAACCATTATTTTCGAAATAAAATTGCACTATTTGCAAGCGTTGTTCAGGCGTGAGTCTATTCATGATGAATTGCCAAACCAAACTGAGAATAAATCACTTGACAGCTGTTAAATCGGTCGCCATCTTGAACAGTAATGCCAACTTAAAGTTCTATACCTCTATAAAAAACACCCCATACTTTTAAATTACTAAACATAATGTATTCTATCTCATTCTCTCGCAGACCTAGCCCTATAAATTAATGTATTTATTTGTTTTTAGTTTCGCTTTTTCGCTTCATCGAGTTTCAAAACGACGATTCTAAAAAAGTCTCACTAAAAAATTGAAAATCTGTGCACAATTCACGGAGAAATCGCGTAACAATAACAAACATACAGTCGAATTGAGAACCTCCTCCTTTCTGAAGTTGACTTATTTGAAAAACATTTTGTCAAGCTAATATTTTGTTAAGGTTGTTATGATAATATTTATTTAATATTTGTAAACCGGAGCTCGATAAAATATATGAAACTTACAAGAACAAACGACATAATCTCTTAATACAAAGATATCATTTCTAAAGACACGATTGGGTTAACATTACGTGTATTAAATTTCAGAGATGGCACAAATCACAAAAGAAATATTCAGTCCTCCGAATGAGCTATATTATCTTACATCCTACATTCACCAGATATCTTGCAACGCCGAGTTTGTAATCCAAACGGTCTGGTCTTTAATACAGATGTTACTGCGAATTTGGTTTCTCATCCGTCGCCTGTCAGTTGCGCTGTTCTTCTTTTAGGGCATTATTGAAATGCTTGCCAGTAATCCTAATACGAGTATGTTACTCGAATTAAATTATGCTAAGGTTTTTACTTGTAGGGCTGCTTAAGTCTTATTCTGGAATTAATGTTGTTCAAAGTTCAAAAGTTTTTATTCAAAGTAAGTTTTTCATGAAGGTTTAAATTTTAAGTCTACTTCCTATTCTATATACACAGCTTCGCAACATGTTATTGCTGTTAAGGGGGAAAAGTGGCAAAAAATCCCCAGCAACGCGTCTGGCTAAAAATTTTTTTCTTCATATTTATTTATCTCGGGCTCTTTTTTTAATAAATCCAAAAATATGTTATATAATATTTTTCGAAGAATTAATGGAGTTGTAACAATACGACAAAGACAATATATTATTAATAAATAATTATATTATTGTGGAAAGAATGTATCATGAAAGAATGACTAAACAGATATACAATGCAAAAGTGGATGGATGCAGAAGTCGCGGAAGGCCACGACACATCTTCCATGATCAAATTGATCGTGTACTAGCAGAAGGTGATGTCAGGAGCCTTAAGAATAGACGAGCGTGCATGACAAGAACTATGAATGTCAAAGAAGCAAGTGAGGTGTATAAGAATAAGCCTGTATGGCACTCTGTTGTCCGTGCCTACCCCGCAAGGGACCTGGCGTGAAGTTATGTATGTATGTATGTATGTAATTATATTATTGATGTAATAGTGACAAATTGTTAAATATATTTACAAATATTTATAACATAAAATTCATATGCAACCAATATTAAGCATACGTATTTAACGATATATACACAACAGATTATTATATCACGATGTTTTCAGGTTTCACGATGTTGAAATTACATATACCGAATTTCAGGAAAATCGGTACAGTACCAGTATTACGGTAACTACGCGAAAGCGTATCAGACTGATTGTTACCCCTGGAACTATCCCAAATTCCGGGATAAAAAGTATCCTATCTCCGTCCTCAATATCGAAACTATATATATGTATTCAACTTCCATTATACGCCATACATACACGTCACAATCAAGTTGAACCAAGTTTAACTATCGTACGACGGTGTGTTCAGAAATGAAATTTCGTCATTTACTATCTTCTGACTGCGACTTCGTCGGCGTGGGATGGTTAAAAAAATTAGTATGTTAAAAATAAAACCCTTGATTTTTGAAACATTCTTCATTGGTGCTCCGCTCCTATTGGTCTTAGCGTGATGAATAGTTGATAGCCTCGATAAATGTACTATCCAACACTGAAACAATTTTTCAAATCGGACCAGCGGTTCCTGAGATTAGCGCGTTCAAACAAACAAACAAACAAACTGTTCAGCTTTATTAGTATAGATTGAATCGATAGCACTCACGAACATATAAATTACAGTTGAAAGTATCTCAGAAACCGGGCATCAGTCTTGTTGTGCATTTTTGTAATTTTTGTTTTGGTGAACAATAAAGTTTTGTCTACAGACTTACTTTTCCATTTGTTGTATTAAATAGAGATATAATTAACCAGAAAAGCAGAGATTCTATAAGAACGACCCCGTCAGTTATAAAATACAATGTCTTAACTATAAAAGGGAAAGTAAATAAAAACTCGACCCCATTGCTAGGTATTTTCCGCCGATCGTTAAGGCACTACAGTACACTCTTACAGCTTTTATAGCACCTTAAAGGATACAGCTCAATTTGTGCGATTAAATTGCTATTCTTATAACACTCACAGTGAAAGCATAAGGGCGCCTTTCCACCAGAGATGTTCTGTTATGCAACCATGCTGTGAGATTGTAAAAGCTGAGCTACGGAACCAGTTCCGGCTTTACCCATAGTGCGTGTGTGCAGCGCACGCGAGCACTGGGTCTTAAGCCGGTTACAGTTCTCCACCGACCGTCAGTGCGTGCGTTCTGTCCTGATGGTACGCAATAACCGACCGCCATTAAGGACACTTTTTAATTCGATAAATGACGTCGTTTCCATGGGATAGACGAATACAGTTGAAACGATAGCGTTGCGGTAGCATTCTTTTAGTGCTACTGTTACAATCCACTAACAAATGCACCGTCATGGCGACGCGAACGAAGTTTCGCTGACATCGTTAGTGAAATTTTTTACCATAAATAAACATTTATAAATAGAAGTCTCATTTCAAAGTCGTTAAGAATTTAATTTCCGTACCCAAATTTAATTTGTACCCTTTTAGGTTGGCTTATTGCGTAAGCGTATGGCCTGAGTGCCAGTTCTGTTCGAGCGTGTAGCGGAACGGAGCGTGCAGCGTTTGCGTCAAACGCATAGAAACGCTAGCGGCTGTCTAGCTTAAGAGCCCAGGGCTGCTAGTCCTGGGCTTACAACGCTAACGAGTGTCCCCAGTAGAGTTGGGTAGGACATGATTTTAAAATGAGTTTGTAAGAGTAACATGACATTTGTACTGAACCAGTACAATTTACCACTTCAAATGAGGCGAGGACATTTGTACGATTTGTACCGCGGCAGTACATTTCAAGCGATGACGCCGGTGAGGTGGTGAGCTTCATTCCCTTATTTGTTCCGTATAAAACTTCCAGTTCGGAAATATTAGTTAAGAATCGGATGCGATCGGCCTCGGTCATCTCATTTTACCAGCAGTCGTAATGTCATGTCGTCCCTCTTTGTCATGTGAATATCCGGTTATTGTAGTGTTGGTGGCAGTTGCTTCTTGTTTTGGAAATCCAACTAGATTGTAATGGAGTGGATAATTATTATGGTTGAACTTTTTACAAGAATCGAAATATACATAGAATAAGTACAGACTATGCGAGAGAGTAGAATTGTGAATGAAGAATTATGCACAATTGAAATGAGCAAGAATGAACATTTTTTGCCTCCAAGGCCGCTCCTATATCCCGCATCCCGTCCGACGCCTAGTTGCTAATTCCGCCAGCTTTGGGCGTCGGAGGTTTGCGGGGCGCCGAGAGTAGATGTGCTCCGGCGGGCGGGTCAGGGGGGTGCTCTCTGTCCGCAACATGTAGCATAAGCCTCTTTCTGTCTTTCCTCTTGCATTTGAGGCGCGAGTAGTACACTAAGTAGTAGCGCGACAAAATATTTTGAAGTATTACTTTGTTAGATTTTGTACCGTATCATTACAAATTAATTTTGTACGGGACAAATGTAGTAGCTCGTACGTGTCTGACGCAACACTAGTCCCTAGTGCCAGTCGAGAGATGCATCGAGCGTGGCGTCGCGCACAGCTTCAACCAGTTTATGAACAGGCCACTCGGATGCTCTATTGCCCGCAGCCCGCCCCGCCGGACGCTTTGCCACTCAGGCCGTACACTAAGAAGCGTCCCTAATGCGGGTAGCTGACGTTCAGATTTATTTATATTCTCCGCTAAAAATACATAATTCCACTCTCACTAATATTATGTAAATGCCAAGGGCTGTCTGTATTAGATCCCTGTCTGGCCGGGTTTGTACGTCTTACCATATATTACTTATTAAACTTTGCCACTGGTTGAAAATGGAGAAAATTTTATTAAACAGTCACAGTTATTTTTCATATAACATGTACAATTTTGGAAATGCAGTGAAATGAAATATTAATTCTTGCATAAATGTAGTAGTATACAGGTGCTATTCCTAGAAATACATAACTCGAGTATATTTTACCAGTTTCACTGGTCTGGAAGTAAGCAGGATCTTAGCAGTTATTATTATCTGTATAAAATTTATTTTAAAAAAGAAAAGTTTTAGTTAATCAATTTTTAACTAGATGTGTTGCTGGGGAGTTTCTTGCCGCTTCTTGTCTTTAACAGCAATAACACGTTGCGAAGTGGTGTACATGCAGGAAGTAAAATTAAATTTCAACTTATATGAGACCCTCAAAAAGTGTTCTTCAGTGGAACTTATTTTGAATAAAAACTTTTGAATTTATTTAAATAATTATTTCCTATTTAAATGTCTCTTCAGAATTTTATTTTAAATGTTTTTGTTCTTATAAACTATACATAATTTACTATCTAATAATAGTAGATACCTAAATATTTAAAAATTAATCATTAGAGAGAAAAAAATGTTTTCTGCCCTACTCTACTCTACCTTTCTTTTACTCTCTGAAGTAGAATAATGGTCATAGTCGTCTGTGGGTACATGCCCTAAATGCTGGCTACGTAATCTCGCTGAAACGCAATACTGATCTAAATTAATAATCAAATTATTTTATTTATGGCGACTACTAACGGGGGCCTTGTCTAATCTGACTAATGACCGGTTCCTATATTTCACTGTTCATTCGCTTGATCTACCATCGGATGTATTTTGACATTACTTGTATGGAGCACATGTCAAGTTTTTAAACGATGGTAGGGCAAATGAACGGTTGGTAAGATGTATTATAGATGTGAGAGTATTGGCCTCCGAAACGAGAAAATACCATATTTCACTGTCCTGCCAGCAATATATTGACCAGCTGACCAGACGCCAACCGACCGGTCGTCCCATAAATCCTTTCCTCACCCGTCCGTTCTACGTGACCCAGGCAGCGCAGGCGTCGAGCTTTTTGATTCTCCCATTACGTTCTCGAAAAATAATCAAGATAAAATAAACTCGATCAAATATGGTTTGAACAAAAAAAAAGCAATTAAATTAAATAGTATTTTCTTAAGGTTCCATGACTAGTGCAGTGCACATAATAAAACTAAGTTTTAACATTTTTTTTATCCTCCCTTAGATTGAATAATGATAATTAAAATGAACAAGTGGGCGGTAGGCTAAACAATGACTTTGACATTACGCATTGACAGTCTACATCTTCGTCTTCCGTGATCAGGGCCGACAAGTGGCAGAAACGTCGGAATAGCAAAACAAATAAAATACCACGCTTCTAACTTTTAAATCGCTGTTTCTTTGTGACCTTTAATTTTTTTCTATTGCTTCAACTAACCAAACAAAAATCAATCAACTCCACGTGTGTTTTCAGTGACATTTGGACATCGCTAATGGAACGTTGTGTACCTCATGAATTTTATATTGCGGCCCACGCTCTGAGCCGATGGTTGTTTAGTGAGAGAGTAGCGACTTTGATCAATTTCTAAGAGGTCGTATACGATAATGTCGAGTCCGTAATATTTATTTTCCCTGTCCCAAGTAAAAATTAAGTGTTTATAAAGTGTTGATGTTTTATTGGAATGAAAAATTATATAGGCTAGTTGGGCATTTTTGGGATATATACGCGGCAGACGTTGTCTGTCCTGCCTTTAAAAAATAAAAATCTAGAATCCGATTCCAGCGTCATCTACCTGGACCAACTGTTAATCTAAACTATTCTCAAATCCACTGGAACAAACGAAAAATGTCATCAAAATCAGGCCCAGCGTTTAGGAGGAGTATCGCGGCGCCACCTACTGGGTCCAATCGTTTATTTAAACAATTCCGGGACAAACTTCAATACATACAACAACAAAAAGAACACCTATATTCTGGTACCCGTTGCAGCGCCATCTACCTGATTCAAGTTTAAATCTAAATCATCCCAGTAGAAAATAATAAAAATACTAATATCGCTATTAAAAAATAGGGGTTGGTCGTAGAGGGTTGAAAATTTAGGGTTGTATGTATTTTTTAATGCTGTATCATAAAAAATAAAAAATATGTCTAAAATTTTAAAAAAATAGGGGTGGACTACCTTTAACATTTAAGGGGATGAAAAATAGAAGTTGTCCGATTCTCAGACCTACCCAATATGCGCACAACATTTCATGAGAATCGGTCAAGCCGTTTCGGAGGAGTATGGGAACGGACATTGTGACACGAGAATTTTATATATAAGATAAATATTCATATTATACTCTCAATCTTGTCACCCAAGTCTCTCCCCGTTAGCGGCTAAGTGCTTGATGAAATTTGCTCGCGCCTGTAGAGTGTTTTTCGAGCTCTTCACTGCAATGCGCTATTATTGAATTTACTCCACACGTGTCGTGTGCACGTTGTTAGAACTTAATGGAATTTGTGATTTTGATACTTTGCCCTTTAGATTTGTGCATTTATAATAATTTCCAGTTAGAGCCTTTTGAGGATGACACGTGTAATTCGTTGTTCCGGTTATGCGTGGCTAGAAATAGGCAGCGTGAGTACGTGACGTTCGCATAGACTATACTAACTGCGCCCGCGGTGATGGAAAATCGTTATATTTTGAATAATTCACACCACATCTTTATAAATTATAGCCTGTGTGTTATTCTGATGTGTAAGCTATATTATTGTAAAGTTTCATCAAAATCCATTCAATAGTTTTTGCGTGAAAGAGTAACAAACTTACATCCATGCATTCTCTTCATGCCCAGTGCCATCTCTTCTTCTTCTAAGTTGTCTCTTATTTCTATCTCCTTCTATGACCTATCTTATATCTATGACCTTCAAAAAGTGTTCTCCAGCGGAACTTATTTTGAATAAAAACTTTTCAGTTTGATTATTTTCTTAAGTTTTCACGTCTAGTATACATAACAAAACTGCGGTAATTTATTTCATTTTTATTATTTTATCCGTGCAGGAACGGAGAAAGAATACAGTTTCCTGCGGCCGGGCGGCCTGTCGTAAGAGGCTACAAAACAACCCACAGCCAGGTGTTAGGGCATTCGCCCGACTGGATTGCTACCACCTCTGGTCTAAATTATGTCACCATAAAAACCTTGAGTTGAGTCCGGCATTAGTGACCAGATTCCACTTTCCCTTAAGAGAGCAGCAGCGCATTTGTAGCACCTTTGGTGTTGCAAATGTCCGTAGGCGATGGTAATCACTTTCCATCAAGTGGGCCGTCTGCCTGTCTGCTGAACTCCTGCAATAAAAAAAAAGTTCCCACGTTTCGGCTACTTTTCAGTGGCCCTGATCACGGAAGGCAAAGATGACAAGTGTCAATGAGTATTGTTAAAGGTGGCCGAAACGTCGGAATAATAAGAGACAAATAAATTACACCGCTTAAAATCGTTAAAACGTAGCTTTATTATATACTAGCTGTCCCGGCAGACGTCGTCCTGCCCGGTAAAAATAGGGGTTTGTCGCAGAGGGTTAATAATTTAGGGTTGTATGTATTTTTGTATGTTGTATCATAAAAAAATAGAAATTAAAAATTTTGTCTAAAAAATAAATAAAAAAATTTAGGGGTGGACTATCCCTAACATTTAGGGGGATGAAAAATAGATGTTGGCCGATTCTCATAGATACCGGATAAGCACAAAAAATGTCATCAAAATCGGTCAAGCCGTTTCGGAGGAGTATGGCAACGAAAACTGTGACACGAGAATTTTATATATTAGATATGTTTCTGTTATTTTATCTATACAAATATTACAAAGAGGAAACATTATTTGTATTTTTGTATGTTTGTAAGGAATAAACTCAAAATCTCTATCCAATATTCCTGATTAATATAGGCTATATATAAATTAGGGATCCCTACAAAAACTTCAATAACGTCACCAATCTAAGCAAAATTCTTGGCGCTGGAATCGGGTTCTAGATTTTTATATTTTAGAAACAGATGAATAATTTATATCGGCTAAAGTCTGCATACTTATTTTTATGAATGTTTCTTATTTTATCAAATCTCTTTAAAGTACACTAGCTTCTGCCTGCGACTTTGTCCGCGTGGAATAGTTTACTTTGGGATAGCGCTAATTATGACCCGCGACTTTGTTTACGGAGAAGATGCCACACCGCCCTCATGACTACCCGCCGCCGGCCTTGCACATCATAAATGCGCGCGCAGTACATACTTGATCATGATTTGGCTGCGATGTTATTTTAAAACTGCGATATCTCCTAAAATATAAATTGAAATCGAATGATGTGAAGGGCAATTTTGTTTTAAATTAAATACTTGCGATAAATAACGTATTTACTTGGAGAAGGATTAATATCATGTTTATAAAAACACCTTCGCAAATAATGCATTATTTTAAAACAAATTTGGTTAGTATAAAAAGGTTATAGTGTGCTAACCTTAAATGCTAGACAAATGCTGTCGCGGACTTTTTTCAGAACTTTTAAAGTGGAAGAATTCTGTCACACATATGCGATATATGCGAAACTTTAACCGTTTACGCAGCGGAAGCTCTCAAAGGGAAAAGATCCGAATTTAAAACATTCTTCATTGCTGATCCGCTCCTATTGGTCTTAGCGTTATGATATATAGCCTATGGCCTTCCTCGATAAATGGACTATCTAACACTGAAAAACACGTTTTCAATCAGACCAGTAATTCCTGAGATTAGCGCGTTCAAGCAAACAAACACACGCTTCAGCTTTATATATTAGTATAAGATAATAAAATTTCACCTCTACGAAGAGGGAGGGAACCTTATTTAAAAGTCCAAGAAAGTATAACGAGTCAGACAAAACTGATATTAAGTTAATATTAAAATACAAAATGTTACCTTCGTCTTATTTGAAGAAAAAAACTTTTTCAGAACAACTCGCAGTATTACAAAAACGTAAAAAATTCGTTTGGTCGGTCTAGTCAAACAAAGCTCGCATTCCGTTATAAAACTCCACGGATTTCGCCCATTTCGGAATGTTTTATTTGTTTAAACACATAATTTGTTAAATTGTTAGTACAGTGACTCGACTAACAGGACTGTCTGTCGTCGTAAGGCATTCGTATTCCTACTAATAGTATTTTTACGAACTACCGGACTCGAATTGGAATTACTACAGAATTTATTAGAACAATACAAACACGTATAACAGGTACAAATATAACTGGACGCAACCAGAATAAACTGCACGATTCAATAACACGCGCAAAGTCCGTCACTTTATAGCTAATCGAATGTACGTCTTGCTCGTATCGTAATCCTCGCTTGACTGCCGATCTCTCCGTTCGGCCATTGCTGCACCGATACAATATGGCTGCCAGCCCGCATAGATCGGATTTCTTAGAATTCTGTTTGACACCTGCCTAATGACTGCCATAAAACAAGTACAATAACAATATAATGTTTTTCTTAATTACAAGAATGTATGGACGTTTGTTACTCTTTCACGCAAAAACTACTCAACGGATTTTAATGAAACTTTACAATAGTATAGCTTACACATCAGAATAACACATAGGCTATAATAAGTTATAAAGATATAGTGTGAATTATCCAAAATATAACGCTTTTCCTTCCACCCATCGCAAGAAACTCTTACGTTTCTTGCGCCACTTCTTCTCTTCAAGCCATAACATGTTGCAAAGCGGCGGTAAATTAGATTAGGCTCCCATAGAGTAAATAAAAACGATAAACAAAATTTAACTAAATAATTAAAATGAACAAGTTAGCGTTAGGCTAAATAAAACTTTAACAGTACTCGTTGACACTTGATATTTTTGTCTGTCGTGATCACGGCTACTGAAAAGCGGCCGTAACGTCGGATAAACCAAAATCAAATAAATTACCTCGCTTAAAACCGTTCAAACGTAGTGTTATTATAGGATCACAAGTGCCGACCATTTCTATTTGCTTTAAGTTTAGAATATTCAGAAGTTTGGGCAATCGTTTAAAGTTTAATTTAGTGAACGTTATATAAACTTAAGTTTTAAGTGCGTTTTGGATTGGGAAGTGTTATCTTTGGACAGACCAATTCAAATCTTTGTTGTGTTTAGTGATAGTTTGAAATTGTTGTGCAACGTACTCTAAACGCTTCAATTTAGGTCACAGCCGTAATATGGAATGTAGTTTTTCTACTAAGCCATCTAATTTGGGTCTACCCATTTAATTTACTATATATATGTCGAGAGCTTCATAACAAATGGGCGTACGGACAAAAGTGCAGTTGATTGCATAAGGCTGAAATCTGGAATGCCCTTCCATTTAAGTACACTTAAATGTAGCCAGGCAGCAGCAGATGCCTGACGCTGGTTTTCAACGGCACCCTAGGACGGACGAATGTTGCACTGTTATGTGTGTCCTGAGGTCTGGCAGTTGGTTTTTGCTGAAACAAACCAACTTGACTGATAATTTCTTTTATTTTTTCCTTCCACTCATTTTAATATTATATAAAAAAATTTAGAACTAGGCATGTTTGCTGAAGAGTTTCTTGCGCCGCTTCTTCTCTTCAAGCCACAACATGTTGTGAAGCGGTGGTAAATTAGATTAGGCTCCCATAGAGTAAATAATATCCATAAACAAAATTAAAACTAAATAATTAAAATGAACAAGTTGGCGGTAGGCTGAATAAAAACTTTGACAATACACGTTTGACAAATGTCATCTTTGTCTTCCCTAACCACGGCAACTGAAAGGCGGCCGAAACGTCGGATAAACCTAAATAAAATAAATTACCGCGCTTAAAACCGTTAAAACCAAGTTTTATTATATATAGATAGATATACATACTGTTAATATAAACAATAATAGTTAGTACTCATAGAATTGAAACAAATTTTAGGGGGATACCGATAAAATAAATATTCATTATATATGATACATATGATATACATAACATATTTATAAACAGAAATAGTATTATTAGAGGCAGAAGAAAAAAAATTAAATAAGAAGAATAAAGATAGATTAGAAACGTCTATCTCGCGCACCTTTTTTTTTTTTTTATTCCTCTCCGCCAGACGAACAACATTTGTCCGGCCTTTTTATCTCATTTTTTTTGCATTTTTACAAAAAGGTCCTTAATATATTATAGTTTTGTTTTTTACTTTTTCGCTATTACAATTGGCTTATTTTCTACTTATTTATTTTAATACTACATTTTGTTTTTATTGTTTTTTGTTTTTTAATTTTTGTTTTATACATTAATGCTCGCGCACCATAGACCATAAAGGCTCGGGCATAGATTCTAATTTCATAACGTGTTGTTACAGAACATAATAATGCCTCACCAGTGGCTGGAGGGAAATCTACCAGTGGCGGCAAAGTGCGACATTTGCGACAAAACGTGCGGATCTGTGCTCAGGTAAACTCTTAGGCGTATAATTTTATTACAATTGTTCTCTGCAACTCTACCGCCCTTGGTCTAGGGCAGTGGTTCCCAAACTTATATTGTATACCGCCCACTTTGAAAATAAATTATTTTTTAGCGCCCCCATTTTTTCACCTACTTAAAAACCACTATTACGTGAAATTAAATTAAATGATTAATGAGAGCTACGTTAGCGGATATTAAACATTAATTCTAAACGGGACTTTTACTATAGCCCGCAAGAGTTAACTTGAGACCTAAGCGCAGTAGTTAGTACACAACGGCGCTGAGGTCTCAATTTAACTCTTATGGGCTACACCTGCCAATGTCAATTTTTTTTCTGGGTCTCTTACCGCCCCCTTTTAGGCCTGCAGCGCCCACAAGGGGGCGTTATCGCCCACTTTGGGAACCACTGATCTAGGGTATACTACCGTAACAACCTTGAGTTGTATTTTTTTTATTAAATTCGCCACTCCTCCATCGTCGTCGTCAGCCATTCACAGTCCACTGCTGGACGTAGGCCTCCCCGAGACGGCGCCACTCATACCTGTCCGCTGCCTTTCTCATCCAGCGCCTACCGGCAACTTTGCGTAGGTCGTCGGCCCATCGGGCTGGAGGGCGTCCGACACTACTTTTACCGTGACGCGGTCTTCACTCCAGGACTCGTCTGCTCCATTGGCCATCGGTCCTGCGGCAGACGTGACCGGTCCACTGCCACTTCAACTTGCTAATTTTGCGAGCTATGTCGGTTACTTTGGTTCTCTTACGGATATCCTCATTTTATCCATAAGATTAACACCCAACATAGCTCGCTCCATAGCCCGTTGAGTGACTTGGAGCTTGTGGACCAATCCTGCCGTCAGTGTTCACGTCTCGGCCCCGTAGGTCAGGACGGGGAGGACGCACGCTCTCCTCCATCATCATCTAGTTATCTAGTAGAATGGAGGGTTTTCTTATCTTTTATATATTTTATTTGTCTTCTTTATTTTTAATTCTACTACTAGGGGATGGGTTATTTTTTTACTTTTTTTTTGTTATACTACTCTTGTTATACATTTTTTCTTATACTACTTTTCTTATAAACTACCTCTGGATACAGCTGTTAATGCTAAAACAAATGTAAAGACCGCAAATTCGCCACCGCATGTTAAATCATTGCAATATTTAAGCGGGAAACCCTCCTCCATACGGAAATAGTAATAAAAAACAACGGTTGGGCCGTTATCGGCGTCATATTGGTCGAACAGCCGGCCCATTGAATTGGAAATGACGGGAATATCAGGTGGGGAAAGGTCTGTTTGAACGTCTGCATTATATTTGCATAAGGTTTTATGGTCCCGCGAAGTATTGGCATGGGATTTTGATCGCGAAAACTTCAGTTCAATAACTTGCAAAACATATTCGGTCATCCACAATTGTTGGGGAATTTAGTGCGTAGACACCTAGATACAAAGAATTGACTGAATTGAACTGCTTAGAACTTGATTAACAGCGCGTTCCTTTAGTACCTCACGACGCCCAAAATGCTCCGTCAGCCATTCCACCTGGCGACCGCGGTCGTTATGGTCGTGGCGAAAACGTCGCTACTGACGTCATAAATTTTGATCAAGCAACGCTCACAACGACCCATGTCGAGAGGTAGGTCGAATAACCGTTCCATTAGAGTTTATGATTGTAAAGCTCACAAGCGAATGGAACGGGAAAATCGCGGTCGTTGTGAGCCACTAGTGAAACCTAGCATAAGGCCCGGTTTCCACCAAAGCAGAGAGGAGAGGAGACGAAAGATGTGTTTGAAATAACCAATCAGGTTTCGTTATTTCCACATCTTCTCTCCGCTTAGCTTGTGGAAACAGATCAAGCGGAGTCGAGAGGACATGTCTTATTTTTCTATTGAACTTTGTGCCACGAGCGAGCAAGTGGCGCGGCAGAGCAGACGTGTGTAGTCAGGCGGCCGGGAAGCGCCGGCGCTCGCGCGCCCCAGTCCCCGCTGCCTTCAGCAAGCTCACATCCCCTCTCCGCTACACTTCTCTTCTCCGCTTCGGTAGAAATAACCTGCCAGCTTCGCAGCACATCTCCTATCTTCTCCTCTCCTCTCTGCTTTGGCAGAAACCGGGCCTTTGTAGGACCTAAATATCTCTGTTCGCTTTTTGACGCGTCGGATCCTGTCAGTCTACAAGACAAAATGTTATTGTGTCCAGCTTCAATAGCTCCAATTCCTTACTTTTAAGTAATACTCCATTTACTTGCAACATTATTTGTGCCTTTGTGTGCGTGTCAGTGAAAATGACTACATGGCGCTCACGCACGCATCAATGGTTTTGTGCTTCAACTCTGAACGTAATTTTGTAGGAAACTATATCTCTACTATTATTACTCTAAGCCTAGGTACCTTCTTTATGTATTTATTTCGAAAACACAAGAGATAATCTATAATATTATAATTTTTTTAGCATGCCGTGTTTTTATTCTGTTCTGTTCTGGGCCGATTGCGATGCCGTTTTCGCCGATCGACAGCTTATTTCTAGACTTAAACTCTGCGTTATTTTTTATTTTGGGGATCCCGCGTGAGTTTTCCCGGGAGCGGTTTGAAGTCGTTCGGGTGCATAAAAATGACTTATTGCGACACAGTTTTCACTTTAAACGACAGCTTGCATTAATTTTCAGATGTTGCTATATTATTAAAATTAAGTTTACCTAAATTGTTTCTAGTAATTAATTAAATATTCAAATATATGTGGAAGATACACAGTGTTAAGAATGATTATTGTTGCAAGCCGATACTAATCCTTTGCTGGTGCCGTGTTACCCCTTTGAATTTGGGTGATCTATTATTCGCGCCGATTTCTTTGTTAACGCCGATGTACGTCATAAATCCTTCTTTCTTCTATTGGTATTCTATACGAATTTTCGAAATTAAGCTGACCATTTAACATTTTCAAGAACCAGTGGGCACCATATTACTAGGAAGCCATGTTTAATTTACAAATGAATCAGCGTCGGTCAGTAGAGAAATGCGTCGTGTTCTGACTGCGATCGAGGCGTTACCTAGTGCACTTTCGGAGTGAGTATGTTATAACGACGAACCTAGCCCGATTTCTGTGTTAACGATTTTCTGCCCTACTGTTTGATTTTGTTGTATTCGGTTATACTTGTAAGAAATGTGAATCACATATGTATTCTTCCAATAAACTTTGTGATCATTCCAACGGCATTTTCGAATTTACATCCTAGAAATCCCCTACAAATTCGTAACATTATGAAAGTTTCTCTAGTTTTTCCGATACGAAAATAAGGAATTGTTATATATGTATAAAGATTGTATTTAATCTGTGCTCATGGCCGGCCATTGTCTGCGGTTGGCCGCAACTTCGTCCCTTTGAATTGCAAACGGCAGACCTCTCAGTATACAGCTAATACTGTGTCCCTGAACAGCTGCTCGTCGGATGCGGGCACGTGAACAAGAAGATTATATCCATTAATCAGCTTATCGCAGTTTGTGTCTAATTTAATTTTACTTACAAGGCCTTGAGACAATAGTTTGAGTCTGTACCCGCGAAAGATGGAAAGATGATCAGTAAATACCACAACTGTTTTGTTTGCACCCTAAACTTAGCAATTATGGTATTTACTGAACAATGTTTTTTTTTTTTTAGTAATATCTCCTTGGACACCGGGTTGCCTGAAAGAGATCGCTGCAAGCGCCGCCCATTGTTCTAATGGAAATGTGTTTATATTAAATATCTAGGTTTAAGTTATGGTGAACAATAAAGAGTTGTCATTCATTCATTAAATTATTGACCAAAATAAATTATCATAAATCTTTACGATACGAGACGTTACTTATTTACTTGATTTTTTTAGCATGACTTCAGCAGACAGGCAGATGACCCACGTAATGGAAAGGGGTTACCATAGCCTATAGACATTTGCATCACCAAAGGTGCTACAAATGCGCTGCTGCTCACTTAAGGACCGACCACTTAAAGATCGGAATCCGGTCATAAATGCCGGAACACTAATCAAGGTTGTTATGATGGCATCCTCTACACCAGGGGTGGTAGCCATCCAGTCGGGCAAATGCCCTACCACCTGGCTATTGGTTGTTTTGACGCCTCTTGCGACAGACCGCCCGGCCGCAAAAAATTGTATTCTTTCTCCGTTCCTACACAGATAAAATTGTATAACACGGATTGTATAGTTATTTTAAGTTCAGAAATAAATTCTTAAGCATTGACATATTTTTCTCCATATGAAGTGTGATTATTCATTGGATCAAGTACCTGCAGATCATTACAATATCGCGTGTTTAAAGCTTGGTATACCTAATTTGCATATTGCTACAAAACAATATTATTAGGATCGAGGACCTTCCGTCCCTCTCGGCAGTGATACGCTTTACCCGACGACTTAGGATCCACTGGAAACCGTAGCTTTGCCCATGCAGTTTCCGAGTCAACAACATTCAAAAGTCTCAACGAGTTAGTTATCCTTTAAAAAAAAACAATTATCTCAATGAGGTCGGCAACGCATCGGCGCCCTTAGTGTTGCAGATGTCCACGGGCGGCGGTAGCCACTCGCCATCAAGCGGACCCGTTGGCCAGATTTCCTATACATTATTTATTTATTATATTTCCTAAACATAAAACATTAAAAAAAAATTACAACATCTAAAGCCCTAATATTCACATGATAGGTCTTGTTCTACAAGAAGAGCCCAAAAACTGTCGACTTTTCCGCCACACTTCGCTCCCTCTCTCGATTTAGCCTCACCTTAATTTGACCCACATTTAGTTGAATAATTCCGCGAAATATAAATGTGAACTCAAATCAAAACACGTCCCCTCTTCTTCCATTTGGACACGATTTCAATTTTAAAATAGCTTACCCGATTTGGCCTGAGTACGGCAAATCTAAAACCAGGTCATAAGTCCGTTATGCTATTCTGATTGCACGAAGTTAAGACTTGATTGGCTTTTCACGGTTCAGTTATTTCTATTCGGACGAATCAACCAAAGTGATACGTATTGTTACATATGTACCGACAAAGAAATGCGAACCTGTTTTATTACCCTTCTCGCATTTGGACTTCTTCTGTTTCCTTTGTGTTTAAAATTTGCAATTAGTCAATAGCCTATTATTATACTTTTCGTTTATGGCTGGAATAAGTAACCAGGTGTGCAGACTACGTTTTCTTGGATAAATTCAGTCCGCGCAGTCGATTGTTGTATTGTACAGTTTACTATAAAACAATGCCCGAACAGAGGGGAGAGGCAGTCAAGAGATAACCACGATAAAGGCACGATATACATTCGATAAGCGATATAGTGACGGACTTTGCGCGTGTTATTGAATCGTGCAGTTTGTTCTGGTTTTATCTAGTTATATTTGTAACTGTTGTATACGTGTTTGTACAGTTCTAATAAATTCTATAGTAATTCCAAAGGCATTTTAATTTGAGTCCTGTAGCTCGTAACTGTATTAAAATAAACATGCTTATTCAAAGTCATTGAATACGTCGTGTCCTTTTAGTTTAGTGCCTTTCAACCAAATTGAATGAATTTGGTTGATCCATGTAATATCAGCATTATCCATTCAGGAACGGGGAAAGAATACAATTACTTGCAGCCTGTCGTGAGAGGCGACAAAAGAACCCACAGCCAGTTGGTAGGGTATTTGCCCGACTGGATGACTACCACCCCTGATGTAGAGTATGCCGCCATAACAGCCTTGAGTTGTGTTCCGGCATTAGTGACCAGGTTTCAGTCTCCTTTGAAAGAGCAGCAGCGCATTTGTGTTGCAAGTGTCCATAGATTTTAACCGCTTTCTATCAAATGAGCTCTCTGCCTGTCTGCTGAACTCCTGCAATAAAAAAATAATAAATAAAAAATATTAAAAATGGAACACATTGTTTTCACGGAGTATAATATTTGCGGAGCAAAATAATAAGTTACCCCTTCACATTAGAAAATGCAATGCATTTAAAATTTATAGGATTAAGTTATTTCACTACTTGGTAAACATGATATTCTATTTAATTGAAGAATTTTGTTACAACAACAGTTAGGAGACATATAAATTAAATGAAGGAATGTAGAATGGGTGACATATGTAAAATATAAATAATTTACCGTTGTAATAATAATAAATAAATGACGACGATAATAATGATAACTTTAATTATGTAACTGTAGGTGACAGTTTGTGCTGGTTTGATAATGTACAAAGTTATTATAATTATTATGGCGAAATAAAACGGATGATGGCGTGCGCAATGGATTACAACAAGAAGAAGAAAACGAAGTGAAAATAGCCGCGAACCGTCTCACACGCAGCAAGCTTCAGACCGCGCTCAGTATAAACGTGCGCCTTCGCACGCATCACTCATTTTACCATGCTATAAATTACCATAAATTATTAATTATAATTACATCGCTCACAATAACTGTGACGAATGCAAATAAAAATACAGTGTAATCTTCCATTTAATAATAATGTTAAGTCAATAAATAATGTAGTCGGATAATAATTGTGTAGGGTAGTCTAGAGGTAGACCGCCCATTGTATTCTAATTTCATGTGCAATAAAGTTATTCATTCATTCATTCAAAATAGCTGTTCAAAGACTCTGACTATCTTAGAGGTGAAGCTGGGTGTGAAGGGACCTTATATTAAAAAAAAATACAACCATTACTTATATATCCGTATATGACTACAATTCAAAAATACTTTTCCCGATTTAGCCGGTGTACGGCAGATCTAAAACGGGGTCGTAAGTTCGTTATGCTAATTCGAATGCATGAAGTGAAGGCTTGATTGACCCAGTTATCTTAGGCTGGTATTCAAGAGCAGCACTCAATTATAAATTGAGTTACCATTGAAGCTAGTATAAAAGTCATTTAGAATGTATGAAGCGTTCTGCTGTATTTATAAGCAAATTAAGGCTTTCCCCGGAGATACTCTCGCATAAATAAAAAGCATTCCCCTTTTCCGTGATAATAATCATTCTTTGCTATCGCAGGCATATATCTATCTATCTTATACTAATATATAAAGCTGAAGACTTTATTTGTTTCTTTGATTGAACGCGCTAATTTTAGGAACTACTGGTCTGATTTGAAAAAAATCTTTCAGTGTTTGAATGCCCATTTATCTAGGAAGTTTATAGACTATATATGCTACCAATGAAGAATGTTTCAAAATCGGGGCGGTTTTGAAAACAAATGCCACGCGTGGACGACGTCGCGGTCACAACTAGTATACATATAATAAAGTTCTAAACATGCCGTGTCTGTACGTTTAAGCTATAAAAACAACTGGAATAGGCTTTATAAACGATGGAGAACACGATGCATTTTTTTTATTTCTCGTCTGTTTGCTTGGGATTAACGTAAAAACTACTGGACTGGATGCAGTTTTCGCTGATCGACAGCAAATTCTTGAACTTAAAATCTGCGCTACATTTTATCCGGGAATCCCGCGGACAAATATCTGAATATGATTTAAAATGGCCAGATAAAAAAAATTGAATTAGAATGTGATTTTGTTTACTGATCAATAGCTATGTCCGGTTCGAGGGGTTTGTTGGGGTGTTGTACAAGAAAAACTGTATTGTATGTAATAGTAAGTAATGCAATGCAATAATAGTAAGAACCTTGTGCGCACGGCTTATACTACATTTCTCTTATGCGCTATTTCGATTTCTACTATTTACTTATATGTAACTGTTTTTGTATGTTTTATTGTATTTTTCTTAAAAATTCTTCAGTATTATGTTAAAGGTGACTCTCTTCGCTCCCCCAGGCTGCAAGATTTCAGATGCGTGTGGTGTCGGAAGTGCGTGCATGCAGCGTGCAAGCCGGGCTGGCGCGCGGCGTGCTCGCTCGGGCCGACGCGCGCCTCCGTCGTGCCGCCGACGAGGCTGCATTCCGTGGGACCTGATGATGCATGGGTGCCGGACAGACCGCCCAACGCGTCGCCGCTGATTGTCTTCGTCAACTCGAGATCTGGTGAGCCTCTTTTGATAAACAAAATCTTAGACGTATCGCTTTTTTGTTGTAATTTCCTCATTATGTACTGTGTTAAGGACGTTTGTTACTCAATTACGCCAGAACGACTGATTGGATCTGGAATAAATTTGGCGCAGAGTAGATTAGTCTGTAATAGCACATGGGCCACTTTTGACCTAGAAAATGTATGGTTTCTATAACCATGAGATAACATTAATGCCAGCGAAGCTATAGACACAGTTAATCTTATACTAATATATAAAGCTGAACAGTTTGTTTGGTTAAACGCTAATCTCAGGAACTACTGGTCTGATTTGAAAAAATATTTCAGTGTTGGAAAGCCCATTTATCGAGGAAGGGTATAGGCTATATGTCATGAAGCTAAGACCACTAGGAGCGGAGCAGCAATGAAAAATGTTCCAAATAGGGGGGCTTTGAAAACAAATTCCACGCGGACGGCATCGCGGGCACAGCTAATCTATATATAAAATGTGCCTTGTAAATAATAAATTAGGTATGAAATTACAATAAACGGAAAGATTTAGTCGTCCTGTTTTCATTTTACTTTATTTCTGGGGTGTTGCTGTCAACGAGATTTTTTTATTGCATTCGTTGTGGAATAAATACTTTTTGTTTAAATTTTATAATACTATCAGCTCGGTTTTTGGCGTTATTATAAGTATAAGAAAATTGAGTTTGTTGCGATTCGAACGTAAGGAAAAAATAGCGTTTTATTTTCTCTAGTTCAATTTTAATTAATATACATAATTTTGCCTCGTTCGGGTCCAACACAGCATTGCCTAAAGCTAAACTGTTTCTTAACATACAGTGATAAAAAGATTATTAGCACTTATGTAGACAACACCGCCGACACCACCGCGTTTCTATGTTGTGTACTCGGCATAGATAATACTATACTATTATATAACTACACGGGTTCGTAGCAACGCCAGCGTCCTTGAGGATTTTTCGGCAATAATTTTTCGGGCCGTAGCGAGCATTTTACAGATGCTTTCGTTTTTCAGATGCCTTAATATTTTATTGTGAATAAAGTAAAGTGGTAAAAAATATTTTTCTCTCTTTTTATAAAGATTGATATTGTACAATCCCCAATGCTGAGATTGTAACTAACATTACAAGCGGACTGTATTATTGCGAATTGTTTGCAAATCTATGCGAAAAACGATGAGTTGGCCAGTGAGAATAAAACTATAACGAGTAGGTCAACTCACCTTGCAAAGATCGGGTTCGAGTCCAATGGTCGGCGCCGACTGCTTTCTTCGTGAACACAATTTTGTTTCAAAACGAGTAATTTCAATTTGCACTCGTGACAACGATGCAGCACCGATGCACTGGTTGGCGACAATTGCGAATATTTTTCACAAAATGCGAAACGAGTCTCTTGTGAGGTGAATTTAACAACGAGCGATTTCGAGATATGTCCGTACACGGCGAGCGCAGCGAGTGACTCTCGAAGCAATATCTACCCTCACTGGCACGCGACAAAAAATAATGCTATTTTAAACCGAACGAAAACTATGGCTAATTTAGCAAATACGAATGAATTTATTTATCTATTTAATGCTAATTAATATTGAACTGCTAATAAAAAAGGAAGCGGTTTGTACAGATATTTTTATCTGGTTTTGGTACAAATGAGAGGAGTGAAATGATTTCATATCAAAAATTTGGAGGTGGATTTTCTTAATTTTAAATAACTATAGAAAAATTATAAGAAAACCACATGTCTACTACACTACATGTCTAATATTATGAAGATTTATGCTATATTTTTTTTTGTAAATTAATCAATGATTACCAACGAAAAAATGTTTTGTTTGCACCCCACTTTCGACTTTTTGCGGCAACAGGACCTCTGAAGAGCCCCATATTCTGTTTCTTAGGAAAAACAGGCACCGGCAAATTGTTCTGAGATCTGATCTGATTCTTAAGATCTGCTTCGGTGTTGCTGTCACGTGCATGTCTAAAGGTATGATCTTAGAATAACTGCCGAGTCTGTTTTTCCTAACAAATACAATCTCCCCTAGATTGTATGGTGTTTGGAAAAGGGGTCTTCAATGTGAATTTTCCATGTAAGCGTGCCCCAACCTAGACCGCGTCATCACTCGACATCAGGGGAGACAGCGGTAAAATGCGAACCTATACAGACATAAAAAAATAGATCTGTAATGATTTTGAATTCTTAAAACTTCCTTCTCGTCATTCAGGTGACAATCAAGGCGTGAAGTTCCTCCGTCGTTTCAAGCAGTTGCTCAATCCAGCGCAAGTGTTCGAGCTGAGTGGGGCTGGACCGCGCCTTGGCCTACGTCTGTTCAGACACTTCGCCCCTTTGAGGGTGCTGGTCTGCTCCGGCGACGGCTCAGTTGGCTGGGTGCTGCAGGAGGTTGACAAGCTGGACATGCATGTGAGTGGTCAGGTATCTGGTTTATATTTGTGATTTTAGTTTAAGTAGCCGCATGATCTCCTTGATATTTCTTTTGTAAGAAGACTGAGATACATTCATCATTACAATAAGTAGGTATCTTATTGAATTTCTTTTCTCAAAGAGTTATAATATACTTTTATTACAAATCATTGCACATATAGTTTTTAATGTCCGTCGGTCCTAGGGTGCAGTTGAAAACCAGGGTCAGGCATCTGCTGGTGCCTGGCACATACTGAACTGCACTTTTGATACCATAGCGAGACTTTTTAATACTTATTATCCATCACCGTACAATTCATTCCATGTCAGTCTCGTTGTACGTCGTGTACCAATTAAACGTTTTTTCTTTCTTTCTTAATCATAGGGAATTGTTTTTGACATTGACTGAATACTATTATTTAATTTTTTAATTTTTTTTTTGTTTATTGCAGGAGATCAGCAGACAGGCAGACGACCCATTTGATGGACAGCGGTTACCATCGCCTATGGACATTTTCAACACCAAAGGTGCTACAAATGCGCTGCTGCTCTCTTTAGGGAGCCTGGAACCTGGTCACTAATGCCGGAACACAACACAAGGTTGTTATGGCGACATCCTCTAGACCAGGGGTGGTAGCCATCCAGTCGGGCAAATGCCCTACCACCTGGCTGTGGGTTGTTTTGTCGCCTCTTACGACAGGCCGCCGGGCCGCAGGAAATTGTATTCTTTCTCCGTTCCTGCACGGATAAATTATGACATTTTTAGTACATACTAGCTATGCTATACTTTTTTCGTGGAACCCTAAACAAAGTAAAAAGGTAGCCTTAGTTATAATATCAGCTATTTGCCAGTAAAAGTCCTGTCAAGATTGGTCCAGCCGTTCCAGAGATTAGCCGGTACATCAAGACAGACAAAAAATTTAAAAATTGATTTTGTGATATAAGTACTGCATACACTTTCATATGCATTTAGAAAAACAAATCTTATTTTGACATTACTTATGCTCTCTAAAAGACCGGAACCTGGCCACTAATACCGTAACAAAACTCGAAACGACTATGGCGGCATACACCAAAGCGAGTTGACCATTCAGACGGGCAAGTGTCCCATCCAATCTATTTGAGGACGCGGTCCGTGTCTGGGATTCTCTAGGTCGGGGTGGTACTAGCACCTCACGTATGAAGTGCTATTGCCACGCCGCAGTTAGGGATACCCTCTAAAACCCTTCCTCCTCTAGCATCCTTCGTTCGGGCTGTGGGCTCGCGCATTCACCTCCAGTCCGGACGGAATCCCACTCCTGGCTGTGGATTGTTTTCCGGACACCTTTTAAGTATTCTTCCTCCGTTTCTACGGGAATTTGTGCGTCCACTATGTTTTAATAGAGATCTTTCTATTCACGTTTTAATAATAAAAGCAGACTGAAATCTTCGTGCTTGAGTTGTTTAAGGATACTCTTCTATTCTGTTATTATAACTCTGTTCTATTCTTGAACAGCGTCAGGTACAGACGGCGGTACTTCCCTTAGGCACTGGCAACGATCTGGCCAGGGTGCTGGGCTGGGGCGCCTCCTGCGACGATGCAGCCAACCTCCAGCAGCTGATCGAGCGGTACGAGCGAGCTTCCACCAAAATGCTTGACAGGTTAGCCTCGTAATCTTTGTAAGTAAAAGTCATTACAATGAGCTTATATTGGATTTCTCTATAAACTAAAGCATTTTGAGGCTTTTTACTATCATTATATACTTTTTTAATTGCATAAGATCAGCAGGTAGGCAGACTATCTCTTCTATCTCATAAGCCCTTTTTTTATTTTCATAACGCAGGGGAATCTCTTTTTTTGGGACACCATCTTCGGGCATGGAGGGAAGGCTACAATGAGGGATGTGTAAGACTCCCAAACTGTATTCCCACTGTGGCCCCTCAGAGCGGGTGATACGGAAATATAGGCCGTCAGACTATCCACTAAACCTAACTTGCGCCCCACTCCTGTGCGCTTTTAGGGGGTGCCACAGGAGCTGGACCATAGGTACTACATCTATGACACTTCGACGCCTGGCTATCTTCCTGAGGGTATACTCGGGGGAGGATACCCCCTGTGATGGAACAACAGGAGCTGCGCGTAGCGGCACCTTCGAACCCAAAGCCGCCTTTTGTGGATGGGCTCCGTGTACGCGCTCTCCTCCCTTTCTTTGTCAGCTGCTTCCTTCTGGGTCATAACCGACTCCGCAAAAGGAGGCCGTGGCATGCAAGCTCATCACCACTATTCCATCCGTTTTATTTCGTCCAAGAAGCCGGCAACGCGTTGGCATCGCTCATGGTGTTTGTAAAAGTCCATTAGCAACGAAAAAAAATGATTTCGTTAGTCAAAGAGTTATGGTAAGGCCAGAATAGCGACAAGTCCTACTGTATTGATTTTGTCCAGATGGTCGATTATGACGTTCGAGCGTGCCGTGACAGCCCCACCTCCTCCGCCAGTTCCGCCGGATTTGCTTGAAGAAACCACACTGCTCAAAAATTTACAGGATATCATGCAGGTGTGTTTGCGGAATATTTATAATAATTGATCACAAATACAATAAAGCATAGTTTTCCTATCCGTAGTAACGCCTCTCTGGAAGCCCTCTATTGACCGCAGTCTTTTGTGCTATTTCACCCTTTTTTATTTTTGTTTACATGGTCATTTTTTACATTAGCAAAAATTTATGGTATCAATTATTTTGACCCGGTTCCATTAACAATTGCTAAAAATAATGGACACCTCTGCTTCTTTAACGTTTTTTTATTAAGCTCACGGTGTTGAAGACCATGTTAAAGTATGGAAATATAGAGCTTATAA
Organism: Dendrolimus punctatus; assembly: GCA_012273795.1. NCBI lineage: Eukaryota > Metazoa > Arthropoda > Insecta > Lepidoptera > Lasiocampidae > Dendrolimus > Dendrolimus punctatus. Next base: position 11,303,750 of record CM022531.1, read on the forward strand.
GTGTGTTGTATATTGTGATACCTTACCATAAGGAAATTAATAATGTTACGTGTTTGTAGGATGTAAATTCTAAAATGCCGTGGAATTAATCACAGTTTATTATTGAAGTACACACACGTAATTTACATTCACGTTAACATCTGTCTATACAAGTTTACATGGCAGTACAATGTCTCACAAATTTTGTAACAGATCTTGTGAACATAAAGTAAATCAATCTATTTACGCATTATAGGAAGGAACTAACACCTATAGTACAGGCTTTGCCTAGTTTAGGTGTTACTATCCACTAATACTATTAATTATTTTTAGTTATCGCTAGTTATTAATTACATACATACATATTGTCACGCCTGTTTCCCATTGGGGTAGGCAGAGACAATGGATCTCAACTTGTTACGATCTTGACAAACACTTTTCGCTTCATCAACATTCATTAATCTTCTCATACATACACGCTTATTTAAACTACTTTTTATCTGACCTTTCTTCAAAATATCTTCAATTTGATCATGGTGAGTACGTCTTGGTCTACCGGCACTGACTGTTCCAGTCACTTTTTACATTTACCTATTTTATTGTAATAGAACTTTATAGCACCTTATATTATTGTTGTTACAATGCTGTGGTACCTAATAAACTATTTTTTTATTATTATTATTATTTCTTACAAGTATAACCGAATGCAACAAAACCAAAACTTAAACAGACTTAAAACAGAAAATCCTAATGACATAAATTTAGCAGTCCGTCATTATAAGACAATCGCTCCGAAAGTATACTAGGTAACGCTTCGTTTGCAGTCAGAACACGACTGGCTCATTCCCCGACCGTCATCCATTTGTATATTAGACATGGCCTTTTAGCAACGCGCCTCTCACTGTTCCTTGGAATTCTTTTCGGTTAAATGAGATTAGCGCGAACAATAGTTAGTTCAATTCGAAGTGGTAATAAGACACCTTCAAAGGATAAGTATCGGCTCGCAACAATAAGGATAAAACTTTGTATAGGTATTTTTTAAATTGTCTATACTAAGAATACCGTTGTATAACATTTAGGCAGGCGAGGTGAGTTGCGTAGCGAGCTCGTCCCTCCGCGCGGGCTGCTCGAGGCTGGTGGCGGTGGGGGAGCGCGCGGGGGGCGGCGCGGCGCGCGCTGCGCACCGGCTCAAGCGCGCCGTCTCGCTCTTGCTGCATGCGCGGGCACATCTCGCGCACGACCATGCCAGGTGCAAGTGAGTATATCGTAATTATTATTTGTAGATATGTATTTGTATAGTATGTACCTATATATCCGTTTAATATATAAAACTTGTACATATATATATGTGTATGATTATATCACTATGCATTTATTATTAAAATTTAAGTAGTCGCCCTATATGCTACGTGTTGTTACGAGTCGCGAGACTCGAATTAAAATGCCGTTGGAATGGCTACAGAGTTCATTAGAATTATACACACACGTATAAAACAATTAAAAATATAAGCGAACACAACAAGTCTTACCACAAGCGATGTGGTTATCGCTCGACTCACTCCTCCCTCAATCGGTCCATTGCTTTATACTGCACAGATGCATTATCCCCCCCCCCCCCCGGCTGCTTGGACCTAATTCCCTAGAATCAGCTTGTATTTAAAATCCGTAACACCTGGCTAATGATCACAATACAACAATAGACCGTAAAGTTAATAAAGGAAGACGACCATAAAATCATTTCATGGTTATTCGTTCAAAATGCCGATGGGTAATAAATGTGCTTTGTTAAACATATGCAGGTGGGTTTTGTGATTGTCGGGATCTGAGTTGTAACAGTATATTACTTATCTTAACTCAATTCATTTCTGAGATTGTTTGGATGAAGATGTATATTCTGTAAGTGAAATTTTGTATTGATGTATAATAAAGATTAAAGAGTTATCTATTATAATATTTGGTATGGAAAAGCAATAAATTTTGTTGATGTGCAACAGGAACGATTTGTACATTTTAAAAGATGATTGTTAACAAGGAGATGACATACTTTAAAGATCGTGGGAGCCGCTTGAAACCACCAGTGATAGCGAGCCCGAAGCTCAACCGGTTGCCGAGAAAGGCAGCATCGAAAAGACTGAAAAGGTAAATCTAGTACAATTATTATAGGTCCTTCGTCTTTTCACTTTTCACAATTAAATACCATCAACCACTGTTACCGCGAACGAAGACTACACTCCGGAATCACAAAATTTGAAGTCACCAGGTGATACTTGGTTTTAATTTTATTTATTTAGGTTTATGGCTTGGCAGCTAGGTCTTTAACTCATATCTTAGATTACAATATAGTTTCTTCATTTTCTTAAGCCTATACCTAGCTCAACTGAACTCTTGGTTATCAACTGACGCGATCAACGGATCTCTTGTGACAACTTGTAAGGCCACATTTGACCACACAGTTCACATTTCTATCAATATCCTACAACTAATGTTTATTATAGAGTAATTTTACACATTTTTAGAAAATAAAACTGCACGGAATATTTCCTTTCAGTTCCCGCCAAAAACTCAAATACTTCTTTATTAACAGTGCATACGCGCCCTTGTTTATTACAATTTTACTCGCATGCTACCGTGGTAGAACATGTTTGTAATATTTTTCATGAGGAGTATGCCTCAGGAATGAGAAGTTTGCCTCAGGTATGGGGTGTTTGCCTGAGGAATGAGGAGTATGCCTCAGGAATAAGGAGTATGCCTCAGGAATGAGGAATATGCCTCGGGAATGAGGAATATGCCTCAGGAATGAGGAATATGCCTCAGGAATGAGGAATATGCCTCCAATAGAAAACAAATATGTCTTAACCAAAATATGGATTGTAATGTTTTCATTATCGTAGGAACAGCTGAACTGGGCTGTGCGCGGGTGTGCTTTGGCGGGGAGGGCCGACAGCGTGCGAAGGGCTCTCAGATCCCTCGTGCGAACACTCTCGATCATTTATCCACAGGTAAGAAATGGAATTAGAAACCTCCAACGTTCCCCTTGCTGTAGGCTGTAGAGATTCATCGGAATAACACTTTCGACTTATACAGTACAAAAATTGGTTTAAATAAATGCTGTGTTTCTATATCGCAACTGTTTAAGGCATTTAAATGTGTGATATTGAGATTATTATTATAAGTTATTATTAAAATTCAATCTTGTTAATATTACATTTCGTATAGAAGAAGTGAAGAGTTTAAGTTTAAGGCTTTTAAAATGCTAGGTTTTTTAGTAAGAAATAGTAAAGCTTTTTTAAATCATAAAACAAAACTGTTACTCTTTAAAACCTTAATACGATCAGGTCTTGAATACAATAGTCAGATATGGTCTCCTTTTTATGATGTCCATATTAAAAGAATTGCATCTGTACAAAAGCGATTCCTCTGGCATTTAAGCTATAGCGAGCACAAGGCAAAAATTTTACCATCTTACACATTTCGACTTAAACACTACGAACTTCATAGCCTTCAACAACGAAGAACATTACTTGACCAAATTTTTCTGTTTAAAGTTATAAATGGTAACATTGACTGTCCACCCTTATAAGAATTATTTAATATACGCGTGCCCTCTAGACTTCCTAGATTTAACAAATTTCTACCCTTTTATATAGCATCTACCAGAACCAACCTCGGTTTTCACGCCACTTGCAAACGTTTGATGAGGCAGTATAATGATAGTGTAACAAAAAATAAAGACATAGATATTTTTTCGGGTAAAATCAACAAATTTCGGCAAATTATTCTAAATTCATTTCAATCAAATCAACAGTAAATTCTTTGTATATATTATGTATAGGATATATCACACACGCGCACACACACATACACACAGACACACACGTTAACATTACAAACGTACTAATGAACTGTCGTAAAAAAAGAAAAGAAATATGTTCCTCTCAGCACGATGTGACAACCTGTAATTAAGTTTGCACTGAGACAAATACCTCAATGTTATAATATAAACAAATGTATGTATTAGTGTAAGACTTGGTTGTTCTCAATAAATTTAAAAAAAAAAGAAAAAAGAGATATCTCGAGCAGCGTTGCCAGATATTTTTTTACTATGTCAGGATTTTAGAACTTTTCTGCGCTGAACTGTAAAAAGCGGGATTTTTTCATCGAAAGCGGGACATAGTAAAAAACGTATATTATGAGAAGTTTTTGAATATTTCTCTTTTTATTTGAGTTCAAATTACCTTTACGTGGCAAACAATAGCATACTATTGTTATAATAGGCATTAAAAATATATCTTAATATGAATATGATAATTTAAATCAAATTTATCCAATAGTTAAATAGTTGAGTCTTATTCGTCTTCTGAGTAAAAAAAACAAATCAAAATCAAAAAAGTTTAATTCGTTAGGTAAAAATTTGGCGTTCAAACAAAAGTCTGAGGAGTGAGTTACAAATTGCAACTTACAATAAGAGAACTATTTTATTTTTATGAACAAGAAATTCTTATTCATGATATTTTCGTAAAGATTTAACTCCTTTTTCCCGGGCGGGACAGAGCCGGCGCGAGATTGTTAAGATTTAAAAATCGGGACATCTTGCCAAAATCGGGGCGTCTGGTAACGCTGATCTCGAGGACCATTCTAAAATTCGCTTCACTTGATATAACTTGACTACCGCACAAAAATATAGTTGAAAGACTCTATTTTGTGATAAAGTATTTAGGTAGCATTCGAATGCAGTTGTTAATAAGTCATTTATCAAAGCATAAAAATCTTTGATTGACTCATGATTTATCTAGATTTCATCTCTCTTTCCCGGTCTAGGAGGAGGCCCCTAATTTAATTGTGAATTATGCGCTTTAGGGTGTATCGCAAGAGACTGAATCCTGCGATACATGCGAGAGCATCCTGCCGGACGGCGCTGACGTCGCGCCGGAAGCGCCGCGCACCGCGGAGCTGTCGCTTCCGGTGCCGCGCGCCTTCGCCGACAGTCGGCGATCGTCGGCCGCTTCCGCCGTCTCCGCCACCTCTTTGCAGCCTGATAAGTGAGCTTTGAGACCTATGAATCTAACATTGCTTCATCTTTATTTATTTGGGACTTTTGCCATATAGCACATCCCAGCCCCATTTTTTTATTTTTTATTTTATTGCAGGAGTGCAGCAGACACTTGATGGAAAGCGGTTACCATCGCCTATATGGACATTTGCAACACCAAAGGTGCTACAAATGCGCCTGCTCTCTTAAGGGAGACTGGAACCTGGTCACTAAAGCACAACACAAGGTTGTTATGGCGACATACTTTACACCAGGGGTGGTAGCCATCCAGTCGATCAAATGCCCTACCACCTGGCTGAGGGTTGTTTTGTCATCTCTTTAACATACAATAACCTATATAGAGGCTGGCTCTGCCAGAATTACTCTGAAAATACCTACATCAAAACGATTCAGTCCCAACTCCCTCATCAGTTGTTCTCTATATCTGATGCACTCCATTAAAAGATGTTGGACATCCTGACGAGTTCCACACAGTAGGTAATTGAGAAAATCAACTTTGCCCATGAGGTGGCTAGAACTTCTTCTCGGGAAATGACGTGCTTTTAACATTACTTAAAGCAAAAGTTTCAATTTACAAATTGCACATGGGAACGTAGTGAACCTGTTTTCATTTAATAGAGGAACTTATAGAAGTCCTGATTCGAAAATTGACTCCAAAGCAATTGCAGGTGCTTTTCCAGAAGAATACGCGCCCTGACCAGTTGTTAGTATCGCATTCTTCTTCAGACTGTGTGGAAATTTCTTCTGCACTACCTTTTTTAAATAATATTGTTATCTGTGCAGGAACGGAAAAACAATATTATTCTTTTGCGGCTGGCGGCCTGCCGTAACAGGCGACAAAACAACCCACAGCCGAGTGGTAGGGTGTTTGGCCGTCTGGATGACTATTACCGCTGGTCTAGAGTATGCCGTCATAACAAACTTGAATTGTGCTCTGGCATTAGTGGTCAGGTCAGGTCATTAAGTCGTGGTAGCGTAATGGTTAGCGCACGCGCCCCTAAGTCGAAGGGCGCGGGTTCGATCCTGACCGAAACGCATGCACCTCTTAGTCAGATTTCTGATCTTATGTGCATATTGTTACAATTACCACGTGCTAATAACGGTGAAGGAAAACATCGTGATGCAACCTGCACATCGAGATAACCGATGTGTCAAACCTGCCAAGCCGCCTTGGACAAGCGTGGCGGGTATACTGTCCGTTCCCCCCTATAATGGGAGGCCCGAGCCCAGCAGTGGGACATTTATGGGTTGATGTTGATTAGTGGTCAACTTTCAGTTTCCCTTTAGTAAGCGACAGGACATTGGTAGCACCTTTGGTGTTTGTAACACACATGTCCATAGGCGACGGTAATCGGGTTCCGTTAGATTGCATGTTTGTCTGTCTGCTGAACTCATGCTATAAAAAAATTGTAAATGTATTTATGTAACTACTGAAAGAGCTTTGTAGCGATCGCTTTATTCCGATTCGTTGCGGACATTTATAAATATTAAGCATACTGTTATCAATATAATAATTCGTGATTTATTGATATGTGTTTCTCCTCCCACAGCATTCCAGATGTAGATGAAGATATAGTTAAATTAATTAGTTCCAATCCATCAGACAATTTTAATTTAGAAGTGGACAAACCTGACCACAGTAAAACTAGTTCTACTTCGCCCCAAGACCGCCTATCGCTGTCCAACCTTTCGTCCTGTGATACTAGTTCGTGCAGAAATCTATTCAGACCCGATACAGATAGAGGCACTTATAATAGCAGTAGTTTAACCATACCCAATTTGATCGTATCAAATGATAGTGATAAAAGAGATTCGTTAATACAGGGACAAACTTATGAATCGGACCAATTGACAATTATAGATGTGGACAAACCTTATACAGATGACGTGCATTTCCAAGAGCTCCTGTCTAGGGAGAGCGGGGAATGTACGCCGGACAGGAGACTCTCGAGCGTAGACTTGGAGATTGATGCAACTAGTTCAGAAGGGTCCAATATTAGTGATGATTACAGTTTAATATCGGAAATTATTGATGCTAAGCCCAGTGAAACTGAAGAAGTGGGATGTATAGGTCATATAGATTCTCCGGAAATATCCGACACCACATATGTCAATTCTGAAACTATACATGGTGAATCTATTATGGATGACATAAGTTCTATGCTTGGACAAGATGTACTTATGGCAATGATGGGGAAAAATGGAGAAAATGAGACTTACACAGATGATACGACACTATTTACATCTGATACGGTTTCTGACATAGCAATGGATAGTAGGAATCCCAGTTTAGAAAAAAACCATGATGCCAAACTGAAATATATGACAAAAATGAGTAAGAAAGAGGCTGAAGTTGAGAAATTTGGCTTTGAAAATCGCGTATTTTACATTGAAAACGCAAATAAAGTGGAAGAGCAGATTAAATATTGCAGTTTAGCTCAATTTGAGGAAGGGAGCGATATAGCGCGAAAGTCATTCAGAAGACCGCCAAGAAGAAGCTCAAAGAAACATGTCGACGATCAAACGATTAATCTCCTTCCAAAAACAGCAGAAGAGACTTTTCGCGCTGATGACGGCGAAGGTATGCTGACTCCTAGGCAATCGAGTATCGAATCGCCCAAATCGATGATCACTGTTGAGAAACTTGAAATATCATCGTTTCCCCAAGTAAGTGTCGTTGTGGAACCGCCTTCTCCGTCGCACAGTGAAGACAAGAAAAGCATTAAAACGTGTGCTAGTCGTATGGCGTCGGTATTAAGCGACATCTTCGATCATGGAACCGATACATTGAGTGTCCATTCGCCAGAACCAAATATAGGCACCACCAGGGAACGAAGGCAATCGGACAATCCTAAGCTTTTAGGATCTTCAGATCCTGAATACGGCAAGTTTTTGAGCTGTTCCCCGGCTGCTACCAGGAGGATATCGTGTGGAAGTCTTTTCAAGCCAGGCGAGCCTGATAAGTAAGTTCAAATATTCAAATGCATAATCTATACATTTTATACATTCTGAATAAAATTTCATATAAGAAATTGCTTTTCAAAGTAAATTTGAATAATGAATATATTTCGTTGGCATAACATCTGCATCATGTCATACGTTTGATTACCATTTTAATACATTCAGAGCAAATGGAGGACTTAAAAGACGTAGGTTGAACTTATATACACTTCATTTGTTTAAATTTTCTTAGTCAATCTCGCTCTATGCTCATTGATTATGTACTTTAGAGTCTCTTACTTAAGAGGTGGCTAATCGATTCTTATCGAGATTATTGAAAGTAAGTCAATAAGTATTTAGGATTGGTTTATAAACTTTTATGTCAGTGTGTTATTATACATACCAAGAGATGTATGTTGGTAGCAAAGCATTGTACTAGTTGGGCTTACATCTGGTTTTCGTAAAGCAGGTTATCAACGTCTGTATCGTCGATTTGGGGGGAGGGTGGGCCAATGGGTACAGCAAGCAGCTCGACCAGGTCTGATGCGAATGAGAAAGCCAAGAAGTTGCCGATCATCAACCCTTTAGTCCAATTGCCGGCTTGGCCTCACGTCACTCAGGTACGTATCTTACTTGATGTAAGAACTATGCAGAGTGAATTTGACAATAAGAAAAATATCAAGAGGCTAATTTGGAGTAGAAAATTCGGAAAAAGAACTTTAAAAATTTTGTCCGTCTGTTTGTTAGAGTATCACGTGAAAACTTCCGTACGGATTACAATGAAAATATACACAGAACTAGCTTATATCTCTATTAGGGTGGCCAAAAAAAACCGACAATTTTTTTTTAGTCTCGTGTGAAGAATACATGTTAGTTTTGATGTTTTATGAATTCTCTCCAAAAAACAGCTCAAAAAAAAATAAAGTAAATATAATATAGCCTATGCCACCCGGGAATACTGTAGCTTGCCAACAGTGAAAGAATTGTTCAAATCGGTTCAGTAGTTTCTGAGCCTCTTCATCAAAACTGAGCAAATGAAATATTATTTAATTATTTTTTTGGAAATATTTTTCGGATACATAATTTGATGTCCGAATGAAGATTGATGACGAAAGATGCGCATTTGTTAATGTTCCGTTGTATGTGTATAATTTTAGAGTAGCCTGTGGATGTTTTTTAGTATTTAAAATACTAAAAAACATCCATAGGCTACTCTAAAATTATACACATACACATACTTCATACTTTATATTTTAACATTCTCCAGGGTTTCATCAGTCAATGCCTCCTCGCGAACGCTGACGCCCTTTGCGCCGCTGTCAGTCCTCTAATGGATCCCGATGACACTTTACTAGAAGGCTTCTACGAAAGGGCGGTTATGAACAACTACTTTGGGATCGGGATCGATGCTAAGATCACGTTGGATTTCCACAACAAAAGGGAAGAGCACCCAGAGAAGTGCAGGTCGAGGGCGAGGAATTATATGTGGTACGGCGTACTTGGCTCCAAGGAATGGGTTAATAGGACGTACAGGTAATTATGTTTTCTCTGCTGAAGTATACTTAGAAGACTACGAATGATCTTCTCTTCTTAAATACAATTAATTTTTTGTCTAATACCTGTAGCTTTTATACATTAATGGCCTTATTTATAACCCGTGGTGGTATTGTAACTCATAACTAACTGTCAAAAATAAGTAATATCGAGAGGTAGTTTAAGTGACTGCTAAGAGGCAAGATGGCAAGTTTTATTTGAAACAGCCATTGATTAGGGGCTTGAGAGTCTCTTATTTAAGAGATGGCTAAGCCTTTCTTAACGAGATTATTATAAATATTATGCCCTAAAGATCTAGATTGTTAAACATCAAGCCTATTGGATGGTTGGCCTCTTAATCGGCGCAGCTGTATTGGTTACACTGATGAAGAATATACGACAATATTGTGGCGAATGATGGTGGAACCATCTAGTTAGTTTAAGAACTTTTAGAAAAAGCTAGAACATTCTGGAAAGAAAAGACAAGGACGGATATATTTTAGAAAGGGATAGATGATTAATGAAAGACAGAGATAGATGGATGTTAGAAAGAGATAGACGATGAACGAAAGACAGAGATAGATAGATGTTAGAAAGGGATAGATGTATAAACGAAAGTTCGCGAACAAGTGCGAAACTAAAGAGTTGGAAGAGAAGGGTAATAGAAGACAGTAACGAGTTAAGTGGTGAATCTAGTGACGAGTTTAGTGGACAGTTAAGTGAAGGAGGTGTGTAGCGTAGGTCGAGGGAAGAATCAGAAGCGAACTACACGCGGTAATATCGGAGGTGCTCGTTGCAGTAGCAGGAGGTGGTCTACGCAATAACGGCGACGGTATTGTGAGCGAGACACCTAATCGTCGGGACTGTGCATCGTTAGTCGTGTGTATAGGGCAACCCTGTGGAGAGGTTTCGCGTGCGGCTGTGTAAGTCAATAAAAGCGTTTAGTTGAAAACTGGTGTTTTCTTCCATTCCATAAGTGCGTACCCCCGCTTGCACGTAACAATATTATTGGTTGAGATTATTCCTATTGCAAGTTGAACATCAATGACATCATGTGAATAATTGCAGGCACCTCGGGCAGCGGGTTCAACTGGAGTGTGACGGTCAGAGGATCCCCCTGCCAGAGCTTCAGGGTATAGTGGTTCTGAACATACCCTCGTTCATGGGTGGCACCAATTTCTGGGGTGGTACCAGAGCCGATGACATCTTCCTGGCGCCGTCGTTCGATGATCGTATATTGGAGGTGAGATATCTTTATATATATTTCTTCTGTAGGTACGTCATAAACAATCGGTCTGATTTTGATGATTTTTTTTATATGTGTTTGAGTGGATCCCCGGATGGTTTAGATTTGCAATTGGAACCGGTAGGTGGCACTGGGATAGGGTTTTAGACGTTTATTTTTCAGAACAGGACGACGACCTCTAATTTTGAATAAAAACTTATTACAGAGAAACAATGATCCCTACCTCCCGTAGCAGAGGCTGTATAGTATCTTGCGACGTTACTCTATAAGTTTCTACTACTACAGGTTGAAGGTCACTACTGTACCATCATAAACCGTTATCTAACTACAGCTTGTCTTCGCAGACAAGCTCGCATGAAGGTCCCTTTTCAGGAACCGATACAGAGGATGTGATATGGAGAGAGGCCCATAAAGGACCCCGATAACCCCCACGTTAACACCCCCATGTATACGCGTTTCGTGTCTTGGTGTTTAGACTCATCAGGTGCACGACACTCACATGCTTGGTGATGGTTAGAATTTTTTTATAATTCAACATTACCATACACTTAGGATAAAATAATCCAAAGTGTACAATATTATTCAATTTAACGGCAGCTAACTGCAGAGAAACAATGATCCCTACCTCCCGTAGCAGAGGCTGTATAGTATCTTGCGACGTTACTCTATAAGTTTCTACTACTACAGGTTGACTACAGGTCTGTATCGGTTCCTGAAAAGGGACCTTCATGCGAGCTTGTCTGCGAAGACAAGCTGTAGTTAGATAACGGTTTATGATGGTACATTAGTGACCTTCAACCTATAGTAGTAGAAACTTATAGAGTAACGTCGCAAGATACTATACAGCCTCTGCTACGGGAGGTAGGGATCATTGTTTCTCTGCAATTAGCTGCCGATAAATTGAATAATATTGTACACTTTGGATTATTTTATCCTAAGTGTATGGTAATGTTGAATTATAAAAAAAAACTTATTAATTTGAATTTCAAAGCATTAATCCTTTTATCCTTTTTATTTTAAAGTTTTTTTATTACACAAAAACATGGGAAATTTATCATGTTTTATTTGATAGAGACACTTCCCATGCTCGGGTCCAACCCGTACAAGACCCCCCCCCCCTTCTTTTGTTCACTTACATTTTAATTAAAATTCAACTTTTTAATACCCCAATTTAACAAATATATTTTCTTTTTGTAACGTCCAATGCTTATGCAGAAGAAATACTTTGTGTAGGTTGATGGATTCGCATTGGTACAGTACAAAGGGGTTCGGCGATCCCTAATCAATTTTCTTTGCTTTTCATAAAATTTCTTTGCAATTTTATTTGTATAAAAGGGATTCGTATTGATTACTGAACATGAAAGTTTTTCAAAAGGATAATACAGTTATATAATAAAAAAAGATATAAGTTGAGTAAAAAATATTGTTACGAGTGCGGAACTCGAATTAAAATGCCGTTGGGACTACTATAGAACTTATTAGAACTATACAAACATGTATAACACAGGTACAAATATAACTGGACACAACCAGTACAAACTGCACGTTTCAGTAACACGCGCAAAGCCCGTAACTGTATCGCTTATCGAATGTACATGTCTTGCTCGTGTCGTAATCCTCGCTCGACTGCCTCACCTTCCGTTCGGGCATTGTTTTATACTAACTATACAATACAACTCTCGACCGCGTGGACTGAATTTTTCAAAGAAAACTTAACCTGCACACCTGCGGCTATAAACGAGTATTGGCTATTGTCTAATTACAAATTTCGTCTTGCTTCGCTCATGGTTATCGCTGAACTCCCTCATCTCTCAATTGGGGCATTGCTTTATACTGCACAAATGCAATATGTCTGCCCGGCCGCGTGAACCGAACATTCCCTAGAATCACCTTGTACTTTAAATCCGAGACACCTGGCTACTGATCACAATTACTAATATTTACTTAAGTTTTCGCGACTTGTAGACATAATTAAACTAAGTTTTAACTGTTTTCAGCTCGGTAATTTATTTGATTTTATTAATTATTAGAGTTAGGCATGTTTGTTGAGGTGTTTCTTGCGCCGCTTCTTCTCTTCGAGCGACAATATGTTGCGAAGCGGTGGTAAATTAGATTAGACTCCCATAGAGTAAATGATAACCATAAACAAAATTAAAACTAAATCATTAAAATGAACAAGTTGGTAGTAGGCTAAATAAAACTTTAACAATACTCATTGACATCATTGCCTTGGGTGATCACGGCTACTGAAAAGTGGCTGAAACGTCGGGATTATAAAAATGAAATAAATTACCGCGTTTGAAACCGTTAAAACATAGTCTTATAACCTTCAAAAAGTGTTCTCCAGTGAAACTTATTCCGAATTTGAATTTCAATGCAAGAATTATATTCAGTATCATTTTTTTTTATTGCATGAGTTTAGCGGACTGGCAGGCGACCCACCTGATGAAAAACGGTTACTGTCGATTATGGACTTGACATTTGTAGGTATATGTTTGTATGTCGTAACAACTTGTAACCGCTCCTGGGAAAACTCCAGCAGGAATCCCGAGATATGAAGTTCGGGAATTGGCTAACGGTCAGCGAGAACCGTATCGAAATCGGCTCTGTAGTTTTTACGTGATTCCCGAACAAGCACAGAAACACAAAAAAATTTACTAAAAATAATCTTTAAAAAAGTTTTTAAATACAAGCTTTTGAGGTCCTGGATATCACGTAGCAGCAGAGTGCTAGCCAAGACAAGTAAAACGAGTCCAAACACGACGGGTCTATTTTGTTTAGTATAGTCCTATGGCCAGCTTCCGAGTCCATCAACAGATCAGCTCCATGGTACCATATTATTGCATTGTCACGCGATATACGCATATGCGTGCAAAATTTCAGCTCAATCGGAAACCGAGAAGTTGGTCAAATTTAACTTGCAGGATCCCACCTGAACTTAATTACATACATAGGTATATCCATTGCAAGTGAAATAAAAGCTTTTAAAAACAAATATCTACACTTACAATGTTATAATATTAAAGATATTACTTTTTGAAGTGAAACTTCTATATAGACGGGGCTTACGGTTTTTCGCTCACGAAAAAGCGTCACGGTCACGTGGTGTAATTGTTACATTCTTGTAGGTGGTCGCAGTGTTCGGTTCCGCTCAAATGGCAGCCTCTCGGCTCATAAACCTGCAGAAGCATCGCATAGCTCAATGCAGAGCGGTCCAGATCAACATACTGGGCGAGGAGTGCGTTCCGGTGCAGGTGGACGGCGAGGCGTGGCTCCAGCCGCCGGGCTGCGTGAGGATCATCCACAAGAACAGGGCGCAGATGCTGTGCAGATCGAGAGCACTCGAGACCAGTTTGAGGTGAGTGAAATTAAGTTTTAGGGAAACACTTACTAATAATGGCTAATTAGTAGATGTTTTTCTAAAATTTGATTCGAAATATTTTCTGTCTTAGATGATCTGTAATGACTAAATGGATGAATGAATGTTCTTTATTGTATATATAAGTTAAACACACATATACAATAGGTGGGCTTATCTCGCCGCCATCCGCGGCGATATCTTTACAATGAATTCATCTAATTATATATAGAAATAAAATGTGCTTACCTATTATAAAGATTTGTCTTAATTATTGTAAATATTTTATTTTAGTACGTTCTTTTATATTTAGTCACTCCTGTTATTATTTTATCCCTGCTAAATCCACTTTAATAGTAATTAGTATGTACTTCTAGCGATCTTATATATTTATCTATCTATCTGTAGGACTAGAATTTTCATTTTTAGCATTACATCAGACCATATGATGCTGGTTCCAATCCGACTCGAAGGACGAAACTATGTAGAGGGTTTTGCTACATCTATGTAGCAAAGATTATGATAGATTGTGTGATGATGTTTAAGGGCCACTTGCATAACGATCGCAGTTAAATAAAATTTCGTTAATTATATTAAACTACCTAAATACGTTTTAAACGTATTGAAGATGCCCTGCATAAGGTGGTCTCCCATGTTATTTAGCAAAGTGTATTTATGCCGTCGATAAAACAGCCACAAGCGTTCCGTTTCACGCTGCGATCCACTTTTTGACACAAATACGTGAAATTTAGCTTTATTACTGATTTTTGCGTAAAAAGGAATTTAAGGTGGCCAATGTCAACTTGACTTTTCAAATTTCGTTCGCTTGGTTAAGTTTGCTTCGGATTTTTTGGCGGCAACCTGAAGAGTGATTTTTTGCTGGACCCTTTTATCTTGAAATAATACATTAATACTGGTTAAAAATGAAGATAGTTGTAAAATTGTGCATTAGTGTTGAAAATTGCAACTGTTTAGTGTAATCAAAGATCTACGATTTCGTAAAGCCTTAATTAAATTCTAACTTGACTATGGCTAGAGCTAGCAAAGACACGAATCATAAAAATCAATAAATATTTTACTAGAAAATTAGTTTTCTCTACTATGAATACCGGGTTTGGAATTATACTTTGATATTTTATTACAATTTATATTAATTCTGTATTCTCTTAACTTGAAATAAGTAATACCTGCCGTGTTTACTCAAATTCCAAATGGTCGTCTCACATATACGACAGAATACAAATCAAAGCGCATATTTATCTTAAGAATTAAAATAATTATATCGGAAAATATCGACCAAAGATATCTAAATTCTATAGTGTCGACGCTTTTTTTTTTTTTACATGGGGAAATGCGTTGCCGCACCGTCAGCCGCGCGGGGATCATGCGCGGCCGGTGTGTGGGGCTCCCCGACGCCGGTTCAATACGACCGGCTGCCGGTATACCCACTAAAACCCCATGGGAGCCTTCCTTCCGCCTAGCGCCGGGGTCGCGGTACATGCGTGAGCTTAACCCGCAACCCCGGCAGCGGCCGGCCGCCTCGTAAACAGAGGCGGCCTCTCCTGTGTGCGGGCCGGGGAATGACGTTTCCCCGGCCCTGAGAGGGACGCGCGGCTGCCTCTTGCGCCCTCTCGCGGCATTAGTGCGGGCGGAGGTCTATGTGGATCCCCCAGACCTCGACGCCCGCTGCCGCCGGGAGGGGGAGGCTGCGAGGATTACTCCTGCGCCATCACCCCTCCCTCTCCTTCCTCCTCCCCCCGCCGCCTCGCGCACTCAGCAGCGTCAGCGGCGGGGGGGGGGCATCGCGATAGGGGGGGAGGGGGAGGCTGCGAAGGATTGCTCCTGCGCCATCACCCCTCCCTCTCCTTTCTCCCCCTCCGCCGCCTCGCGCTCTCAGCAGCGTCAGCGGCGGGGGGGGCTTCACGATGGGGGAGGGGGAGGCTGCGAAGGATTGCTCCTGCGCCAACACCCCTCCCCCCTCTCCTTCCACCCCGCCCCCCCCGCCGCCTCGCGCACTCAGCAGCGTCAGCGGCGGGGGGGGCCTCGCGATAGGGGGGAGGGGGAGCCTGCGAAGGATTGCTCCTGCGCCAACACCCCTCCCCCCTCTCCTTCCTCCCCTTTTCCCCGCCGCCTCGCGCACACAGCAGCGTCGGCGGACGGAGCGGGGGAGGGTAGGTCGCCGGTCAGGCCGGTGGTGGTGGGGTGGACATCACCACCGCCGGCCTCGACGGCCAGCGGAGAAAATCTCGACGCTGGCGGTCGCAACGGAAGGGATGGGTGTTTGGGGAGGAGGTTTGGGAAGGAAGGGAAGGCATTGGGATTTGGAGGCGGAGAGGTGGGACACCACTGTCACGGAGTGAAAGGGGGATGTGACAGTGGCGGCTCGGGGCCCCGGGGACGTGTCCCCTCGTACCGCTTCCTGGACGGAGTAGAGTCCAGGGCGGCACCCCCTGGGGGGATAGTGTCGACGCTGTATGAACTAGCTTCAGGTAAAATCCGAACACATCTCGCAGTTCTATTGTTCAAAACAGGACGCGCATCTATTTTTTTTTGTCCTTAAATAAATTTACGGCAGTTAAACTCCCATTTTTGGGTAATTAATTAACTTTGACAGTTCTTTAAACATATTTAACGACACATTTTGCGTTGTGCAAGACGTTAATTGTATTTGAGGGTACTTAATGCGTTTAGTATTTCTTAAATAGATTTAAGGAGGGATCGTTATGCAAGCGGTCCTAACACGTAAATAAAGTTATGCTAATTAAATGAATGATTGTGCCAAAGATTAAACTGTTTGTCGACCGACAGAGTACGGTGTCGGACGAGCACTGACGAATGTGGTGTGTTAAAATGCACATGTAGGTTTAAAGTGTAAACTGCTGACACGGCAATTTACGGCCGTTGCTGGCCTGGACAATCTATTTGTCCATTTAAACCACGAGAATAATCATTTGTAGCGTGTTCTCACCAATACCCCAGGCAGCCCTGATAGCGTTAGTCCCCGTAGTGGTGCCCCCTATGCTTAACCGGCATCAGCTGACATTTCACAGCGTGTCGTTGTTCAGAGCGTGGGACGAGAAGCAGCAGATGAAGGCGCACGCGCTCGCGGGCGCCGGCGGCCCCGCCACGCGGGCGGCGCTCTCGCCCGCCGAGGGCGCGCAGCTGCTGGCGCTGCTCGACGACGTCAACACCCTTGTTAAGCATGTGAGAATTACTTTAACTCGTGCATACTATATTTAGTATATATAATGTATATAGATGAATAAAATTTAAGTGTCTGTTTGTAATGTCAAAATAGAAAATTATAGAAAAGTAAAGTAGTAAGTAAGGACCGGGCAAGGAATAACGCAGCAAGTATATAATTATATACAGTATAGGATCCCGCTTGTATAGCGGGACCTACCTACCTGGCTACCCGAGAGTTGTGACCGGAAAAGAATAGGCAACCTAACATTTGCATATTCTATGGGCTTCATACTTTCGATTGGTATAGAATTTGTTTAATAAACAAACCGGTGAAATGTTAAAGAAAAAGTTTTTTTTTTAATTATTAATTAATCATATACTGAACTGAATTTCTTTAGGCAACCCATATGCGATATATTTATTGACACATTAAATTAAATATAAAATAGGTTTCATCAAATAAACATCTCGGTGAAGATCGTTGTATAGCGGGATCTTAGACTAAAGACTAAAGACGATATATAAAGCTGCATACAAATCAAAGACAGTCTGTAAATAGCCATGTAGGTGTCGGGATTTAAATGTCTGCTATAAGATTTTTTTTTAAAAATACATTATATTAGAAATATGATTATGCATTATATAAGACATACATTGTATAAGAAAATAGAAAACCCTATGTCATGTCACAAGACGGAGGACAAGGGCGACAATAAAAAAAGTTTTAAAAAATATAAAAAAGTGTACGTCTCGGGACGCCTGACAGAAGTGATAACTTAGCCCGCCTACCGCTGCCGCATGCGTGAGAGAAAGGGAAGGGAAGGGAAGACTGGTGCCGTAACACGTTACGTAACGAAGCGGTTTATCCTCCCATAAGAAGCTCTCACTTCAATAACAGCTTTTACTAAATATATATATATATATATATTATATATATACTACGGCAGGAACATGTATCAAAAGTCGATTTTTATATTTTTTTGTCTCTCTGTCTGGTTGCTCCGGCTAGTCTGAAATGGCTGAACCGGGACGGGACTTTCCCTGGCGGACAACTAATGTTCTAAGGAGTAACTGAAACCACTTTTTTAGCGTTCCGCGAATAAAATTCCACGCGGACAAAGTCACGGTCACAGATTACCTATAAATACGTAAGTAAATCGTGTTGGTTCCCTATGACACAATTAAATAAAGCAAAGGCTTTATTTAATTGTGTCATAGGGAACCACTCAAATCAATATATCAATAAACCATTGAGTGAATTCAATAATTCGTACAGTGAATGAATGAATGAATGAAAACTCTTTATTGTTCACCATAACTAAAACCTAGATATTTAATACAAACATACTTCAATTAGAACAATGGCCGCCCTTATCGCTTATAGCGATCTCTTCCAGACAACCCGGTGTCCAAGGAGATATTTCGTAATTGAAGACAAAACAAAATTACTACAATAATAAACTAATAAAGACATACATAATTAAATAGATTAATATAATATAAATTACATATACTTACGTGCGAATAATAATAGAATTCCATTTATTGCAACAAATTTTATTTAATGGACCAATGGATGTAGCTTGTCTGATTTTCAAGGGGAGGGAGTTCCACAGGCGAACAGCCTGCACGACAAAGGAAATTTCTACAAAGGACGAAGTGTGTTTAGGTATCGTTAGAAGATTTTCATTTGAGCGCAAATTACAGGAATGAGATTGATAGAGGAAACTAAAAAGTTCCTTTAAATATCGGGGAGTACAAGGATTGAGAAGGATATTGCGCAAAATGAGTGAGAGAGAAGAGTGAATTTGATCATTCGTTATATCGTTGCCTGAAATTGCCGACACTAATATTGTCAACATCAAAAATTATTTTGCGTTGGAAGAAAGCCACAAATTGTTTTTCACTCAGTCCAATAGGTCTTGTCCAATTCTCCAGTCCAATTGTTTGTAAGTAATAAAGAAAGAAAATAATGCTTATTTAGAGTTATTATAAAGAAAACCATGAAACAAAGAATAGACATATTTTGAATAATTTAATATAAGTACCATTACACACACAGTACACAGCCTTCCGGGCACCTTACGAATAGAAGACGGTGACCTGGGCTCAGTATTTTACATATAGTCTTGAGGGACTATGGGTAGAATACAATATAAATAAGTTAAGTTTTCTTACATTTTATTCAATAGTATGTAATGTTATAATTGTTCATATTTTAAATTAAATTTATGACTATTTAAAAATATATATAAGTACATAATATGTTATGAAATAATTTGAAAATAATGATTTGGAAAAATAATAATAGGACATTTATTTAGACCAGTGTTTTTCAACCTTGCGACTCCTAGGGGGGTCGCAGAGCCTTACTAAGGGGGTCGCGGGTTTAAGAGAAAAGGCAATTTAAGTTTATATCTCATACTTTGGTACCTTCTAAGCCCAGCATCTTTTCGAAGATTATAGGCCGTAATATTTAATATAGGTAACAAAATAGGAAAAGACATAAACGTAGTCATTTAAATGACTAACTTTTTGTCAGTGTATGACCCAAGGGTGTCGCCAAAATTGTTCAACCTGTAAAGGGGTCGCGTATTCAAAAATGTTGAAAAGCACTGATTTAGACTAACAAAACCCTCTTTTCAAATACCAGGTGAAGTTGTCGTGCATAAGCGAAAGTGCAATAGCCGGCGGGATCAGCAGCTCGGTGTCGACTGCCCGCAGGGTGTCCGCGCAGGCGGACGCGCTGCAGGACGCCGACGGGAAGCTGCTGCCCGCGCCGCAATTGCGGAGGCTGTTGGCGACTTTGGTGCGTGTCCACTGTCCACACTTTCCTTCTGTACACTTCTATTCAGACATACGTCCTCTGTCACACAATCAATTATACTCTTCTTTGCTCTACCGTTACGTTTCTTCTCATATTATAATACAATAAATGCGAAAGTAACTCTGTCTGTGACGCTTTTGTAGAAACCGTACCGATTTTGGACATGGGATACTTTTTATCCCGGAAATTGGATAGTTTCCGTGTTAAAATTAAATGATAAAAATTTAACGCAATGTAACTCGTGTGAATCGTTGCTCTCATAGTATACCTGGGTATAAACAGCGCTTTGCTCAATTGCTTTTTATAATTCAATTTAGATTTTATAAATTCATTTGTATTGTTGGCAAGGTGGGCGCTGGTTCATATTCGCACCCCAGCGCCAAATATCGTGCCTTTACTGCCATTTTGTCGTAAGCGACATTTTGACAGACCCTACTGAGTTAAAAACTGACAATCTTTAAATAAAATAATTATAATTACAAAAAATATATATTTAGATCCAAATGTCGCTTACGACAAAATGGTGGTATAGGTTCGATATCGAGCCTTTATCATAAACGACATTTGGATCTAAATATGTTTTTTGGTTGTGATTTCGTAAATCTTGCGTAATCTTATTAAAACTGAAAATCTGAATTTAAAATAATAGTTTAAAAATAACATTTGCAACAAAAAATACACTAAGGTCCAATGTTATTATATGTGTTGCTTACTATAAAATGGCGGTAAAGACTCGAGTGGACCTGCGCAAACACACGAAGCGTATTCTCTAGGTACATTTTAGTTGTGAACGCAATACTTTTTTCATTTATTTTCATTTAAACAAAACCGTTAGACTTAAAATCGGACTGAGACCAAGTTAACACATATGGATACCCGTGATAGCTATCTTCGGTCATATACCAACAGGTGGAAAGCTGCCACGAACTAGTGGAAAGCGGGGGTATAGCGGGGTCAGGTGTCGGCGCGGCCGCGTCGCTGCGAGCGCACCTAGCGAGGTGTGACGTCAGAGATGGACACGCCTATTTACATGCGGACGAGGTATAGCAACGATCCAGACAAAAATATTCTATTCCCTTTAGTGATCCTGGCCGTAAAAGCGTGTACCCTTTAGGCAGTTTTCTGACTCAATGTGTATAATGTTACAATTACGACGCGATGCCGGTGAAGAAAAAGATCGTGATGACGCCTGTATACATCGCGGTAACCGATGTGTCAAACGCGTCATTCTGCCTTAGGCAAGTGTGTCGGGTATATTGGGACGTCCGTGATCAGCAGATTTTTTTGGGCTGTTATTATATAGCCACTAAGGAATGCAAAATATCATGGGAGATGGCCAAAAAAAAGATAACCATGAAAAAGCCTCTGAATAAAGACTGACAATTATTTACGGTCTGGGTATCTGGGATTGGCCTAAGAGTGGTCCGTCCACACTTTGTATGTTACCGATAACAGAAGCGCAACTTGCTTAGCTTAGAGTGTTACAATGCGTATGCGTCTTTAGATTCTTTTAATAAAATATAAAACGAGCCCGTAATGTTCAACTGCTGAGCTCGAGCCTCCCACTATAGGGGATCGGACAGTATACCCGCCACGCTTGTCTAAGGCGGCTTGGCAGGTTTGACACATCGGTTATCTCGATGTGCAGGTTGCTCGCGATGTTTTCCTTCATCATTTTAGCATATGGTAATTGTAACAATATGCACATTAGGTCAGAAAATTGCCAAAGTTGCGCACGCGTTCCGGTCAAAATTAGAAAGCACGCCCTTTGAGATTGTGACGCGTGCGCTAGCCATTACGCTACCACGACTATTTTATTATATTAATATTGATAGCAAAAAATATCCACAAAAATATGAATTTTATAAAGGAAATTGTAATTAATAAGAAAATTATCATTTGCCACCATTCTGACCTCTCATAGTCTATGTCTCCGAAGATCCCAAAATCCTACCGTAGAATGTCTTTGGACGGCATTCGCTTATATTTTTGAAGTAAACCTTGTGCATTGTGTGTGTCATTTATCAAAATTACCCATATTTCTAATAATATTACCTAATACGGTCAGCAAGTAAATCCAAAGAGTTACTAATTTTTTTTTTTCAAAACCCTCTTCAGTTATTCAATAGACCATAGACAACATTCGTACCTTGAACACCGATCCCTCACATCTACAATCAGGTCCAAAAGAAAGGCGGCGCCGGTCGGTGGCTTCGCGGCAGACGCAGCGTCTCCGAGGGCCCGGGGTCCAACGCGACCCAGGTCCGGACCTGGGGAGTGAAGGAGGTCCAGACCTGGCTCGAGAGCCTCCAGCTCGGGGAGTACGCCGAAGCCTTCGCAAAACACGACGTGACCGGACGTGAGTTGCTATCGTTGGCTAGGAGGGATTTGAGGGACTTGGGGGTTACGAAGGTGGGTCACGTGAAGAGGATACTGCAAGCTGTCAAGGAGCTGCAATGACGAAGACGCGGCCGATCCGAGGGGGATGGCCTTGCTTAAGTCTGCTACAGATGGTGTGGTGTGGTATTGCCAGGATCGGATGGCCGTTTTCAGTTTGTAAGGGGTTTTTGATGTGACGTAATTCCCGTAGCGATATGTACGGTCAGCATCTTAACGACGTCTCTTGATTCATCTAATCTAAATATCCCGTTAAGGTCCCAAAAAGGTGCACAGTAATAAATGCTCTATTTCACAAGGTCCTTTGTCTGTGTATTCATATGTGCATTATGGCTCTTATTCATGTTTAGTTAGACTAAGTTTGTATTACTTAGTACAAACTTGCTCTAACTCAATATGAATAAGACCGTATGATATTAACGTCAGATGTTTACAGATAGCACGATCAGTGTGAAAATAAAACGGCATAGGAGTTGTTAGTAGTGAAGTAAATTTTAAAATAATTATCAATTTCTAATGATGATTTTTCTTGTTGACGGTACGCTACACACACATACGCTTATTGAAATACGTCACTACTACAACTAGACTTAGTGAATATCTAATTTTGTATAAAAGAACTACTTACTTAATTATTGATATGTAAAAGCCATCGTAAAATTACAGAGGTCTGCATGAAAGGAAATGATTAAAAGCAACGTTTTAACGTATTTTATCGCGTTTTTTTTATATTCACAGATACTGAGCTATTACAGGCTGTCATGAAAATTAATTCAAATGTATCTACGTGCTTGCGGTTAATCTTTTACATATGTATCTACATACTTAGTCTATGCATATCGTGGAATTAAATCGTTGAAAAAAACCTCTTACAAAATTCATAGTTCAAAATAATTGAATGTATTACTCAAGAAATATCACCAGTTTATTCAAAATATTCTATTAAATAACATACCTGTGTCGATCAACGAATACTTCTTCTCATTTAACATGTTTCTTTTAGAATTTCTAATTCTTCCTAAAACTATGTAAGTAGGTACTTAAATTATTTATACTATATGTAATTCAACGAAATATTTTCCTATACGTTTAATTGAATTGTTTTGAAATGATTAGGTGAATAACATTAGAAGCTGGCATATTGCAGTGTTAATGATTTCAAAATAAAAAAGCAGTAAAATGAACTATCACAGTTTTAAATTCAATATATTAAATCTATAGAAATCGTACTAAAATAAAAGCTCAGTAACAGCTCTTTTCTTTATATAAAGCAGTGCTTTTCAATCTTTTTGAATACGCGACCCCTTTACAGGTTGAAACATTTTGGCGGCCCCCTTGGGTCATGACAGACAAAAAGATAGCATTTTAAGAGACTACGTTTATTGTGTCGACCTAAACCTTAATTCCTTTTGTCCTTCTAAACCCTTCCCTGTCCATAAACTCGGCAAAAAAAAGAAACAAAAGGGAAACCTGAAGATATCAAGAGATGGCGCCATCTGTCTACGCGGTCGACTGCAAACGTCAAAATCCATCATCTAAAATTTTCTCTCAACCGACACGACACGTACGTGCAAGTTAAAACCAAAAAAAAATTAAAAATTATCAAGTCTGTTCGGGGTCCAGGTGCGAGGATCAAAGCCGGGTGAGTCCCTTTTCCTTCCTTACCCTCACATACGACACAACATTAATATTTACCATTTATGTTTTCCTATATTCAATATTAAGACCTACACTCTATAAAAAGTTACTGAGCTTAGAAAGTACCTAAATACGTGGTATAAATTTGAATTGCCTTTTCTCTTTTCCCAGCGACCCCCGAGCAAGGCTCTAAGACCCCCTTAGGGGGCGCGATAGACAGATTGAAAAACACTGATATAGAGTAAGACACTATTGGCCCTACTTATAATCGTTTGTTAAATTTTAAGAAACTGCTCAGCTATTTACTAACGGAAATTTAACCCATAAACTCTCCTTAAGGATAAGAGGTGGTGTTTAAAGTAACTCATAAATAATTGTCAAAAATAACCAACGTCGAGAGTTAGTTTAAGTGACTGCTAAGAGGCAAGATGGCAAGTTTTTTTAGGGGCTTAAGAGTCTTTATTTAAGAGATGGCTCATCCTTTCTTAGCGAGATTATTATAAGTAAGGCCCTATATGTGTGTGAGTGAAACAGAAGAACTTCTTAACTTTCAATTGTTTTGGAGGCAAGTCCCGCGAAAGATATCCCACGGAAAATTAGAAGTGTCTGCTGTGCTATTTGATAATTTTGTTCGTGAATTAACCAGGAAATACATTTACAGAATTAAATATGGATTATTTTGAATTTGTTGTTCAGTAATTACCTACAACGATTAACGCATTAGCAAATAATTAATCTGGCAGGATTGAGTATGGCGATTACAACGCCGTCCTGTGGGAATTCTTTTATGGCGCGGACTCTACACGTATTCCTTTTCAAATACGCTTTCAATGTCATAAATGTAAAATGTTCGGATATACAGCGTGTTTCAGACCTTATGATAATAAATCAGACCACGTTTTCTCCATGACGTACTCTGCCCAAATACAAAAACGAACGAACGAATCAAGGTAGCTTCGTTGATTTAGCCACAGGACCTCATTTTTCATTTCAGAATTTTACAACAACATGTATCAGTTGTTGTGACTAAATCGGTAAAAGATTAGTGACCAATGTATCATGTTGCCAGCTCGTCTCTTCATCATTAAACGCGGAAGTTGTACATTCTTACGCTCTCGCTCGCGAACCAATATTTACAATATGTTCTGTTTTTATTCCCTTTTTATCGTAATTGATTTGTTCGGAAGTTGCTTTTTTTTTTAATTTTGACATTACGGTTGATTTAATAGTACCAAAAAAATTGTGTGGAGTAGGACCGCTAAAATTATGATTTATTGTCATTTGAAATGAAACACGCTGTATATTTATAGCTTTTTTAATAGCTTCAATAGCTTCAGTTACTAATCTGAGAATTTAAAGCTTCCTCATAATTATTTTCATTGGTGCATCGATTAATAATAGGACAGTTTCAGAAACTCGTACACGTCAAAACAAGGAAGAAATTTAAAGTATGTGGAATATATAAATGGGAACATAATGCTCGAATTTATTACCATAGATACTTCAATATATACGAATTAATCGCCGTATTTAAAATAGTATCTTGAATAAATATTTATGCCGTATTTGTTGGCTGCCATTTTGTAAAGAAATCCCTTGGGGTCTCATGAAAGAGGTGTGTTTGTAATAAGTCCAAAAAACTAACTGTTAAAATTACTGATTTAAATTGCCTAAGCTATACCTTGCATTACAGTAACTATACTTAGCAACAATTTATAAATCAAATAGTTTACTTGATATTTAAGCAAGAAACATAATTTACTATTTATGTAAATTATCATAATTTTATTTTTGTATTTTTGTCTGCACAGTTCTTAAACACACCTCTTTAACACTTAATCCTATTTAAAAATTAAATTCAAATACTTTAAGAATTCGCACACACAAAAACTGCCAAAAGCATGCCTAAAATATAGTCGTGGTCATATATAAAATTATTGTGTCGTATTGAAGCAACGAAAATAAAAATAAATGTTCTAACCAGAGTTTATGGTTGGTCTTAAACTCCAGATTGCTATCCAAAAGACATTGCAGCTGATCTAAATAGTCCATAAAATTGGGCATAGACTATCCAGGGGTCTCCAAATTCGACAGCCGTTAGAATCTTAATGATTATTCCAGTAAGTTCCGAGGTCCAGAACCGTTTGTTACAGAGTTACAATCTCATTAGAATTTTTTACAAGTTTTACAACATTAGTGGAATTTCATTTATTTGTTAATTATTATGCCTAATGTTAAATTTTCTCCGTATTATGGGTACTTGTCATTAAGCTTTATCTACCAAATAATTAAAAGTGAGTTATTCAATTACTATAATAAAATCATTCTCAGTTTTTTTTGTCCAATTTACCATAGCTAATCGGCTATCAACAATAAGCTATATTATCTGTCGCGGGCCGTATTGATGACATTGACGTGTGGTGCGGTGAGTTGGATTTGACACTTGTGCTCAGCGCAGTGGGCAAACAGCCGTGGGCGAAACTGCAGGATGAGGAAACGGTGTTGTTACGCACTCGTAATTCTGTCGCCGCGGGGTGCTTTCTTAGTTGGTCTTAGTGGGTATTGCGGCATGGTAAGACATCGATAAGTGGATTTCTCCACATCAAAAAAAAATAGGCCGCGGACTCTCTGACTAATTACAGATTATGCGCGGACCGCAGTTTGGAGGCCTCTGGACTATACCATGGAAAAGGATTACTAGGAATGATAATTGTCCATTAAAAACAATTCTGAAAAGCTCCCTAACCTATGTAGGTTGTAGTCATATGTAGTCATGTGACTATATAACAGCAAATGCCATTGTAATTTCTTTGAAGTTCTTTTTTAAAATTTTCTGTTGGAGCAAACAATTTGCCATTAGAAATAAAACAATCTAAATTAGAAAAGCAATGTCTAGATTGCAATTCATAACATGTGCAGTATATTATTATATAACAATATCTGAAACAGGTGTAAATACATAGTTACTATTTATTACATTACATTATAGGTACCTAATATTACAGCTGCAACTTGCTAAATTTTAAAGCAAATGAGTTCAAACCATTAAAATATAGATTTCGTAATCAGCGGAAATTTGCTCTAGAATGAAACATTCACATAGGACCTTAAAACACAGTGTGTTTAAAATTTCAAATTTGAACAGCACAAACATACAACACAACAAACAAATAACTTATGTAATATTGCGACGATTCCATATCCACGACATCTAGCGAAAAGGGGAATTAATCATCAAGCTTGCAATTAAAATACTGGGATCATCATTTCTAGCATTTTTTTTTCCATGACTATATTTACTATATACTCTATTTTGCACAAAAATAAATAATAATATATTTAATCTTACCACAAAACACCTATAGTGACTTAAATAAATATAGTATTTGTAACTTTAATTTCTATACAATATTTAAACCACTTTCATAACACTTTCTTAAAGTTGTATTCTGCGTCATTTTTTCAGTTGTAAATAGTAAAAGCTCTTATGAAAATATTTATGACTTTCAGAAATCTTTTTTTTATATGTAACCTCAAAATATACATAAGATTTAATATATATTTAATTGCCACATTCAATGCACTATAGTATCCGTAGATAATGAATAATCTAAATGCACAGCAATAAACAATTTCAGTATTTATAGATTAATACTACTTACTGGTAAACTTAACATTTATTAGATATATAAATATTATATTCATTTATTCAGTAAACATGATTGAAATATGTATATGTTCTCTAAAACTGGCGTATTTATTAACTGCCAACTTAGATACTATTAGTTAGATAGTAACTATAAAAACTATTTTATAGCTTTATATCGCTTCCATTGTATTTTTTTAATATTTTGCTGAATAGTTCAGTAAAGATCAATGTAAACAATATTATAAGAGCAATAATATATATATGTGGAACCTGGTTTATTACGATAATCAATAGATGATAGATAAAATCCATAGTTGGTAGTGCGGTAAAATCGATGGAAGGTAATTAGGTTGTATAGCGGACGTATAGAGGTCTGAAAGATCCCGTTATAGTGGTCAAGTAGTTCCCAAAAGGCTGGTTTCGTCGCGTTCAATATTTTAAAAACATAGATAATTGATTGGATGAGGTTTTAATGCGGTCAAATTGATAAATATCTCCAAAAGATAACTTATTTGACACTGAACTTTATTATTCAATTAGTATTTACGTAGATATCTCCAGAAATTTACTCTCAACTCATAAATATTTCTGTAAACACGGAACGCGACCTTTCAAAGTCAAGTCTCTCTCTCTCTCTCTCTTAATTCTCTTAAAACTTATATATACTTTTGCAGTCGTATTAAATTAAATTCCAAATCCAATATAGGATTTGGAATTCCTAAGTTGATTTTTGCTATCCCTACACACTACGAATTTATTTCAATATTTGTACTTGATCACAATTTTAATTTATTTCTGTAGCCATTTTGTTTTTCAATGATAGCTGATATCTCAAAATGGCGACGGGCGATGTTATTCGCACCTTCTATATCTTTCTTGTGAGAGGGATTTGCCTTTAGTCAATATATTGTAGGTGTTTTATACCCATATATTACACTTAATATTATGAAAGCAATTTCATTACTTGGAGTGATCAAACAAAACTTTGTTTATTTACGTATGTTGTAAGATATCTCGTGTCTAGTCATAATATTACTTAAAATGCGATCGAGCGTATGTTTGAGCAAGACAACGTTGTAGTATATGATATTATACACAATTCGGTTATTTAAGTGACTGAATAAATAAAATAGTGAAAGCATTAATGACTCAAACTTTCCTTTTACACCAACTAAAGCTACGTTCCACAAGATGCTTACAACGCTCACGTTCACGTTTGCAATTTTTCCCGTACCACTTCTTGCGGGGGCTACAATCGTAATCCCGATTGGAACGGATTATTCGACCCACCTTTTAACATGGGTCGTTATGAACGCTGCGAGAGCGAAAATCATAACGACATTAATGACATTTTCGCGGCGACCATAACGATCGTGGTCGCTATGTGGATGAGCATTTTGGACGTTGTAAGCTACAAGAGGAACGCACCCTTAATAAGATTGAGAACTTAATGCCACTGAGAACGTTAAAATAATATACTAAAATATTTATTCAGTTAGCCCAACTAGTTTTGCTGTTTCATTGAGTCATTTTTGATTACACTCAAAATAAGTCTAATAGGTATTAAAAAACTGTGTTACATTACATTACTAACGCACATATGATCGCATCTTTAGTACTTGCTGTAATTACGAAACAACATAAATTCTCATACATTGTAACGTTTGATCTTGTTCAAATGTTTATTCGTCGCTATAATAAAGTTTAAAGCTAGACAGCCTCTTTAAAATGTGATCTCTGAAAAAACTCTGTTTACATTGTGTAAATCTACTAGATAACGTCACGGCCGCATTGAACAAGTTGTAACGTTTTATTTGAGTGCATAGGACTTTGTTTGGGTTGGCTTGAAAATCTTGAGACTATTAGCATACGTCTTGCCGTCGCAGCGGACAACGCACTACTGGCTTAAGTGGGTTATAGTGCAATGCTGGACCGGGAGGTGCGGGAGCGCATATATTAATAGGTCCGCAAAAAAAATCAACACTGAAGTAAATTATTGTTACAAGTCGCGAGACTCGAATTAAAATGCCGCTAGAATTACTCTTGAGTTTATTAGAACTATACAAACACACACGTCTTGCTTCGCTCGTGGATATCGCTCGACTGCCTCATATCTCAATTGGGGGCATTGCTTGATACTGCACAGATTCAATATATCTGCCCGACCGCGTGGACCGAATTTCCTAGAATCAGTTTCTAGTCTAAAACAACAATAGGCCGTAAAAGATAACAATACACTATGGGCTGTTTTTATAACAAATTCTAAACACAAAGTAAACAAAAGAAGTTTAAATTCCAAAGGTAATAATATGGGTTTTCATAGGTATGCAGGTGTGAATTTGTCTTTGTCGGTGTCTAAGTCCTAACATTATTATTCCTTTTTTTTGTTAAAATGCTTTCCTACAAAAATGTGCCTACGATTTTGTATCAAGTTTGATTACTAAAATTCGGCCTAGGATTTATTATATGAATATCAAAATTGTAATAAGAAAACTTGTTCAATGCGATCGCATTTCCTTATATGATCTGCCTTATAAATGTTTCTATAAATGTACTCTTACAATTAACCATTCAAATTAATGTAATATATTGTACAATAATAATCGTGTGTATAAGTAAAGTGTTTGTCTAATATGTAGAATTTTCAGTTTGACATTACTGTGGACGTCGTTATTTATTTGGAAAAAAAAATATAGTTGTAGTATTCTACCTTTTTCAATGGAAAATGGTAAAAAATTATGCCTTGGACACAGAACCTACTCGACACTTAAGTATTACATTGTAAAATTTAAAGCAAACTTTACGATTATAAAATTATGTTTAGTGTACCTATCTCTATTTTGGAATTTGTCACGAGACAATTTGAAACTGTCAACAGTACCTGTATACAATGGGCGTTCAATGAATAGTATACAAAATATATGTGAATTAAATAATACTAAGTAATATGACCATATGTCATATATTTTCTATTATTAATTTTTTAAAAATGCAGGAGATCAGCAGACAGGCAGACGGTCCACTTGATGGAAGGCGGTTACCATCGCTCATAAACATTTGCAACACCAAAGGTGTTACAAATGCGCTGCTGCTCTCTTAAGGGAGACTGGAACCTGGTCGCTAATGCCGGAAAACATCTCCGGGTTGTTTTGGTGACATACTTTAGACGAGGGGTGATAGCTATCCAGTCGGGCAAATGCCCTACCACCTAGCTGTGGGTTGTTTAGTTGCCCCTTACGACAGGCCGCCCGGCCGCAGGAATTTTATTCTTTCTCCGTTCCTGCACGGATAAAATTATTATATTAGCTAGGCTCGAATGTCCCCTGTATACAGAGCGTGATAGGAGCATGCGCAGTACAGTCTAGACTCTAGATATACAATTTTAAAGCCCAGCACAGTAAAAAGAATCATAAACTTCAATGATAGATTATTTCAATGAATTATATAAAGCTTATTAGGAGCGATACCATGTTTTGATTTAATGTTTATGTTTTGTTATAAACGCCAAGTAAAACGCTGCACAGCTGGGTTATACAAAAGGAAAGATTATAATGCACATGCGTTCAACGACTAACTTTAAAAACATCTTAGCATGCGTTTGAATGTTTTGACTGGTTTCAAATTGTTGGAACAGACTTTTTTACATGTGTTACAGTTTTTCTTCGCTACACGAAATATTCAGACATAGTGAAACCTTTGTTTAAAAAACTCACAGAACATTTCTGTTTTATTTTATACATATGTACTTATATTTAACGTTTGATTATTGTGTATTCATAATATTTATATTTTAAGCAAAATGTTTAAGTAACTTTCAATTGGCATATCGCAATGTTTGACGGTATTCATAGATATTTAAGTAATTTTTATTTAAATAAAAAAATGAGTCCTCGATGTTATTATATTGACGGAGGACGATCTCAAAGTAACATTTCTTAATATCAATTTAAGTGTGATGTTTTTAATAATATTTTTATTATAATAATTATCATAATTATATGTATGCTATGCATGGGATTGGTTTGAATTATGATGTCACTGAATGGATTATGATATTTTTGTAATAAAAAAGTACTTTCGTTGTCCTTGAATACAATTCACTATTTTGTACTTTTTAAATAACGGCAAGCAAAGAGTTTTAAATAAAAAATAATAATTATATTATCTATAAAATTATATTATAGTCTACTCTCGAGAATTGGAAACTCAAAGGACTAGAGAAATATTTCAAATTACGAAGAGTTCAAAATAACAGGAGTTTATGACCAAGATGGAGGGAGGAAAAAATTAAGTAAACAAGAGTGACTAAAATTCGTAATTTATTATTTCAAACTTTTCTGCAATTATTCCTAAATGTTCAATGTTCATGTAAACAAACGACAGGTCTGTGTGTGAGAAACGCTTCCCATAAAGTAGGATTAAAATTATTGCATGTTAGTGGGCAAATTACTGAGGGTACCAATTAATATTGCTTTTATTCAATTAGTCAAGTATGTTTTAAGGGACAGGGACAAAATTCAAATTATCGCGAGATTCAAATTAACGAGCGTCCAATTTATCGGGAGTCGACTGTATGTATAAAATTGCGATAATTAACTTTAAATTTTATTTAATCGATTGCCAAATGATTTGAGTAATTTCTACTAAAATACCATTGTCTCTGTTTGATTTGTTTTTGAATAGTTTTTTTCTACGCATATTTAAAATTTGTTTTATGTGATTAAGAACGATAGAGCACGTTGGTACGGTAAATCGTTTTCCCTTGTAATTTTATAGTGAATATTGATATTATAATCATATCAATATTTTAAGTCATTTTTAAAAATAAATTATTGTTAAATTTAAAAATAATTGATTGCTTAGAGCACGTATGAACGAATGAGAAAAATGATTTATGTGAAAACTATTTTACGATTTTGTATAAGCAATAATATTTGGCTTCTATTTTCTATTTAGGTGTTGTATTTAAAATACTTTATTTGTGATTTATTAAATTATGTACTATTGTGCCGTATTCATTCTCTTGAATTTATTTGTTCTCACATATAAGATATTGTTAAATAAAAACTCGATTTGCATTAAGTTATTTATTGGACAATTCATAAATACACCACTCTCTTTGAACGGCAATCTCTTGTTGTCCGTTAAAAAAATATTATTATTTCTTTTATGTATTATTTAATTGAAATGTTAATTTCCAAAAATGTTCTAGTCATTGTTAAAGTGATTTCAAGATTTGATTCAAGTTAACTTCTAATTTTAGTTTAGAATAATATATTTGCAAGCCTGTTCGAAAAAAATTAAACACTCCAATTCTTCAAACCTCTTAGACAACAATATTATTTAATAAGCACGGAACCAATAATAGTTTTAGATAACATTCGCAATGTATACGAATGTATTTTATTTTATTTGATAATATATGAAAGCCGTTGAGTTATATACTTGGCACGATGTCGCCTGATGATGATTTTGTAACAGCCGTTTTGACGAAATATAAAAACAGATAAATGCGCAGTACAATTTTTCCTATCGAAAAACTGTACTTCGCATACATCTAATAGTTTATTGGCTGTTTCAAACCTTATTAAAATAAATCTATTTTTTTTTACTTCTCGTTTGTGCCCACCTTTACGGTAACAAACAGATAAGTGTTGAGTGAAGCGGGCTGCATGAGTATGCTATGTTCAAAATACAAAGGGTTTATTATCTTACATACATTGCCCATTTGCCTTGCTACCGTCGAAGTGAGCACAATGTAAACGAGATTTATAAAGTTGGACAAACTGAGTTAACTACAATACCCAATCGATAGATGGCGTTGTATTATTTAAATGTCATTAATTTTACATTTAAGTTATTTAAATTAATTACCAACCAAATAGGTACCATGACATCGCTTTGAGAGTAATAACCGCTCTCAAGCCTTAAAGCCTCACGTTTAACTATTTGAGTGTGTCATTTCATCGAAAAAGGATACTAAGAGCGACAAAACTGTGAAGTAGAAAACATAAGTCTAAAAATGTATTTAAATGTTACATTTCTACTATTGGCTACAAAGAGACAAGTCTCGATAAAAAAGAAACACTAAAACTTTTAACATATATTAAATAGTTTCTTCATTTTCTTAAGCCTATGTGTAGCACAGCTGAACTGTAGGTAATCAGCTAGTGCCGTTCAACGGAGTTCTTGTGACAGCTCAAAATGCCACATTTGACGATACAGTTCACATTTCTCACAAAACACATAATTGCTGAAAACTATCAATATCCTACAACTACTGTTCATTTTAGAGTAATTTTACACATTTTTAGAAAACAAAACTGCACAGCACAACGTCCCCTTTCAGTTCCCGCCAAAAACTCCTATGTGTAGACTAAAAATGACAACAGCCTGGCCAGTGATGTCAGTGTGGCTAATTGGGATTGTTCTGTTTTTTTCAATCTAGCTATTTGAAAAACCATTTCGAGGAATAGTGTCCCTAATCATTTCTGTCTAGTTAAAATTCCAAAAAACGTACGATCTTCTTGTATTTTGTAAGAAATGCGTTTGACCTTTATTTGACCTTACTAAATCCAATCAGGTGGGCCGTTTGCCTGCTTCAGGTGTAAAAAAATTCTAGCTGTACATTATTTGATTTAAGTTATGTAACATGGATTTTCCCTAAAGACCACTTTAAAAAATTTAACGATAGCTATAGAAAATAATAATGGTTGAACACGAAAAATCATAAGGCTAGCGACAAAAAACACTAAAATGATCACGATACGTAATGAGTAATGACAGTGAAGTTTAAATAGTAGCACAGATTACTATGATTATATATAGATAAAACTTACTTTTATTATTTTTGTTTTCTAGGCAAAGAAATCAATGTAAACTTGTCCCTTATGACGTCATCGGAGAAATAATTTTAAAATCGAATTATAAAAAAACTAACGCTTAAAATACAAAAATATTGAAATTAGTATCTTAAAATACCCTATTTTACGTAATAAAAATATAAAATCAAAGGGTAATTTTTTGTGAACGATTCCCATTATGATATTAACGGTCAGCGCACCTAGTATATAAAAAGTAGAACTAATTGTCAAGCCAACGCGTTTAAGTAACTGCGCTAGATTTGTCGTTCACAGTATTCTTTTTCTATAATTATTCTACGTATTAAGTGGTGTTTGAGTTTACGCTCGATAAGTTTGCTCAATTTATATTATTTTATATTTAAAAGTAAACCTTTTACTCACCTGTAATGTAATTATATATATTTTAAATAATAGTACACTTGATTTGTATACTATTTTAAAACATTAATAAGTACTTGTGTTTATGCTAGGTTGCACACTTAAATAATTGATATATCGCAGAACGGCCTCGTTCTCACGACATCTTTAGATATTGCAGGTTTAGTGGGCGTCATCAGGATAAAATGCGAGCATAAAACACAATAGCCACGGTTTATACACTTTTAATTTAGATTTGATCAACATTATGACATAGTTTAGACTGAGCAGCGGGTTCAGGGCACCCGCTCATACTTCTAACTTAAAACACTTTCTTTAAAAATACTCTAAGGTCCAACTCGACCTGCTGCCATCAACCCAATGTGTCACAAAAACTCCTCAGTCTACCCAAGTAGATACTACTCAAAGTATAGAGGGCGCTGACCCCGCTCAAGACATGCTCTGCTCTCATTGGTCGTTTATTAAATCACAATATTCATAACTTTTAATAGGTTAGAACGATCTTCAAGTTTAGCAACATTTAACAAATCAAATTAAATTAAATTAAGAATTTTAGAAGTAATTAAAATGTAAACAAATGATATTGTGCGTTATACATCCAGTAAACAATACATCCAATAATTATAGGTTCCCTCCGACATATATATATATATATATATATATACTAGCTGACCCGGCGAAATTCGTACCGCCATATTTTTTGAATTCCTAAAAGACTTTGTTTCATGACACAAATACAAAATCACCAAAATCGCCCCCGGTCATTAGGAGGATTCTAGAACCCGATCTCAGCGCCACCTACCGGTTCCAAAGTATCCTACCTTTTAAGTTGGATCAAACTGCACACGGTGTGCAAATTTGATTGAAATCGGTTCAGTAGTTTTGGAGTTTATTGGCAACATCATCGTGACACAAGATTTATATAACTCATAGTTACAAAACATTTACTTGAATTATCGCCATTGCTGTAGTTAACATTAGTTTGCTTTATTTTTGCGGTTGTCTGGGTGTTACTAAAATCCGCCCCAATGCTGTCAGTGGTGCGATATTCGTAGCAAAAGCAATTTGATTATCTTGACAACATACTATGTGCATTTGAAGATGTCAGTTTCATCATCATCATCCGAGCGTTAAATCCCGGATGCGTTCGGAGCGTTCACTCCGACGCCCAGGGTCCGCTTTCCTACTTTTTCTACTCCACTTCGCGCGGTCTTCAACATCCCCCGTTTTGAGACCATTGGCACGCATGTCATGCTTCACGACGTCAAGCCAGCATTTCTTGGGCCTTCCCCTTCGACCGGTACTTGACGAAGGTGGGATGGCTAGACATTTGTTCCCCACTTAATTAGCCGGTATCCGTAAAACGTGGTGGTACCAGCGTAAGCGACACTCTTGCAGTTTGTCTGCTATGTCACGGACATGAAGACTGCCGTGTAGATGTCGGTTTGCTAGTGTAATAATTTATGCAATTAAATGTAGTCAATACATCAGTTAATTTGGATTATATAAGTGTGCAACCGTTAACACCCACCATGCATAGTTTATCTACTTGAATCTAACGCATATAATTAAACATTGCCAAGCGGTTTTTTAATAATCTCAAATGTGCATAATTATAGGTTTTTTTTGTTAACAACGAAATTGTAATATTTGTCTTTTGAAAAAATATTCGTAAAAGACTTGATAAATTGGGTACGTTGTTAATTGCGAATACACTACTAAAGGGCGTCAAAGGTAACTGTTTTAATTTTTCTCTATTTAAAAAATAACAATCGGACTATATTATTTAATTCTGAGAGATACAGTGAAACCTAACAAGTAAAGACATGACAAAATAGTTCATTCTCAGTACCGCTCTTCTTTGATTTTAAATCAATATAACAATGTCGGCCCTGTCGCACTTTTCTATTCTTCATTTAGGCATCTCTTTCTCTTGTAAAATGGTGCTAACATCATGACCAACTTTTACACCACATCATCGAAGAAGGCAAGAGCTATAGACTATGAAAGAAGATAAAAATAAAGCGTTCTTATAGTGGCGGTCTATAACTTATGGTGACGACGCGTAATTTTCCTCTTTGATACATTGTAATTCATTCACATGTTGAAACTTCGTCTAACTTTAAGCTCCACTTCAATAACCATCATCGTTATTGTGGTCAGTAATTAAAACCTAATTCTTAAAGTTAAGAATATAAACTGATGAGGTGTCCTTAGCACACCTGGTTGGAAAGTAGTCGTCCTAAAACGTCTGAAATATTCATAAAATCCTCAAAACGTCTGAAAAAGTATGAATAAGCATCGAAAACTTTAGAAAACCATCGAAGAAAACAAACAAATTTTATCGAAAAACTATGTATAGAAAGAAATACATAAACAAAAACATATTGTATCAAAACCGCCGTATATTACACGAATGAATATTACTTTATATCTTATTTCATTGCATTAAAGTTTGAAATTGTATAATAAAACGAAGTGTTGGAAAAATAGTCTTATTACATTTTTTTCGGCCTCGCTCTCATCTGCTCAGAGCATGTGACACGCGATAAGAAACTTCGATCTAAAATATATTACCCGTATTAAAGACAAAACTCCTTTTTCTTCTTAAGAGTTCAGACGAATTATCATTTAAAATAGACTTATGAAAATGTCATAAAATAGCGCCCTCTGCCACAACATCGGTGTAAAATATTGTCACTAACTTTTGTTTCGGATACATTTCACATTCATATCTCGATTTTAAAAAATTGAATGTCATCACATACAAAAGCAACTTTATTTGAATTCCATTGTCGCCCTTTCGTAGTGTAATGGGAAAACAAACCCTTGTCGATGGTATATTATACACGATTTGATATTTTCTCTCGGTATTTATATTTGGAAATTCAATAAATTATACTGTTACTCATATTGTTTGAGTTTTATTTTACTTCTGAATCCATACCTTCATCTTCCATAGTGTGAATGATAGTGTTGCCTACTAAAAAATGAAATTTTTGGCCTTCGTTTACAGCATGCAGAAAATAGCAAAGTGGGCAACGCGAGTATTCAAACATTTGATACTCGTTCTGTTCCATTTGCTCGCTACTTCCCTATTTGCTGCCTTATAAATATGCATATTGTAAGCAATAGGTTATAAACTCCATAATCCTACATGAAAACACGGCTCACGCGTTATTCTTCTATAGTTTTTAACTGTATATTTTTTTAGATTTGAACAATTATTTATTGATTTGGTCTAAAATAGCGTTTCAAATAAACAAGAAATGAGCGGCGCCATCTAGTACGTATTTACTAAACTATTCTTATTATCAATATTTTCTTTAAGCCGGTATACTGACTTTCAGTTATGTTACTCAACCAAATCGATTCAATTTGATTGATAAAATTGAATCGATTTGGTTGAGTAACATAACTGAAAGTCACGACGGTTTTCAACGATATTGAATGATTCAAGTTTACGTTTATACGAATCACTTTCGTTGATTCATCCAAATTTTAACTTAAAATACAGAAATGAACCGTCTAAAACGAGCTTTAGACACACATCTTGCTTGTATTCCTCAATCTTCCTGCACTCATATTAATTTCAGTTATCTATATATATATATACTATATATATAATACTATATATATATATATATATATATATATATATATATATATATATATATATATATATATATATATATATATATATGTATGTATATATAAGCAAAGTTTGTTTTCTTTGTCCGAGGTAAACTCGAAAACTACTGGACCGATCAGCATGAAACCACAACCATCCGACGCGGAATTAATCGTAGATGGTTATAGGCTATATATTTTTCAAATTCTATGAGCCCTTTGCCATGTTTTCCCAATTTGTTTGTTTATTAATTTATTTGCTCCCATAAAACAAGTCAGGCATTTATCCTTGGTTCATTTGTTTTCTAGCTCATAAAAGAGGAACATGATTTAACATAACCTCTATGTTAGAAACAACTATAGTGTTAACATATAAAGCAGAAGAGCCTGAATGTATGCTTGAACGCGCTAATCTCAGGAACCACTTCACAATTCTTTCAGTGGTAAATAACCCATTAGCTATATATCATCGCCATAAGATCAATAGGAGCGGAGTACCAATGAAGAATGTATCAAAATCGGGTTTTTTTAGCTTACCTTCTTTTTTGTTATTCCACGCGTACGAAGCCGCGAGCAGAAGCTAGTGTATTAATAAAACAATATAAGTATTTGATATATGCTTTTATTCTTTCCAAGGATTGTTCCTTTCCAAGCAAACCCATCATCTCAGCGACCCCCGGACCCTCACTCAAGCCGCTCAAAGCACCCCGCAACATTTTCATCAATGCTGGAAACTTCACATCGTTCTCAACCGAGAAACTTCGCAAATGTTCTTTTAAATAATCCTCCTCAAACGATTTAATATTTTCCAAAAACTGAAGAAGCTTATTAAACAGATTTTTATCTACTTCTATTGCCTTCTTGGAAGGCAAAATCCATAGAAAACCATACTTATTTGTGACTAGTTCATCTAATCTTGCAATTCTAGTTACCGACCAGTTTAATACAGACTTCACGTGATTCTCAGAAGTGTTGATATCATGTTGAGGGTATTTCTCAATAATTAGTTTTTGTAAGTTGGCAACTAATTTGTTTGTTAGATTGTCGTCTTGAAGCTGACGTTTTAATTCTAGTCTGTTGCATTCTTCTAGAAGGTCAGGGTTCAAACGACTTGGGTGTGAGGAAACTTTATCAATTTTAAACTGAAATCAAATAAGTAATAGTTTAAAATATTGTTACAACCTAGGCGCCGACAAAGACAAATTCCACGTACGATCTATAGAAGCATATTTTTATTACCTGTCGGCATTTGAACTAATTGTACGTTTCTAATTATTGTGAAGAATAGCCTATTGTCCTATTGTACTCACTCATAAGCATTATTAACCAGGTGTTGCGGATTCTTTTGCATTTGTGAATTATAAAACGACGGCTTGATGGAGAGGGGGGCAGTTGAGCTTCGACTACGATACGGGTGTGACGTGTGTACAATCGGGGATCTAATAGTGACGGACTTTGCGCAATTTATTGAATTACGACCTTCTGCATTACCTTTTTGATTTGTTGTGTTCTGTTATATTTGTACCTGTGTTATACGTATTTGTATAGTTCTAATAAACTCTTTAATAATTCTAGCGGCATTTTAATTCGAGTCCTGTTAACTCGTAACAATATGGAATGTCATCTCATATGAGTCAGCATCTGTTGGCTCTACTTCTTCTATCAGGACTTAGCGGAGGCGCTATGATAACAGCCCATAAGACATTTCTTTCCTAAATAGTTAGGCTCCGTTAAAAGTAAA
Organism: Dendrolimus punctatus; assembly: GCA_012273795.1. NCBI lineage: Eukaryota > Metazoa > Arthropoda > Insecta > Lepidoptera > Lasiocampidae > Dendrolimus > Dendrolimus punctatus. Next base: position 11,344,165 of record CM022531.1, read on the forward strand.
ACCGTAGTAGGTGACTCACATTCAATTCAAGCAAAATCATCATAGTAGATATAATTTAGCAAAACTTAAATGGAAATGAATGTCCTCAGTCTCTATTCGGAGCAAAGATCTTTTTTACTTCTTTGGGATAAAAGGGTGTATATTTATTTTTATCTTGTCTTTTTTAATTTTTAAATGGTATCTTACATCCTATCACAATTGTGTTACTAATTCTTGTTTCTATCTAAAATTACCACATCCATTTATCTGATTATTATTAAGAATCGTAAAGAGTACTACAAACTTACTCTAATTCAATATGAACATGACCGTTAGTATTTACGAAAATTTATTGTATTTTTTTAAATTAACAATAAAGAGACAATGCAATCGCTATCAAGCACTTTCAGTAATTATTAATACAAATTACTTAGTTAAATCTTGTATTCGTTCATAAGTAAGGTAAAAATTATAAAGTAAATAATTTATGTAGTTGTAAAATTGCTTTGGAAATGGTAGTAGACTCTTGAATTTCAATAAGTATTCTGTAAGATTCCATTTTAAAATAATGACATTCATTTTGAAGGGCTATTTTGATATAGACATATTTACCTCTTGAGCTAATTCGTCCATTGTTTTAAGCCTAACACCCTCACCGGGAACATGATCGAATCCACCACCGGATAGTGTTATATAGTTAACTAACGCCAGTGGAAATATATCTGAAAATCAAATAAGGTTAATTAATTAAGAATTTTGGACTTCATCACAAAATTGAAGACAGATTTAAACAACAAGAAACAGCTTGGCCTATATATTTCTATTTGCATTATCGAGTGAGATCCCAGTTACCCCAGACATATATGATTTTAGGAAAGATGTCATTTTTAGGATCGGTAGTTTAACATAACCTTATAAAGGAATAGATACTCGCTAAGCTGAAAGCGGGGCTGTTTTTCAGGTAGCAGATTTCAAAGGTGGAAAAAACCAAGCTAACTTACGTCAAAGTAGCAAGGCTAGTTTTTACATATGTCATATATGTTAATGTCGACAAATAGTGCATGCACACCTGCCTGCCATAAATCACAGTTTATTACCTTTCCCGCATTTGGACTTCTTATGTTTACTTTGTATTTAAAATTTGCAATTAAGAAACACATTCTATTGTTATTGTACTTGTTTATGGCAATCATTAGGCAGGTGTATCACACTGATTCTTAGAAATCCGATCTATGCGAGCTGGCCATATTGTATTGGTGCAGCAATAGCCCAATGGAGATATCGGCAGTCTAGCGAGAACCACGATCAAAGCAAGACGTGTACAATTGATGAGCTATATAGTGACGGACTTTGTGCATGTTATTGAATCGTGCAGTTTATACTGGTTTTTAAAACAATGTAAGGATGTGGCTTGTCTCATAGTGATAGGTAGCTCATTCGAAAGATGCAGACTGGGTGGTACAAAAGTTATTGTAAAACCAAGACAGTACAGGTGTTTAGAGATTCAAAAAATAGATACTAATTATTACATTTGTTTCTATAATCTTCAACTTTGACATCACTCTGCCTTTTACTAAGCTTAGTCCCATCAGCGTTGACAATCAAAGGCAAGTGACCAAATTGGGGTGGCGTCCAACCAAACGCTCTGTAAACAAAATTACATACTGAGAAGTTTGAAATATCAAGTTGTTTTGTCACTTTTTACAGCACGCTGCCGGCCATACAAAATTGTATTCTTTCTGCGTTTCTGCATGGATGGAATAGAATAATACTGCAACATGAAACTTGTATTTTATTTAAATTATATCTAAATGGTATTAATAAGCTTCTGAAGATATAGCTAATCGGTTTTTTAACAATGTAAACAAGGTTACATGTCAATTACTTACTTATATATCAGCAAATGCTTGGTAGTGGAAATTTGCCACTCTACTCCTCTCAACACGTGAGTTATATCCATCAAATGATCATCAACAACATTCGCAAAATGATATGTGGGGTAGCCATCACTCTTCATGAGCACTGGGTCACCTTCATTCAAGGAAACATCATATGCTATACCTCCAAATATCAGATCTTCAAAAGCACTGCACTCTGAAGACAGCTGGAAATATGATTATCATATGCTCAACTATGTAACAGTGTAGCTGAGCGTAGGAGCTGAAGGAAATGAGGGTGAAAATCTCTTTGCTGTTGAGCGGCGCAGTTGTAAAAATGATGCATAACACCAGATCAAACAGTTCCTCGTAACACTCCCTGTTATACAGGTGGTAAAATAATCAGAGGGATGTGAAGGCAAAGCGATAGTAGTTAGTATGATCTTTTTTTATACCAAAACATACCTTAAATCTTATACAATGCGATATACCAGCATTATTTTTCTCCATTATCTCATCTTTAGTGAGGTTTCTACATTTATTATCATATTTTGGTATACGTTGAGACTTCACAGCATCCCTTCGCAGTATATTCAATCTCCTCTCAGTACAAAAACATTTGTATGCTGATCCATTTTCAAGTAGTTTAGATATGTGCTCCCTGAAATTTCATATATAGTCACATTCTACACGTACACCATGCATGTACAGTCAGAATCATACATATATATAAATTCAGACTGTACATATATACATTGGATTTCAGTTATAAGGATGAAGAATGGACCACTTAATATAATTCCAGTATGCCATACAATTCCCTTGATACTACTTAAGTTAAAAGTAAAAAACAAAACAATATTTATTGTCAGACAATATGAACTGAAGAACTATTGAGTTTATATGAAATTTTAAATATTAATTTAAAATATCTAGACTTATTACCAGTTTTAGATACATTTATATAAGGAGAATTGACACAGACTCCCATGAACTCCCTGAACTCTCAGAACCCTCAAATTCAGGCAACTTAGTTTAAGATCCAACCTGAGGTCTTTTTAAATGAAATCTACTGTATCAATATTTTACTTTTCTACATGTAGTACTTATCTAAAACAAAACTTTTTATAAATTTATAATTATGCTAGGAGATCTTATTAAAGTAAAACTAATAGAGGCATAAGTTTATAATATGAGTTTTATTTGTAGCTTAGATGTTTTACATGGAATACAATTTTTAAAGAAGTCACACCTTCAGTTTTGGTTTATTCTAAAGATGTCAATGCATATTACTTTTATCTAAGTAGGTTCAATAGCTTCACTATAAAGAGTCTGGATATACAAACTCTAACAGATCTAGGTATCGAGACTAAGGCTTCTCACTATACTATTTTAAAACTGGGCGTATTTTTTAATTCCTATTAATTAAACCAGTTTGCATGCTTGTTTTCAGTCTATTTTACCTAGTAACAGGTTTATATATAAATATTACACCCTGACATACTCACTGATAAATATTCAGTCGCTCGCTCTGCACATATGGTCCATAGTTGCCGCCGAAGCCTGGTCCTTCTTGACACTGAATTCCAGCCCATTCCATGTCATTTTTCAAAGATTCTACCGACCCTTCTACTTTACGATTTTGGTCAGTATCTTCTATCCGCAATATGAAAGAACCTTGTTGGGACTTTGCAAATAAATAGTTGTATAAAGCCGTTCTCAAACCTCCTAAATGTAAATAACCTGTAGGACTCGGTGCAAATCTCACTCGAGGTGTTTTGGTTTTAACAGTTCTGTAAAGGTTTACATTTGCGAGGAAAACAGTGTATTTTATTAATGAAGTATTCATTGCTGATTCTAGCAAGACTATAGAAATTTAAGCATTGTTAAAAGCTTACTATTAACAAATTTCACAGTTTGTTTTGATAGAATTTGAGGTTATATTGTAGTTTATTAGTTTATTCATTCGCCGCAAAGGCAGGCAAAGGAATCTTAGTCCATACAACCAATCTAAAATCTGATTTAGGTCTTAGCTTAGAGCGCAGTTGTATTGCAGGCTACAAACGACGCCATTCAAAGGAGTTCTTGTGAAAACTCAAAAGGCCGCATCTGACTATACAGTTCACATTTCTCATAAAAACACATAATTCTTACTCGAAAACTATCGATATCCTACAACTACTGTTCATTTTAGCGTAATTTTACACATTTTATGAAAATAAAACTGCACAGCACAATGTCTCCTTTGAGTTCCCGTCAAAAACTCTTTATTATTATTTGTATGTCTTTCAAGACCACGGGCCATAAAAATGGCCCGGACTTTTGGAGGGCTTACGTGGGGCCATGGGGAGGCCAACACGTAGAGGCCCCTTGACAAATTTAATGTAAATGTGGCGTGACACTGACCGGCGATTATCCCTGTCTACACCATATAATAATGCACCCAAGGACAATCCCCGGCCAGTGTAGGACTATTATTAATATTATTATTTATTTATTTAGATTTGTGGCTTGGCAGCTAGGTCTTTAAGCCAGATCTTAGTTTATTACTATAGTTTCTTCATTTTCTTAAGCATAGATATGTGTAGCTCAGCTGAACTATAGGTAATCAGCAAGTGCCATTCAACGGAGTTCTTGTGACAACTCAAAAGGTCACATTTCTCACAAAATGTGAGATTTGTGCAACAAAGGCAGGCAGGCAAAGGAATCTTAGTCCATACAACCAATATTATGTATGTCTTGCTATGGAGCGCAGGTGTATTCTAGGATACAAGTGACGCCATTCGACTTCAATATCCTACAACTTGACAGCCTCTATCTGTGGTTGAGCGGTTTTAAAGTATTTTATTTCGAAATCAAATTGGAAGATTTGACAATTTTTTGTTGTAAGCAACATTTACGCCATGCTTAGTCTATGATTGTTATTTCACTTTGGTACCGATGTCGAAATAACAGTGAAAGTCTTTAGAAATTAGCAAATACTTCACAAAAATGGTAAGTAAACAATAAATTATTCTAACAAAGTTCTTATACGACATGAAAAAAATATGTTTATAATTAAATTGTGCGGGTTAAGTTGGACGATGACAGGTAAGCAGGGCTCAGGTTATGTGTGAATTTATGACGTTCTTTTTTTCAGAATAAGCTAAAATCATCACAGAGGGATAAAGTGAAGAAGTTCGTCGCATTCACGCAGACGAGCGAGAGCACAGCGATATACTGTTTGTCACAGAATGATTGGAAACTGGACCTAGCTAGCGATAATTATTTTCAGAACCCAGACGCATATTACAAGGATCCTATTAAAACTTTAGTCGACAGAAAAAAGCTAGACCAGCTCTTTAACAAATACAAAGATCAACAGGTAAAGAAAATCATATTAATGTTGTAAAAAAATAATCTCAACATACTGATGACCTTACACATATTTGAGTGTTTGATAGAAAAACTATAAATAGAATGTACTGGCGCAAATCTGACATACTTTCATTGGTGAAATTGCTATTTGATTAATGTATGATTCGTCTAGACGAAAATTTTAATTGTTGTACATAATCTTTGCAATGAATTTTAAAGATGCAAGTTGTGATTCTAATGAATTAAATTTTGTAACTTAGTTTTTATTCGTTTATTTTTTACCAAATTGAATTTGTACTACTAAACAATAAAGGATATTATATTTTTTGTAACATCTTATAAATTAATCTTTGAAGTCTTTAAAAATATTTCTTTTTGAATATTTTCCCTGGTAATCTTTAAGCCAAGTTATTTCATATTCATCATTTAATTTCTTAAAACCTAGCTTAGGCCTGATAGGTATCTAATTACTTGAGACAGTAATGTTCTTTTAACAACTTGAAAGACCATGTTTCAGTAAAAATTATGTTTTTCCACACAAACACAATCCCTATTTAGAAATTATAATATTCTACTTATGGATTATTTTTAAACAATTTCTTTTGAAAACAAAATATGTCAGCAAAAAATTATTATTCAAGTTGCCACCAAAAACTTGATATTGTTCTTATTTTAAATGTATTTTAGAAACTTTCTAGCCCATAATGTATTTTTCTACAACCCAGTTTGTTCATTATCTGATTTTGGGTGTGGTATAGTTCTAGGGCACATTTATTTATTATATGAGATATAAAGTGAATTTTGGGTGGTATAAATAAATAACCACCTTCCAACATATATTAAACTAGTTCATATCTATTCATTATAAATAAATGTGCCCTATAACTATAATATCCTACCCCTGGTTTATCCACATATATGCAAGGATAAGGGAATGTTGTGTTTGTCATAGTAAAATCAGTTTTATTTTATACAATGGAGTAAGAACCCACAGCCAGGTGATAAGGTATTTGCCCATGTGGAGGCCTACCATCCCTGGTCTAGAGTATGCCGCCATAACAACCATGGGTTGTGTTCCGACATTAGTGACCAGCAGCGAATTTGTAGCATTTATGCTGTTGCAAATGTCCATAGACGAAACTAAGCACTTTCCATCAATTGGGCCGACTGCCTGTCTGCTGAACTCATGCAATAAAAAAAATCTAGTAAATAAACTTACATATTTATTAGTATAGACAAATTATTAAAAATTATAAATTATTCATAATATAGCCTTAAATCTGAAATGAGAGATAGTTTTCATGGTGTACCTCTAAAGCAAGTTTCCTCTCAGAGTGCATTCTGACAAAAGTCTTGTTCAACTCATGTCAGTGCTACCTGTCCAGTGTAGCATGTTTCCAGTAAGCCAGATCTTGTCCTCCCAGTGCTTACTCTGTCTTACCCTACTCCTTTTATAGTGACATTAAGGACCAGGGGGTCATTAGCAAAAAGATTATTTGTTGTTAAATTGCATCTTATTATATGATTTATAATAATTGACTAGAATTAATAATACAATCTTATTTCCTTACAGGAAAATGACAAAATCACAGCAGATGGTGTAATGAAATTCTTAGAAGACCTAAACTTAAGTCCTGAATCAATTTTAGTCCTTATAATCGCGTGGAAATGTAAAGCGGCCGTACAATGTGAATTTACGAAAGATGAATTTATTATGGGAATGGTCGAATTAGGAGCAGACAGTGTAGATAAATTAAAATCAAAGCTACCAACATTAGAAATGGAAATCAAAGATGTGAACAAATTCAAAGATTTCTATCATTTTACATTTAATTTTGCCAAGAATCCTGGTCAGAAAGGCTTAGAGCTGGATATGGCGATAGCGTATTGGAATATTGTGCTTCGTGGGAGATTTAAGTTCCTAGACGCTTGGTGTAAATTTCTCACGGTATGTAAGATTATATCAATCTTAACTGAATATGTTCAGTTTGTTTCAGAAAATGTGCATCATCTTACTAAACCTAAAGGTATATATAATGCAAACCCTTTTATTACCCTTGATTATTAATTATCTGCAATTTTATAGATATGTACATAACTCTTTACAGTAGCCCATTACGGAAAAACCCAAAAACTAGTACTATTCTAATTGTGTAGGAAGGGCAGTCTTATCACTAAAAATCGCTTTCTTCGTGTTGTGCTATATACAATTTTATTTTATCCACTTTTCTCAAGAAGTAAAAAACTTAAATAGGTACCTTTTTATTTAAAAAACTGGGCAATTATCTGAAGATTTCTAATCCTTACACTTGTATTGAATATCCTGCTCTCCAGTTCAATATTAACCAAGAATAAGAAAGTAACTTAAATTTAGTAACTTAAGTGTAACTGTATTTTGACAGATTAAAAGGAGCCTTAGGTGAAAACTTGGAGAGTGAGGTTTTACTCTACATTTCTATTCAAAAAATGTATTAGTCAAAAATTATCAATAATTTTAATGTTTATTGTTTTTAGGCAAAAATTTTGTGAAAATTTTAAATAATATATGCCTTTTCGAGCTGCCTAAAGAACACCCTGGTTCCGGGTTTAGTGTCTGTCAAAAACCTACAATTTACTTTTCACCTGGTGTATGTTTCCAGTTCAGCCGTTATTGTTTACCATTTCATCTGTTTACCATTTCATCGCATAAATATTTCTAAATATGCACTATAAAATGTGTATAGAATTTTTTTTTTAAACTTGTTGCTGAGATTGCATTTTTTTAAATAGCAACTAAATTACTTTTAAAACAATCACAGTATTGTGAATTAGTAGTCTGTGTGATTATTTTTTTAATAATCCAAACCACTATTATTTATTTGTATTCATACCATATATGTGAATTTAAGTTATATTTATTTATATGATGGGCTTTGCGGTTGATCAGGTTAAATTTTACCGGCTTACCTCACTGCAATGCAGAGGCTCCAGGGTCAATTTATTGTGTGCTAAATTTCAGAAACAAATTTTTTTCATTATTTACTTATAGTCTAGGTATCTGGGAATCGGGCCCCAGAATAATAAACCCATAACACAAGTGTAACTTATGTATGTTTGTCTGCTGATCATTTATTTATTTCATTCCAGGAGCACCACAAAAGATCCATACCTAAAGACACATGGAACTTACTACTTGACTTTGCAACACAGATTGATGAAAGTATGAGTAATTATGACGCAGAAGGGGCATGGCCCGTTCTCATTGATGATTTCGTTGAATGGTGCCAGAAACAAGGCCTTACTGCTGACATCAAAGCCCTAGAGCCTGTATCCGGCTAGCTGAAACTTTACGAACACAAAACGCAGTGGATAATACACCATGAAAATGAAAAGGAGGACTTTACGGGCATAGTATCAAAGAAAAAGTGCAGTGTTCTCAATACGGTGTTCTTTCTGCTGTCGCGTTTTGTGCTCTACGGTCTAGAGTTATGTACGGTTGAATGGCTGGCTATAGTGATTGTGTACGAACTATGTAGTTAACTATCTGACTTACCGATGATCGGAGGAAGTGTTGAATTGTTACATAAATTATTTTATTTAAATCTATTTTGATTTGGTTTATTTTATTTTAATAGAATGCATACAAAAATTTTCGTAGTCATTAACATCATGTAAACATTTAGAAACTGCTTTACAAAAATCGTGTAGCTGTTCAAAAAAATCCTAAAAGTCATCCTTTCGAGACATCTTAACTAATATTCATCTTATATATTTATTTTCTTGTCTTTTAACTCAAAAAAGATATAAGAACCAGTAAATACATTTTGGATTGAAGAAATTACAAATATTTCAAAAGCTTACGAGTCCTCGAAAATTATGTAATTAAAGTATTTTAAATTAAAATTCAATCATACTAAGTGAACCTTAAATGCACTGTGAATATTTCATATGTACTCAAATTAAATACTCAACAGTATTTACAAGTTTTGATGTATTTCCAGTAATACATGCTTTATGCAGTAATTTATTAAAAAATACTGTCTAGTTTTGCAAATAACTAATTATTATTTTAAACTAGCTGTCCCGGCAGACGTCGTCCTGCCTGGAAAAGCTTCAATCGATATGCCGACCGCAGCGCCACCTACCGGGTCCAATTGTGAACCAACTCAGAAACCTCTGGCTCATGCACGACAACTTTGCTAAAGATCACATGCTCAAATGTATAGTTTACGATTCTATAAAGGACAGACAAACATTCATTTTTATATATCAAGAAGATGTGAATGTCAGTTTGTTTCTTTGTTTATGACGCTTTCACACCTTAAGTATGCAACAGATTGTCATAAATAGTTGCATACACGTTGTTAGGGGTATAAAAAAAGTCCTGAAAAAAATAGCGTTCCCAAGGGATAGACGAATATAGCTGAAAAGATGGCGCTTCGACTGCGTGTTATTCCCGCCACTGTTGCTATTCACTAACAATCACATCACGGCAACGACAGACATTATGCATTGCGCTCAGAGTTAGTTCCACCTTCGCTAGATGGCGTTACGGGTATTTTGAATTAGAAGTTTGTAAGAGTAACATGACATTTTGTACTGAACCAGTACAATGTACCAGTTCAAATGAAGCGAGGAAATTTGTATGGTCTGTACCGCGGCAGTACATTTGAAGCGGTGAGGCGGTAAGCGTCATTACCTTTTACTTCTCTCTCTCGCTCTCTTTACTTTCACGTTCTCTGTTATGTGCGGTCGGTGTAATATGTATTTTCCTTCCATACTCCTTATTTTGGTGGATTACCTTTAATGACATTCAAAATGCTAATTTTTCGTAAATGGCAGGTTTGTTTTCTAAAATGTGTAAAATTACTCTAAAATGAACAATGATTGTAGGATATTGATAGTTTTTCAGTAGTAATTGTGTTTTTTTGTGAGAAATGTGTACTATGTAGTCAAATGTGGCCTTTCGGAGTTGTCCAAGAACCCCGTTGATTGGCTTCAGCCGAAAACGCTGAGTGAGCTGAAGACTAATTACATCAAAAGAGGTTGTATGGAATGAAGTTCCTTGCCTGTTATTGTACTATATAATCATAATTTACTTTTTACGAAACTCATCACTGGACTTTAAAGCTCAGCAGACAGTACAAGTTTAAGCTTGTTATTCTAGGTTTTAACCTTGTTAATGGTTCATTTCACCTAATCTCCATACAAGTAATGTCATTTTACTACAAATGGTAAATCCGAAATTTCTCTTTCGATTTAAATAAAAAAAAATGAATTAATTTATAATTTCAACTTTTTTCATATATATGACTTTTTTAATTGCTTAACATTATATTAATCGCTTTTATAACTGGTTAAACAAGTAGTAAGTAAAAAATCACTTATGAAAGATAATTTGACAATTAAGTTTATTTATTCTATTAAAAGATCATGCGCCAATTTTATCAAAATTGAAAAATGTCATTCGGCTTAAGTTAATGAACAGTTACGGCTTTTCAAACATAATCGTCATTCAATTAACCCCTGTTGTATGTTTATATAAAATTTCCCTTACCCTACCCTAATTTTACATAGTTAAACTTCAAAATATATTATATTCTTGTATTTTAATAATAACACAATATTGCCGAAACTTGTTAAAATAAGGATGTAAATATGTATATAGAATTGATATTATTATGTTATGACATTTTTTTAGTTATTAAATTTTAGATATTACAATTTTAGTTTTTTTTAGTTCCCAGTGTTTTGGTGTTAGTAGTTTGTATAGATTTTAAAATTTAATGTAGTTCTTAGCGGTTGTTTCATCGTTTTTAGACTCGGGGCTACTGTACACATAATTATCCTGTGCAAGGAAAATTATGGACATTTTGTTAAAACCAACGCTTCCTTTAGTTTGACTTGTAACATTCCTTCATAGAAACGGATCCTCTCAAGTCACACTATGATTTGGTTAAAAAATAAGGCTCCCTAAAGAGAGCAGCAGCGCATTCGTAGCACCTTTGGTGTTGCAAATGTCCATAGGCGATAGTAACCGCTGCCCATCAAGCGGGCCGTCTGCCTGTCTGCTGATCTCCTGCAATAAAAAAAATAAAAAAATAAATACAGTATATGTTTTTGTTTCAAAATCAAGTCAATTCGATTCCTTGTCCAGGATAATTGGGTTTTCAGAAATCGAATTATATCGATTTGGGTTTCATAATCATCGTTATTAAAAATCACCTGTATAACTTGGAAACAAAATCTATCGCCAATATTAACTATCGAACATGGCGTACTAAACCTATAATATCAAACAACTACTATGACCTTGTATCTAACTTGTCTTTACAAGTGATTTATGTGTTTCCATTTAATTTATCGAGCTAATGGACTTTTTTGATGATAAATTAACAGAGATTGTAATCAGCAATTGTCACTTATTCATGTTTTAAATTAAGCCAGTGAAAGGCCAACGCAAAGTTGCCCAATTTGGTATCTAGAGAAATCGATTCGTAAAAACTTAAGGCGTAATACAAGTTATCCGTTCTTTCTTTCATTTACCTGATATAATACCTATTTTCCTAAAAGACAACTTGCAAGAGTTAACTTCAGACTTGCTCGGATGACGTAAACGCGTGATTTTCAGATTGCTTACGGAACTGACGCGCGCGTCGTTTGCGAAGGCGGGGTCAGGAGGGGAGCGCGCATTCCGCTCAGGTCTCAAGTTAACTCTTGCAAATAATAATATCTTCACGAAGTTATGTATTGCCAGTAATTAAAAAGTGAAATGTTACTATAAAACAATTTGAAATTCTATTTCTATAATTAATATAATGTAAATACACGATAATTGGAAATATTGTTATAATGTTGTACAAATATAATTTGAAATAAAAAATCTATAATAGTTAACAAATTAATGCTTTCAGAATAGTGTTGAACTAATGATCTAAATTATTTGGTACATGGTTATTAATGTACAAAAAAGAAATTAATGTATTGAGTAATATTGCATTAAATTGTTAATTTAAATCATTGAAAAGTATTTTTTATTTTACATATATATACTTTCCTTCGGATCAACAATGACAGGAACTTGAATTATTCCCTGAATATATTTTAAAATACTTGTAACATGCAAGTACCTACTGTAATTAGCATTTTTAACCAACTTTCAAAACGAGGAGATTCTCAATTCGATTTTTTTATGTTGTTACGCGATTACTCCGTCAATTGTGGACCGATTTTCAATTTGTTTTCTTTATTAGAAAGTGTATAGTATTGAGGTGGTCCCGTTGTGCCAAAGTCAGTGCCCACACTCTTCGCAAAGCAAAAGGTGTATACGCATGCCAAAAATACAAAAACGACGTTAAACTAACAGGCAAAAAATTAATAGTTTCTACATCGTTCTGAAGTTGGTGCCATGTAAAACATAAAAAACAACGACAAAATTGCAAAATATACCGACTTCAAGATGTAGAAAATATTTTCATTTTTAGGTTGAAGTCGGTATTTAATTCACATTACAACAAAAGAAAAATTAAAATATACAATTAATTAACTTAAAAAATACAATTATAATAAAAACTAAAAAAAGAGTTGATTTTGTTTTTGTTAAAAAAAACTGTAGAATGCTGAGCACTGACGCAGTAGAGCTATGCTGGTATCTTGAATTCAGCTTTTAAATATCATGTTAGCAAATAGACATGATTACAAAATTTATATTATTACATTACATCATACCGGATACATACAACTCCCAATAAGAGCTTTCGGGGGCTTCATCTGCGTTAGTGTTAAAATTGAACGCTTTAGGCGAATGCGTCGCGTAAAAAATATACGCCGTTAGCGCATAGTCACATTTATTATATACATACGATATCTGTCAATATTTAACGCCATTAATAATGTAACATCTTAAAAAAGACACCCATCGTCAATCAGCGTGAAAGAGCCTATATTTATAACATTATCCTAGATGAAACCGCACCATTGGGATAAATATACAAACTACGCATTGCCTAAATAAAATAGACAATAAAAGTTGACAAATAAATGACATTTCTAATATTTGACATTGTGACATATTCACAATTTCACATCACTGTTTTGCATTTTGAAAATCGAAATATATCTTGAAAAATCTTGTGGTTGCTAATTTGCAATTCCAGTTTATTCCTTACTAAAAATTAAAATGTCTGGAATTCGGTTGGCTGGTGGAGCTCTTAAAGAGCTCAGAATTCATTTATGTCAAACTAGCAAGCAATCTGAGGGTGTACGGTAAGTTTTCTGATTACATAAACAGCGGGGTAACCTCATCTATTTAAATTTCAACAAATTCAATAAGCAATTATTTTTATAATTCATGTTTTTCTATTGATTATCCATTAATTAGTATCTATATATAAACCTCGAAGATATGTATTGATGTATTTCACCCTGTTACATATCTTTTATAGAGAATTCATCAAGAACAACTATGTTACCCTCAAGAAAGCCAACCCAGATTTCCCAATATTGATCCGTGAGTGCAGTGGAGTACAACCCCGCGTCTGGGCACGCTATCGTAAGACATTATTTACTTATAATTTATAATATCCATTGCAGAATTAAGCTTGCTTCTCTCAATAAGTTTTGTATAATTTTACTTTCAAATAATACACATTTCTTTCTTTATGAAGTGCTGTTCTCGACAAGCAGTAGTAGTACTAGCTTAATTAGGAAAAGAAACACTCAGAAGATAGTGTCAACAAACAATCTCATTTTTGTTTGTTTGGCAAATAATAGCCCCTAGTAAAGTAAACAAATAGATTTTAAGATTATATTATCTTGGACCAGCTTATTAGAAACAATACCATAATATCTTTTTTTTTATTATAGTCAGTAAAGCAAGGATAAGCAAGCTATGTAGCTAACAATATATGAAAACAACCAAATGCTTTTAGTTTTATAAGTTGTAAATAATTTAGTTGTTAACTGTTTGTTTTCCGAATAAAATAAATAGTAAAATATTGATTTTTTTAAAGGTTGTATGGAAGAGATCACTGTCAGTGATAAGACTGCCATTTGTACCTAATTCTAAGCTGTTTTTGTGTATTATTTCATAAATTTTCTTGTACAATAAAGTATCTTTTAATACATTCTAAAATGTAACATTTTCCAGTGAAGGGTGTTGAAGTTTGTCAACCATTGACTGACCTTACAAGTGATGAAGTTAAATGCATTATCAAAAGCATGGCTAGATAAAGTATTATTTTTTACATAAAGTGGATTTTGCTTTAGGTTTCGTTCATTTTCGTTTGTTTGTAGATAATTTTAGTTATAAATAGAAAGCATTTCATTCTAGTTTGGAGGCAAGTTTCAATATGAGAGTTTTTTACTAGATGCAAATATTTACTTTACTGACACAGAAGCTCAATGGTAGTATTAATGCACAGTGTTATCTTTCCTTTAATAGATTAATTAATTAAATTTAATAGATTGGATAGATACAATGTTCCTTTCCATAATCTAATGCTGCATATGATAACAATGCAAGGCATAAAAACATAACCATTTTAGTTACTGCAATCAAAAACCATAGTGTGTATTTGGCTAAGTGTAAGTAGTTTAAGATATCTGTAGCAAAATAGTGACAACTCTTTCTTTGCTAGTATATAAATTGTAAATAAAAATCCCATAAAATAGGTATATAAACTTTTCATAACATGGTTATACATATAAATAAATTTTGTCTGAAAATTGCTACTCATTTGTCTTTGTATTTTTGTTAACTTGTTTTGTAAATATATTTAATTGAATGTTGTTACAACTTAGGAGCCGACAAAAAGAAATTCACACCTGCATATCTGTAAAAGCACATTTATTATGCCTCGGCATTTAAACTAATAACATTGTAACCATTGTAATTCTTTTATGATCGTCTTCTTTTGTTTACTTATTTATTGGCATACGTCCTATGTGTATGCTGTATTGTAATTGTTAACAGCCACCTTTGGCTGTAATCATTAGCCAAGTGTTACATATTTTAAAGTAAAAGCTCATCCTAGGAAATTTGGACCACATTGCTGGTCGGGGATATTGCATTTGTGCATTATAAAGCGATGCCCTGAGGAAGGAAGAGGCAGTCGAGTGAGAACCATGATTGAAGCGGTACATGTGTACTACAATCGGAAACCTATTTATTTGTGATCGACTTTGCGGGTTTTATTGACTTACAACCTGCATTACGTTTGGTTGTTTTTGGTTATATTGGTACCTGTGTTATACATGTTTATAGTTATAATAAACTCTATAGTAATTCTAATGGCATTTTAATTCATGCAACGACTGTCATTATGTACACAAATCTATTTTAGGCAAGTGTTTTGGGGAAAATGTAACTTCCTTCAGAAAAGAGGTGACTTGTGTCTAACAGTGGGCTGTATCATGTATTTTTACAATTTTTTCTGTTTCAGATCGTGGAGTAGAGAACAGTGCGCCCCTTACAAACCTAACTGCTAGTGATGTATTGTCAGCCATCAAACAACTTGTTAAGTAAATTAATTTAAATTGATTGTAATGTAAATATATGTATTAGTGATTAAAGTTAGTTGTATTATTTGCTATGATAAGGCTAGTACTACCTACCGTGTTTAGATGTCTTGTGTTTCATGTTTTTTTTCTTATAACATTAATGTTTTTGCAGTCAGAGATCCCAGTGTAGACAGGTTTCTCTGTCTATGGATACGAGACTATATTCATTATATAAGAATGAAATAAGTACCGTTAACTACCATTATAATTATCTAGTATTCTCAACCTACACTTCGGCTACGTTCCACAAGAGACTCACAAATTACTCACGTCATTAACGACCAAATAAACAAATGTCATTGGTTGATTTGAAAATCGTGCCTTTTTTAGTTTTATCGGTGACGAGAATTAATGCTCTGTGGTCAACGCCCACAGTCCACTTCAACCCAGGTCTTGAGATGGGTCGTGAGCGCTGTCTGATAGAAAATAATGATGTCAAGAGTGAGATTTTCGCTTCGACCAAAACTACCGTGGTCGCCATGTGGAACGTTAGACGGAACATTTTGGGCGTTGTGAGATATTAAAGGAACGCGCCCTTAGTGTACAATTATTCAACCCTGATAAACCTTGTGAGACCCTATTACATGCTAATAGGAATATTTGCATATTGAGGCATTTCCTAATTGAAGAAATAAAACCCGGCTGCTATCAATTGTAGTACCAGATGGGTGCACATTAGACAGTTTTTTTCACAAGGTGAACTAACGTGCCACTTATGGATATAGGTTAGCCAGAAAGTGGTAACTATGTTTTATTCATTAAAGTTTCATCGCTGATTTCACAAATAAAGTGGAGAACGTCACGTGTTATTGGTTTTTACTTATTGCCAATAGAAACTCGTAAGAATAATCGAATTTGGTTGGATTTTTCCAAATTCTATCATCTTCATTTAATAATTCACTGTCCATTTTAGGGTATTACTTTTAATGCATTAGTTCAGTAGACAGGCAGACGGCCCACCTAATGGTACGCGGCTACCATCGTCAGCATGGGCGTAACTACGTTCTAAGTCTCATGCTCTTCCTGCCATAAGCGCGGGGCACATGGGAGGAGGATGATTTTAGTGGAGTATATAGTTTTCGAGTCTCCACACAAGCCGGCGATTTGACTCCGGTGCCCATTCGTGGTGTCACCTCTCGTCGCTTTGGTCTAATCCCTAGTAAAGGGCCCGGTAGTGTGCGAAATAGATTTCCCCCGCCTCAACAAAAAAGCGGTTACCTTCGTCAATGGACATTCGCAACACCAAAGGCGTTACAAATGCGCTGCTGCTCTCTTGAGGGAGTCTGGAACCTGGCCACTAATGCCGGAACACAACTCAAGGTTGTTATGGCGGCGTACTCTAGACCGGTGGCGTTAGGTAACGATACAAACTATTACGGAGCAAGTTTCCCTAGATACCTATTCACTCATGAAGACCCCTCATTTAAATAAATCGGGGGAGGTGGGGAACTTATTTTCCTATTTCCATATTCCAACCAATATGCCATACATCCTGTCTAATCCCCCTATTCCACCGTATGGGCTAGTGACGCGTTCGCTTCGCCATTGGTGTTGCGACTGCTACTGAACGGCGTTGCGCAACAGAAAGGTTGAAGCGAAATGTTTATCTATTCCATCTTTGGTGCGCATGCGCACATTGCTCGTTCGACATAGAGTACAAATAAAACCAAGTACATAAAGAAATAATTTATTATGCCTAATTCCAACTACACGAACATACAATTATTCTAATGATAATTTGTACAATAACTTCCACTAGTGGATATAAAAATGACACCTAAAAACTAAGTAGTAAAACCATTCATGATTAATTATATTTTGCCCAAACACATAAGAGTTCCCACAATCTTATTACTTACACTGATTATAAGTACAATTTGTTACTGATTTTTAACTATATAAAAT
The DNA here is from genome assembly GCA_012273795.1 of Dendrolimus punctatus. Classification (NCBI taxonomy): domain Eukaryota; kingdom Metazoa; phylum Arthropoda; class Insecta; order Lepidoptera; family Lasiocampidae; genus Dendrolimus; species Dendrolimus punctatus. The sequence goes on from CM022531.1 coordinate 11,361,822, forward strand.
AGACAACAGTAACTGACGTTGATTTAAGATCAATAAGACTTCTTTCAGGTTCGTCTGTTCTTACTTAATTTACTTGGGCAACTCTCATAGGTTGCCGGGGTAGAGTAAATGTAGGAAAGCGGACCTCGGACACCGAAGTAGACAAATAGCTTGCTTCAGATTAAATAAAAGCTTTTATTTCTACTCTTAACTTCCAAACGCTAGATTTGAGTAAATTGCGGCTTTGTCTTAGCTCAGCTCATGTACACGGCACCGCGGAAGCCACGCTGCCGCCGCGCTGCTACTCTGGATTTCTATATATATCGCGGGCTTCAAGCCAGAGGGGCGTATAAAAAAATGCGTTTTTATATTTCGTCTACTTATCATTTACATTTTTATCGATACACCTACACCTTTGTCTTTTTCTTAATAGTAGGTTAATTTAAAAAAAAGCATTTCACGTAATCAAGGAAGTACTTTCATAAACATATGCAAATTTTCAGTTATAGAGATACATGAAAAAAAAATTCTTGTATCTCCTGAAAAGATGGCTTATACGCCCCTCTGGCTTGAAGCCAGCGATATGAGAATGTTGTCCGCCCTCTCAAACCGCCGCTTACTTGACGACGGTGCGGTGGTGGTATGATCGCCTCTAGTATGCAGTTTGGCTACGCGGCGGCGGCACGGTAGCAATATCGTGTACACGCGTGCTCATCTATATTTTACCATCCATTCATTACTGGTTAAAACTTGACATAGACACCAAATAAGTTTGTAGGACAAACTTTTCTATACATTTTTACGTTTTATTGACATTCTCATTCCTTTGATAGCCAATCGAAATATTCTCTGTATTTTATTGTTATAACCAGAAATAAATAATTCGTCTTAAAAACAAAGCCTATGTTCTTCATTGCACCAGTCCGCTACAAGTTGTTAATTATCTATCAATATTAGGGTAAAAAAATAGTAGCAAAATGTGTATAAAAAACCTGTTATTTGCCGGTTAAACTTAAATTTCACTGTTTTTCAAAGACAGTGATGTATTAAAAAAATATCAAAGAGAATTGCTTTATTTGTATGTGAACTTTGAACTACTTATAGTAGCCAAGCCAGGTTATTGAAATTTACCTAACTTATCAGTGTAATTGATAACAGTAATCGAAGTTAGTGCAGGGATCAAATCGAACCAATCGTATCATACAAGCTCTTCAAGCTTGTTTGTAAACACATGCTACCGCGTGTTTGCAATTCGTTTGCGACAACATTATAAAGAGGAGCGCTCACTTGCAATAGTACGGTAAAAGTCGCCATCGATGTTAGATCATGAAGCATTCAAAAGTTTGTAAGATAAACAATATATAGTCGGCGTCGTTGCAGGACTTTGTGACTAGTTTTTGGTGATATTATTAATTTTTCAAATATTAACAAATACAAGTATTAAAAAAAATAGTAATACTTATTAATATTGCAACAGGTCGTCATTTATCGTCGGCGTCAGTGCCTCATGTCTAAATTGTTACAAGTACTTTTGAATCACAATTTTGAAGAAAAAAATGTCACCAAAAAAATGTTTCATGTTGCACCGACGACGACGATATGTAACAACTTTGACGAAAAATATTGCTTCACCAAAAATTTAGTTACAAGGTGCACTGAAGATGACAATATTCCAAATAAATACAATTCGGTAGTTGACAATTTTTGAGAAACAGGTTTATTTTGAGCCTTATGGTCTATTTTAGCCAAAATATTAATATTTTAGCAAAAAAAACAACATTAACATATTTAATTAAGCAATTTTATAAATATTTTGACATTTCGTCACAATATTTACAAAATTGCTTAATTCAAGCTGTCATGGTATCTCGCATGACGTCACAGTGTGCAAAACAAACATCTGTTTTATTGAAGTGTTATCTGAGAAGTCATTGATAACTTCTTGTGTTTTGCACACTATGACGTCACGCGCTCTGATCGGCGTTCATTGTCACGTGGCTAATGGCTGCAATATAGCAATTTTATTTCTCAAAAATATCAATTATTATTTAATATTTTAGTTAAAACAATTTATTTTTGTCATATTTAGATCGTAATTTATATATTAAAATCAGCCTATATTTTTCATACTGTCGAACTACCGAATTGTATGAACAATAAAATGATAGGGCTTTATGGGACTATCCAAGGCGTAGTCACATTTAAGGATGAAAGGTAATAAATGAACGAAAAGGTGTTTTTAACTTGTTGCGTGTACCGGCGCAACACCGCGGTAAGAATTGTAACGTCGCGCGTCGTCGCTTGAAATAACGTAATAAATACCGGTAAGCATAACGTTAGATTTCTAACTTTTAATGTTAAAATTATAAAATTCTTTTTCGAAATAGTAGTATATATTTCATTAACTATATTTTTAAAGCAAATTGTAGTAACGTTTAGCCTGGTTTCAAGCGACATGTAAGAGATCTTAATTTGAGTAAATATAAAGAGAACCTCATGTCGTCGTCATTATTACATTTTAGTGCTTGATTCGAATTTTTACAGACCCCAAAATATTCTGTCCCCGATATTTTGGGTTAAAGTCCCCAATCTAGAGATCTTTCTCCAGTTATTTGCCCATTTTTATTAAGAATACCGTCCTGGTAGCAATAGTTATAAATTATTATTGCAGCAAGTATCGAAGTGCATTTACAGATAATATTCGATTTAATCCCAGTAGCCTTGACTGACAGATGCGATAAAAACACCTATAAATATATTTTATCAAAACTCCTTGAGAGTGTTCTTAATTTTTTCGATTATATCTTATGACATAATGATAAATAAACATTATTATTATATGATAAAAGTTACAAAATAATTATATTTTATTTTAGCGAAATTAAATAGATATCTTTTAATCAGTTTTAATTCTTCATTTTATTTATGACATTTTATTATTTGTGTATGTTTATACATACTTAGAGAGAAATGAAATAGAAGCCACCTAGGTCCTTGCAATTACACTGGATTGCCCATTCCGACCCCTGTATTCATATATATTTGACATAGGCTAGATATAAAAATTATAATAATAAGACCCAGTCGGACCCTGTATTCATATATATTTGACATAGGCTAGATATAAAAATTATAATAATAAGACCCAGTCCGACCCTGTATTCATATATATTTGACACAGGCTAGATACACGTACCATAATAATACGACCAAACCCGATCCTGTATTCATGGATGAATGACACAAACTTGATTTGTGTATCTAGTCTGCATCAATCATTTATGAATACAGCGTCAAAAGGACCAGGGTGGCTTCTGTTTCGTTTCTAATTAGCCTGCGGTTGCCCATTACCCTACTTACCACCTGACTTGCAGCAAGCACCGCAAATCAGGCTCACGAGGAAGATGCGTAGGCTATTGCCCGGCTGCCCAACACTACTATACAGCTAATCAACGCTGCATGAATATTAAAGATCTAAAATAATTTTCTAAAAATCTAAAATAAACACTTCAACCACATTGTAGATATTTGACTGACCCCAAACCAGGGAGTTCTTGTCGCAACCAAAGGGACATTTCACTAAACAATTGAGGTTTTCAGCTAAAAACAATCTATGTCCTACAACAGTTATCTACTTTTTACCAATATTATGCATATGTAGTAAAACATCACCCTTCTTCCAACAAACAGCTACTATTAAAAAAATATTCGATCCTTATATCGGATTTCTACATACATCCTAATATCCATTATTTCCCTTCTACTCTATTTATGGCGATTTGGCTTCAACACTTGATAGAAAATTTACATGTTCAGTAAATAAGTCATGTCACTTTCGAGTCAGTAATACATAAGGTAAACTAAAAGCTAAGTACATAACATATTACAACCGGCTGCTAGTCTATACAAACCCTTTAATATGTGATATAGTCTGGCCAACGAAAGTTGACCCTGGAAAATGGCGGCAAATTTAAATAATATATGTATGGCAACATCAAAATTACTATGAAAAAGTTGGATTAACCTATTTTGATACTTGGTAGTTACTTAATTATTTATGTTGTGTATTTTATGTGTGACAATAGATACACCATACTCGTTTCTAACGATAATATTATAAATACTAATGTTTGTAAGATGTTTTTGTTACTCATTCACGCCAAAAGTACTGAACGGATTTTATGAAATTTGGAATACTTGTTATTACTAACCCTTATATCTCGAATCTAGAATGACCTACAATAGAATATAGACTATCTACTTTTAATTCCGGTAGATAGCAGGAAATCAGTAGTCATTACATTTTTTGAAAAATAAACTGCAATATTCGGTAAAAACTTAGTTTTATCAGCTATAATCAAAATAAGATTTCGTCACGGCCCCCTAGTCTCGACCCGAAAGCCACATACGTACCCACTACCAATGGACACATATTTGCAACATTTCAGGGCCTCCTGATGTGGAGCAGCAGCTCCGGCTGTCAAGGCTGTGTGCGGAAGATGGGACTCCGCCAAAGTATCAACACAGGCAAATCCTCTCACAACCCAAAAATCGGCATCTTGTTTGTCAAAATTTACGTTGACATTCGTATTAGAGTTGCCATGTAAAAAGTTTGCAAATAATTCCAGGTTCAACTTTCGATAGCCAGACTATAGAAGACTAATTATTTGGATATTAAAATGGCGGTAAACCAAACAACTCTGGCTGGAACTTAGCTAATGAAGGTAATACTATAGTCGCATGCTCTGTTAATCTTCTGTCGAGATGTGGGTCAGGTACCATCACTACTTGCATGCCTGCTGATATACCCGCCGTGACGCCATGAGGCGAGTCTTCGAATACTAGACACTGAAATGAAACAAACTCTTTCAGGGAGATAGGCAATCGCCCGGCCTGCGTTTGCCTACTGACCACGCAGCGCTTGGTCCTCATTTAGGCTAGTAATTAGATTTTGAGGTTAAAGTAGTTTATAACAATTTACATAGATACATACATATCGTGTATTAGCAGAAGGTGATGTCAGGAGCCTTAAGAACAGACGAGCGTGCATGACAAGAGCTATGAATGTCAAAGAAGCAAGTGAGGTGTGTAAGAATAAGCCTGAATGGCGCTCTGTTGTTCGTGCCTACCCCGCAAGGGACCTAGCGTGAAGTTTATAATAATTTAATTGTAATTAATTTAGTCATTAAGAACTGTCGAGCAATAAACTTGTGTTAAGAATTTTTTAAGACTTCTCGGCGCCTACTTATCTAGACTAGAGTTTATACATTTGTCGACCTAAGGTTGAGCGGGGAAAGCCTTTGCCGGCCTATTATAGTTCCCGGCATGAATCTTGACCGGCTGGACGAACAGTAGAGGTCGCGTTGCGCATTTTCGATTGTAGCCAATGTAATAAGATTAATCGACATACTGACATTATTAGGGGTCATTTACAAATTACGTCACACGAATTTAATGATTTTTGACCACTCCGCCAGCCATGTCACAGCTAATCACATTCGGGCGACTCCTCCCTCCCTAGTGTGACAGGAGTAAAACAGCAGTTTGGTAATTAGCTAAACACATCAGATTTTGAAATGTTTTTGTTTCTTTATTCGATAGGGACTAATGCTTCTAAAAAGGATTGAAATTTCACTATTCTTAGGTCAAAATTACTCCTCAAGAAACGTGCCCAGAACAATGAAAGCGTTTTAATGCTTGCACTTTACCGTAAACCGCTCACCGGAACGTATCAGTGTCGCGTGTGACAAGTGACGTTAGTGACAATGGCGCCAACCCAATTGTATAAAAACAAAAATTGGAATATGGAGCTAGCAGTGACTTATCAAATAATTTAATTGCAAGCTATTTTATTGTAAATATTTACGTGCCAATCCGCACAACAATATTCACTGCAACGCAGAGGCTTTGAATTCGATTCCTATCATGGAAAAATTCGTAAACAATTTTCCTATGGTCTGGGTATCTGGGATTGACCCCAGAGTAGTCCGTTGTACATTGTCCATAATACAAGTGCAACTTGCTTAATTTGAGGATATACAAACGGTGAACAAACGGTGTCCGATTGTTCACCGATTATTATTATTATTTTCGCCCTTTTGATGCCTTTCTACACCTAGGATAATGTAAAAAGTTGACTTTACTACCCCATTATAGTAATACAATCGAGTAACACAGAAGATGGCAAGAGGTAAATTATGTAAGCAAGACTGAACTAACCTTCTCTGGTTGAGGTTTATCCGGAAACCTCTCAGCGGCCACAAGGAATATGTCAGGATGCGGCTTCCCATATTTGACTTGGGGATCTGTACTCCCCATCACCATGTGCCGGAAGTATCGGAAGAGTTCTTCGTGGGCCGCTATTTTTGTCTTCACTGATCTCTCACTAGATGACGTTGCTAATGCAAACGGCACTTGGGTCTTGTGTAGGTGACGGATTAGTCTTTCTGCACCTAAAATAAAAACGTAAACAGACTTTGGGATAATAGATAATGCATACTTATATTTACTAATATTAATGGGACTTTAAAAGTCACTTTGTTATCTTATCATAACTAACCAGCTGAACTAATTGCAATGAAATTTGGCGAGGAGATTATTTATTGAGGAAGTACTTAGCAGTAAGGTCTATTTGCTATGCATATAGATAATAATATATAGCATATTATACTATAATATGCTTGCCATCTATTATTATTTAAACAGAGTGGCCTGAACAGTGATAGATAGATAACTCTTTATTGTACACCAATACAAACATGAACCTGGAAGACCAAAACTAAATCTAGTCGTGTATAAAGGGTGGTCTTATCGCTAAAAAGCGATCTCTTCAAAATAAAAATTTAGTTAGTTTACATGACGGGGTACCCGATTATGTATCCCATGTAAATTTTACTAAAACTTTTTTTATTTGAGATCATGTAATTCTGTAGAAGAATGCTTTGAGAATCAATTGTAAAAGAATTTACTATCGGCAAGATTTAACTTGAGACCTGAGTTGAATGCACGCTTCCCTCCCGAAACCCGCCTTCTAACCGCTGTCGCCATTGACACATCAGTACCTCGCACTTACGCCATGCGAGCGAAGTCTCAAGTTAACTGTTGCGGGTTGTAAATTGATGGATTGTAAAATAATTAAAAATAATATTTGTACCAGGCAAAAAAACTTTTGAGAATCAATTGTAAAATATATTATGGATAGTAATAAAGCAAGAGTTAACTTGAGACCTGAGCTGAATGCGCGTTCCCCTCCCGACACTCTCTTTCTTACCGCTCTCGCCATCAATGCACTTATTTTATCTGAGCAAAGTCTCAAGTTAACTCTTGCAGGTTGTAAATTAATTAATTAAAAATAATATTTATTCCAGCTAAAAAACTTTCATAATTTCTGACCATTGATTTATAATATTATAATTTATAGATTAATAATAAGAAACTCAAGAAGTCCTTTTTTTACTTTTTTATGAAATTATATGTACCATCCAGAAGTGGTGTTCCAGCCAGCATTGTGTCACCAAGCCTTAACAATTGGTCTCTGAATTCTTTAGGACTACACGGAAGACTCAACTCTTTACACAGTATCTCTGAAAGTCTCTGTTCAGTCCCTCCTAAAACTTTCATCATTAACTCATCTGTGTATTTGTGACCGTAGTTGGCACAGAGTTGTGTTATCATTTTCTTGTAGACTTGTTCTGTATCTGTAAAAGAATAAAATCTAAAGGAGACAAATATGCTTTCATACATTGTTTTGCCAGTTGGTAGGGCATTTGCCCAACTGGATGGCCTTTATACCTCTGGTATAAAGTATGTCACCATACACCATACACCAACCTTGAGATGTGTTCCGGCATTAGTAACCAAGGTCCAGTCTACCTTAAAACAGCAGCAACACATTTGTAGCATCTTTGGTGTTGCAACTGTCCATAGGCGTTTGGTAACCGCTTTCCAACAAGTGGGCCGTCTGCCTGTCTGCTGAACTCCAGCAATAAAAAAATCTCAGATGTGAAAAATTTTGTGATTTTAATATTTCAATGTTGTTAATTTTTTTATAATTGTAGATGATTTAGTTATTTTGAATGAATAAATTGTGTAATGTATGTGTTATCAAATTATTAATTGTTCAAATTCATTTACATAAACCAATTAAGGTAATTGGGGTTGGATATTAAACTAAGTCACCTGAATTTAAGGGTTTAAAAGTTCTGGGGGGTTAAGTGGTCAGTCTTAAGTTTCCCCATATAATTTTCTCCATCAGAAATAAGTCTTGTTTGTTTTAATAAATAAAAAAAAACAAAATCTATGAAAACACTTGCAAATGCGCATAATGAACAATACAATTAATTATGACAAAGTATAGGTTGTAAGTGGTGGATATTGGGTTGGGTTTACATTCCCCCAGGGGGTGCCGCCCTGGACTCTACTCCGTCCAGGAAGCGGTACGAGGGGACGCGTCCCCGGGGCCCCGAGCCGCCACTGTCACATCCCCCTTTCACTCCGTGACAGTGGTGTCCCACCTCTTCGCCTCCAAATGCCAATGCCTTCCCTTCCTTCCCAAACCTCCTCCCCAAACACCCATCCCTTCCGTTGCGACCGCCAGCGTCGAGATTGTGGTGATGTCCACCCCACCACCGCCGGCCTGACCGGCGACCTACCCTCCCCCGCTCCGTCCGCCGACGCTGCTGAGTGCGCGAGGCGGCGGGGTGGAAGGAGAGGGGGGAGGGGTGTTGGCGCAGGAGCAATCCTTCGCAGCCTCCCCCTCCCCCCCTATCGCGATGCCCCCCCGCCGCTGACGCTGCTGAGTGCGCGAGGCGGCGGGGGGAGGAGGAAGGAGAGGGAGGGGTGATGGCGCAGGAGTAATCCTCGCAGCCTCCCCCTCCCGGCGGCAGCGGGCGTCGAGGTCTGGGGGATCCACATAGACCTCCGCCCGCACTAATGCCGCGAGAGGGCGCGAGAGGCAGCCGCGCGTCCCTCTCAGGGCCGGGGAAACGTCATTCCCCGGCCCGCACACAGGAGAGGCCGCCTCTGTTTACGAGGCGGCCGGCCGCTGCCGGGGTTGCGGGTTAAGCTCACGCATGTACCGCGACCCCGGCGCTAGGCGGAAGGAAAGCTCCCATGGGGTTTTAGTGGGTATACCGGCAGCTGGTCGTATTGAACCGGCGTCGGGGAGCCCCACACACCGGCCGCGCATGATCCCCCGCGCGGCTGACGGTGCGGTAACGCATTTCCCCATGTAAAAAAAAAAATGGGTTGGGTTTACATATATGTCCCCGGATGATTTCCTGGATGATTTTAATGGTTAATGTGTTTAGGAATATATTTAAAACTTATTTATAACAACTGAAATTGGTTTTGAGGAAAAAATAAATATTCAATTAATTATCGAAGTTTGAAATTCACGACAATGATCTGGTAGTTTTGTCGCCGAGACGTTTTTTCACGTTTTTTGACGGGATTTATCGAAATAGGATACTGTATGTATCCGAAAATTTAAATATGTGGAGTTTTAAACAGTCGGTTAGGTTAGGTTTTGTGTAGAACAAAGCGCCAGAACCGACTGGTAACCATTCACTATTTAACTTATATATTAGTGAAAAACAGAAATGAGGTTAGATTGACAAAAACATTAATAACTCAGGAACTATACATTTCCCACACATAGGAGTTGCAGAAGGGGTGAGTTTTCCTACGCAAGTCAGATGCTCCGCTTTGCTTTGCACCAGCCTTAGCCTTCTAACCTATATTAAAAAAGTTCGAATTTGTTCATAATAAACAAAAGTGCCGTGTATCTATACCCCACCCTTTTCTTTCGTCTTTTACTTCTCCAATATTTTTTTGTAACCCAAAATTCACTTTGTATCTCAAATAATAAAAAAATGCGGCATATAACTATACCGCACCCGTATGTTAACACACATACCGAATTTTATTGATGCTAATCCGTTGAATTAACAATTTAAAGCACGATCCATAAAGTGCCATGAACGTAAATAAAAATAACACAACCTTGCCCGCCAATAAAATACAATTCAATCAAAAAGGTCGAATAAAAACATACCTAATAACAATCCATCCATATCAAATATGCAGTGTGTGACTTTTTTAAAGTTTTTCGTCGAGTAACATCTTGCTCCCACTGCTTTTGACAAAGTTTTTATCAAATAAATCCTCATGGTTACACCGGTTATGTAAAACTTTCAATTAATAGCAACAGTTGTACAATTAAATACTTCAAGTTTCGTTAATTCACATTTATTAAACGTAACAATAGTGTTAAATATTCAAACTCTTCGGTTATAAAATATTATGACGAGTCGACGACAATATTCACAATCGACGTAAAACAAATGAATGCCAAAAAATAATTTTCAATTTATTTGGCATTTATTGAGTGTAAAGTCCGACAAAGATAACTTTACTTGTGTCGATAGCGGCAGAATAGAAGGTAAATGTCATAGTGAATGAAAATTCGTACGAAAAATAAAATTAGCGTCAGCTGGCGTCCGCAAAAATATATTTGTTAATATTTGACAACTAGCTGACAGTTAAGTAATCAACTTGTACTAGTTAACTTCCTTAATAAATAGATGGCATTAATCAACTTTATATTGTACTGCTGGAAAGAACAATCCAATTTAGAATGGCATCAGTTAACAGTTATACCAATTTTAAAATTCTTCGTATTTTCAATGATTTGTTTTCCATACATATAGCATTAATAAAAACCTTTTTTTAGCAATAGCAAGAATATTCATCTCGCTTTTGCCGAACTTCACTTTACTCAACGAGGAAATCTGTTGAGCGAAGTGAAGCAATCGCAGTCGGCTTGCGACCGCCATGGATCGCAGTTGATCGTGTTGTAGTTTTCGTATGGTACATAAATTACCGCAAATAAAGTTTCTATTAAAATAAACTATTTGCAGCATTTATGAACTATCATTGACGTGCATTTTGGTTTTGTACAAACTAAACCTAAAGAGACATGAACATGGCTGTGAAAATGTGTTGTGTTAAACTGTCGCCTAACAAAAAATCGATTCTTGGATTGGGATTCTGGAGCCAAATATTGTATTTGACGTTGTTTGTTTGTATCGCTGTAACATCGGCTGATACCGAAATTTCGTGTGCCAATGTGAAAAATATCTTCGAAAAGAAAGGAATGTTGTCAGCGGTAGACATCCAAACAGAACCAAATTCAGGTGAGAATCACGCGCTAATTCACAGCTGTATATGATAATGATAAATGATAATGAATGATATTTTCGTCAAAAACAATGGAATACTATAATACGAACACACACCTCGCACAATCGCACACGAACAGTTAGTTATCTATAACAAATCAAACAGCGTGGTCGCCTGTCACCTTCGTCTATCACAAAAAATATAAGAAAGTATTAAATAGGGTTGCCACCCTGCTAGTCAACCGGGATTTTGCTTTATGAACGCGTTGCTAGACACATTAATATGTCTTCTGCAAAGCATGAAGGTTTCTTTCTATACCTTGAATCAAAATAAAAAAGATTTACAGTAAATATCACCTCGTTGTTTAGCAGCCAGAGTTACCTGTTTCAATCATTTTCATTTCGTATAACGCATACCTGAACTTTGTATTTTTATCGCATCAATGTACAGTTTTATTATTAAAACTTACAGAAAAGTAGGTCAATGTAATAAATTGATTTTTATCTACACTGAACTTTGGCTGAACAAAAGAAGGCAATGCAATAAGAGCTTTTTCAAACAAAATTAGACACCTCGTAGTTCTCTACAACTAATCTGAAACGGCTAAAAAGTTCTGAGCGGACTAAGTAAATGTAATTAAAGTAATCTCAAAATTATTTCAAGCACATCCTAAATCTGAACACCGAAATACTTGTCTTTCAATAGTGAGCTAACAAGCTTATCAATGCGTTTACGTTTATAGCTTACGTTGTATATAAAATAAAATAACTTCGTCTTTGTCTTTCGTCATAATTATCAAACTATTCTGGTATAACAGTTACTATGATACAGATGTAATTGAGTGAATCCGCCTCGAAGGACCATTATCGAACTTATATGGTCGGTTCATATCATATCCAAACAATAATACGACGAGTTATGCGCTTGCAGACTATACATAGACACAAATATGTAACAAGCTATTAATTACCTATCAAATGAAGAAAATATAAATATCAATAAAATAGCATTTTTTTTATACATCTTAGAACGATTTAATAATTATTTTTTCATAAAACAGATTGGAAGTAATCAATGCTTACTTTGTTATTAATAATTTTCATTAAAAACCGCATAGAGCTTTTGATCTTAAGTATTAAACTAGAGCCGTGTACGGATAATACATAGATATTTTATCTATGCTAATGCTCAACAAATCAATCGTTCTTAATTGTGATATTATACGTAATATCGTCGCTACGTATCTAGTTATAAAGCAATGAATTGAAAAACTATCAGATTGAATTAACTTGTGTGTCTACTTTATTAAGCTTTACCACAAAGTTACTGGAAAGATAAGAATAAAGTTCGTAAAGTTCGGCTCCAGTGGTACGGTGCAAGCTAACCATTTGTCTTTAAGAATTCTCAACAATAAAAGGGATGCCTTTTTTACCTGAGTTGGAAACTGGACAAAACAAGTTATCGGCAAATGTATAATCTGGGATTTTAATATTGTGAGCATATTTTGGAGGTTTTGTGTGTTTTAATAACCTTCTAAACCTTCATTATAAGTATACAAGTTACAGAATATTAGGACCATTGCTTATGCCAAAGCTAATTGTCATTCTTGGATAGCAACAGATAACTACACAATAGATTCGACGGATGCAAAGTAAAAAGAGATATCTGCAAAATAGCTACTTTACAGAAGAGCGAAAAGATGGTCGTATTAACTTCGTAGTATTTGAAAGAACATACGTAGCTGGCTTTTTTATGTACGAAAATTTATTGAAATAATGTTATATTGTAAAGAATTGTTTTATTAAAACGATTGTACAATAAACTAAAAATCATCATTTTGTAGATAACTTTATTTACTTTGCACCCGTCGGATTATTCTAACAAAATACGACGCAATCTTCTGTAGCTAATATAAAAATAGGAATGCAAACGATACGATCAGAAATTAACATCGATATTTTTAATATGAATGTTAGAATTAGATAAACATTGATTTAAACTTGAACTATTTTTGGTTATTAAAGTGGCGTAACTGTGGCGTAATGTTTTTCAGTTTTTGTGTAACATTACGAAAAACTGAAATATCTGCCAATTTTGGCAACTTAGGAGCTGTTTACCCCAGTGAACAAATCTAGGTTGTCAAAATTGATGATTTTAAATTCTATATACAAATAAAACAAACAGTCAGTTACTTAATGCTTTCTATAACACACGTATCCTTATATCGTTCACAAAAAGCGATGCTTGTAAAAAACGTTGTATGTATTTAATGTAATTGTATCAATGACTTTCATTAGCCATTAAATGTTCAAAAAGTACAAAGTGCATCACACTATTATTTGTAGTTATCAAAACCGGTTAGACGTTCAGTTGACCTAGAAAAGGTTATTCTTATTATTTATTTATTCTACTCAGTTAGGCACTACTGACAAATAACAAAACACACACACACACACACACACAACACATAGTATAAAAATGAAAACTGACTACGATAGTAAACAATCGTCCTATAAACACGTTTACAGCGGTAATACTTAAAACATTCGGAATTGTAGCAATTGTTAATGAACATTTCATTATAGCTTCTAATAACTGTTATCACGCAAGATATCTATAATAAAACAGATATAAAAACATCGTAAACAAACAAACCGGTCAAGTGCCTATCGGACCACGATCAACGAAAGATTGCTGGTGGCAACAAGTTTACATCGTTTCTCCCATTTGCTTGAAGAGCTTATAATAAGTACGTAAATAAAAATTAGAATATCTCTGAGACTACTCTAGTGGGTTTCATGCCTATGATTATCATATTTATGACTTCTACCATCTTAATTGTTTTAAATTCTGGATTATAACTGAAAAGATACTTACTACATGTCTTTGAAAGAAGAAAATAAAACATTATTAAATGCCGTAATTGATTACAAAGATTGTTTGTGTGTTGTAACTAATTGATTCACGAAAAAACTGTGTAGAAAATATGCGTGTTTCATATATACGAAGTCCCTAATTTTTTCGCAAATTTGTTGTTTGTCATCTAATGTCAAATGTCATTGTGTGAAGTGTCAATTAAGTAAAGACCGAGAAAGCGGCTTTAGTACTTTTGTAGCTAAGGCAGATTCGACGCTTCCGACAGGATGTGGACCCGGCGCGCTAGACACTGCATTTTTCACGCTGATCGTGTGCGTTGCATGGCAACCTCAGAAGTTCGAACTCTAGGCCATCGTAGGGCCGATCGATTCGCTGAGGGGACTGGTTGAGGCCATGCTTCACAGCGACGATCACTGGTCAGCAGTTTCTTCCTTTTGCGAGTCAGTAATATCCCGCAAGGAGGCCGCTGAGACAGTGAGAGAGTGAAACTTTAGAGAATATACTCACAGATAATTAATTCTTCTCTATCTGTTATTAATATAAATATAATTCCTTTAGCCTTCATCCGTTAACATATTATAATTCAAGAAATTTCATCTAAATACACTTTAAACCACCGGCATAAAATTCAATGCACTCTTACGCACAATTTCCTTTGATCAATGTATAAAAGCATATCTGCCTTAATTATATACACATAAAGCTAAAATTCATTTGAAATCTTTGAAGTTTTATTTAACTTGAATTAATACTAACGGGTGGAGAGGTGTGTTTTATTTTGAATTAAATGAGGTTGAATTTAATGTATTTATCTCTTTTTGGTGTCATTTTTACGTTTCATCGATTTTCAAATCAAAAAAGAAATTTCACTTTAAAAAAATACAAAAGATATTTATTACATAATTTGTATATGGAACCATAAAACGTACAAAAAGTCAATAGATTTTAATAATGTAAACTAACAAACAGTACGATATGCATACTTGGATATTTCAAAATAGTCACAGACGTAGCTATAATATATATTTCTATGACATCACAAAAATATGTCGACAATAATATCTCAGTATATTTTGGCATATTTTAGTATATTAATATATATTTTGGGGATACGTGGCTGGATCTAAAAGTAGTGATCTTGTCGAATACATTTTGGTACACCTGTACAGAAAATAAGCTTTGCGCTTGCAAGGACGACCGCAGACCTAGTGAGGGCAAAATATATTTATAGTATAGCACCCGTGTGTGGTTGCTATACTATAATTTATATCTCGATATATTAATATATATTATAGCTACGTCTGTGATGTGCTTAATGTTTACACTGTAATTATGTACAATTATCTACCATAATATATAACATTATAGCACTAATCGCGCGTGACTTGCCGAACCATTAAGTTATTTACATACTCGATGTGTTGGGCAAGTGCGAATTCTGACGAATTTTATTGCCCCGTGGCCTAGCGGGCAATAACATTATAATCCATTCATCAAACTAAGAGCATCATAATATAACGACATCTCTGTACGTCTATTCAGTGTTGCCACGTTATAGTATGTTCTGATTTATACGATAATTTCAAATAAGACAATTTTTAACATCTTACACAACATTGGAACCTAAATTTAAAAAAAGAACCAAGACCCCGATAATTTTATACGTCAGAGAAAGGAGAAAGAAAAACTTAGATGTTGTACGAGTGTAGTTAACTATGAGGTCATAATAGTGTTGGAAGTCAATTTGTCATTTTTTATTGTCTTATAAAACTTTCAGCGCGTTCCATTAGTAGCTCACAACGCGCATAATGCTCCGTTAGTCGTTGCACAAGGCGACTGCAGTTGTTATAGTCGTGGCGAAAACGTCACTATTGACGTCATCATTTTCGATCACAAAAAGCTCACAACGACTCGTGTCAAAAGGTGAGTCAAATAACCGTTCACTTGGGTTTACGATTGTAACGCCCGCAAGCAAGTGGAACGAGAAAAACCATGGTCGTTGTGAGCCACTAATAGAACGTAGTCTTTATCGCTTGTTAGATTTTCTACGAGCATACAAATTATGAAGTCATAACTTTAACGAGTCTAAAGACATATTAATTATTGTTTAAACAGTGATAAATTAAAATAATGTACATCATATTTTAAAATTAAGCAGATTTAGCAATGTGTTAAGTATACAATCATAACAAGTTGAATAGCTTATTAATTATTTTTTCAACTCTAATTAAGATTGTTTTTGTCATGATAATTCAAAAATAATATGATAACAGGATTTTTTAGCACCCGCTGTTTTATATATATAAATATATATGCACATTGTTTTAGAATTTATTATAAAATGTGTCACATTAATGTAATCAGTCAAAAAGCGTATTAATTATATTTTCAACGCTAATTAAGATAAAAAAATTATAATAATTTAAATTAAAACGATAGCAAACTATTTTAATGACCGCACTTATTAATTAAGTATATTAGAATTTACTATACAATGTTTTATATGATACATAATTAATTAAAATAATAATGAAATATATATTTTTATTTCGACTTTTCATTTATTATTTCCGTGATTTTCCAGTCTAATCTCTTTAAGAAAACTGCTGAAAAATACTTATAACTAAAACCCGAAAATTTGATAAAAAATGTTAAGCTTTGTATACCGACTAATGTACGTGGTATTCAGATATCTTTTTGTGACTACATTATGTTGAAAAATATTTGGAAACTGCCGTAAATTTCTAAAACAAAATATATTTTTTTTAATACGAGCTTTTCTTTTAATGTCTTAAAAAAGAATAATAAACTTAGCAGTACATCAAACCTATAATTTTGTTACATTAATAATATGGGTATATTAGTCCAACTTTCGCTTCATACCTATTATTAAACATTAATTTAAAATGTGAATACTTGACGCTACTTAATTACATCAACTGTGCATGAGCATATTTAACAAGAATAAAAAGAACATCAAAGAAATATCGCGGTTATTTTGCATCTGTCACTGACAACTTTTAAAAGACCGTCGGCAAGTGTCCAGTACGTAATCTCCAAAAAGCCAAAAGTCGTATTTGCGTAGGTAGTTGATTCTGTGGGCGCCGGTTGTGAAATGCATTACAACATACCAATTATTTATTATACGCACCTAATATGACAGGTAGGTATGCATGTACCTACTTTGCGGGCGCGAAGCTTTGAAATTTAAGGTTACCATTTAACGAAATAATTGAACGTAGACACTTATTTACTTATTACAACATTATTCCTTCCAATAAGACAACTAAGTTAGTCACAGCGCTGTTGTTTATTCAGTTTGCCATAATAGCAGGCAAATGATCTAAGCCCACACAGCCAAGTCAGTTTGTATTTTTTTTTAGCCCTTAATCAAACAATGGTAGAATACATGCCACATTCGGTTGTTTGTCATTGACTGTCAAAATCAAAACACCCGCGAAGATTGATTAATTTTGCTTTTTAGTCGTGATTTATTCATAAATATTTGATTTTTGTTTGGAAAAAATCCGGTAAGTAAATAAGAGCTATTTATTTGTAAAGTTTATAATATTGTTAGGCGTTGAGTGTATAAAATTAGTTGCTTTCAGTAATAATTATATCTAAAATAATATGTTCATAAAGTATGGGTAATATATGACCATTGTACGTTAGTAGAAGTAAATGTTTGAAATAACGAAAGTATATGTAAATAATTTTCGTTTTTATTGTTATTGCCTAATTGTTTATTTTTATAGGGCAAGATGTCATCAAGTAGGCCACTATCTGATGCTGCACTACTTAGTATTTTGGAAAATTGGTCCGATATTGATTCGGAAGATGACGTGGAACTTCCATTTGTTCCATCTAATGCTAATTTCATTTGGCTCAAAATTCAGAAGAATAAATATAAAAATAATATATTTTCATATTATACGCTAACAAAATGGTTTTACTTTCCTGTTCAGACAATGGTGATATAGCTGCCACATTTGGGAATCGTTATCAGACAATGGTCATATATGAGCCACCTAAAAAAACACTGATCCCGATTTTTTTTTCTTTTTTTATATTTACATATCATAATTAGAGTATAATTAACCAGAATTAACCGAATATCCCAGCATATCGCCGCGAGTAGCTCGTATCCGATTAGGGGTTAAACAGTAACAGTTCAGCAAAATGTAAGTCCTAGGACTGACGGCAAATAACAAAGTTCTTATGGTAACTTGAAAAGCCCCAATCTACTTTGCAGTTCATGTTTTTCAAACAAACAGAACTTTTACTGAAAAACACTATGTCATAAAATAGCTTTTTTATTTTCACGTTTTCATCTAAAATCGGATCAAATTAATAAATTAATACGTATAACTTTAAAAAAACACGCAATAAACGTCACTCTACTAAAAGTTCGTACCAAAAACCTCCCTCATTTGTCTCACTAGTAGTCTATGGACCATAGATATAACCATTGAGGTATAACATGTCTTAGGATATAACTTATAAGTAAATAGTAAAAAGAACTTTACCAAATTTGTTTTGGTCTCTATGTTAGTGGGCTGGGCTAAAGTAATCGATGTGTTAACTATAACCTGCATGGCTGTAGGTATGACGTGCTTACCTTGTAAATGTTCAACGTGTGAAGCTGATTTATAAAAATATTATTACATGCCGGCAAAGGTGAAGAAACACCTGCCTGTCATAAAACACAGTTTGTCGCATTTCGACTTCTTTTGTTTAAAATTTGAAAAATAGACCTAGCCTATTGTTATTGTTTTCGACTTTGTTGGCCGTTCGCAGGAATAATTAACCAGATGTGCCGATTACGGTTTCTCGGAAACCTGAGTCCATGCAGTCGATTGTTGTATTGTAAAGTTTACTATAAAACAATGCCCGAACGGAGGAGTGAGCCCGTCAAGCGAGGACTAAGATACGAGCAAGACGTACATTCGATGAGCGATATAGTGACGGACTTTGCGCGTGTTATTGAATCGTGCAGTTTGTTCTAGTAGTGTATAGTTATATTTGCACTTATGTTATACGTATATTTCTAATAAATTCTATAGTAATTCCAACGGCATTCTAAATAATATATATATATATATATATATATATATATATATATATATATATATATATATTGCGTTTATTTTTTGGTTTCATTCACATGACAGATTATTTTATCTATATCTGAATAAACTTTAATATATCGCTAAGATTTCATTCATTCAAAGCTATATTTATTCGAATATAAGCCATTGTATGAAAAAAAAACGTTCTTAGTACATGTACATGACAGGTACTAAAGAAAACCAATGTTTACGTTTTAAAGGCGAATCACAAATTTTACTACTTCCTACGGCTATAAAATTGCGTGCAGTTAAACGCTGATTAACTGACATCGAGACGTCGTCGAATGTTACCAAATATGTCAATGAAGACTAACGATAGCATTAAATACTTCATGTATGTTACTTCCTCAGCTTGATTTATTGTTAAAAATTAGGTTATAAAGACTTGTATCTGTAGACCGTAAAGAAAGTTACTGGCATTCATTCCCATTTCGTGTTCCAAGATTTGAAATTCGAAAACGTTTATTATTTGTTTTATTATTGGAAATTAGTTTTAGGGGAGTTTTCGGCGGGAACTGAATAGGGACGTTGTGTGTGCAGTTCTATTTTCGAAATTTGTAATATAACTCTAAAATGAACAATAGTTGTAGGATCTTGATAGTTTTTGAGTAGTAATTATGTGTTTTGTGAGAAATATGCACTGTATAGTCAAATGTGGCCTTTCCAGTTTTCACAAGAACTCCATTAAATGGCGTCGGCTGTAGCCTACAATACCACTGCGCTACAATACGAGTCTTCGTATAGTTGTATTGTAGGCGATATTATATACAGAATTGGCTGTATGGAATAAGGTTCCTTTGCCTGCCTTAGTGATGAATTGTATTTACTGTTACTTAGTGTAAAGGTACTGGCAATCACTAATATTTAAAAGCTGTATTTATAAAAACGCTTTGGCCGTTTTCTTATTTGACGGTGCAGCAGCGCAGCGATGCGGAATCTGCACACACCGCACGAATCATAGAAAGATTCCGATCCGCATCGCTGCTGCACTGACAAAGCAGGCAGTGGCCTTTCGTATAACCAAGTTTATATAATGTAAAAAAATCGCAGTACTTGTTTCAATCAGGGATTTGCACAGCTACGTTGGTTGGAGTAATCTTAATATATATAAATTACGTGTCATGTTGTTTGTCCGCGGTGGACTCCTAAACTACTTAACCGATTTTAATCAAATTTGCACACTGTGTGCAGTTTGATCCAACTTGAAAGATAAGATAGCTTACATCCGGCAGATGGCGCTGCAGTCGGGTTCTAAATTTAATTCTTCAGGGCAGGACAACGTCTGCCGGGACAGCTAGTTTATTTATATACATATATACATACGGTTATTTAGTAGATATATGAGAATGAGAGGTATGCCAAATCCTGCACAGAAACCAATGTGTTAATAAGCACCACTAACCTCGGAATCCAGCTCCAATGGGGCAGCTAGACAGCTCCTGACAGTGCACGGCACTAACAAGTCCTCAGATGTGCACACACCACACACAAACCAGAAGGTAAGCACGGCTTGTGTTTAATTAAATATTAAAATAGAAGTGAAACGTTCACTCTGGTCCTTGAACGGAGCACGCGGAACTTCTCTCTCTTCTCTTCTTCTCTCGACTTCTCGTGCATACTACTTTCGCCACCACCAACAACGGCGACCGGAACCCAGTGCCACTATAAAACTACCCACATCAGCCATAAATTGTGAGGACTCAACACGGACCGCAAAATTTAACCACTAGTAAGAGAATCAAAAAGCAGTAAAAGAATGTGTGGTGTTAGAAGAATGGATAAGGTGAGAAATGAGTATATAAAGGGATCTTTGAAATTGCATGTGACTAAAAAATTGAGAAGAGATGGTATGAGCAGGGATGAAGGTCACGTGACACAGTTAATGTTAACCTGGTAAATTGAGGGGTACAAATGTATAGGTAGACTAAAAAAAGATGAATTGTGTGAAGGATAACATGATGATTTGTGCTGTGACCGAGGAGGACGTGTGCCAGAATCGAATAGTATGGAAGAAAAAGAAATAGAAGGAAATCTGTCATTACTATAGTAATAGAAAAACTGTGTAAATAGACGAAATTACTTAAAATTTAGACCTTGAATTATTAACGGTCCAACCAAGGTTCTTTAGACTGCTACTCAATTCAATTAGTATTATTAGATAGGCAGCATCGAATAAACAGCGCATTGGGCGTGGCCGCCTCATTACTAATGTATCATTTTACAATACACACGGAATAAGTTAAACGACTTTTGTCATTTAAGGCTGCTGTTGCTGCAAAAGGCTGAAATTGGGGTACAACGAAATAACTTTTATTTAGTATTTATTTATCAATAATTTATAAAAACATATCATACATTTTCACTATACACGACGTAACGTGGTTTTTTCGTAATTTTCCTTTAGTTATTTTAAGTTAAGGAAAAAATTCACCAAATTACCTCCAAAATAGTGTCATGAAACCATTTTACTCCTTCAATATTTGTCAGAACAAGATAAATAATTGCCGACTTCTTTTTAAAAGAGAAACAAATATTTTTTTTAAAATACTTAATGATTTTATTTACAATAAAATAATAAGGCATCTGAAAAACGACTGCGTCTATGGAATCCCCGCTATCGCACGAAAAATTTGTATCAAAATACCCTCAAGGCGTTGAAACAGGCCTTAAGCTGTTTGACCAACGTTGAAGGGGTGCGAGGCGATAATGGGATTTGTCATTTAAGTGACTAGCCGTTGTTGCTTCGCTCGCGTAAATCAAAAATAGCCATACAGTAATCAAGTAAGAAAGAATTTCCAAAATCGCCGATATTGCGGGCGCGATGCGATGGCCGGGAGAAGGCAAAGGGATGTGGAAAAAGAAGCAAGTGTTAGCTTGCATCCAACAACAGTGTACATTTTCTTTTATCAGTAAATAATGGCTTGTGTTTGACTGCTGGTAACCCTGTTTTTATTTTTAATAGAGGGTTACAAAATATATATTACAATCGATAGCGTCAGTTACATTTTGTCATTGGTGTTTCGACTTAAAAACCTAAAAGAGCCATTTTCCTGTTCGGAACGCTGAAGTAGACATAAGTGCCCCGATAATTAAGTAATTATAATAGATAATAGTTAAGAGTCCACGACTAAGTTGTAGGAATTGAATTGTAAACCGCTTACTAAAATGTAAATAAAAGCCGTGCTTGTTGTGTCTGTATGTTTTGTAATATGTAATGTTTTGTTACGTATTATGGTAAAAGAAATAGATAATTATGTTCGTAAATATTATATAGTTGTTTTTCTATTGTAAACCCATTAAACTTGGAACTATGAATAACAAAAGGAAAGAGTAATTTACCTCGCCTCCAGTCCACCGCCACACTGCACTCGTCCCCCGGGGTTCACACATTTCACTAGGATTTGCTTAGTTGGTGATAGTAATAGTAGTATATAATTATACTCCCTTGTTTCGTCTTCGATGATAGTGGACAATTGTAGTATCGGCTGAAGTCTATGGCATCACATAAGTTTAAAAGTAAAAAAGTAGCATATCCTGTTCCGCCTGCGACGTGCATTTGTAATTAACTTCATTCGGTTTTTATGTCAAACGGCGTCACATAAGTTCTTTTCCCATTAAACGAATTAATTCAAGAATATTGTTTAAAAACTCATTTACCATGGGAAAAACATCAACAGAAGGAAAGAGAGAACGATTATATAAAAAACTCGAAAAGAAAATTCGAAGATTATCTAATTTTGAGTCCGACGAAGAAGGTACGTATTTCGACTGGATCGCCATTTTCTTTGTTTGTTATTTTATAACATTTAAAACTAACAAAAAGTATATAAATACTATGTGAAACTAAAGAACATGTGATATGTTTTTTTCTTTAAAACTAAATATAGACCTATCGTTCTGTGGGATCGCATATGGTCATTATACATCCAAGGAAGTTCTGCGGGAACTTATACGGTTATGAAATTTTTAAAATACACCTTGGGCGTTCTGTGCGAACGTACATAGTAAATTCCAAGTAATTAATATAACTTTATATAACCTAAATATGGTTATAAATTTTTTTTTTTTTTTTTAA
This sequence comes from Dendrolimus punctatus, assembly GCA_012273795.1. Taxonomy (NCBI): domain Eukaryota; kingdom Metazoa; phylum Arthropoda; class Insecta; order Lepidoptera; family Lasiocampidae; genus Dendrolimus; species Dendrolimus punctatus. The sequence goes on from CM022531.1 coordinate 11,385,063, forward strand.
ATGTACCTAGGGCGTTCTGTGGGAACGTACATGGTAAATTACAAGTACTTAATATATTACTTTATATAACCTAAATATGGTTATGAAATTTTAAAATGTACCTACGGCGTTCTGTGGGAACGTACATGGTAAATTACAAGTAATTAATATATTACTTTATATAACCTAAATATGGTTATGAAATTTTAAAAATATACCTAGGGCGTTCTGTGGGAACGTACATGGTAAATTACAAGTAATTAATATATTACTTTATATAACCTAAATATGGTTATGAAATTTTAAAATGTACCTAGGGCGTTCTGTGGGAACGTACATGGTAAATTACAAGTAATTAATATATTACTTTATATAACCTAAATATGGTTATGAAATTTTAAAAATATACCTAGGGCGTTCTGTGGGAACGTACATGGTAAATTACAAGTAATTAATATATTACTTTATATAACCTAAATATGGTTATGAAATTTTAAAAATATACCTAGGGCGTTCTGTGGGAACGTACATGGTAAAGTACAAGTAATTAATGTATTACTTTATATAACCTAAAGTGGTCATAACATATTTAATGACCAAAAATTCAGTGATTATAAATTATTCAAGTACTTAAACTAGGTACTTTTTTCCTTAATATAATATCACTAGAAGGTATGGGTTTTTACAGATCCAGGTGAGTCTGATCGATTGAAGATATGAAATCATAAAGTCTGCCTTATGAACAAATCGTTGAATTAGTTGATGGAAAACCTGAAAAAACAGGAAGATAACCCATTAACAAAAGAATTACATATAAAGTATCTCCCATTGGGTGTAACCATACCACAAAAAGAAAAATGGTTTAAAGAAAACTGAGAAATAAGAAATATTTGAAAATAATGTACAAGTTGTTGATTATCCACCAATGTCAGCCCCAAAGTTAAATCTGGAGGTAAAGGCTGCCATAACTGATACCTCAAAGAAGAGGTACACAATAATTGAAAAACAAGTTATCTACTATTCTATCATACAGTTATGTTCAAAAGAACATTCTGATGAAAATAAACAAATGATCAAGAAGATAAATGACAGTTGCAGGCTGCTCTGTCACTTCTTATTTATAGACACCCGTGATTGAAGATCTCTCATCTTATCAACTTGAAAAACAACCAAGAGAACTTTAAACTTGCGGGGCCCTCCTTATCCACGGACAGCAGGGGGCTGAACACCAACACAAAACATTCCTGAAACAAATGGAATCCCCAACCTACAACGAGAAATAACTTGAGGTGAGCGTTGGCAGGTTATTAGTAGAGTATTTTACTCATCAATGGAAAAATACTACCAATACTATTTTGAAATGGGTTAAAGGTATATATATATATGGTATTTCATTGAAAACAAAACCACACCAAAGCTCAGTTTATTTGAATAATAAATTTCAAAAAGTGTTCTTAAACATATTTGTCTTGAAATTATAAATCTACTAGAGAAAATAGCTATAGAATTAAGCATACTAAAATTAAAGAATTTTGTTCACCTATATTTTTAGTTTAGAAAGTGAATGGTTCCTTTAGGTTTATATTAAACCTTAACGGACTGAAAATTGTTCACCGCCACTGAGCATTTCAAATTAGATGACCATAGAACAGTTATCTTGCTTCACTAGATTTAAAAGATGTTTAATACATTATATCAATCCATAAATAGAGTAGAAAGTACCTTAAGTTCTTTTTTGAAGGAAATTACTACCAATTTATGTTCTACCTTTTGGGTTATGTACAGCACCATTCATTTTCACCAAGATCATGGAACCAGTGATAGCTCACCTTTATAAAAAAGGTATTGTTCAATAGTTTATTTAGATGGCTTTTGTTAATAGACAAAACATCTACAATGTGTTGCACACATATAAATACAATATTCACACTTTAATAATTTAAGTTTTTTGCTCATAAACAGAGACAAATGTGAATTTGTGTTCAAACAAAATTGTACATTTTTAGGATTAGTTTTCAATTCAATTGACAATATGACTGTTGGCATATCTTACCAAAAAAAAAAATAAAAATAAATAAATTTGGAAACTAAAACAATAAGATACATGTATATATTTAGCCAAAGTATAGGTAACCTTATTTCTGTTTGCCCAGCAATAAAATATGGAATTGTATACACTAAAAAAGTGGATCTTGGACCTTGTTAGAAAGTGAATTATATATAAATTATTTGAAACTTAGCAGCATATTTTGGCTTAAAATGTTCATACAAAATAGCTTAGGGGTCATGAAATATTACTTAAAATTGACAACATCACCGCTATATCTTATTTTAATAGACAAGGAGGAGTACAATATCCACCAACATAAATAAAATTATTTGGCTATGGTGTGAAAATAGGAACTTCTGGGTTGTTACTAGATATATAAACATTAAAGATAATGTTACTGCTAATTTTGAATTAAGAAAGCAGTTATATATTACAGAGTGGGAATTAGGATTCAAATATTTTCATATATTCTGACAACCCATGTATAGATTTATTTGTACCAAGAACAAATAGTGTTCAGTATGTGTCTTGGCGTTCAATTCCAAATGCAGCTTCAGTAGATGCATTAACCATATGCTGGATAGATATATTCCTTATATTTTTTTCTCTCTTCTGTGTGCTCCTTAAAGTATTTATTTAGGTGTTGTCATAGCGCCATATTGGATAACGCAACCTTGGTTTCCAATTTACAGTAAACTTGTAACCACTGAAATTAAAAAATTGTAAACCAACAAAAGATTACAAATACAGAACTCGAGATTGTTACACCATCCTCATCGAAAGATATCATTGATGTCAGGAGTGTTAAGAAGGAAGCCTTGTGTTATATAGGTTCAGGAATCAACTTTGAAGAAGTTGTCATTTTGTTATCATCTTTTTCAATACATTAAAACAATACTTACAATATTGTTGAACAAAAGAAAAATATTACCATGTAAATAATTTAAGTATATTTGCATCAAATATATCTCAAATTATTATATATTTTATCAAAATATTTAAAGGTTTTTCATATGGTAGACTAAACATAATTAGGTCTGCATTATCATTATTTATCATCTCACACATAGGTAACAATGACAAAATTAAAAGGTTGTTTACAGGTTTTTTAACAGACTTAAACCTACAACACTAAAATATAATAATATATGGGATCATTACTATGGAACTATATAGAAAATAATTATGTTAACACTAATAATTTAGACACTAACACAAAAAAAAGACTGTCATTATTAGCATTAGCCACAGGCCAAAGAGCTCAGACAATATCACTAATAGCAATTTTAAAATATCTATGTTAAAGGTGACTGTATAGTATTAAAATAGAAAAATATGTGAAAACATCAGCAGCTAATAGATGTCAACTTCTTCTAACATTACCATTTTTTAATAAACATGTAAATATTTGTCCTGCAAGAGCAGTGACTAAGTATATGAAAATTACTTAGGTAGAAAGAAAAAATTATTATTGTTTATATCTACCAGAAAACTTCATAAGAATTTTAAAGCCAGTACATTAGTCGTTGGATAAAGAAAGTTATGGAAGAGAGTGATATAGATACAACTGTATTTACTGCACATAGCACCCGCCATGCATATGTTCAGTGGCTTTCAAGAGAAACGTTAACATAGATGACTGGTTGTACAGGTAATTCAAATATGTTTGCTACATTTTATAATAGACCTATTATTAATAATACAACATTTTCTCAAGCAGTATTTGAAAAAATTAATAGTGCTAAGTAAATATTAATTAAGTATAATGTTTTTTAGTTCAATTGTTAATTATGTTAATTAATAAAGATGTACAAAATACGAAAGATACCAAGAATTATTTCAATAAGTTTATTAACATTTTTAGAATAATTGATAAAACAAAAAAAAAAAAAAAAAAACAAAAGTATTTTCCTTGTGTGATTATAAATAAGCTTAGGACATAAAAACATAATTTTGTACCAATATGTACATAATTGTGACAAATTAAAGAGCTGATTTTACAACTAGTCTTTGAACATCTACAATTGTCCACTATCATCGAAGACGAAACAAGGGAGTATAATTGAACAGTCAAACGAACTTACCTGTAAGTGAAGTTCGACTGCAATTATGCGACCCTTGTTTCGTCTGAAGATGATAGGGTCCCACCCTACCCTATATAAATAAATATATTATTATACCCAAATTGTAAAATCAGTTATCTACTGTAAAATAAATGAAGTTAATTACAAATGCACGTCGCAGGCGGAACAGGATATGCTACTTTTTTACTTTTAAACTTATGTGATGCCATAGACTTCAGCCGATACTACAATTGTCCACTATCATCTTCAGACGAAACAAGGGTCGCATAATTGCAGTCGAACTTCACTTACAGGTAAGTTCGTTTGACTGTTCAATAATAATGGAGAGGAGGGATGCGCGCCGACCCGCGCGCCCTCTCTCACCTCGCGGTGAGGTAGAGAAGCCGGAGAGACCCAAATCTCCGGCTACCAAATGGAGAGGCCAGCCCGCAAGGGGCCGGCCACCGTCCGTCCAGGCTGGTGGTGAATGCGCGAGCGAGCCCACAGCCTGGACAAAGGACTCTCGTGATCGCTCAGGGGTTTTAGTGGGTATCTCTAACCGCGGCGTGGCAAGAGTTCCCCACATCTCAACGTGGGGTGCTAGTGCCACCCGACCCGGTGAATCCCACACACGGGTCGCGACCTTTCCCTTTCGCGCGGCCTACGGTCCTCAAACGGATTTCCCCTGGAAAAAAAAAATATAATAATAATAGTAGAATATAATAATAATAGTACAAGTTTGAATTAAATTAAAACGGTTTTCTTTTCCCTCTAATGTGTTTTAATGATAGAATATCTAGAAATAAATTGAAATTACCCAAATCTAACAACTATTAACAAAAACTAAAATATCCTATAAATAAACCTAACTTAAAAATACAAATGCAAATAGAGAGCAAAATTATAAATAAAATATTGGTCCCAAACCACTGTCACTAACCGGGAACGTTCCTAAAAGGCTGGCGGCGTTACCACGCTGAATAGCAATGCTTATCCTTTGAGCAAAATAGACACCAGCCTTTTGGTCGCGTGAGAGGTCTATTAGGCGTTCGGCGACATCTCGATAAAGTTTTAGAGCGCTAGGACCCCAAACACCCCAGTTTTCTTTTATATTGTGTTCCAACTATATCATTTTGCGATGACAGCACTGACACTTCTGCGCATTCATCCTTTGAAATTGTATTCTTTTCTTGATGGCGAAGATGGAGGGGAAGAATTTATAAGAGTGTCGTTTACGCTGGTACGGCCACGTTTTACGGAGACCGGCTAATTCTGTGGGGAACAAATGTCTAGCCATACCGCCTCCACCAGGTCCCGGTTGAAGGGGAAGGCTCAAGGAATATTGGCTTGACGTTGTGAAGGATGACATGCGTACCAATGGTCTTAAAACGGGGGATGCTGAAAATCGCGCGAAGTGGTGTAGAAAAAGTAGGAAAGCTGACCCTGGGCGTCGGAGTGAAAGCTCCGAACGCAACCGGGACGCTTTAACGCTTAACGCTCGGATGATGATGTGCATTTATTTCTAGCCACAAGCAGGCACATAGAATTATTACGTGCTCTTTATTTAAAAATGACGGATTTTCATAAACATTTTCAATTTACAATTTTCATTTTACAAGATCGTTCCTTTTACACCCCTTAGAGGTTGAATTTTCAAATATCTTATTGTAGTGAGCACCTAAAGCATGCAAATTACGGTCTTAGCCTCAGTAGTTTAGGCTGTGCGTTGATATGTCAGTCAGTTAATGAGATCAAGCTGTTCTGGCATTAATTTATTTTATTTTATCATAAGGCTGTATAGGCTGGTTCCTTTGCCCGCTTTGCTGTGACTTTGTTTTGTAGCCTGGCTGTAAGCTGCATTTTTTTTCTTCTACCTTTTGTAATGTTCAATAAAACCACGTATTAAGAAAAAATCTATACAATTAAGGCTACGTTCCATTAGAGACTCACAACGATTACGTTCACGACCGCGGTTTTTCCCGTCCCACTTGTTTGCCGGCGTTACAATCGTAAACCCAAGTGGAACGGCTATTCGACGCACCTCTTGACATGGGTCGTTGTGAGCGTTGTGTGATCGAAAATGATGACGTCATTAATGACGTTTTCGCCACGACCATAACGACCGCGGTCGCGTAGTGAAAAGGTTAATAGAGCATTTTGGGCGTTGTGAGCTACTAATAGAACGCGCTGTATATGTGTATAAATTAAATTGTTCAAGAAATTTTCTACCGTTGCCTCATTATGTATGTCGCCATATTGATGCACATGAGGATTCAATCAAGCACTTCAAAAGGAGTTTGAAGACTCATTATTATTTAATATTAATTTATTCATTGCCTATTATAATTCAATGAGTCTAGAAACTATTTAAGGGCCATTCGTACATAGGTTGTCTGGAGGTCGTTTCCTAGTCCAAAATGATGAAACATATAAGACTTTAGTAGAGGTGCTGTATGGAGTATGTTGAGTACAAACTTTGTTTGCTGAAAATGCGGCGTACAAATTCTGAACATATTGTTACGAGTCGCGAGACTCGAATTAAAATGCCGCTAGAATTACTATCTTGGGGCTTTGCTTTATACTGCACAGATGCAATATGTCTGCCCGGCCGCGTGGACCGAATTTCCTAGAATCAGTTTGTACTTAAAATCCGACACACCTTGCTAATGACTGCCATAAAATATTACAATACACAATGGGCTGTTGTTGTTACAAATTTTAAACACAAAGTAAACAAAAGTCCAAATGCCGAAAGATATGTTTTTACAGGTATGCAGGTGAATTTGTTTTTGTCGGCGTCTAGGTCGTAACAATATGATCTGTGTATAATAATGTATAAGGAATGTTATGTCAATTACGTCGCTATTTCTTCAAATAAACTCTTTCTTTCTTTAGGTGCCACAAATATTCGGCTTCTATTTAATATTCGGCCGAATACTGTATAAGGGTTTGTACGAATACCGAATACAAAACTTTAAAAAAATGACACATTTTGCTTAAACATGTGTAGTGTTTTCAATCCCAAATTATTTATAGTTAATGTGTGTGAAGTGAAAGTAACTGGCATCGACATACCTGTTTATACCTGGCAACCCATAGTCTGTCCAGGTAAATTATATACAACCCTACGTTTGCACATTCTATATGTTTAATACTTTAAGTCCAGTATAAAATTTTCTTATTATCTTGATGTTACAAGGTTGAATGAAAAATCTTTTTTTTTTAAATAATCAAAAATATTTTGTCCCGGATTTTTTTAGGCAGCCCATTTTTAATATATTTTCTAATCTATGTAAAATAAGACCCTACATCGACCTTCACCGAGCTGATTATTATCAGTCGGATCTTCTACTATAAATTCCGTTTTAACTACATGTGCCACGAATGTTCGAATACCGAGTGAAGCCTGTTCCTGGCATCAGTAGACTTTCCTCCTAAAGATATGAAGTAACTTTAATTTAGTTATAATTTGTATTTGACTCATTGACTCTTCAGGTGATCAGAAGGCTGGTGCTTACCTCGGGCAACGGATCAGTATGGCGATCCAGCGAGGGAACGTAGCCAGCCTTGTGGGCACCTTACCCATAGAAGACATAAATTATAAGCTATAGTAGAATAGTAGTATATTAGCTTGACCGGTAATTGTCCACGTTTGGTATATGTTGGCATGGTTGGTAGTGGTTTTCCTAGGTAAAGTAAGGGTATTCTGGTCCTGGAATTAGATGACGAAGAATAGGCATTAGGTTTGACACAGTGTCCTCCGTTAGAAAACTAATCAGCTCAATTATAAGTAGTATTAAGTAGTAGAACAGTTACATTTTACATATATGAATAGGAACTCACCCCAGCGGGATCACGTAGTTATTTTAATAACGTTAAAGGAAATTTTGAATAGTCTGGAATAATATTTATAAAAGAATTGTAACAGCTGATATTTTTGAATTTGGAGCGAGTCTCAACTTAACCGCCGTCGACACAGTCACTGTCATTGGCTATGTTTTTTTTTTTAATGGTGCAAATGCAACTATACAAGATGTTTACGCCAGACTATTGTTAGTTGTGAACATTCCAAAAGACTGGCTGTCATTATTACGTCATTAAATGGAATGGAATTCAAATTTTAAATACAGAATATTATATAAAAGAACAGATTTTGCAAATCCGAATATGAATGCAGTTTTACGCCTTTATAAAATACCAAAGAATAAAGAATTTGCGAGCTTTGACAACATCTTGCATATTTCAGTTGAGTTGTCTGATTAGCATGCTACACGCGGTCGTCCTGAGCTCTAACGGACGGTCTGTCGCGACGACTACCGGCATTTGTGGCAAACTTAACATTAATTCAATAATAATGAATAACTATATGTCATTTTGTTGGCTTCTGTATGATTATTTTAATGAAACCAATCTATACGACGCACGGGAACATTATAAATTGCCTGTATTGTACGTCCTAGAGGACAAACTCTTCCTACAAAGAAGATTTTTTTCTTTAATTATCGGTTTGTGACAGTTTATGTAATAAATTATTTTTACTCTATAAAATAATAATAAAATAGTCTTAGTTGGTAAGGTAAGCGCATGCCTTAAGGATTTGACCGACTTAGTAATCGTTGTCTTGTCCGTAGTATTGTGAATTGGGTCTCCGTCTTTAGGTATACAGAGTAAAATTGGGTGTTGCCGTAAAAGATGGAAAATCGTAGAAAAAGTGAAAAAAATTGAGGGTATTTTTTGTAAAACTTGGTGAAAATGTGACCACCTCAGGAGTATACACTTTTGAATAAATATCTAAATTGAAAATTGGTCCACAATTGATGGAGAAATTGCGAAACAATATGTAAAGCCTTAGGTGTTGCAAATGTCCTTTGGCGATGGTCGCCGCTTACCTGCTTGTGGGGCCGTCAGCCTGTCTACTGAAATCATGAACAATAAAACTGGCAATAAGAGGAAAAGTTTTTGTCTCAAATATATATTAATTTCATGGACTTCAAAGTCCGAAGTCTCGACGTCGTCGATTGAGGTCAGCGCCACTTTCCCTGTACATATTTAAAGGGAAACGTCTGGACATCGTTATCGCATTAATATCCTGTTTATTGTGCTTCCTTAACCAGCCTATCTATCAAACCTGTCATTCGAGAGTCCGCTGGAGGCGTAGAGACAGTATTATATAGAAATGACTTGTTGTGAATATAGGACGGAGTTGCGTGTAGTCGGACTGTAACTTTGAAAGATGTTCTTGTTTGATTGTACTTATTTTTCTAAATTACTGTATAGTGAAGGAGAAGGCGGAGATATGGTCTAAGATTGACCACTCTTATTTAGACGGTAACTTCACACGGGACTTGAAGACACGGGAAAAACAGACTCCGGCAGTGAGTTGCACTCTCTTGCGGTGCGCATAACGAAGATGAACTCATAGCGCTTTGTTAGTATAGGTGGTATGTTATGTCGACTATATAGCGGTGCCCCATACCAGTGCGTCTGGTTGTCCGATGAAGAAAGGGAGACGGTGGGGTAAGATTGAAAAACTTCAATGCACACTCTCTAAAATGTATCCGATAGAAAACCGATAAGCTGGCAACCTTTCGTCGATGTTCGAGACTGAATTTTGTCATTGAATAGCTGGTCTTTGCCTATCAACTTCCTGGCTCTCTGCTAAATCGATTCTAGTGTCTCGAGTTGGTATTTAGTTGAGCAATCCGAATTTTGTATCACACTATTCGTTATTTTACCTTACTGTTACCCTTATTAGAAAATTGACCACCATGGAGTTTATAGACACATTTTAACTAGTACTAAGGCCAATGAATATATCGTACTAAGATATAGAGACCCAGCAAGAGTCGCCTCAATATATTTTGTGTTTTGCTCTGCGTACGGAACATTTGATAAAGGTGATAGATTACTTCTTCGATAGTTAAAATAGACATTTTCTTTTTACATAACAGTTTTCAGAACAAACATGATGTAAGCTGTATTTTCTGTCATTATCGAGTACGCGTAACTTCTCTATAAAATTCTCTATCTACGGTTGAAGATAACTGGCGAGAGGGTACGTACTTTGGATTGACACAGCGAAGTAGGAAGTCAGCTTGGCTTATTTTAACAAGACTAACGTATTTGTTTTACAGAAACTGTGAGTAAATGTCAACCAATACAGATCGGGCACAAAAGTTTGTTTTCAGCTCTAATTTTGACCAAATTGTTTCAACCAAATTGAATAAAATTTGATTGATCTCTTCACTATCAACATTAGTAAAAATTTCGCGACTAGTGTATATTATATGTTGTCACGCGTTTGTGGAGAATTTGTTGCGCTGCTTCTTTTCTTCGAGCCAAAAAAAGTTACGGAGCGGTGGTAAATTAGCTTAGGTTCCCATAGAGTCAATAATAGCCATAAACAAAATTAAAATGAACAAGTTGGCGGTAGGCTAAATAAAACTTTAACAATACTCATTGATACTTGACATCTTTGTCTTCCGTGATTAGGGCTATTGAAAAGTGGCCGAAACGTCGGAATAATAAAAATCAAATAAATTAATGCGCTTAAAATAGTTAAAACGTAGTTTTATTGGGTATGTAATCTTTATTAAATTATAACACCAGTAAACCGTTCAGAATAATTTGCCGGAGTCTCTTTTTCCTGACAAATACAATCTTAGTCTTTAAGTCCCGAGTGAATAGGTATCTTCTAGGTAAGCGTGTTCCATCCTAGACTGCCTCATCACTCAACATCAGGTGAGGCAGTGCAGTCGAACGCAAACCTATACTTCAATAAAAAAAAACATTATGTTTACCCAGCCTACTAATTAGTTTGATCATAAACAAAGTTCCAACAACTACAATACAATTCCAAAGTCAGAGACAGTCCTTCGCAGTATTCCTCCATGTTCTGGAACCTGAAAACAGCATTCCAAACTGATGAAAGTTTTAATTCCAGCATTCTTTCATACTTTCGATCTCTCTTCAAGTACAGCGGGCGCATTCCGAGCAGGTATAATGTCCAAAGCTACCGATACGAACCTTTATGTTTGGTATGACATAGAGCTGTGGGTGGACTGGTTGACAGAGGTGTGTAAACACGGCCTAAGGTCGACAACCCTGGCGCAGGCCGGAGGGAGTATTGATTGAGGTGCATCTGATTACATACAAAGGTACTAGTTCAAGCTATTGGACTTGTGTGGGAACTTTTTAACGGACTCTGCGAAGTATTTTTACGTCTTCATTTTGTTCTAACGAGTCTGACTGTAATGCTTATATAGACGGGTCGACCAAATTGAATGGCAATAGAACGTTGAGACAGTATTCAATGACATTCAATGATTGAAAGGAGACGGTTACGCTTTCATACATGCTTGGGCCCAGATTGAAAAAAGATGAGAGTGATTTGAAGATATATTTTTATTATGTTGATATTTTTTTATTATTGAATGAATTGTGTCGTGTGGCGTTAGTATTATGACAGTATTGATTATTGAAATTAATTCGCATATATCGTTTTATTTTTATTGTTGGAGTACAGCGGATAGGCAGACGGCCCAGTCGATGGGAAGCGGTTACCATCGCCTATGGACATTTGCAACACCCAAGGTGTTACAAATTCGCTGCTGTTCTCTTAAGGGAGAAAGGAACCTGATCACTAATGCCGGAACATAACTCTAGATTGTTATGGCGACATACTTTAGGCCAGGGTTGGTAGCCATCCAGTTCGGCAAATGTCCTACCACCTCGCGATAATGGTAATCGATGACTTGTTTTATTTGTGATCTTATTTTTAAGATTTCTCGCCTTCTGGATAGTATTTAGGGATGATGTATTTTGTAATATACAAAAATATATCGCTTTTTTTAAGCCATATCTCATTACATTTCGTTGGCGCAAAAATTCTCGTCTCCTTTGGCACGTTATTTACTTTGAAGCACGAATGTATTTTTAGCAGTTATTCATAATTTTATAGATCGATAAATAAAAGCGCGACATAAAAGCCTGAAATTATCAATTCCCCAAATTAAATATCTCAAAAACCCCTTTTGTAAATTAGCACATACCTGCGTAAGATCCCATTATGATCAAGGGCATTATACCCTTTGAGTTGATGTGAATAGGGCTACATCAGTCACAGGGCCGACCCTTTATGCCGTGTCCCATATAACCTCTCATTTTGTAATTAGGCGAGCAAATTCCACTGGTAACAGGATGCCGCGTATTATTGCGTTTTTTTGCATCATTTTTTGCCTTTCCGAATTAAGACGTTTAATATTGTTCAAAGATAGCTAATGCATTTAAATTGTTTACTCTAGTAATTAGCTGGACGGTGACCACCCCTGGTCTAGAGTATGCCGCCATAACAACCTTGGGTTGTGTTCTGGCATTAGTGACCAGGTTCCAGTCTCCCTTGAGAGAGCAGCAGCGCATTTGTAGCACAGTACATCGGCGAAGGTAACCGTTTTACATCAAGTGGGCCGTCTGCCTGTCTACTGAATTCCTGGATTAAAAATAAATAAAATAGATGTATACCTGTGATGTTCGTATTTGTTTTATATCTCTCTTAAACAGGGATGGCTAACCAATGGCACGCGACAAAATATTTTGGGCACGCCACCGCTCACAAAGTTCACTATGAATACCTATTATGAACCAACGCCGAAGAAACTGTTTGACAGATAACTCCACTTCAGCATGCATTCTGCTAAAAGTAACATCCCACAATCCTAATATAAGTTACTAGCTGTGCCCGCGGTTTCACCCGCGTGCTGATAGAAAATTGTTACACTATATATACTTTATAAATTATAGCCTGTTTGTTATTCTGATACTCGCGCATTCCCCGGCCCTATGATTATTGTGATGCATATACTACCAGTACTACAACTAAGCTAGATGATTGGTGAGTGACACTACATTACTGGTGTGGGCACAAAGAGACAAACAAACTTCTGTTTAGAGAGGAGCGTTTACAACGCGATGCTCATGTTTCACCAAAATCCAATCAGTGGTTTTTCCGTTTAAGAGTAACAAACATACAACCGTACATAGAATATTACAAACTTTCGCGTTTATAATATTTATAGAATCACAATTATAGGATATAGGATTTATATGACTTGTCATCTAATCTGTAACAACAGAAGTCACTAATGCTATTTTAATTTGAATTACGCGTATTGCTGAAACATTTATTTTTGTAGTGAATAGAGTTTTGAGTTGATAGTAAATTTAGTGTTAGTACTTTCCCGATGATCACCAAGTCTAAATTATTTCACGGCACGTCTATAACTTCATTCTTATTTTTTTTAATGGCACGTTGACAGATAAAGTGGACTGTCTTATTGAATATGCACTGTTTTCTACAACTCCATTAATTCTTCGAAAGTCATTCTGTAACATTATTCTGTATAAAACTTTAGAAAAAGAACCTAAATACAAAAAGAACAAGAAATATAAAGAAAAACAATTTTTAGCTAGACTTGCTTGCTTGTTGTTGCCGCTGTTTCTTGTCGCTTCTTCTTCTTAACAGCAATAACGCGTTGCGAAGTGGTGTACATAAACTAGGAAGTATAATTACATTTTAACCTATATGTATGACTTACAAAAATGTTCTCCAGTGGAATTTATTTTAAATAAAAACTTTTGAATTTGAATTATTAGGTATTTTCCCAATAATCACAAAGTCAACATTATTTGACGGCCTGTCTATAACCGGATTATTATTTTTTAAATGGCACGTTGATAGATAAAGGTTTGCCATCCCTGTTCTAGAAACTGACGTAAAATTACTTACTACTACTGTAACGCTCAAATAATTACAATGCTTAGTCAAATTACAAAATTAATTATTGATTGATCAAAGGCCATCGGTAAATGACGTCACACGAATTTCATGATTTTTGAACCCTCCCCGTCCTCGTCACAGCCGTTCACATTCATGAAAAACTTTCCTTCCTAGTTTGACATATTTTAAAATTTACATCAAGAAATTATTAAATTAAAACAGCAGTTCCGTAATTAGTTTTATATCAATTTAAATTATTTTTAAATAATTTAATTACTATTTGCATACAGATAGAGTCGAAAATATTTTGAAGTTTTTCGTTAACTGTTCAAATTTCGCGTTTTCACAAATATATTAGATTCTAGCTGTCCCTGCAGACGTCGTACTGCCCTGAAAAGCTTCAATCGATATGCCGACAGCAGCGCCACCTGCCGGGTCCAATTATGAACCAACTCCGAACCCTTCTTTGGCTCATGTACAACACAACAACACACAATAACTTTTCTAAAGATTATCACATGATTTAATATATAGTTTACGATTCTATAAAGGATATACAGACAAACATTTATTTTTATATATAAGAAGACTGAAATGTGACGTCACGAAATTTAGGACCCCTCTTACCCTTTGTCACGCTATGTCACACCTCGCCACATGTCGTGTGACATTGTTATGGATGGCTGCTAAATTAGGTCTTAATTTCTTACCGAAAGCCTTAATGTTTTTCGTATCTTAAAAACACAAATAACAAATGAGCCGATAAGTTGTTAAAAAGTCAAATATGAAACGTTTTTTAACAACGAATTCCGTTTATATTTTTGCCTTATTTCTACCAATATTGAAAGACGGAAATGAGTCGTTTATTTTCGGCATTTCATCCATTATATGGTTGGTAAAGATAACGAGTCCCATCTCTGTGTTGAAAGAGTGTCCGTCAAAACGGATAATAAGGGTGTCGCTGCGGTAGTAATTAGAGTGAGATAAAAGATAAACAAGGACCGAAAGATTTCCGCTTTATTTTTTATTATTAAAAAATCATAATAATTAAATCAGTACACATTTCTCACAGCAATATATTTACTAAACTAATTGTCTTGGCAGACGTTGTCCTGCCCGGAAAAGCTTCAATCGATATGCCGACAGCAGCGCCACCTATCGGGTCCAATTGTGAACCAACTCAGAAACCTCTGGCTCATGCACAACAACTTTGCTAAAGATTGTCGCATGATCAAATGTATAGTTTACGCTCTTATAAAGGACATACACATTATCTCCACAAATTGCTATTGCGCCTGGCCGCCATTTTGGTGACGCAACCGTAGTCGAACACTCAGTACTGTTAGCATAACTGGCCGGCGAGTACCCGTACATATCGAGTTGCGGATGAGGTCACGTTAATGTTAATTTGACAAGGTTCCAGCGCATTAGCGATTTGCGGGGATAATATGCTACTAAACATATTAATTAATGTTTAAAGCTATACGCGCAATAACAAGTGGCCAATCTGGTAGCCGGCCTACCGCATTAGCAATAAAAACCTCTAATTTGTCAACACGGCATTATGTTGTTCGCTTGCCGCATCGGTGTAATAAAAGTTGTATGAAAGGCAACACACGCCTACATAAATTCGCTTTGGTCAATACAAGACATAAACATATGAATAGATTATGGATCGTAATGTTGTATCAGAACTATCGAGGTCGTGTCTGACGTAACATCATGCGAATATACGTTCTAATGGAATAGATAGTCCCATAATTCTTAAACATTTTCCACATATTGGCGTCCGGCAGGGCTGCGTGCTGTCGGCTTTGCTGTTTGTCCTATATCTGGACAATTGTCTCCAGAGATTAAGATTGATGGATGTTGGGGTGCGGATGGGTGATCTAGTTGTTAGCAGCTTGCTTTATGCGGATGATGCCGTGCTTTTAGCCGAATCGCCATCAGAACTGCAAACACTAGTCACAATGATGAAAGATGACTGTCAGGCGAGAGGCTTACGTTTGAATGCGAAGAAAACAAAGGTGATGGTGTTTGAAAGAGAAACAACCAGAACGAATGCAAGGATAATGGTCGATGATGTTATGCTGGAACAAGTGAATGAGTTTGTATATCTTGGATGTGCTTTTAGCAGAGATGGAAGGTACACCGCTGATATAGAAAGAAGAGTGAATTTGGGGAATAGTGTGAATGGAGCGTTAGGTAAACTTCTAGGCGCTAAGAACCTCAGCCAGAAGGCCCAGCTTGCCATACACAACGCGGTGCTGGTACCTACGCTCACGTATGGAAGCGAGAGTTGGGTATGGAATAGAGAGCACGAAAGTAGAGTAAACGCGGTCGAGATGCGAGCACTGCGCAAAATCTGCGGAGTGACGCTCGCGGACCGCGTTCGTAATACCGAAGTAAGAAAGAGAGTTGGTCTGAAAGAGAGTGTCGGGGTGAAGGTAAGGAAAGGAATGCTCCGGTGGTTCGGGCATGTGGAAAGAATGTATGATGAAAGAATGACTAAACAGATATACAATGCAAAAGTGGATGGATGCAGAAGTCGCGGAAGGCCACGACACACCTTCCATGATCAAATTGATCGTGTACTAGCAGAAGGTGATGTCAGGAGCCTTAAAAACAGACGAGCGTGCATGACAAGAACTATGAATGTCAAAGAAGCAAGTGAGGTGTGTAAGAATAAGCCTAAATGGCGCTCTGTTGTTCGTGCCTACCCCGCAAGGGACCTGGCGTGAAGTTATGTATGTATGTATGTATGTATTTTCCACATCTGGATACGTTTTAATTGTAAAATTTTGTGTTGTCATTTTATATAGGTATTTTATTTTCTGAAACAAAGACATTATTATATTATAACATTTAAGAACAAGGGTCATAAAAATGGCCCGGACTTTTGCAAGGCTTTCGTGGTGCCATGACGATGCCAACACGTAGAGGCCCCTTGACAAATTTAATGTAAATGTGGCGTGACACTGACCGGCGATTATGCCTGTCTACATACACCATATAATAATGCACCCAAGGACAAGCCCCGGCCAGTGTAGGACTATTGTGGGAAATATGAACCAAAAATATCGGGCTATTGGGGTAAACTGCTAGTGGTACTAAGTGTCTGGGAATACGGGGACTATGGCGTCTGCCCGTTGCAATGTTCGAGGAACATGGAAAAATGGGTAGACGGTGACTCGCCACTCCCTACATGGCCCCTAAAAATGCCATAGAAGACAAGAGCAACATGGGTGTAAGTGACTTAGGGGTGTAGAGAGGTGGGCTGCAGGTTCATCGAAGCCACTTCCGTCGTTAGGCGTTTATCACTTCCACCCCTGAAGCTTGAGTCTTAGCTCTAGTGATCTCTCCACTACGTACCGGTTGATTAAGGGAAGCACGGAGGCGGACCCCGGAGTCAGGTACGAGGTGTCGCTACTCACCTAAGCCTTCGCCACAAAGCCCCTTATTATTATTATTATACCACGAGCTGGATGCCCTTTGCATAATCGTAAAACACTCTCTCCCAGCATGTCGCACTGTGTACTGTCAACACTTACCACACTACCTATGTACTGCCTACAATAATATCTGCCACGAGCTCGATATTTTCAATGCATTGGTTAAGCAAACAAGAAGTGTCACACTTTTATGCTGGTGTGCACCGACATTTAATCAACGGTTAAAATAAAATAATCGCTGCTTATGCATACAATTTACTCGATTATTTTATTTTAACCACCGGTTAAATGTCGGTGCACACCAGCCTTAGTTAATTATTTATTGTAACTTCATTAATTATTTCTTTCTTTCTTTTGTCTGAAATTGTTATGTACACGATTTATATTTCTAGATTTGTTTAAAAGTACTGCTAAGTTGGCCAGTTAGCGAACCAAACTACAAAAAAATGACATTGTCAGTGTAATAATTTACGTCGTGTCCAGTGGACACTATAAAATTGGTAATTTAGCATGGTTAAAATTATGATGAGTCCACGAACGTGTTCTAAAGAAAATACAGATGTAGATAAGACTGAAATTATTCTCGTCATAAAATATGCTTAATCCTAAGGACGTGTAGATATAATAATTATAGATGTATGATTATCGACTCTTGAATATCAATATAAATTAAAGACCACTCGTGGTTATTTTGTACTTCCACTCCACTCTCTAGCAATGGAGTCTCTTGAAAAAATTCAAATTCTAATACAACAGTTTTAATATTTGAGAAAACAATAGCAGGATTTAATTTCTAAGTTCAACTTTTTTTTATTAATAATTTATAATTTAATTTATTATTATAATATATTTTATAATTTAAATAGATTATTTAATAAAAAATATTATTTATAATCAAGTATAAGTAAATATTTTTTACATTTACAAATGTTTTGTATTTAATTAGACGTTAATAATTAGAATTGAATTGTATTAGTTTTTGTAAGAATTTTTATTAAGTCAGTAAAAGTCTTTGCTATCAATATTTCTAACAAACAAAAATTGGTTTGATTTGAAGTAAATCCTGTACTACCTCAATTAACAAGCTACAGACTATATTAAGTAGAAGCTCTTTACTCGTTAATTGGGTATTGGTGATTCGAAATCCGGAAAATTGCAATTGTGGGACCTCAAAGGCTTTGGATTCGCAACCGGACATAGCGGGGATAGCAGGTGCCGACCTGTCGCCGTCGGACAGGACCGGTCTGAGTGCCAACGCCGTGCGCCATGCGGTCAGATCGGAATGTAATAAAATTAATCTGACGAGTGCGGCAATCCACGCTTAATTAAGGGTTTCGTACAATCGTCTATTATCTTCGTCACTGGGCTACGGGCCCATAAAAAATTGGATATATATATGACAGTCCACGGAAAGAACGTGAGCATTCCGTGGACTGTCAGGGTTTCGTGTGACGTGACAAACAATCACTATTTACGTCTTTTAGCTCGAATTGGGGCATGTGCGTGACAGTCCAAAATAAAGAAAGGATTCCATAAAGATTGCAAATGTAGTGTGTTTGTGATTTAGCTCAAGAACCAAAACAAGAATTTAAACGAAAATATGCTATAACTTTATCATCGGTAAGTCTTCTCTTTGACCATCCCGAAATGCTTGAAGACGAAAGTCTTCAAGCAGTGCGTCCTCCCCGTCCTGACTACGGGTCCGAGACGTGGACATTGACGGCAGGATTTGTCCACAAGTTCCAAGTCGCCCAACGGATGTTTCTCTTATGGATGTAATTATAAATGAGCATATCCGTAAGAGAAACAAGGTAACCGACATAGCACGCAAAAATATCAAGTTGAAGTGGCAGTGGAGCGATCATGTCTGCCGCAGGACTGATGCGAGTGTCTGGAGTGGAGACCGCGTCTCGGTAAACGTAGTGTCGGACGCCCTCCAGCCCAATGGACCGACGATCTGCGCAAGGTTGCCGGTAGGCGCTGGATGAGGAAGTCGGAGGACAGGGTTAATTGCCCTGACGGGAGTGACGGAAAAAACTACTGAAAAACTACTTAGGATTTTGAGCGATAAGGCCGCGTATTGTATTGCCTAGAAAATATTATAAATGGTCTATGTTTTTAATTTTATATTTTGGTCTGCAATAAAGTGTTATATCTCTCTCTCTCTCAGTTTGTTGCAACATGCAAGTGAAACCTCTAAGTATCTTATTAATAATCTATGCACAATTTAGTTCTTCCTTATTGCAGGCAAAGGTAATTGTGTATTCAGCCACTCAAGCGCATGTCAACCGAGATGGCAATTTATGCAGAACGGGTATTGCGAGTAAATTATTAAGATATTATCTTAATTGCACTATCAAACCACTTTGCGATAAACGGCGGCTATCTAAATAAAACTCCTTTGTCGGTATATGTTGTAGGTATTTAGTTTTAATTATTAAAATGAATTGATTTAAGAAAAATGCTTGCAACACATGTTATTTAGGATTCTTTAACAGTATTTTCACCGCACCGCTGCGCGGTGAGGGCAGAATTTGTATTTGAATTGTTTCTTTAGGATGAAGACCTATCTTTGTATCTTACCAACCGTTCAATTGTTTCAAGTAATATCAAAATACAACCCGTACGAAGGTAAGTGATGGCCAGTTCCTAATCTTACCATTCGTTCACTTGCCTTACTTACCATCAGGTAAACTTTTTAAATAACCATACAAGTTATTATAATAAAGCAAATTAACTATACGTAAGATATAGGAACCGCTGGTTAGATACTAAATAATAAAAACGAGAGTGACATTTCCAACTTTAAAAAACCCCCTTAAGTAAATGAAGAAAAAATCTATTTAGTAGAATAATTGGCTATTTTAATAAAGTGCTGACAGCTGTGTGCTTGTTATCGTATCCCAGACAATTGCTTTCACGTCTGGAAAAGAAAAGCTTGAGATATTGAGATGGTAACCCGTGTAAAGAAATAGTATTTATAAATACACAAAACGCGATAGAGCCGTGGTAAATTTAATTTTTACTGACTAATATAATCATCTCAGATGATAATTTGTTCATACGGTGAAAATTAAATGCATATTGTCAAAAATTAAGAATGATCAAGAAACCCGTGCCTACTTCGCTGGGGGTCATTAAAAACTACACATGCACACACGCACACGCACGCAAGAATATCAAGGTTTAATTAAACTTTGTAACCTTTAATTAATTAATAAACGCAGAAAGCACTCGCAGTGTCTCGTACGAGGATGTGCACAATTCTTGCGTGGAACGTTATTGCTGTAACATATTTGACAGGCGTTCCCGTGCCCACTTCACTGGACATAAAACATTTTTATTTTTTGATTCATTAATCACAATCAACAATCATGTATAATATGCCTTTGTCACTCGGGAATAATGTAGATCTCTACTGGTGAAATCATTTTCAAAATCGGATCAGTAGTACCAGAGATAAACCGGAACATCCAAATTAAAATTTATAATAATACTGTAGGAAAAAGGAGGAGAAAAAAGGACTAACCTGATTTCACTTCAGTTTGTAGGTCGCTGGATTGAAGTTTTTAAGTACACTTTTAACACGTTTCTTTAACAGAGTTTTTTAATGAGATATTTCTTCTTTTTAATAAATTTCACACGATTCCACGACACGTTTTAGCAGAGAGGTTAGATTTGCGAGGAGATGCGAGGCGAGTGAATGAATGGAATGAGAGAAGGATAGGACCGGGAATGAGTGAATGAGACAGAGTAAAATGTGTAGTAAATAAAGTTAGCTACTAGCTAACAGATGGCGTTAACAACTCCCCCGGCCTAGAGGGTTTCCCTCTAGAGTGAGCAAGAGAGTGAGTGAGTGAGTGAGTGAGCAAGAGAGTGAGTGAGTGAGCAAGAGAGTGAGTGAGTGAGCAAGAGAGTGAGTGAGTGAGCAAAAGAGTGAGTGAGTAAGAGAGTGAGTGCGCAAAAGAGTGAGTGAGTTTTAGAGTAAGAGAGTGAGTGAGTAAGAGAGTGAGTGCGCAAAAGAGTGAGTGAGTTTTAGAGTAAGAGAGTGAGTGCGCGAAAGAGTGATTTATTAAACAAAAACAAAATAAAACGAGAGTGCGAGTAAATTAAAAAAATAGAGAGCAAAAAAAGTAAGTTTATTGAGATGGTAAAGGGCAAACTCGAACTACAGGTCGAATGTAAGTACCGGACTTGGTTCGTACCTTTATAGTTCTGATTACATTGTCTTTTCCTGGATATACATTCTCTACAATGCCCAACGGCCAACAAAGCGGATGTGTACCTGAATCTTTCAAAAGTACAATATTACCTATTTCTATAGGGTTAGAAGGCGTATTCCATTTCTGCCGTTGTTGCAGAGAAGTTAAATATTCTTGGCTCCAACGTTGCCAGAATGAATGAGTGAGTTTTGTGAGTAATTGGTATCGAGTTAAGCGATTATCAGGAATTTGTAATAAATCTTCAGCGGGTAAGTATTTTATTGGAGTTACATTAAGAAAGTGATTAGGGGTTAAAGCTGACATGTCTGAAGGATCTGAACTTAGAATGCATAAAGGTCTGCTATTCAGCAATCCTTCTATTTGAACAATAACAGTAGAGAATTCTTCGTAAGTTAAGATCTGAGTACCAATAATTTTAAATAAATGAGTTTTAACACAGCGAACGTTTATCTCGCTGAGACCGTTAAAATGCGGTCCATATGGCGGGCTATGTTTAAATTGAATTCGAGATTCTGCTAACTGTTGACCTATGTAATTATTATGAGCTTTGGACTGTATTAATGCATATATTTCGTCTAATTTGTTTTTGGCGCCAATGAAATTAGTGCCTCTATCACTATATATCATGGAAACTGGTCCTCTTCTAGAGATAAATCTTTTAAAGGCGTCAAGAAATAAATCAGAACTTAAATTTGAGACTAGTTCTAAATGAACAGCTTTCGTGGATAAACATACAAAAAGACAAATGTATGCTTTTTGACTTTTAACACCTCGGCGGCGAGCATGCGTTATGAAAAATGGTCCTATGTAATCTACGGCTGTGCAAACAAAAGCTTTAGCTTGAGACACTCTAAATTCGGGAAGGTCTCCCATGAGTGGTGTTTGAGACTTGGGATTCAATCGAAAACATAAATTACATTTGTGAACTCTTTGACGAACTAAATTTCTAGCTGCAAGAATCCAAAATTTTTGTCTGAGTAATGCAAGCAATAATGAGGGTCCAGTATGGAGATTATTTATATGATAATGATCGACTATAAGTTGCGTTATGCGCTCTTTAGCGGGAAGAATAATAGGGTATTTTTGACCATAGTCTAATCGAGAATTACTTAAACGTCCACCAACTCTTATTATGTCATTATCTATAAAAGGGTGGAGTTTAATCAGAGCTTTAGAGCAAAGTCTATTATTTTTGAGTGAAACTATATCTTGAAAATAGTGTTTATTTTGGACATAGCGAATAATATAAAGCTCTGCGAAATCAAGATCTGAAACGGTAATTAAATCTTTAGAGTGCAAAAGTTTACAAAATCGAAGTATGTATACCATAATGCGAAGTAACTTTGACCATCTAGAAACGCGATCAGCAAGAGTTTGAATGGGGTGTATAATATCAGAAGTAACTTTAGTTACTGTTAATGTGACGGGTTTGGCTTCAAAAAATTGAGTATGTGTGTTTACTTGGAAATGTTGAATAGGCCATTGAGAAATAGGAGATGAAACCCATGAAGGGGCGTGAAACCAGAGATCACGAGTTAATAGTTCTTTAGAAGTAATAGGACGAGAGATGATATCTGCTGGATTTTCGTGGCCATTGATATGGAACCAATGCTTAGCGTGGAGTTTTGAGTTAATATCAGTAATTCTATTTGCGACAAAAGTGTGAAACTTATAGGCGGGCGAATGAATCCAAGTGAGAGCCACTGTGGAATCTGAGAAAGCGTAAATGTTGGTTATTTTGCAGCGTTTAATAAATATGTCATATACAGAATTGAGAAGATTTGCTAACAAAAGTGCGGCGCAGAGTTCGAGGCGAGCGATTGATATTTTCTTAAGCGGGGAGACTCTAGACTTCGAAGTAAGCAAATAAACTGAACCGTCATGGTCGAGGTTATCAGAAACACGAATATAAACGACAGCGCCGTAACAGTGTTCGCTTGCATCGGCGAAGCCTACTAGAGTGATTTGAGATGAAGAGTATATTCCTACATGACGAGGTATTTTAATGTGTTCGAGATATGAGAGTTCGTTAATAAATTGTTTAAATTTTTGAGAAAGCGATTTAGGTACTGGAGTATCCCAGTCGAGACCTAGCTTCCAACATTCTTGAACAAGCAATTTCATGAATGTCGTTACAGGTCCTATCAGACCTAGGGGGTCAAATAGACGAGCGGTGACTGAGAGTATAGAGCGCTTCGTATATTCACGAGTATCAGAGTTAATTTTAAAAATAAAAATATCTGAATTAGGATGCCATTGCATTCCTACAATTTTAGTATTATCCATTGAGTCAAAATTAATAACTTTAGGGTTTTTTTGAGAAGCGGGAATTTTATTTAAGAAATTTTCATCATTAGATATCCATTTAATTAAATTAAAACCACCTGATTTAAACATGTTTACCATTTGTCGGTAAGTGGATTCAGCCTTTTCTAAGCCGTCTACAGAGTTAATATAGTCATCCATATACATGTTATTTTTCGCGTCATAGGCGGCGAGCGGGTATTTGTCAATGTTATCATCCGCGAGCTGATGAATTACTCTCATAGCGAGATATGGTGAGCTTGAGATGCCAAATGAAACACGAGAAAATTCGTAAGTGTCTATTTCCATTGTAGAATTAAATCTATATAGAATGCGCTGATAAGCGTGATGCGATGGTATGAGTTTAATTTGAAAGTAATGTTTTTCAATGTCTGCGGACAAGGCGATTGAAAACATTCTTAAATTAAGTAATAGATTAAAAATATGAGCT
This sequence comes from Dendrolimus punctatus, assembly GCA_012273795.1. Taxonomy (NCBI): domain Eukaryota; kingdom Metazoa; phylum Arthropoda; class Insecta; order Lepidoptera; family Lasiocampidae; genus Dendrolimus; species Dendrolimus punctatus. The sequence continues at coordinate 11,409,360 of CM022531.1, forward strand.
TGTAAGTTCGGGCCGATATAAAGCAAATCATTTAAAGATTTTTTATACGTAGTTTGACAACTAGCATTTAAAACGATGCGCGTCTGAGAAGTCTGTTTATCAGGCCTATATACAGCTCTGTGTGGTATATAGTAACAATTAGAATTATGAGAGGGATTTTCAACTTTATTTAAGTAACTATTATTTATATATGATTGAAGAGTGTTATTATAATCTTCGCGAAGCTGCGTATTGGAATCTAACATCTTCTCTAGTTGAAAAAGTCGACGCTTTGCGTTAGAGTATGAGTCACCGAGATTAGAGGGGTCTTCCTTGAAGGGTAAATGCACGATATATCTACCTGTTTCGTCGCGGGAGTGCGTAGTTTGAAATATGCGTTCGCAAGCTTCATCGTCGGGACTTACGTGATTTTTATTGGGGACGTTTTCAATCTCCCAGAAGCGTTGCATGAGCGTTTCGAGCGATGGCTCATCTGTTGTACAGCAAAAAACCTCACGGGACGAGTCGCGCAGAGGATATTGGCTGCAGTCTGCTTTACCCATCGCGATGTATCCTAACGTGGATTGGATAGCCACAACCGATGAGTGCGGCGATATGATTTTATCACACCCAAGCATGAAGGGAAACAGTTCGTTGCCTATCAAACAATCGACTGCTGCGGGCGTATCAAAGCAATCATCTGCCATAGGTAAATAGCGTAGATGCGAAAGTAGCGAAGTATCAATGCGCGTATTTGGTAAGCAGTCCGTAATTGTTTCTATTACCCTAGCGTTAATAGTGTAAGAACAACGAGAATCAAAGCGAGAGAAAATTTTAAAAGTAGTAAAGCCAAGACAAGTTGTTTGCGATTCGCCTATACCTTTTATAGCCGAAGGCGCGAGAGTTATATTTAAATTTAATCGTTTACAACAATTTTTCGTAATAAAATTACTCATGGAACCCGTATCTAGAAAAACTCTAATTGTTTGAGGTTTAAAATTATTATAAACGTAAACTAATGCAGTAGGTAACAATACGGTACTATTTTGTGATTTATTTTGAGTGAAAGTAGTAGTTGATAAAGCTAAGTCGTTCATATTTTCGCGCTCTAGCGTATTGGAAGCGAGCTGAGCCGAGTGCTGTTGATCGGAATTTGCAACAATGTTATGCGGCACACAAGCGAAGTGCGTGGATGCTTGAGGGGTGAGATGGTGCGCGGCGGGCGAGTCAGAAGTAAGCGCGGAAGAAGGTGCGGGGGCGCGGCAGTCTTGCGGGCGATGAGGCGAGGAGAGAAGCGCGGGCGCGCGGTGACGGTGAGGCGGCAGGGGCGCACACGGGGCCGCGGTGCGGGGTTGATTCATAGTGGTTGAAGCGTTATTGTTTCTATGATTATGTGAGTCATACGACTGCGAGGTACAGGGTTCATTAATGGGTTGAGAAAATGTATTGTCAAAATGTAGTAAGCTATGATGCTTACGTTGACAATGTGAGCATCTGTTTAGAGATTTGCATATATTAATATTATGAAAGCCAAGGCAATTTTTACAAAAACCATATTTATTAACTAGATTGTTTCTAGTATAAGGGTTTTGATTGAGAAACTGTTCACATTTATAAAGAGGATGAGAATTTTGAATATTACAAATAACACAATAGCGCAGATTACCACTATTTTGACTATTATTTGTGTTAATTACAAAAGCATGAGTGCGAGAAGACTTTTTATTCAAAGTTAAATTAGTTTTGGAAATATGAGTTGAAGATGGAGTGCGAAGCGTTTGAATTTTGATTTGTTCTTTTAAAAACATAGTTAAATTTTCAAAAGATGGAAAATTAATATTCTTATGTGATTGTTCAAACTGTGTTACAATTTCTTTGTCTAATTTGCTAAGAGCTATATGAGTAATAATAAAATCAGATAAATTGTTCAATTTTAAATGTCTAAGTGCAGCTTCAGCTGTGCAAAAATTATCAATAAATGATTCAAGAGATTTAAATTGTTTACTTTGTATCATGGTATCCAAGTACATTGATGCTTGGATCCTAGTATCCTGATATCTTTCAATAAGAGAGTCCCAAAGAATAGTATAATTATCAGCGGTGGGAGTTAATCCTGCACAGACTGTTAGTGCTTTGCCTGAAAGACATCCTATTAAGTATTGAACTTTCTCAGCGTTTGAAAGATGCTTGTTATTATGTATTAAGCTTTTAAAGTTTTCATAGAAAATTTGCCATTTTAAAGGGTTGCCATCAAATGATGAAAGTTGAAGTGGAGGTAACTTTCTGCTTAAAAAATCAACTTGTTGTCCGTTGAACATTTCTGTTCTTTCTTGTTGTAACAAGTTAGCGGTTTCTTTAATGCAACAATACAACTGATCAAATGCATGAAAAGGCATGTAGTTCGGTTTTGATTGCGGATTAGAGGCTAACTGGGCTGCAATGAGTGAATCTAATGTTTCAATAAAGTCCGAACGCGTTTTATCTATTGAATTGATACGCGAAAGAAACTGTACTTTGGAGTCTGGGTCTGTTTTAAGGGTTAGATCATAGATTTGTTGAATTATTTCGAACAAACTATCCTTTTTGGCTTCTAGTAATAGCACTTTCGTATCAATTGGAGTTTCGGTTGATTTTGCTTTTGCCATTTTAGATGGATGAATAATATATTAAAAAGTTGAAATATAAGTGTGCTAGGTTATGCGTTGAAGTATGAAGTAAATGAGTGTTTGTGTGATTTGCGCGTGAGTATTGAGTAATGCGTTGCGGTACAATATGGCGTCGTGAACACCGCGTGGCGAAGCGATTGAAAGAGTGTGATATATGTGTAAATATGGTTAAAATGTAATAATGAGTAGTGTGAAACGTGAGTATATTATGCGGATCGTGGGACCAAAAAAGGGGTTGTAGGAAAAAGGAGGAGAAAAAAGGACTAACCTGATTTCACTTCAGTTTGTAGGTCGCTGGATTGAAGTTTTTAAGTACACTTTTAACACGTTTCTTTAACAGAGTTTTTTAATGAGATATTTCTTCTTTTTAATAAATTTCACACGATTCCACGACACGTTTTAGCAGAGAGGTTAGATTTGCGAGGAGATGCGAGGCGAGTGAATGAATGGAATGAGAGAAGGATAGGACCGGGAATGAGTGAATGAGACAGAGTAAAATGTGTAGTAAATAAAGTTAGCTACTAGCTAACAGATGGCGTTAACAAATACTATAGATGAAATTCTGAAGATTACAGTAACTGTGGAGGGAAAAAGTCCCGCGGCGAAAAATAAGCATTATTTACAAAGATCATCTCAGCCACGTCGTTATATTGTTTTTATCGAGTGTTTTAATTTAAATTTGATGTTATATTATTATTCTGTTTACTAATACTGTTGAATGAGAATCTTTTTAAATTATTTTATATTTCAAACATTCCGTTGCGCGTGTATGTAAGATTAACGAATTACGCTTTTTAAAGCTCCTGTTGGTGCAAAAAGTCCAAAGCAGGGTGCAAAGGTTTCATTCATTCTATCATTCATTCATTCATTCAATTCATTCAATTCATTCAATTCATTCATTCATTCATTCAAACACGATATAAGACGTAACGTGATTTTTTTAGTAATTTTTCTATAGTTATTTTAAGTTAAGTAAAAACATCACCAATCACTTCCAAAGTAGTAGTAGAATTCGCCACAAAGGCAGGCAAAGGAATCTTAGTCCATACAGCCAATTCTGATGTATAAATATTTGTATAGTAGCGCATTGAATAACCAACGCCATTCAACGGAGTTCTTGTGAAAACTCGAAAGGCCATATTTGACTACACAGTTCACATTTCTCACAAAAACACATAATTAATATTCAAAAACTATCAATATCCTACAACTATTGTTTATTTTAGAGTATGTTTACACATTTTTAGAAAATAAAACTGCACAGCACAGTTCCCGCCAAAAACTCTCACCTCCAAATTATTGTCATGAAACCATTTTAGTTCTTCGAATCAAAACAAGATTTTAAAAAAATAGCCAATTATACATAATTTAAAATTTTAAGAGAAAATAAATTTAACGGTTTGGCATTAACAACAAAAATGGATAAAAATATAACTACATCTTTATAAAAGAGAGATAAATAATTTTGTTTTATTGCTTTTTAAATACTACTTTATTATTCACAATAAAATAAAAATGCATCTGAAAAATGATCGTGTCTATGGAATCCCAGCTATCGCCCTGGAAATCAGTACCGAAAATTCCTCAAGGACTTTTTTTTAGATTATGGCTGCAATGTAATTTATGCTTTGATTTTGCCAATGTCGGACTTTGGCGTTTCTACAAGCCTCAGAGCCTGCATTTTAAGGTACCGTACACATTCTCGCGAGAAATTCAAATGTGGAACGGGTTTCTCTTGTTCTTTTCTAGAGTTCTTACTATGGTCTCGCGAGAATGTAATATCACACTTTATAAGATTCGGTCAACACAAAAATAGTACCAGAAATTTATTTAAAAAAGAAGTACAGTATTTTAAGAACAAACGGATCCGAACCGTTTGATTGAAGCGAAATACATTTACGCCAGCAATTACGCGCCTTTCAAGTAGTATCTCGAGTCTGTGAACGTATTAAATAGTTATAGTACTGGATTCCTTTGATATTCAACGATGTTCGCTATCAGCGGTTAATGCGCCTATAAGCGCCATATTGGTTATTAAAGTGGGATTTCACTCAGTTTTCTTATTTCAATTTTTAAACATTTCAAACCAAGTGTAAGGTCGGTTTCATTTTAAGAATTCACAGTTCTATGTGAAAAAAGATTGAGACACTCGGTAATGAAAATAAAATACCATCTTAAATTGTGCTTTAGCACGTTTTGTAGTTTTTTAAACTGCCACGCATAATCTCTTACAATTATAACTGGAGTTGTCCACGCGACAACGCCGCGGGTCAAACCCTGGTGGGTAACTATTTTACTAATATAAAACTATATTTAGATCTCTACATATCGCGAGCGAAGCGACCCGGCAAACGTTGTTTTGCTTTTTAAATTATTTTAAGTACAATTATTACAGTACTAATATCGCTATTAAAAAATAGGGGTTGGTGGTAGAAAGGTGAAAATGTAGCGTTGTATGTATTTTTAATGCCAAATCATAAAAAAAATATAAAAAAATGGGGTGGACAACCCTTAACATTTAGGGGGATGAAAATTAGATGTTGTCCGATTTTCAGACCTACACAATATGTACACAAAATTTCATGAGAATCGGTCAAGCCGTTTCGGAGGAGTTAGACTACAAACACCGCGACACGAGAATTTTATATATTAGATGGTTTCGAACAAAAACAAATTCCTGTTACAATATTTATTTCATAAATAATTACTAAAAGAACATAGTTAAAAATAACAATTTAAAAAGTACTTTTTTAACAAGTAAACCTACTTTCCTGATGGTGTGACTACCCAGTATCACAAAACCTTTGTACATACTTCAAGATGGTTAGAATAATGCAGACTTATTGCTTACTTCGCGCATGTAATAAAATGCAAAACCAGTTGGAAAATATGTCTGTGGAGATAGAAATCTTAAAATTTAAATGACTCAGGTCATAGGTTCATACTTTTTTGTCTGGTCTGTAAACGATCCCATGTTGTAATATCCAACATCACAACGGTATGTATAATATACATGTAAAAGCGACTTTGTCTGGATGTCTGTTTGTTCGTGCTTCACTGCCTTTGGGGATTGTATTGTATTAATGGTTATCATAAAGAAGGTAAATTGTAATTTTTTCTATCGTCAGTTCGGATTGAAACCTTGCAAGTGTTATCTTTGTTTGTCTTCTCCCAGACTGTTCTTTATAGGGGTAAGTCAATGAATTTTTTATCATGAAATTTGGTGTACATAATAATATAGTAAACATCCCACTGCTGGGTTTGTGCCTCCCCAGCATTAGGGCAACGGAGTGTATACCCGCAACGTTCTAAGGCGGATTAGTGGGTATTACATATCGGTTATCTTTGCAATTTCCATCACAGTTAGCACGTACTATGTATTTGACACACACACGCATATATACTCTTTGGTTTATTGTGTAGCCCTGGCGAAATCTGTGATTATAGAAGTATAGTCTTTGGCAACAGAACCTTAATAATGTTCAAACTTTTAATTTAAATTAATTGTTATGGTCGAATTTCGACAACGGGGTACTACTAGTTAATATAATTATGGGCCTATGTGCAAATTCAAAAGTTTTTATACAACTAAGTTCAACTTGAGAACATTTTATGAAGGTCATTTTTTTTTTTTTTTTTTTTATTGCAGGAGATCAGCAGACAGGCAGACGGCCCACTTGATAGACAGCGGTTACCATCGCCTATGGACATTTGCAACGCCAAAGGTGCTACGAATGCGCTGCTGCTCTCTTTAGGGAGCCTGGAACCTGGTCACTAATGCCGGAACACAACACAAGGCCGTTATGGCGGCATACTCTAGACCGGGGGTGGTAGCCATCCAGTCGGGCAAATGCCCTACCACCTGGCTGTGGGTTGTTTTGTCGCCTCTTACGACAGGCCGCCGGGCCGCAGGAAATTGTATTCTTTCTCCGTTCCTGCACGGATAAAACGGTCATACGTTTAAGTTAGACATTGGGTCAACTTCCAATTCTACTACTCCGTTTTGCAACTGCTAGTAGAACAGCGCTGGTCTGGGTCCAGTTTTAGAACTCGTATTGTTTACTTTATTTTGTTTCTCAGTATTGTTAAAGAGTGTATTTGTCCTAAATAAAACAACTTAATATGTTACGTTACTTACTATGGTCTGGGTGTCTGGGATCGGCCCCGGTGTAGTGCGTTGTGTACATAACACAAGCGTAACTTGCTTAATTTTGGGATATACAATATGTGTGTTTGTCTGCCGATTATTATTATGATTAATGATTCTTTCGTCTTTCTTCCATATTTGTCTATCTCAAGTTTTTTTTTCATATATGTATGTTATACAATTACTTTTCGAAGCATTAATGGGGCTATAGCAAACAGTGCACGATATACACTTATAAACTTCACTATCGGCAAAAGAAGAACATTTGCATAAATAAAATATTTACTTACTTGTTTTATAAAAAAAGCATCGTCTGTATAAGGTTGAAGAATGAGCAGCTATGCCTTTACTGAAACATACCTATAATTATAGTCTTAAACAATCATTGTTCATGCTCAAGAGGCCTTTGTTGGAGTACTTTATGCATGAGTAGTTGGTACCCCCGGGTTTGCCCTCGTTTTATTACTAACATTTAAATTTAATTAATTTCTTAGGGTACCGCTTGGAACTCTTATTAATTTCATCATACCCAGCTGGTCATGTCGATGGGATTACATTTAAAAGCAAGATGTGTTTACGTTGATTTACTTTAAAATATACATAAATTATGAAATAACACCATCAATTTTGAAATAATGTCACGAGTGCGGGACTCGAATTAAAATGCCATTGGAATCAATATAGAATTTATTAGAACTATACAAACACGTATAACACAGGTACAAATATAACCGGAAGTCCAAATGTAATGCACAATTAGCTTATCGAATGTACATGTCTTGCTCGTATCGTAATCGTCACTTGACTGACTCCCCCACTCTCGTTCGGGCGTTGTTTTATACTAAACTATACAATACAACAATCGACCGCGTGGACTAAAGTTTCCAAGAAAACGTAATCTGCACACCTGCGGCCTTAAACGAGTACAATAACAATAGTTTTTTTTCCCTTAATGATACATTTTAAACACAAAATAAACAAAAGAAGTCCAAATACGGGCCAGGTAATAAACTATAGGTGTGAATTCACTTTGTCGGCGTCTAACAATAATATTGATATAAAAAAATCAAGTCAAAATATCTTTTTATTGAAAGAAAGAAAGAAAGAAAGAAAAACTTTATTTGACAAAATAGCGACGTAATTATTTTAATTAATTATTTAAATAATAATGTAATAATTTAAATTAATTATTTTACCTACGGTTAATTATAGTCATCACGTTCACCTAAAAAGAAGCGTGTTACCATACTCGGGCCTGACTCCGATATCTCCGATGATACACCTTCACTGAACTTCCAAGCTGCAAAAGTGAGTGGTAAAAAAGTAAAAAAGGATGGCTATATGGGAAATTGGAAAGATGGAGCAGAAGGCTCGAAGAAAATTTCAAATTCACAGGCGCTACTGATTTGCCGGAATAAATAAAATAAATTCACCGGACGAATTTTTAAAATTTTTCTCCACTAAATAATAATTGATTTCATAGTTTAGCGGGCAAATACTATGCATCAAACCCAAATATCCATAGAAGTCATTGGACCTATAAGGCTGGTTAAGTTACCTCCCTGGATCGCCACACTGATCCGTTGTCTGGGGTAGAAACCAGACCTCACCTGAAGAGTCGATTAAGGGTTTTGAGTTCTTTTTAGAGGTCGCTGTGTAGTGGAATCGGGAATATCATTGCAAACCGTTGACGACGCGAATATAACTACTTTAAAAAATAGGGATATTAATTTATATATTGCATATAAAAACTTTGATTTATATATTGGATATAAAGACTTTGAATATGTGGTTTTTAATATTTTTTGATAGAGATATAACTATAACATTGAATTGCCCCATGTCACTTACGACTCGAGTCTCGCCAACCATGAGTCTACGATAGACAATTCTCCTTGATGGCGGGTGATTGTACAACGCGCATCATTGACCGCAACCAGAATTTTTTTTATATTAGTGCTGGCCCATCATGTCTGACTGCAATTAACTGATGAGCGTTCATCATCTGTATCAACAAAGCAGTTGAAACGGAAAGATTCTTAAAAAGCTATAATATTTTGAAAGAAAATCAGAAAATAAAAGAAATTCATTGCTGGGGTTATCTGAAAGAGATCGCTTTTTAGCGATAAAGCTGCTTTTTGTGCATAATTAGATTATCTTTAGTGTGTAAGTTTAGATAGATAGATAACACTTTATTGTACACATCGATACAGAAAACTTACGAACTAGTATTATTCTAATTAGGTATAAAGTGCGGTCTTATCTCTAAAAAGCGATCTGTTCCAGACAACCGGCGCCAAGAATATTGCTGGAGTGGCGATGGTGGTACAGATAATTATTGTACGATAACTTACATTTTAATAACAAATATATAACTATACTATATATACAAATATACACATAAGTTATATACAAGATATGGTGATATTATGTAACGATTCCAACATAATAAACATATAATTATATGCAATATAATATCTACTAATTATATAAAATTACATATCATTATACTGCAGATAGAATTTCCTGACCAAGTTCTTAAATGTTATTTGTGTATTGGCCTACAATAAAGAGTTTATCTATTTAGTTACCGCCAAAGACGCGGGCGGTGGGACGCGGGAGAATCACCCAGAAGTAGGCGAATATATTTATTAAAATTTAAGGTCATACGATAAGATAATAGGGACACGCTGATTAAAGAAAGCGCAGTGGCGTTATGATCCAGAGGTGATCGTCCTTACACTACCAAGGCGCATAATTACGGTGTGCGCTTACCACTCCCGCGCAGTTTATGGGCCGACCTGCGCCTGTGCAGTCCGTATATAGGGTTGCCAGATTTAAAAATGTGTACGAGAGAAATATTTTTTCTTAATATATTTACGTCAAAATAGTAAAATAAATTAAAATTAACTTTTACTGAGCTTAGGTCATCGAAGTCGATGGGTAAGGTTCTTAGATAGGAATACATATAAAGTTTTATTTAACAAAGTTGCTACTATAATTTAAAAAACTCAAGACTTTGAGCTTTCCGATTTTAATTTAATTGCTTTCCAAAATGTTGGTTAAAGATACAATAAAAATAATATTACCGTCATGAAGTAGCGCTAATCGCTTTAATATAATTGGTTCTATATATAAGAGAAAAGTTTTTTCAATACAAAATATTCATCAAACCTGCACGTGATTAGTTATTATTTCGAAATCTATTTTAACTCAGTATTAATTATAATACAAACTAATACAGTGATATATAATCAGGTTTTACTGAAAAAAATACAATAATACAGTAATATTAATGTTGAGTCTCCCAAGGTTTTAGCGTGTTGATAAGTATTTTTTTAAATAGGTACTTTGTTAAATTATAGACCCTACAGCAACATTAGTCTATGAAATTGTCACTAATAGTAATAAAAAAGTACATACATACATACATAACTTCACGACAGGTCCCTTGCGGGGTAGGCACGAACAACAGAGTGCCATACAGGCTTATTCTTACACACCTCACTTGCTTCTTTGACATTCATAGCTCTTGTCATGCACGCTCGTCTATTCTTAAGGCTCCTGACATCACCTTCTGCTAATACACGATGAATTTGATCATGGAAGGTGTGTCGTGGCCTTCCGCGACTTCTTCATCCATCCACTTTTGCATTGTATATCTGTTTAGTCATTCTTTCATCATACATTCTTTCCACATGCCAGAACCACCGGAGCATTCCTTTCCTTACCTTTACCCCGACACTCTCTAATAAAAAAGTAATAGTAATAAAATATAAAATACTAAAGGTGCTTGTTTGGATTTGAATATCATAAGTCTGCAGTATTTGTAGTGTACTGGCAACCCTGTACTCCCTTCCGTCACCCCCCCGCTCCCGCAGACCTGATGCTCGCCGGACCGCATTCCGCTCCCATGCGACTGCCCATCCTGCAGGACCTCTCCAAAATGTCATGTTTTTATTAATTTCGCCCGTACAAGTATCAAGACATCGTGGCCTCACTAATTGGCCGCAAATGATGATCGGATTATGTTGATAATTACTCTGGATAGAGACTTTTTCGTGTGTTTATTACTCTTTCCTTTTTTTTAATGAGTAAAGTGCTCACTCACATTTATCACTTTATTTTATGAACTTTGTTTTTAATAAGTTTCTTATTAGTTATTTTTTTTAAAGAATAACTACATTGTAAAATCCCAGTTTACATTAATTCAGCGACCGTCTTCAAATTCGATGGAAGCCAGTGCTGGCTACCAAGTCGTAGTAGCGTAATGGCTAGCGCACGCGTACTAAACTCAAAAGGGGACGGGTACGATCCTGGCTGGAACGCATGCACCACTTAGGCAGTTTTCTGACCTAATGAGCATATTGTTACAATCACCACGTGCTAACAACGGTGAAGGAAAACATTGTGATACAACCTGCATATCGAGATAGCCGATGTGTCACACCTGCCAAGCCGCCTTGGACAGTAGGAGTCCCGAGTCCAGCAGTGGGACAGATATGGGCTGTTATTATTTATATTATACAATGCTTGCTGGCTACGTACTGGTATTGTGTAAATGGCTACTGGCTTTTGGTATAAGCGGTAGAAGGTCAGGTTTCGGCGCCTTCACTGGCGCCATTGGAAGTCAGTAGCTCGATCCGTTGTCAAAGGTAGGAACCATAATTCTGATCGCCTGAGTATTTTGATAGTTCTTTGTAGAGGTCTTAACAATACTTTACATCTAAATATACATGAATTATAAACTAGTACAATAAAGAAAACTTAAAGTCTATTACTTATATTGTACTCTACTTAAAATCCCTTAAGACTAATAAGGAGAATATTGAACCTAGGAAGAAGATCATAAAAGTCAATGGGCCCTCGTTTACAGTTGCTTTATCAAGACTTGATTTTATAAAATACCTATATTTTGGTACTTTAGGCGTATAGCTATTCCGTCTTTACCTAAACTCAGTAACGGGTTGGGCTAAAGAATTGATGTAGTAAAGCTTGATACATCAGCCGATGGCCTTAGAAAGGACTTCTTTGGTATCGTGGCGTACAAAGAAGCAAAACTGCTTTTCCACAATAGAGAAGGTTCGAGGTGGCTCCATGGAAAAGAGCTTTAAAATTTAAGAGCTGATAGAAAGAAGACTTCTTGAAGTAGAGAAAATACGTAAGTCTAAAAAAAATGATCTTCGATTTAATGGCGCTTAAATATCTCTGAGCGCGTTCATGAGTCTCGTTTAAGTTTAAACAAGCCTTAAAATATGACTGTACCATCTCGCTTGATTAAACGTTTGAATTGAGTAAAGCTATTACAAACTGTGGGGGCCAATTACGACGATTCCTTTCTTCCGATGCACGATTCACACGGCTATCGCCTATTCCATTAACAAAATGAGACGATGACGAATCGAGCAAGTAAATCGAGATTATAATGATTACCAACACTCGGGGGCTCGAATTCTTTGGCCCGGATTGACTTAAGTCGAACATTCGTGGTAAGTGTATTACGCAAAAATATTTTTTGCTCTAAAGTAAAAACTTTGACGTGAACACGTGTACTTGGTAGAGCCATGCTGAGATCATTAACTTGATTACAGTTCGCTGGGCCGACTAGATTGGTGATATCAGCTTTGAGCTAACCGTATATGGTACGATGAATGAGCCAATGGCCCACTTCTTCCTTCCCATATGCCATTCGCCTATCTCATCTCCTGTATCCAATTCTCAGTCAGACAGGATGGGGTGGGTTACAACCCATCTCTCCTATCCCATACCAAAAGGCTGGCACCGCATTAGCTTCGCTCCTGGTGTTGCAAACGTCTAAAGACGATGGTACCCGATTTCCATGAGATGGGCCGTCTACCTGTTTGCTAGCGTCGCAATAAAAAACCTAGATGTATTAGACAGGAAGTGTTAAACGTTTCAATGTTAGTAACGCGTTCGTAAAAATACGCTCGAATCCTTAAATAATAAGATATTATAACACGATTGTTCATAGTCAAGTCAATATATCTTTTAATCATTTTACAAAACACCGAAGCCCCCCTAGATTTTGTACGAGTATAACAAGTTATGTCGCATAATTAAAAGATTCAAATAACGTATTCATTATTATATAAACAGTAATTAAAATTATAATTTTGTATTTTAATGCCCTCTCTTTTATATGAATATAATTGTAGAATTTGTCATATTTCATCTACCCAATTACATGCAACAGTAATGAAAATACAGTACTATACCTTTTAACCGATAATAAACGGATCCTCCATCCATCTGGAATAAAATTAGTGTTAGTCACCGTTTCATGCAGATGTAGCGTTAGGTTTAATGCATTACTCATGATGTGATATTCTTATTAATTGTTAAAGATGTCAAATATTGACAGATAAATCGGTATATACACTGATATAGCTTTCGTTAATAGCGTTTTTAACGCTATAAATAAGACGCATTTGGCCATAGTCAATAAAACATTAACCCAGATGGAGCCTGACTATCAACGACTGTCCCTTGCCTGTTATAACAGAAGTTATATTAACATCACAAAGTGGTGAAATCAAGTAAAATACTAGCGTGATAATGGCCGAAAAAATATTGAGGAAAATACGCTCAATATTTCTTCTTGGTACTGCTGACTCATTTATTTTTAGGAAGCTTTTTGTTGTCAGTCTAGCTCATAAACAAATTACTCAATTGAGTCTCCACTGCTGTATTTATTTATTAATATCACACTTCTTTGAAAGAGCGGCATCTTCAAATTCTTTATAAGTGTTATGAGTAAAAAACTATAAATTACTGTAGTATTACACATACTGGTAGAAATAATTAAAATAAATTATTATACTGGCAATATTCTCAGATTAAATCATGCGAAGACACTATTTTTAAATTTAACAGATCCTCCATTACTCATACATCATAGAGTCAGAATATTACACAAATCAAGAATGTATGGAAGCATAATCTTTTTTTTTCGCGATCTCTCTGTCATGTGCTTCACGACAGACGGTATTTTTTCTGTCTCTTATTTATTTTCTTTTCTGTTTTGTATATTAACTCTGTAGGGAATATGTAGGGTTATATTTTATTGTATTTTCTTTTCCTCTTCTTTCTTTTAAACTCTTAAATGTATTACATTATTTATTAAAATCTATTACATTAATACAAAATAATTTACTTTCAAGAGTTTACATTCATAACAAGGTCAGTGTCAGTAACGTTGGTTGCTTCACTAGGCCTAGCCTGTGTCGCGCGAAACCGGCGTACTATTATAAATATATTATAATGTTACATTTTTTTTCCTTTGCACTAGATCTCTCTGAGATTAAGACCTTTTAAATCACATTTTCTATTAACATTCTGTTCAGAACTCAAGATGAGAATTTGCTAAAGCGACTGGCGAACTTCGTTTTCACCGGTATTATAACCGTTGTTCAACGAAACTATGATTGGTTACAGGGACTTTTATTTATGAGGTTGTGGTAAGGTTAAACCATTTTTTGTATGTACAATTTAATGCTTATTCAATTCTATTCTATGTTCACCGGAAACATACTCTAGACCAGGACTGGTAGCCATCCAAACCAGCAAAGGCCCTAATACATAGCGGTGGATTGTTTATGTCGCCTTCCGACAGGCTGCCCGGCCGCGTATTATTCTTTCTCCGTTCCTACATGGATATCAACGAATATTCGTCGTAAGTCAATAGTGGTATGAAAGGAATTCACGAAGCTCAGGAATGCACGGAATCGATTCGAACTTGTTTTGTTTTCGCCACGTCATAACTCGATTCTCGACCTGCTCCGATATGATACCACTGCACCACCAATATCAAATGTGAATTTTAATACACCGCGCTTTTGTTAATTAGGTATACTCTGATAACAACGATTAACGCATGTCTTACCTATAGCTAATTAGTTAAGTTCGATATGTAGATATATTAAATTAAATTTCTAGATTTTTACACGCATCGTTACCCGCGTATAATAATAATATCAGGCCATAAATGTCCCACTGCTGGACTCGGGCCTCCCATTATAGGGGGAATGGACAGTATACCCGCCACGCTTGTCCAAGGCGGCTTAGCAGGTTTGACACATCGGTTATCTCAATGTGTAGGTTGCATTACGATGTTTTCTTTCACCGTTATTAGCAAGTGGTAATTGTAACAATATGCGCATTAGATCAGAACACTGACAAGTCGTGCATGCGTTCAGGCCAGGATCGAACCCGCGCCCTTTGAGCTTAGGACGCCTGCGCTAGCCATTACTCTACCACGATATGCTGGCGTATATTTAAGGAAAATGTCCATTTTTTTTAAAGATAATAACCATTAATCACATATATGAATGCACGTGTTTCTTGATTAGCGATTTATTAAGTCTCAGACCTGTAAAATAAAATCTTTATAATATCAGTCTATAAATATCCTAGTGCCACGGACTTTGCAACAAAATTACCGCTGACTGCAAAGGCATGGACCCTGCTAGGACCATGAAACGCGACTGGGTATCACCATGTCAATACACTATTTAACAATTATTTTTTTTGCTGCAAGACAGACAGACTAGTGGTTACCATTGCCTATGGACGTTTGCAACAACAGCGGCGATACAGAATAACTTCACCCCCTCTAAAGGGACGTACCCATACTACGTGACCCATTTTTTGAATAACCCTAACTAATTTTTTTGAAAATCGTCATAATTCCAAAATTAAAGATTTTTTTCTAAAATAAAAGTAAGCCTAAGTTACTCCTTATTACATAAGCTACCTGCCAATTAAAGTCCCGTCAAAATCGGTCCAGCCATTTCAGAGATTAGTGTTAAAATGAGGTCGTGTAACTTGGCACTGGCACCTCAGAAGTCCATGTTATATTTGAATTTTTTGACACCATGTATTTTGATATATTCTTCTGTCCTCTTATGTCACTATTTTTTCATTCGTGTTTTTTCCCAATACATTATAGTACATAAATATCCTTGTTTGCTTTTTTCAATAATGAAAACGGATTACTGCCGATCCTAATTTATCTACAATTAGCCGTAGCAAACAGACAGACAGGCAAAAATTGTGAAAAATGTTATTTTGGTGTATGTACCATGTGTATATTCATATGCATGTAGTAAAACGCGGTTATTTCAATATTACAAACAGATACTCCAATTTTATTTATATGTATAGATAAGAAATCTACTTCACACAGAGCTAGCACTAGTCTCTTCGAGTTGTGTAATTGGACTCAGATTTTCCAGTACGGCAACCACGAGATAATTAATTAGATTCCAATAATCCTAGGTTCCGAGGGATTTAATTAATTGCGTGCTCCGAAGGCTAAAAGGGATTTGTAGAGCTTAAAGGGAACGTGGATGTAATTCATTAGAACTTTCAGATTTCAATTAAACTTTCTGTACAATAAGGTGTACGTCTTAGATGAAGAACTATTGTCTCACACCTCGGCTACATCTGGGATGAACTCAAAGTTGATCACTTTGACGTCTATTTGTTTGAAGCATGGACATTTTTGCAGATGCTATGCTAAGTGATGAAGTTACATGTTTCGCCTTGACAGACGCACATTTTTTTGTTGTTGTTTTGGTTTCAAGCCATTTGGACTACAAATTTATTTATAACTAGCTTCTGCCCACGACTTCGTTCGCGTGGAATAGTAAAAAAAATAAGTTAAAACAATCCCCGGGATTTTGAAACATTCTTCATTGGTGGTCTGCTCTTAGCGTATAACCTTCCTCAATAAATTGGCTATCTAATACTGAAAACATTTTTCGAATCAGTCCAGTAGTTCTTGAGATGCACGTTGAAGCAACAAATAAAGAAACAAACTTATCAGCCTTATATATTATATATATATAAGATAAAACTATCGCCGACACCACACCTTGTCAAAATATCCGCTTCTATTGTGTTACGTTGCAGAGAAGTTACATTCAGTCTGTTATAAGCTGTTTAAGTAATTATAGGTTTTTAACTATCCCGTGGGAACTCTTTAATTTTTCGGGATCAAAAGTAGCCTATATGTTGACCAGGGATATAAGCTATCACCATACAAAATTTCATGTAAATCGGTCCAGTCGTTTCGGAGATTAGCCGGTACAAACAGACAGACAAACAGAGAAACAAAAAATTCTAAAAAAATCTAAATTAGTTCTATTTCTCTTTTTACACCTTCCTGACTCTGTTTTTAACATTTTAATTGTACAGAAATTCGACCTCTACAGTTTTATTAAATGTATAGATAAACTAAATATATATAATCATTATCTTATTGGTTTTGATTATTGAATATGATACTATTAGAATTAAAACCAATATTATAATATATGTAAGTAGAGTATATGCCTCTAATATGTATGTATACCACTTTTGACCAATATAATATGTTTTCATGGGTTGTCTGGAGATCTCTTCTTAGTGATTAGACCGTCCATTGTCCACATTTGGAATATTTTAAGGCTAAAGTTCATCTGTGTTTTCTGTAATGGTGTATAATAAAGTGTTATTGTATTATCTAATATATAAAATTCTCGTGTCACAGTTTTCGTTGCCATACTCCTCCGAAACGGCTTGACCGATTTTGATGAAATTTTTTGTGCTTATCCGGTATCTATGAGAATCGGCCAACATCTATTTTTCATCCCCCTAAACGTTAGGGGTAGTCCACCCCTAATTTTTTTATTTATTTTTTAGACAAAATTTTTAATTTCTATTTTTTTATGATACAACATTAAAAGATACATAAAACCCTAAATTTTCAACCCTCTACGATCAACCCCTATTTTTTACCGGGCAGAACGACGTCTGTCGGGACAGCTAGTGTTATATATAGAGCTTATAATATACAATTTATTATGTCTCTTTATGATGTTAGTATTAGAGACCGTGTACCGCAGATATAGCGAAGGGTTTAATGCGTTATTTGTGATGAAACATTCTTATTAATATTTTTTTTCCCACGAATGATGCATCTTAGTGATACAGCATTAAAATTACAATCTAATCTAGGAAATAAGACTACTGACTAATTTAAATCTGATTCTGAATTTGATTATTGATTATGAGGCGGTACGAAGTTTACCGGGTCAGCTTGTACACAATATATCTATATACAATAGCCACATGGCTATGTGACTTTAAACGCAACGAGAGGGTACACTGCAACTCATACTTGACCTGTTACATAAGCTATGACCTAAATACTTGAAAGTTGTTAAACACCCACTGCATCAAGCTGACACGTAGGGGCTTAATGGAGTTGCCTTGTTTGAAATTTATTGCAGCACTTTTCAGACTCTATGTGTGGGAGATAAAATATAGTGCGCCTTATGTATAGGTTCCTTAGTCGATCTAAGCGCAATATAATAACCGCTTATGAACTCATAAACTCGCTTATTCGTAACTATGTTACACGTCAGGGTTATATGTATTATTACAAAATCTTTAGTTACTAAGATTGACATTGTTTGTCGTCAATCTTTATAATCCATAAATTCCTTCAAGCTATAGAAGGCGTGCTCGATTAGCCACTTCTTTAGCCGACAAGTGAATGCATTTAAACTACCGGAAAGTGTGTTTTTGTCCGGGAGTTTATTATATATAGTCGGACCCATAACATGTGTTAGATTTTTCCAATCACCTCGGCAAGGAACACCTACTGTACAGATTCCAAATGTTTGGGAAAAGGAGAACAGAAAGAGAGATAGATAGATAACACTGTGTGCGCGGATCCGAAGTTAAAGAAAAACCTGGATATTTCGTACACACGAAACCGCTGGCGTTAATACGAGTAGCCTTCAGTTGTTGTGTAAACTGTTTGTTATGTATCATTCATAAATAGAAATGACTATTATATAGAGAAAGTAGTTAGGCTCACCCAAAACTCATATCCATATCAGTTTCACCAAATTCAGTAATTCTTAGGGCACCCGCCATTTTTAATATAAGTTCACAAACTCACTGCACTTCCCAAAAATCCATTATTTCTTATATGCCTGTTTATTTTAACACCGCAAACGAAATCCGACGACACAATGGCGGCATCCTCGTGAAGTATTTAAACCATAGTTCGGGAGCACAGAGATAGATCTACATACATATCAATATACAAATTGAAGGAAATATGCATGCATCAAGTATATGAATTGAAGCTTGAATACGAGATAGTGTTACCATGATTCAGAGCCCATTGTTCAGCATTAAATAATAAACAAACAATTTAATGTACACCATTACAGAAAACTACGACCTAGTATTATTGTGTACAAAGGGCGGTCTTATCAACCCGTGGCAAGAATAAAGCTGATTAATAGTGGCGATGATGATGGATGAGAAATACGCTAGATAAACTATAAGTGAAAGTGGGTCAAATTTATCCCGAAAATAACAGTCCTTTTACTGAAAAGATGCTGCTGGAAACATCCTAGCATTAAGTAGTGACAGGAAAACAATTAAATAATTATATGTACAACCACGAAGTTTTATTATAAGTATTAAAATTAATAAATAACTACATAATTGTTTTCCCGTTATTGAAGCAAAACATTTTGACCGCAACCGCAAATTTAACTTCTCTTCATTTTGTACTAGCTGCGCCCCGCGGTCTCCCGCGTCGTGATGAAAATGTTCATAATTCCAGAATAAAAGAACTTTTCTAAAATAAAAGTAGCCTAAGTTACTCCTTATTACATCTACCTGCCAATAAAAGTCCCGTCAAAATCAGTCCAGCCATTTCAGAGATTAGCGCGCCATTTTAGAGATTGGCGCGGCTTTGCATTTCTTTGAACTTTGCTTCTCCAAAGTGTTAAATCGATTTGCCAACTAAAATTATTGCTAGATTTACTTTAATTTGTTCAGCAAATGTTAAAGTTAACACATATAATAATCAAAAGAAAGTAAGTCATGATAAGTAATGATTCCATTTTCCAGAATGAATATTATCCTGTGTCTAACTCCACTATGGAAAGCGCATATAAATCAAATTTTATTTTAACCGATTCTTGGCCAATTCCCATCTGATCATACAGATCGGCTATTTGCCTTGTTTGAAATTAGAAGATTTCATAGGTTCACACTGAAGCGCGCGCTCATATCTCTTGTGGGGTGAGTTACAGACCGCCCCACGCCTAGAAAGATTGAAGATGCCGGGGGTTAAAAGCAGTCCCCCGGCAGCTGAAGAGGCCTCGCGGGGCCCACGCCTGCTAGGATTGCCGAGAGACTAGGTCATATACCCGTAACCCTGGCATAAGGCGAAGGACGGAATACCCAGCGGTTTTAGTGGGTATCCCTAACCGGGGAATGGCAATAGCATGGCACCAGTTCTGACTGGGCATGCTAGTGCCCCACCCCCGATCTGGCGAATCCCACACTAGGTCCCGAATTATCCCCTCAAGTTCTGCCCTTGTCGCGGCTTAGTCGGATTTCCCCTGGTAAAAAAGAAGGTTTACAATGAAAATCAGCGTTGTGTCGGATATAATTCCGGCACAGCAATATGCTGAGTGCAAACTTTGTTTGCTGAAATGCGGCGTAGAAATTCTCAAAATATGCTCTGTGTATAATAATGTGTAAGGAATGTAATTACGTCGTATTTCTTCAAATTATTAACAACATCACTAAAAGAGCTTTAAAATAGTACAGAACGGACTAACTACGTCGTTGGTGGTTTGTTTTTGTATTACACCACAATAAATCAAACATTTCAAATGAAAACACTGGCCCGTATTGTTTTGGTTCTCATTTCCGGCTGGCTGCGGACATGTGTGATTGCTTGCATTGATGATTGGTGTGGTATCGTGCTGGGATGGGAATTCGGTGCACGGCTGTAGGTGCCCAATGCTACGAATCAGTGGAAGGTTTCTGAAAAGAATTCCGTGAATATTCCCAAGTCAATGTGTGACTTCTTTGAAAGCGGTTATAAATTTGACTATTTTAAAAGTACTAGTGGCTTAAATACAATCCTGAAATTTTAAAGTAACGTTTACGTTTTCTAAAGAAAGAAAGAAAAACTTTATTTGGAGAAATAGTGACGTAATTACATTCCTTAAACAGTATTATACATAGAACATATTTTGAGAATTCGTACGCCGCATTTTCAGCAAACAATGTTTGCACCCAGCATATTGCTATGCCGGAATTGTACCCGACACAACGTTGATTATAAAAAAAAGTATTTAAGATACCAAGTTTGCTTGTTAATTTAACCCAATTAAATCTTCTAAGTATTAGTTCGGTCCTCATTAGTTACCCTTTTTTTAATTAACAACTCTATGGACTCTAGTTCCGTACCCTTTTTTACAATTAAATTTAAGAAGTTAAGAAGTTGTAGACGCCTAATTGTTACTTTGTTATTGTGTGTGACATTTAATGAATGTATGTTTGTGTTGTGGTGTACCTTAAGAATAACAATAATATTATTCATTATCTTATTTTCCTCTATATGTTCTATATTTTGGATTGTTGACAACCCGATTTTATTTGACTAAACATTGATTTTATTGATTGACTTAATTTAGGAATGTTAATTAATGTCTGCTCAGGGAGGCTGTGCGGATGACAACGCAGGGTCTCGTTGATGTATGTAAGGGTTGACACGTCTGTCGAACTATGCTCTGCCAATGACGTTGACAGACGCGTTCCGTTGCTATTAATCTTCCCGCTTTAAAAAAAACGACAAAGTCATTGGCAGAGCAGAGTTTGACAGGCGCGTTCCGTTTCTATTACAGACAGTATTCAAAATATACAATATAACATACAAAATTTTAAAATAATATACCGTTAGTCAAAATATTACTTAAATAATAGTTCCTCTATTGTCTATACCTGATATTCAATCAGGTCACAAATATCGATTTTAAAAGAGGTTCGTTTATGAATGAAATAGACCTCCGACTGCGTTAAGCCAACGGCACTCACTCTTTATGGAGTTCGAGAACATAACGCGGCCACGTTTTTATTTCTTTATGTTAATAATCCAACAACAATCCACGTTGCGATTGTCTTCATAAAACCACTAATCTCCTTGATGTCTTAAAACTTTTTACTGTTATTTATTAAAATGCATTTTACAAGCTTTTCGATAATAAATATTATAAAAAGAAATATTTCTTAATTATATCATTATTTCGCCTGATTTAAATTTTTCTCATTTAGAATTGCCTGGAAGAGATCGCTTTGAGCGATAAGGCAGCCTATTGTATTGCCTAGAAAATATTGTAAACATTATGGTCTGTTTTTGTAATTATATATTTTGGTGTGTCATAAAGTGTTATCTATCTATCTATCTATCATATTTTTTTGTATAATTAGAATAATAAGATTTTATGCCCAGTGAAGGCATGCGCATATGCATGTAAGCGTCCGCACCGGCTTACTAGGATTTGTGTTAGTTTTTTTATGATTTCGTGTTCTAGATACATAATAAGGCAAGCTGTGTCTTCATATTAAAGATCACATTCTACAGAGTACAAAATATTGTATTACTAATGAATTTAAACATGTTTCTAAATGTGTGCAGTTTGAAGACCATTAAAAAAATACGCCTGTATTAATCTCAGGACGACTCTTAATGGGTCAAAGGACTACTATAAAAATCTATATTCTCCTTACGTTAGTCTATGCTTTTTGAATCGAAGTTCGAAAGATTTGAAGTTAAAGAATGTAGTAGCTAGCATTGCGAAGTAGTTTTTTTAAATAATTCCTACTATCATAAAGAATAAGAGTTCATGAATGGTGGGGGTACTTGAGAATTCCAAAAACTCGAGTGGGCGAAGGTTTTTTGAATAAAAAACGGACCCCGATACAACAGTGTTGGGACACTGCGAGTATGATCTATTGAGTAACGGACCGAATAGATTTTTGTATGAAATTCTTAGTCATTCTTGTGTTATGCTTATCAGTATTGTCATAAAAGGAGAAAACTAGAAATGACAATCGATTTTTAAAAAATATACCTTTTTAGATAAATTCAAATAAAATATTTAAATTCAACAATTTCACGTTTTGATTCATTTCAACTAAAGGTATTTTAAATTAATAAAAAAAACAAAATTGGAGGGAAAATTACCTGAGGTGAAACCGAGGCGGTATAGTCGTTTAGGATTTACGAGCGTTTTAGTGTTAGGTGCGTTTTCTTCATTGGATATAAACTTTTTGGCGAGTTATTTCACGCAACTGGTTTTGGCCAGTTGTAAAAGCGTTGAACGTATAGAATAATTATTTATTAGTGATTTTGAACCTTGAAACAGCTCTGTTTGTATTATGTTGTATTTACTTTAAAAATCTGTGGTTCTGGTTAAAAAAACGTATATAGTATATATCACATTTTTCTCGTGTTTATTAAAAATTGTTCTATCTGCAGACCTTTATATCTAAGGTTATCGGTAACGATATTTGTAAAAATATTTGTGACATATCATACTTACAAACGCTGCTCAATAAAGACTGTTACATCGAACTGTCGAGAAAATATTAGGAAATCCATAAAAATAAAAAGTATTTTTTCTTTTCTACACCCGGTAATTACAATTAGACATAAAGATGTTATTTGGAAAGCAGGCTAGATTTGTTACTTAACAAGGAGACACAGAGACTTGTTGTATAATATATATCGTCACTCTAAATGTATCTTCATTCGTTTATTAAATAAAATAAAATATGTAATAAAAAGAGATCTTAAATAATTTATTAAATGAAATTTGTCTTTAAAAACTTATTATCAAGAGTTAACTTGAGACCTGAGCGGAAAGCGCGCTCTCCTCCCGACCCCCACCTTCTTACCGCTCTCGTCATCGACTTGTTAGTACCTCGCGCTTACGTCATCCAAGCGAAGTTTCAAGTTAACTCTTGCGGGTTGTGCAACTTAAAAAAACTAAATTAACTTAGCTGTCAGAGGGAAGCGTGTCCTGACTGTATTGCCACGCTGTATGGCAATGCTAATTCGTTGCGCAAAATACGAAACAGCCTTCTGACCAAGTGTGCTGTCAGTTTCTTATAAATTTCTTTCAAGAAACCCTTTGCTGATGGTGCCTATGGACCCAAAGTTTCAATTCCAAACGGCACAAATATGTTACCCCTACCTACGGTTCCATAGTTGCGCCGCTAGCTTGAGCTGAATTGGAAACACACACCATAAAAACAAATTAGTTTACTTATTATTACTAAGAATTAGAACAAGAAAACTACAAGAGACAATTAAATTAGTAAACCAGGGGCATTCTCAGATTGTAACACATTGTTGCATATCGCATTAATGCACTAAGCGGTAGAGTAGAGAAATCTTATTGCGGATTCAAATCAGATACAAGTGAGATCACCATACGACCTAGACGCCGACAAAATCGAATTCACACCTGCATACCTGTAAAATACATTTTATTACCTTTCAGCATTTTGGATTTCTTTTGTTTACTTATTTCTTGGCATGCGTTTACTAATCATGCGCGACAATTGAGCGAGCGAATATTACCTGACAATAGGCGATTCTACAAAATAATAAGAAACGTATACCAATAAATAAGTAAACAAAGGAAGACGACCATAAAATAATTACAATAGTTTCAATGTTATTAGTTCAAATGAGGACGGGTAATAAATGTGCTTCTACAAATGTGTATGGAATTTGTCTTTGTCGGCGCCTAGGTTGTAACAATATTATCTATTATTTACATCTAATATAAGTTATTAACGCCGGTATAGAACAGACTCATTAACTCTACTAAGTTTTGACAGATTAATGTTATGGAATATGTCATTATTTAAACGGTTGACACTCGTGCCCACTACTAAAGAGCAGCGAAAAAGCCGGGGTGGTATGTGTACTTTGTGTATCCTTATAAAATCTGTAAGCTAACCAAGTTCAATGTACGTGATGTGCCACCAGATCGAATGAGCCCGTCTGGACGACGGCGCCGGTGGAATAAGTCGCATTACTCGCATGCCACCTTACATTGTTATGTTAACTAAACAGCAAGGACTATACCAAAGTTATTAGAGGATAGTTCATTAAATTCAAAGGTCATTTTTTTAATGATAAATAGGTTTGCGTTTGGCCATAATCACGCCTAATATACGACGATGGTGCGGTCAAAGACGGGAGCACGCTTATCTAGAAAAGATCTACTAACACAAGACTTGTATTATTCGGGAAATGCGAACTCTGGTAGACGCAAAATATTTTTAATGATAAATAGGTTCGCGTTTGATTCTATCCGTGCAAGAACGGAGAAAGGATACAATTTCCTGCGGTCTGTCGTAAGAAGCGACAAAACAACCCACAACCTGGTGGTAGGGTATTGGCCCGTCTGGATGGGTACCACCCCTGTTCTAGAGAATGCCGCCATAAGTTGACCTTGAGTTTTGTTCCGGCACTGGTGACCAGTTCCCTTAAGAGAGCAGCAGCACATTTATTTGTAACCCCCTTTAGTGTTGCAAATGTCCTTTGGTGATGAATGAATGAATGAAAACAATTTATTGATCACCAAAATTAAAACGACGTTCTTAAAAACTAGATACAATAAATGTTGAACAAAGGGCGGCCTTATCGCTTAAAGCGATCTCTTCCAGGCAACCCCTTAAACTAAGGAAAATAATACAACATAACAGTGGCGGTGTAGAAAATAAATAATTTAAAATATTCAAAATATATGAAATAAGTAAATAAATAAAATCTTTATTTTGTACTATATAAACACTACATAAATACAGAATAAGCAGCACTATTATACCTGAGACAACCAAAAATAATTAAAAACCATGATTTTAAAAGAAGATACTGACTTATCTAGTCTGATGTTGAGTGGTAGTGAGTTCCATAAGCGGACAGCCTGTGCTGTGAAGGAGTTGTCAACGAAGGAAGAAGTGTGTACAGGTATCATTACGGAGCGATGGTAACCGCTTTACATGAGGTAGGTTGTCTGTCTGCTGAACTCATGCAATAAAAATAAATAAAATTGAAGAAATTTCGAAAACTTATTTTGTAGACTCTGTTCCTTCTGACTCGTGCGCCGCCACGTGTTTTGTCCTTTCTGTAAGTCTTTATTTCAAGGTCCTTAAATATTCTTGAAGGATATTTAAAAGTCACTTAACGAGTAATAAGCCCCCCAAGTTCAATGCACGTGATCTGTAAGCTGATGGGAGCAGCAGCGGCTGTGCGGACGCCGGTATGCGTCGCATTCCCCACTCACCATTGTGATGGTAAGCAAACAGTGTTCGTTATTTTGTTATTTTAACAAGGCGTGTTTCATCGGCTCATTAAAAAAGGTAACTTGCAAGGCATTATTGGGTAAATGTGGATCTTTGCTGTGGTACTTTGTCGCTGAAACGTTTTTCGACTATTATTTAAATTGGTTATTAGTTATTCGATTTATGATACTTACTCACTCCATTGGCTCAGCGACTCAAAGTGGGTCTTGGCTTCCGAAATGAGAGCATGCCACTTTCTCTGTCCTGTGCGGTTTCTTGCCAATTACTGGCTCCTAGCTCCGGCAGGTCCTCTATTCTGATATTTGGGCCGGCCGACCGGACACCGACCTACCGGCCGCCTCAAATATGTTTCCTCACGCCGCGACCCTCTCCCATCCGTTCTACGTGACCGAACCAGCGGAGGCGGTGAGCTTTTATTTATCCTATAGTGTAAGGCGATTTATGATGACAGTTTAATAATTACGCTCATTACGCAGTTTCGCTACTTAACTTCATAGTTACTGTCGTGGAAACTCATCAGCATCATCCGAATGTTAAATCCCGGTTGCGTTCAGAGTGTCCGCTCCGACGTCCAGTGTTCGCGTTCCTACTTTTTTGTACTAACTTCGCGCAGGCTTCAGCAAGCGGTCTTGTGGAAACCACTCTTTTTATTGCCAAATAGACTGCGCACCCGACGTAACATGTTACTAACCTTATATGGGCGTTCGTAATAACAGTGGCGACGCTAATAGGTGGCCAGTTTTTAGAATGGGATAAAGGAGACTGAATTGGGGGATGAAGTTCAATAACTTATAAACTAGGTTCAACTTAATTGACCAATATTAGGCCTTTATATATTCCATATCTTTTGTTTACGTTTTGTTGTTAACGTTTTTGTTTTACCGTGTAGTGGCTAGTTTTGGTACTAGCTGTAGGTTAACAGTTAATCGAATTTTATTTATTACATAACTTTATGGAATCAATTGTAATTGAACTCATAACTGGTTACCTCAGAAACCGGGCATTAGTCAGTCGGTCACATGTGCAATTTCGTAAGTTTCAAAATGATGGCTATTTGTTTATAATCTCAAATGTAGGTAAATGGAATTGTATTATTTATATTATTAAAATCTATTTAATTATGTATATAATATAGATACTATTGTTTACTATTTTGTTTTTTCTTTAATTGCGATTTAATTAGTTTTAATTTAGTTACACCACCAAACATTATTTATCTTTCTTGTAATGTCTGTCCTTGGACATCGGGTTGCCTGGAAAAGATCGCTATAAGCGATAAGGCCGCCCATTCTAATGGGAATGTATTCATATTAAATGTCTAGATTTAAGTTATGGTGAACAATAAAAAGTCAAGTCACAAATCGATACCTCGAAACGGTTCAATCATGAATGAACAAAAGTTTTCTTTTAATTTTTGACTGTTTCTCGTGTGAACAATTCAGTTTGAACACCTCCGTTGACACTATGACGCGAATGGAGGGTAAGGGGGTCAGCAGCGGTAGGGTTGCCAACTTTGTCTAATAATTACCATTAAAATCGGAAAAAAGAAACTTTCTATTTTAGTTAATATAAATTACCTACACACGTTGTATCTTTTAGATGAAACATTACATAAGTATTGTGATATATTCTTTTACTTGGGCAAATAATGAAATACTTTTTGCATACAAGAAAATAATATTGTTGATATTTCTTTACACGCAAGTAATCGGTGACAAATATTTTAATATTATACTACCTGTGTGCTACTTAAATCCACTAAAACGTAGTAATTTTTTTTACTGAACATAAATTAAAAATTTATGAGATCAAAATTTTTATTTGAAAAAGTTATAATAATAAAATATGGTTTCTATATAACTATAAAAAATGTACTTTTGCACTTAAGGTGTAGCGCCATTTCGTCTGGTCTTAATTAATTAATAATTAAATGCTGTGCAACTATACGCTGAATCTCCCAAACGCATCATTACCTGCAATCAATTATTTTAAAGTCCTGCAATTTCTTAAGAAATTGCATCAAATTTCTTCAATTCAATTATTGATAATAATAATGAGTATTAATTACTGATTTTGTAGCCAAACATAAATAATGTAGTAAATGTTTAAAGACGCAGTTGCGGACTATGATGCGCTCAGGAGAATTGCCCTAAAACCACCATGAATTCCAAAAACAACTAATAAGGATATGTGCCAATGTGATCTTACCATTACATTTTGTCTTTATAGTTCGGTTGATGACATCCCTAAATGCACAATAAAAGCCTACCTGCATTCTGGTAGATATTATCGAGATTTCAAAAAGACCGCCTCATCTAAATCTATTCAAAACACAACCTTATGATGATAAAAATACAGAGAAATTGTAATGTGCTTTACCTGCGTAGGTTGGGAATATTTCTATACTATATTAGACTCTATCTGTTAAGAATTAAGATTTAAATTTGTGAATGGTGTAATAACATGTAACGGTGTTTATTATTCTTTGTTATATTGTAACCTTTTGTTGTAATTTTTGTGTAAACATAAAGAGCATCAAATGGCGTCCGCCGCGAGTGACCTGTTGATTGTGGTCAGCTCTTTAATGGGAAATGCAGTTCAGTCGCGTTATTCTGAGAAGGAATTAGTCACCTGAATTTATTTACTGCAGCAGTGTGGTAAGACTGCATCGGAGGGTCTGTACAAACACACAAACATGACAACAAAGAACATTAATTGGGAATCGAGCTTAGAGATATAATGCATACTTTTGTTAATCTGAGAAGGAATTAGTCACCTGAATTTATTTCTGGGAGCAAAGAAGTAAGCCTGCATCGCAATTAAGCCCATTCTTTATGTGAACTTGGTTGGTTAGTTGGTTATATAACCAAGATGACATAAAGAATGGGCCCAACTTGGCCCGGCGAACTCAAACATCCCTTTCTAGTCACCCCAAGCCTCGCAATTAGAGCCTTTATATCACCTCAATTCTACACATTAAAACACAGTTATAAAATTATACAAGGACATTTCCATAAATAAACATTTAATTTATTTAGTTTACTGAAGAGCGAATGGCGAATGGTAGAACAACTGTGTCTGCCTGGCCTCATGCACCGCTTAAATACTATAAATTACTTGAAAGTACCGTCAATTAAATGGTCGCAATCTAAAATGTCTAGCAACTTGTTAACACCTGTTACAAATGCTACCAAAACGTATTAGTAAATGTAACGGTATCGTATTTACTAATTGACCTCGTCGTCCACTACAATAGATCAATAAACATCTGCTATAAAATAGCTATTGTTACGCGATACCTAACAAAATCTATTAAATAATGACATTATTATACAAGTAAAAACTAAAACTGTAGCTTCATAATATCTCCTATAAATATATATTAGCTGCCATAAATTTAGGTTGCCAACAATATATATTGTTACATACCGACAAAGACCGCACACCTGCATGTTGTAAAAACGAATTCTTTTATTTACTTCGTGTTTCAACTTTAAAAACATCTATTGTTATCGTACTTACTTTATGACTGTAATGAGTGTCGAACGAATTAATCCTTATTTTTATTGCATTGCGTCGAAGCTTGCCAGATGTGCGTGAACGGGGGCCCCTTTGTCGGTATTATATAGTTTAGTATAAAACAATGCCCGAACGGAGGGGTAGGGCAGTCAAGCGACGATTACGATACTAGTAACACGTTTGTAGTACTCTCGATTAGCGATATAGTGTCGGACTTTGCGCCTGTTGAATTGCATTGAATCGTGCAGTGTGAACTGGTTGCATCCAGTTTTATTTATATTTGTTTTATACGCTTTTGTACAGTTCTAATAAACTCTATAGTAATTCCAAAGGCATTTATTTAATTCCGAGTCTTGTAGCTCGTAACAATATGAAAAAATATAATGGTACACATTTTACATACATTTGAGTGTAATTTTTCCACATTAGATAATACTAAATATTTTATTGTAAGTAAAGTTATTTTGCAACCTTTGATTTAAATCTCATTAGACATCAACAATAAATGATAAAAGTAATAAATTTTATTTTCTGATATATTTACGATCAGATATAATAAAATATGCAAAATTTACTAGTTTTAAATGAGCCTCATAAAATTGTTTGTGGCATAAAAATAGCGATTTCGTCAATTCAGGTGCGAAAAATTCGTTCGAAACAAGAAGTTTATGTTGGAATAATGAATAATATTGACCAAGTGAGTGTCGCTCCACGTACAAAGAAGGATTCCGTAGATATGAACAACATCCGCTTTTATTTTTATTTCCCTTCCTATGGATAAAAGTAAAAAAATAATATTGTTATAGTTTTTGAGGTCTTGTTTACACCCTGCCATATCCCACACGCCTGTGTACACTGAATTTTTTTTTATACATACTTCAGTTTCATGCATGGCACTTTTAACCATTTATTTTTTGTTTTTTTATAAACCTCTACGCCATTCTGATTGTTTTATTGTCCAGCAGACAGGCAGACGGCCCATCTGATGGAAAGCGGTTACCATCGCCTATGGACATTTGTAACACCAAATTGCTATCAATGTGCTCCCGCTAAGGGATACTGGAACCTAGCCACTAATATCGGAACACAACTCTAAGTTTTTTTATGGTGCCATACTCTAGACCAGAGATAGTAGCCATTCAGATGGATATTACTCTCTACTTGGGTGTGGGTTATTTGTCGCCTTTTACAACAGGCTGCCCAGCCGCAGGAAATTGTATTATTTCTGAGTTCCTACACTGATAATCTGTATATGTATTTGTATTTCGGCATATAGAAATATCTCTATAATCTTCCTACTAAATTTATGTAGAGTTAGTAGTTTTTGAGAAACATTACTAGACTAGCAAATTTCTCTGAAATGACATTGCACGCCTATTTATGTAAGTTATTTTTTAATTGAATATATATTTGTTTTGTTACAGGTAAAATACTACGACTTAAAGCAGACCATGGGTATGTTCAAAGTGTGAATTATGCAAAATATAACAATTTTCCATCACCACGCGGGTGAGACCGCGGGGCGCAGCTAATACTACAATATTGTAGCGTAAAATAATTTCATTGGTATTATGTGACAAAGCCAGTGTTTTATTTTAAACTTAGTTCTAAATTTAACTGCTCCTTAAGTTAATTTACGTGCTCTGAGTGCGGTAGGAAGAGATGCAAGTTAAAATGATAATATATTTAATTTCGAGTCTTTAGAGTGTAGAGACGATACAAAGTGCGGTTTATCTTGAGCTTTTTCAAGTGAATAATAAATCTCGTTTTTGCAACAATTTATTCAACACTACCTTATTTCTTATCCCACTTTCATATTGAGAAACACAGCGCTTCAGCTGTGTCCACTGCAATTTTGCCCGTATAAGTCGATGATGAGGTAGGATGCAGTTAAATAAGGAGTTGTTCAGACGACATACATTTATCGTCGTAACAGCTTTCCACTGGACGTAAGCCTGCCAATGTTATGGGCCATAGTACGGAAGAAGAATACTCAGGAATAAGGAACGTCGTTCCTTGTAAAATACTCTGCAATCACAGATGGCGCCACCAGTACTTTTTTGTATTTATAGAAAACCAGTAGTGCCCGCGACTTCGTCCGCGTCGACTCTTTTTCGTGGATCCCTAAAAATGTAGTCTAAGTTACTCCTTATAATATCAGCTATCTACCAGTAAAAGTCCTATCAAAATCGACCCCGCCGTTTCAGAGATCAGCTGGAACAAACAGACAGACAGGCAATTAATTTAAAAATTGATTTTTGGTTTTGATTTAAGTTGTTATTCTGACATTATAAACAGACACATCAATCCATTAAACCTTAATAAACTTTTTATTAGTGCTTTTTTATTAAGTCCTTTTTCGGCAAATTTATTGACAACTTTATTAAATACGATTTCGTAAGAAAAAAACAAATAGTATATAGGTCCTGTTGCCATAACTGTGCCTAAAACGCTGGCCGCATTCCCTCGCTGGATGGCAACGCAGATTCGTTGTCCCAAGTAAAAGTCACTTAATTACATGATTTCTATATGGCCCTCTGCTTCTATTTTGTCTGTTCACCTCTGTACAATTTATATCTTGAAAAATCTAAAAACCTCGATGTATTTAATGACGGGCAAAGTGTAGAGCAGGAATTAAAGTAGTCCAAGAAAGTTCGTCGTGTGTATAACGACTAAGATTAGCGAAGGCGGCGCCTCTAGACGTAATAAATCACTTCTGTCTGACATCTAGCCGTATAACGATAGCACTTTACACACATCGCAAAACGATAACACCATTGGCGGTTAACTAGCGCTTATTATAAGAACTCGTCATATAGAACCTGCAATGGAACGGGCCTAAGACGTAAGTCCCTTAAGAAATAAGTCATAAGCATCCCCGATGATTCACCTTACCTGCGCGGGCGCAAGAAACTGAATAGAGCACCTTTTTAAATTTGAAAATGGAACTGTTAGAAATAACGCGTTTGACATTTTTTGTGACTACACATTCAGATGACTTCGAAATTTAAAAATTATAAGAATAGGTTTAGACACTTCTCTTGTCTATGGCACCCTATTAAAATAAACCTAGGGACTGATATCAACATATCAGTTTTTAATGTAAGTATCACGTACATGTTGTAGGTTTATTATTTAAATCAAGGTTTTCATACAAAATCTAAGCATTTGTTCAAAAACCTGAAAAAGACGAAAATAAAACTTAATGTTATCTATCATAAACCTAAGAAAACCATTTTTTTTTTCATCAAAAACTTAAGACAGGCCAGTTTAATGGAAATATCAGTTTTGGTTGCTAATTCTCTAAAATTAATATTTCTTGAAGAAGCGCGAGTTTATAATCTGACTAGTAAGATTATAAACGTTGGGCGTCGATAATTTCCAACCTGGAAAAAACGAAACTTTTTCATGCTTCTCTTTTTTGCTAACTGTTTTACGCAGACGGAGTCGCGGGCAGAAGCTAGTATTTATTATAAAGAGGAAAGATTTTTATTTTCGTATGTTTGTAACGAATAAACTCAGTAACTACTGAACCCATTTCAAAAGTTCTTTCACCATTACAATGCCACATTACCCCTAAGTAACATAGGCTATTATATATTATATATATGATTTTAATTATCAGGTTCTATTTGTTTTCATGGAAACCGTCTGCCAGGGCCGCTAGTGTCTTAATAAGGACCTAATGTATTCCAATGTCAAATATTTGCAGCACTCGAAGACAGGACAATCATCATAAAATAAATTTCGATATCGCAATTAAGTATTCATCAAATGGAATCACGTCCTTCCTTCGATGAGTCAGATGGCATTCAAATAGGCCCGACTCCATGTCCTAAGCACCTCTGTTTCCGGCCATTATCATAAAACATATTATGTCATGTCTATTTTAATTTTTGCAAATCAAGTTTGCGGTATAGAATAATAAAAACGGATCAAAGATGCGACAAATTAATTCTTTTTTTTTAGTTGAGTAGCTGGCTAACTATTTGTTGACCTACCTAAAAATAAAGCTGATAATAATATTTTTAGACTAAAACTTCGTTTAAAAAACTCGACTTCAAAACTAAAAAGTATGAAATAACTTATTTCTGAAGTTATTTTTAATATATATTATAGGTGGTCGTTAAAAAATAAATTTCTTGCGACGCCCCCTAAAAAGCTTCTTTTAATGAAAAAACACTGGGATTTTTTTTATAATTTTTTCAAGTGAAGACAACACGTGCCTCAAGACGATTCAAGTTAATTTTTGGGTAATATCATGTTTTTTCAGGAAACTTCTTCATACTTAGAAGTAATAATTATTTTAAGATTGGAAAAGTTTTAACAATGAAATACTTTTCGTATTATCAGTGATGAATTTCAAATTATAGTTCAAGAAAAAGTTTAAAATTCTTCGTGATTCAAGCTTATCTTTCAATTTTTCTTATATTTTTAGTTTTAACTTGAATCGTCTTGAGGCACGTGTTGTCTTGACTTGAAAAAATTATAAAAAAATCCCAGTGTTTTTTCATAGAAAGGAAGCTTTTTAGGGGGCGTCGCAAGAAATTTAATTTTTAACGACCACCCTATTATATTATCTATAACATCTTAATGTCGGTGCCTAGTAATTTTCAAAATATAGTATTTTTTATTTTATTTTTATGTTTTTCTTTGCACCGACTTCACGATGTTTTAGTTAATATATATTAATAATCGGTTTACATATGGAACGGAATGGAAATTTTCGAAATTCCATTTCATTCCATTTTTTGGGCAAAAGCATGTTAATATTTTAGAGGACCAAATGGCAACTAATTTGCATCGAACTAAAAAAGAATCACGTAAATCGGATCAAAAATCTCAGAGTGATCGCTGTACATACATTAAAAAAACGTATCGGTCAAGTTGAAAACCTCCTCCTTTTGGAAGTCGGTTGAAAACAGTGGGAACTTGAAAGTGATGCTTAAGAAGTTTATATTGAACTATAATGGATGATAAGAGTTAGAGAAAAATTATCCGTGAATATATTCTCTGAAGTTTCACTTATATTGCAGGAGAACTGCGCAGACATTTTTTTTATATAAATACTATCTGTACCCGGCAGACGTTGTCCTGCCTTTAAAAAATAAAATTCTAGAATCCAATTCCAGCGTCATCTACCGGGACCAAATGTTAATCTAAACCATTTTGAAATCCACTTAAACAAACAAAAAATTTCAAAATCAGTGCGTGTCTCTTGTTTATAGAGCAAGCGCTACAGGTTATATTACATTTTCATGTATTTGCCCACAGAAGATTCACTTCATTTTATATCGCTAACTATACCACCCCCCGTCTATCTGTAAACAACATAAATTACAAAACTTGAGCAAAAAGGCCAAAATGGTCTAAATTGTCAAAACGACCAAAGAGGCCAAAATGACCGAAAAGGCCACAGTGACCGACGTGACCAAAATGACGGAATATGCAAATACGATCAAAAGGGCCAAAATGACCAAATAGGCCAAAATGACCAAAAAGGCCAAGATGACCAAAAAGGCCAAAATGACCAAAACGCCAAAATGACAAAAAAAGGCCAAAATGACCAAAAAGGCCAAAATTATCAAAAAGGCCAAAATTACCAAATAGGCCAAAATTACCAAATAGGCCAAAATGACCAAAAAGGCCAAAATGACTAAAAAGGTCAAAATTACCAAATAGGCCAAAATTACCAAAAAGGCCAAAATGACCAAAAAGGGCAAAATTACCGACATGGCTAAAATTACCAAAAAGGCTACAGTGACCGACATAGCCAAAATGAGTAAAAAGGCTAAAACAGCCAAAATGACCAAATAGGCCAAAATTACCAAAAAGGCCAAAATGAAAATTATCCCTTGTCCACCCTCAGTATTTAATTTACATACGTACCGAATTTCAGACAAATCGGCCCATTAGTTCTTCCATAAAAGCATAACAAACAGAAAGAAGTTTTTCTGTATTGGTGTACAATAAAGTGTTATCTATCTATCTAAAGACAAATATATTTTTATCCCGCTAACAATCCCACTTTTCGGGATAAAAAGTATCCTATGTTCATTCTCGGTATCGAAAACATATATATAATGAGTTTCAGCCAAATCGGTCCAGTAGTTTTTACGTGAAAACGGAACAGACAGACGGATAGAGTTACTTTCGCATTTATGATATTAATAGGGATTGCTAGGTGTTCCATGGTAATGATTGTATTGAAGGATCTTATCCATAGGCCTAGCACGCACTACGATATTTTGGTATGATTTTTCCCGCAAAATATGTAACTTACGAAACTTCATGGTAGGGGCGCATCATAGAATTAATTCAATACAGGAACCGCCACCATGGAATTGATCTCGCACCGAGATTAAATTAAGAGTTTCCGTAACATTTGTTGTAGCTAATAACAACTGTGACCAAACCAACCAACAAACACAAATGCACAATGTCATAAGTCACACATAAATAGGCACACACGCACGTACGCACGCACGCACGCTCGCATACATAATAAAAAAGATGAATGTAACTAAATAATTTCATAATAAGAATTGTACCAATTAGGAAAGAGGTCCCCAAGATACAGGTCGACCTAGTTTAGGGATCAATCAGCTTCAAAAATTGTGAATTATGTTTTACTCGATAAATGATTTTGGAACCAATTGAACTCTACAGAAGCGCGTGCATTTCAGTTAATTCTATACCGGATTCAAATTCTGTAGATCTGCGTATATTCGACGCGTGCTAAACCATAGGGTGCCGATATGAAGTAATTTA
This sequence comes from Dendrolimus punctatus, assembly GCA_012273795.1. Classification (NCBI taxonomy): domain Eukaryota; kingdom Metazoa; phylum Arthropoda; class Insecta; order Lepidoptera; family Lasiocampidae; genus Dendrolimus; species Dendrolimus punctatus. Next base: position 11,445,651 of record CM022531.1, read on the forward strand.
GAAAAAGAAAAAGAGAGCTGATATCTAAGCCTCACGGTTCCAAACGCGCGTGCTACGAATCCATAGCAAATACCCTATTTTCCCGGCTCAGTGTATCCATGTCATTCCTGTTACACAAGCTAGATATCGCCATAGTTTATAGGTTAATTTCTAAGGCCGTGCAAAAGGAACAAACAACGCAATAGGCTTGTGTTTACATACACATGGCCAGAAGTATAGTTTGAAAATGTTGATCGTGTTTTGTAAATACCTGTTAAAAGAAACAAATGACCGTTGTAAGGATGTTTAAGCCGCCTCCGATCGTGTTACGACCACAAGCATCCCACACCTATGTTCTGTGGTCAAATGGCATACAGACACTCATGGCCTGACCGTTGCTATATTAAAATTTATTTATGTATACAAATATCGTTGTTTACAATTTTACACTAATTCAATAGCGTAGTGTCCTTAAAAATAACTGCAGAAACGGCAACTTAGGGTGAAAACAGACAACAGATTATTTTTCCCCAGATGCAAATTGTCACTACATAAATTCAAATTAGAGAGAGAGATAGCACTTTATTGCACGCCAAAATATACAATTACAAAAACAGACCACATTTACAACATTTTTAGGCAATACAATAGGCGGCCTTATCGCTCAAAGCGATCTCTTCCAGGTAACCTAAATGAAAGAAATTTGAATCAAGCGTGGTAGGTTATTATTTACTCTATAGGAGCCTAATCTTATTTACCATTTAGGCTCCTATAAAGTAAATAATAACCATAAACAAAATTAAAACTAAATAATTAAAATGAACAAGTTGGCGGTAGGCTAGATAAAACTTTAACAATACTCCTAGACAATTGTCATCTTTGTCTTCCGTGACACGGCAACTGAAAAGCGGCCGAAACGTCGGAATAACCAAAATCAAATAAATTACCGCGCTTAAAACCGTTAAAACTTAGTTTTATTATGTATACAAATAGTTGCAAAAACTTATGGAAGAAAAGAAAAAAAAAGAAGAAAAAGAATTATGTCAACCAATGACTTAGTTAGTAAGTCAATGATGACATTAGTCTATTTCGTCGTTAATGACATTAACCCTCCATAACCTATTCCACTAGAGTTTGTGACTGTAACGCCCGCAAGGAAGAGGAAAAAATTGCGGTTCTGGACGTGGTCTTTGTGACCCTCTTGTGGAACGTAACCTATGTCGTAGATCTGGAAGACCATAGACAATACCATTTCACAGCCTACGCGTTCAAGATGTGTGGCGCCAGTTCTTTAAATTTTATAGCCAAATTAATAAGATAAGCGTCTTTTACGATTGTATCGTTAAATTAAATATTAATTTATTCTATTACTTGCTTATTATGTCTATAATGCTTTTTCGGCATACCGTATATTTAGAAATTTGTTTGTTGATTTCGAATAAGAATTCAACAAACAAATTCATTCAAATCGATTGACACTTATCGCAGGCTGAATGTAATTGTGGTGGGAATAAAAAAAAATGAGTTCTTAAAGCCGATATTAGAAGGTTCAATTCTGTTTTTCAATTGGGCTTTTGAAAAAAAAAAAATGATTTTTTTATGTATTTTAAAACCTTATTATTAATAATATTGATATTTAATGCAAAAAACTTCAAAAAATTTTTTTTTCAATTAATTATGAACAATTAAAAATCGATGAAATTTAAATAAAAATCACGTGACTATAAGCGCGCCATGATTGGTCACCATAGTTGTGACGTCATAATGTTATAGCTATTTAATAGCAGTACAGCGTTTACGGCTAATACACGTGACTAGACAATAATATAAAAAATTTATTTCTAAAATACGAATTGTTAGTTGGTTCCGATTAGCTATGTGTGATAAAGGATTTATTAAGGCAAAGTCTGATAACATTCCTGATGTTGATATATTTATGATCACCGATTTAAAAAAAAATGACGTTCGGTTTAATTCTGCTGAAGTTCGAGGTGCCAAGGCATCAAGGTAAGTCTGTTAAAAAATAATATAATAAATGAAAATATTTAAGTATTTATTCTCCATTACATTAAATATAATTATTTATTTCATAAATTGTAGAGCATCGCGTGAGAGTTGCGGCGACAAAGCTATAGGTTATGTTCAACTAAGTATAATATAATATAATATAAATATATCAAATTGAATCCCAATCATTAGATAAAGATACATAAATTTATTATTTAAGCACTTTAAATTATCAATAAAAAAAAAATTTAATGCTATGATTATAAAGGTTATGATTTGGAGTCCAGTTAAAAAAAAATATTTACTGAACTTTAGTTAAATATATAATAATTATTTGATTTGTATACTTAGATAAATAATAATTAATAAAAATGGTATTAAGAAATACTTACATCGAAATGATCTTCACAACAAAAAAAATCGATTTTGTTTGGGGATTATCACGGTGCACTGCTTGAAACCATTTATTTCGACGTTTGACATCTTGGGGAACATTTAAAAACGTTTTATCAAAAGTTGCCTTTGTAGTTAGTATTCGTACATAATGGTACAAAACAAGAACGATAACTTTTGAGGTTCGACATTTTTAATATAAATTTAAATATTTAATAATGACAACAAAATGAAATAGATCAAAACACTGTATTTATTATTTTTCTATCAACTGCAATGAGTGAAAACTAACATTATGACGTCACACGCGCTCGGGTTTGTTCGGAAGTTGTCGGCGTGTCTTCGGTACTGGATTCAAAAATTAATTTTTATTTTGATATAACTTTTGAATTATTGCAAAAAAAAAAAATAGTTTTGTTATAAAACTAATATATAATCTTTCCATTTATCACAAAAAAATGTTTTTTTCAAAAACCCAATTTGGATGAATTAACCAAAGTGATTTATTTATTTATTTATTGTAATAAGGATCACCAACAGTTTTTTACATTTAATCAGTTACTAGACTTATGACTAAGGTTTACAATGCAATGTAAAAACTAATTATAGGTGAACACAACTTGCAGTATAATTTCTTCACAGTTATTTACCTATTTATTTAAATTTTAACAATAAATGTAACAAAAATGTGTAGGGTATTGAAATTAGTCTGTCCGTCAGTCTGTCTAATGAGTGTCCTGTTGGGCTAAACGAATCTTTTTATAAAATGAATTTTTGGAATCAAAGTGAATGTCAGTAAGATCACTACTACTGTTGAGAATTCTGCACATTCTAGAGATAGGGGAGTTAGCACCTAGTACTGTAGTTCTTAATGGGGGAAAGAGGGGGGTAATAGGTTGTCGAGGGGGTTTCGTAGGGACTCTAAAGCGAAATTGGCTTAACAATTGAGGACAATCAATGTTATTATGAAATAACTTATAAGCAAACATGGCATCTAACATAATTCTACGTGTCTCCAGAGAATCAATTTTGAAATAAATCAGTCTTTTCCGGTATGATGTTTCCTTTTTTACCCTATGCTCAGCAAAAGAAAGATGCCACAGAAACCTCTTTTGTATGCGTTCTAATCTTAATGTATGTGTACAGTAATGAGGTCGCCAGACAACACTGCAATACTCTAAGACACTTCTTACTAAACAATTGTACAGCAATATCTTTGTTTTGTAGTTAAGAAATATTTTGCTATTTCTTAAGACAAAGCCCAGAATTTTAGAAGCTTTTTTTGTAATATTATCTAAGTGTTGTTTAAACGTTAACTTGCTATCAAACATAACTCCCAAGTCTCTTATTGTTTCAACTTCTGTGATATAGATACCTTCAATTGCATATGAGGATGGAATAGAGTTCAATTTTCTAGTGAATTTTACATGTGCACACTTGCTAGTGTTTAACAACATTTTATTGAGCTTGCACCAGTCAATGAGACTGTTTAAATCTTTCTGGATTAACAGTGAATCATTATTTGTTTCAATAATTCGTGCGAATTTTAAGTCGTCCGCATACATAAATACATCTGAGTTCTGAAAACAACATAGAATATCGTTAATAAAAATGTTAAAAAGTATTGGGCCAAGATGAGAACCTTGGGGGACGCCAGAGCTGATACGACAAACATTTGATTGTGCGCCATTGAGTACTACATAAAAACATCTGTTTTCTAAATAGGAGCTTAGCCAACTATGCATAGGACCTGATATACCATAGAAAAGTAATTTTTGTTTCAAAATTTTGTGCGATACGCGATCAAACGCTTTACTAAAATCTGTGTATATTACATCTATTTGTTTGCCAGTGTCTATTGTTTGCGCTATCTTTTCAGTGAAAGTTACTAAATTCGTGCAGGTTGATCTGGATTTAGTGAATCCATGCTGATGTATAGTAATAAAAGAGTTAAGGTAGTTTTGAATTATTGGACATATTAAAGACTCAAAAATTTTGGCAAAGGAAGACAGTATAGATATTGGTCTATAATTTTTTATCATTTCTGGTTTATCTGATTTTAAAATTGGGACTATTTTGGCGGATTTCCAAAGGGCCGGGAATATACCAGTTGATAATGACTTGTTAAAAATTAATAATAGCGGCTGAACTAGTACTGTTGCACATGATCTTATAAAGATAGGTGGAATTTCATCGGGACCGGAGCCCTTATTTATATTTAATGACTTAAGTTTTCTTAGTAACGAATCACTGTCAATGGTGATTGAATTCAAATAAGAAGTTAAATTCAAGTTTTGTTCTAATGTTGACAAGTATTGCGAGTTAAATTCATTATTATGCATGTCGTCCGAACAATACTGTGTGCAAAAGTATGAAGCAAACATATTGCTGATATCAACAATGTTTGAGGATACTATATGACCATCAGTGAAGGTTTCAGGGTAAGAACTGGTACCACCACGTTTTGCTTTAACTAAGTTCCAAAAAAGTTTGGGATTTTTTGTAATATTTTCTTCTAGAGTATTTGAGTACTTTTTATAACAATTTTTGGCTAATTTTTCACATCTTGAACTTAATATCTTTAGTTCAATTGCATCCAAAGGATTATTATAGTGCTTGTAACGCTGCCTAAGTTTGTTTTTTTCCTTTAGTGCATGTATAAGAGATTTATCAAACCAGAGAGGATATTTACTTTTGCCTGGTCTTCGAAGAGGCACATATTTAATGATGACTTCTCTTAGAGTTGTGTAAAATGTCTCAAGCATCTCATCGACATTTTTGTTTGTAAATAGTAAGTCCCAGTTACAGTCTGTCAGGTTTTTAATGATTTGTTCATAGTCAGCCCTGTAGAAGTTTGGTCGGAGACTATTGACAAGGTAAGGCAAAGTAATGGGAGGATTCATGTTAATCGTGAAATTTAAAGGTGGGTGAAGCATGTCTATTACACTTAATGATGTTAAACTCTCAGTAACCTCACATCGCTGTAATGTTGTCAGAACCAGATCAAGTATTCTACCTGAGATGTTTTTGACATGATTTAATTGGCATAGCCTGTTTACAAAAACAAAGTCTATCAAAGTATCACAAATATTTGGGTATGAGTATGTCTGTGTAGAGTCATTAATGAAACCCCAGTCGATGATGCCCATATTAAAATCTCCTACTATACAAATGTCTGAGTCGGTTTGTTCTATGATTGTATTACACTTATTCAGAAAATTATCTAGTTGAATTGGTCTCACGGGAGGAGGTAAGTATACCGCACATAAAGCGATTTGACAACCTTTGTTTGGGTTAATTATTACCCATAAGTCTTCTGCGGATGTTTCCCAATCTGTAACCCGCTTGGATTCTATGTTATTGTTGACGGCAATTAACACACCTCCTCCCTCCTTAACAAATCCCCTATCTCGCCTATAAACGACATATCTATTGTCAAAAAGTTCACTACTTAATATAGAATCATTAAGCCATGTTTCACTTAAAACTACAATGTCATAGTTATTACTTGCAACATTACAGTAGAATGTGTGAGCTTTAGTCCTGAGCCCTCTAGTGTTCTGATAATATAAATTCAATGTAAGGAATTTTGGTTTTTTTTTTTAATTTTTAATCCTTAGTTATTGAGTATAGAGAAAGACAAAAGAAGAAGTCAGCACTAAAGCTCAAACCATTTTACCAATACTGTCAGAACTTTTAATGTAGATGTACTCCGATTCCTCATTTTTTCTGGTAAAGATCTTTCCCTTTCTAACCCATACGAATTTGTAATTCTTAGCCTTGGCTTGTTGTCTAGTGGCAGCGTGGAGATCCTTATTTGTTGGTGATAGGTGTTCCATGACGAAAATACGCTCCTTCTTTCCTGGAAGTCCGAGGAGGGAACTATCCAATCCATTTTCCTTATGGGCTTTGTTGTATCCGATAGTTGCGGCTAGTAGACCTTCCTTGATCCGGACAGAAGATAATTGAACTATGATAGCTCTAGGGCGCGTGCTGTTATTATGGCGCTTTGCTACTCGTGTGGCGTATGATATATCGTTCTCCTTCAAATCATAGCCGACAGACTTACTCAGCTGCATTATGATAGAATAAAGGTTTTCATTGTTGTGCTCAGGCACACACTGCAATTCTAGGTTATTATTTCTCGATTGTTGCTCCAGGGTATTTATACGATAATTGAGGTCATTAAATGCAGAATTTATCTTTCCCTGTTCATCGCTAATTTCATCTATCAGTTTAAGCGTCCGAGCTTGTTCAACCTCAAATTCTTCGAACCTCGTGTTAATGAAGTTCATTGATTCGTTCATCTCCCTTATTTCGTTTTTCAATGGCTCTAACTCTCTGTTTATTATATTGCACGTACTTTGGTTGAATTCTTTTAGAACTTTTTTCAACTCTTCTTGTACAATTTTACGCACGTCTTCTGCACTAACTTGAAAACTTGGGTGAGCCGTGGTTGAAACAGGTTTTCGGTTGTTTCTTAAAGATACGCTTCGTATGGGCGTAGCGTCTCTGTCAGCGCTGTGCATTTTTTTTCTTGTTTGTGATTATTAAGCACTTTGCACACATGCACTGAATAGACTGATATTCTCTTGGAGCGTATTAGTTCGATTCGAGTTTAGTCGATTAATAGTGTTCTAAAGAGCGATCCGACCTAATTTCCGAGCGTATTGTAACAAACCTGCTACGAAAACGTCAATGTCGCTGTCACGAACTGACGACAGATAACCACTCTACAAGCAATGCATATAATTACATAGAATAGGTATGATTATGTATATGAACGTTAAGGTTTTAAACTCTGATTTTGCACGAATATTTCGTTAATATTTCCTGGCTGTTTATTTTTTCACAACACTGGTACTAAAGCTACACTTTTGGCACAGTTTAGGAGAATATCTTGTGAAATGCTATAAGTTTAATTATTTTTAAGCTAAGCGCTACTGATTTTGTGTTAACACGTGAAGTGACGTTGACAGTATATGTACAGTGATCCGTATAAACATAAATTTCAATCATTCAATGTCATTGCCTAACGTGGTGGACTTTCACTTCTGAGCCTTTCAACCGAATTAAATCAATTTGATTGTTGGGTAATTAATATCAGTATACTTATATTTTAAATTATCTACAGATGTTATATTTATAGACATAAAAAATTTAACCCATTTCTAGTAAGTTGATAAAATACGTTTTCAGTATTTGTAACAATCTGGCGATAAAATTAAGTATTTTAATAGAATCAATACAATATTATAATTTTCGTATTATTATGATCTGTTTATAAAAAAAGGATATGATGGATTATGTTGATTATGTATGTATTTGTATATTTATTTCTTAAATTAGTTTGAGTATTTGTGTATTGTGTATCTATTGCCTTTTTCCTGCCCCACCTATTTCGCCTGATTCAATCTCTGTTATTTAGGTTGCCTGGAAGAGATCGCTTTGAGCGATAAGGCCGCCTGTTGTATTGCCTAGAAAATATATTAAACATGGACTGTTTTTGTTATTGTATATTTTGGTGTGCAATAAAGTGTTATCTATCTATCTATCTATCTATGTTTTTTTAAATATTTTTTTAAATGTAACAGTAACATTACGTTTAACATAAAAACATTTAAAAAATATTTTCATGTTTTTACATGAAAGGTTTCTTTTGAAAGGTTACTAAAATACCATACTGTTGCCATATGGTTTGCTGATGGCAGTCCCAGTCATAGGAAGCGGGAGGTGCGACCATCGGCAAACCTTCTGCACCAACTTATATCTTATAATACTTTCAAAACATGGTGAAAAAATTATATTAACAATTATTTCAATAATAAGCTATTTAATTCTTAAGTTGTGATGTCATACCTTGCTATTCTCGTACAAAATCTAGGCGGTTTCGGCGTAATGTAGTAAGAAATAAAAAGTGTCTTAGTTGACTTGACTATTTCCTTGGGTGACAATTTCTGCCAGTTCGCTTTACTGTCAGCCGCGTAAAAGAACTTCGTTCCATTAATAAGGTCAAACACCTCGAAACTGGCGCAACAAGCGTTTAAAATGTACCATTACATTCCATTACTGAATGGGTGTTTAATTGTCCAATGGGACAATATGTACATAATGTGTATAATACATCATTGTACACATGTATAAAGTCTGACAAAGAATGTGGAGTTTTGTCATTCTTTGTCTCGCCACGAGCAACTGTTAAAATATGGGATATTTGTGTAGATGCAATTAGTAAGATATTCATTAAACTTTTTTGTCTACGTAATTCTTTTGGAATTACAATAAAATTAATAAAACTACGTTTTAACGGTTTTAAGCGCGGTAATTTATTTTATTTTGGTTTATCCGACGTTTCGTAGTTTTATTATGTGTACAAGTTGGGAAAACTTATAGAAAATATTATACAATAAAATTGTCTAAGTGCGTGCGGGTTTTATAGCAGTGACGAAGATTATACAATTTCTAATACAACATTGTACACACGTTAAATTCTGTCAAATTTTAACTTAGAATTTTGTCATTCATTGTATTGCAGCGACCAACTGTGTTAAAATATGGGATATTTCTGTAGATGCAATTAGTAAGATATTCATCAATCTTTTTTCTCTATATAACGCTTTTTTTATTACAATAATCTTGTTTAAGTGCGCGCAGTCCGTAAACAGTGAAAGGTTGTATAGTAGTGAAGACAATATACAATATTTAATACATCATTGTACGCATGTATAAAGTATGATAAATTTGAATGTGGAATTTTGTCGTTCTTTGTATTACTGCTAGCTGCAATTAAAATTAATACACTAAAGTAGATGATTTATGACAGGTCAATTTAAATATCTGTTACTGTTATCCAAAAATTACAGCATTAATTATCTGTTATTAAATAATATATTATTTCCTTTACGCGGCTTGCGATGCATGCCTACTGTTGCCAACTTGGCGCTTTCAGTGTCAGATTTTTATCTCTATGTACACACAGTAAGTGGTTTTTCAGCGCTTCACACCTTATTTCGCGCTTTTTTTAATTATGTAACTTTTCACTGAAATATATCGACGTGTTCTTATGTACCTGTTATCGGGAGAACATGTATCGTGTCCTAGAAATAACAAATGTTATCTGTGGTCTGTGAATATCTGTTATTAGTACCTGTTAGCATAAATATACCTCACGACTACACTAAAGCTGATGTTTGAATGAATCCATTAAATTGACCCATATAAACTGGAAAAATTCAATTTTATCGCGTCGTGTCCTTTAAGTTATGTTGCAATTTGCTTGATCTGTGTAATATGAGCATAAGGTTTGACGATAAATTGAGCTACAGCTCAACAACATATTGTACATTATTTTAGATAAAGTTCGTACGTTATGTTTGTATGACACAACATGAAAACAATGCTATTTACATTTCGAAGTATATCCTCTTGTAATGGCGGCGCAATCAGATGCGTCTAACCAGGCCACACATTGCGGCTTTTACAATTCAAACTTTACACAATGCTAAGCGCAGTTTAAAGTAGTCTTTGAGAATTGTTTGAGAGAAAACGATGCGGCATGCGTTTTGTATGTTCAAACAGCGCTATCTAATCAAGTGTTGATATTTCGTTGTTTGAGAGAAATGCCGCTTTAATAGAACTTAGGAATTACCAAATCCCGTTGTGACCGTGTTATGTACTAGCTCTGCCTGCTACAAGTTCGCGTGGATTGGAATTTATATATATTATTTTTTTTTTATTAAAACTATTCATTTAACCAAGTAATTTTTTATTTTTACGGCTTCAATGCAAATGACACTGATTTTGCCAATGACAATGTATGAAGAGGTAGGTGGAAAAAAATGAAAATCTAATAATTTGCCTAGAAATTTATACATATTTTCTGCAAACCTGAAATTAAATCTATAATCTATACATATAATAAAACTGCAGAGGTCGCTTCTCTGTTCAATGAAAAATAATGCTAAAAATCTAGTCAAGGGAATGTAAATCGTGAAAAAGTCCCCGCAAGGGACCTGGCGTGAAGTTATGTATGTTATTTTGACATTACAAACAGACACTTTAATTTTATTTATCTGTATATATTGAAGGGTCGCGAGACTTGTTTCTTAATTGTTTGGTTATTCGTGGTCGCGACATAAAAATTGTTGTAAACAAAGTTATAATAGCAACAGCGCAAAGGGCAACCTGTTTTTGTTGTACGTCAGAGGCGTTTCTCATGTTGACGAAGTTAATGATTAGACAATTGCGATTGATTGCTGGCGTAATTGCCGTGTAATCGTGCCGACAGTTGATCCGGGGACCTTTCCTAATGGCTTTGGATAAGCTATTCTTAGTTTTTAATGCTTTTCTATCTATAAATTGACAATAAATATGTCAGTTATAGCTTGTTTACTTCGCTTAAAGAAAGTACGACGTTGAAAGAATACAATGTCCTGCAGCCGGGCGGCCTGTCGCAAGAGGCGACAAAACAACCCACAGCCAGGTGGTAGGGGATTTGCCCGACTAGATACATAACAACCTTGTGTTGTGTTCCGGCATTAGTGACTAGGTTCCACTCTCCCTTAAGAGAGCAGCAGCGTATTTATAGCTCCTTTGGTGTTGCAAATGTCCATAGGCGATGTAACCGCTTTCCATCGAGCGGGCCGTCTGCCTGTCTACCGAACTTCTGCGAGTAAAGACTGGCAAGACCCTCAAGACCACGTGCTGGACTGATGCCCTGCACAAAGTCGCCAGTGGGTGCTGGTTTGGTTTAATTTACTCTTGTAAAGAAAGTATTTTCTTAATTATGTTTTTTTTAATGAAATGTATATAAATTGCGGGCAGTTGCATATTTTATACATAGCTAATAAACAGTCTCAATACCGCTGCACATCAGGGTGGCATGAGGTCTTGAATATGCAACGCAAACGGGAGGAGGTCTTAATTTAGCAACGGGTCATGATTGGCCAGAGACTTGGCTATAACAATAAACATTATAATATAGGTCATCATGCAGCCGTCGTTTCAGTGAATTAGTTTCCTAAAGCTCTTTCAAAGTAGTTCAAACCTTATGTCTTAATAATCAAAACTCATTTTGGTTGAGAATACAATCATTAACCTGTTTTAGATTAGATACTTTGAATGATATTATGTTATCGCGATAAGTGGGCATTCAGCGTAAAATTTCATAGTAGCCGTGTTAATTTTAACAAATATGTTTAATACTGTAGACTACAATACCCTAAAATAAACAACTCAAATAATATATTTCATTGGTCTCGTTTTGTGGTTAAAAGCATTCGCATTCCATTCGAATGACGTGAACTTCAATCAGTTGCAATGCTTGCGTATGCATACACTGCTTAGGCAGTTTGTCTGATCTAATGTGCACATTGTTCCAATTATTATTCGCTGAAAGCAAATACTAAAGAACATGATGATGTAACCGGCACATTGGCTGTGTGAAATCTGCTGTGAATAAAGATAGTTAAACCTATTTTATAAAAAAGTTATATTAATTTTAGTAATAGTTACGGAGATATTCCGTTGTGGTGTACAGACTGGCAGCAGAATGGGAATACATGAGTTCCTTTTTACATATAGATTTCATACCAATAGGCATTCTGAAAACCGATTTGCTTTTGAAGATGATATTAAATAGAGATATTTGTGACAAGACCAGGGTAATTTATGTTTTAAACTTCAGTGTTCATATATCAGTGTATGCATGATTATAGAAAAGATAAGAAGCCTCACGTTTCACCAGTTAGGCATAGACAAATTGCAATTGTTAATTATTAGAATTAAATGTCTTAAAAGTAATGTTATAATATTAATCCAAAAAATTAAATACTATTTGTTTATAGCACTTATTTCTTGAAATACATATATTTGCTATTTGATAACTTTCTTTTATTTTATATTTTTAACTATATTATTAATTTCTATCTGGGGTATTGTCGTGTAAAGTATAACTTTGATTTTATCTTTAATTCTCAGAGATATGAATGTGTTTGTAGTATATATAAACAGCACTATTCATAAAAAATAAATAGGCTATAATGTTATTATTTTCCTTGAAGATAATCTGAAAATATATTGTTTTACATTTGTCAATCTTATAAAAGAGCATTTAGATCGTTTACCAAGCCAATATTAAACGAATCATTTCTGTCTTTCAATCAAAATGAAACAACCAAAAGTGATACATACAAACATAAACTTGAATAATTCAATGTCATTGAATACTATAGTTGTTTCAGTTCTGTTTACTAAATTGATTGATACGACTGTTTTGTTTTATTGCATAAGTTCAGCAGATAAGCCGACGGCCCACCTGATGGAAGGGGGTTACCATCGCGTATGGACATTCGTTACACCAAAGGTGCTGCGGCTCTCTAAACGGATACTGGAACCTGGTCACTAATGCCGGAACACATCTCAAGGCTGTTATGGCGGCGTACTCTAGACCAGGGGTGGTAGCAATCCAGACGAGCAAAAATACCTTACCTGGCCGAAGGAAATTGTATTCTTTCTCCATTCTTGCATGGATAAAACGATAAAACGTCTATCGACATTAGAAAAATAAAATCCCGAAGGAGACCTATCCCACATTTACACAGTAGCCAACACCTACGGCAGTAAGGTGCAAGTCGCGAGGGAAGTACGAGCGCGAATGTTTCATTTTAGACAAAGTTAACTGGCTTTTTACAACAAATTATTATTATTATTTACAACAAATAATTATTATTATTTACAATAAATTATTATTACACGTTGAGTTTGTTGGATCACTCGTTGATTCGTCCATATGGAACAACAGAAATGAATAGTCTTATGCATTGATGTAACAATATATTTTATTGCTACATCAATGGTCTTGTGTCGGTTTATTAGTTTATTTATTTATTTAGGTTTATGGCTTGGCAGCTAGGCCTTTGAGCCAGATCTTAGTTTACAATTTAGTTTCTTCATTTTCTTAAGCCTATGTGGTAGCACAGCTGAAGTGTAGGTAATCAGCTAGTGCCATTCAATGGAGTTCTTGTGACAATTGGTTTATTAGAAATCTAATAAAGCTTTAGGGATGTCTTGACTAGGTGGAAGAGCGAGATGGTATGCTCCTCTGTCTCAAAGGAAAATCTTCTAGCGAGGCTATTGTTGTTCCTCGTAGGCCTGGGGCCATCTGTTATCGGTGGAAATTTTTATATATTCTTTTTACGTTGCGGGAAACGCGTACGTCAATTATTGTACAGCGCCATCTATTTATTATAACTGTTCCACTATAGAGCAAAAAATCAAATAAAATCAATGTCATTGGAATTTTAAAAAACTTGTAGTTATTTCAAAATGTAAAGTGTTATTGAAATATGGAACATATTATATGATGTACCTACAAGTATTATAATAATAAGTACTTAATATAACAAATATCATCATAACGAGTTCATTTTTTATCATAAATTTTCCGAGTTATCATAAATGTACTATAATACTCGTAGATCAATTACTTAAAGAAGTTAATATTTTATACTAGAAAATTCGCTGAAGTCATAAGTAAACCATAATCAAAGCACCTTAAAGTTCACTATTAATAATTGAATTAAAAACCGGAGCTTGAACGTGGGCTATTAATGGGCTAAAAGCATACCTAATAAGTCCATAATTGATAATAAAATTAATTCAATTCACATTGTTTTGCCAGCACGTTTGTTTTCAATTAATTTTAGGGCCAATTTCACCCACATAAACTATTATCATAAAAACAAGTTTTTATGACAACAAGCGTTACTGTATTGCGGCAATATTTCTTCGCCTTGTTTAAAGTTTATTAACATTTTAATAATATGTTTTAAAATAATGGATGATGAATTAAAAATCAGAATTATGGCGTCTAGTGTTGTTAAGTAAATGTAATTTTGTTTTAAGTTAATTAATTAATAAATATTTAATTATGTCTGCATAGAAGAAGAATATCAAGGCATAAAAATTGCTCAGAAAAAACTCATAATGCCGATATTAAACAGATCAACCAAATTGAATTATAATTAAACTACGTACGGTTTTAGACGCGGTGTTTCATTGGATTTTTATTCCGACGTCTCGGCCACTTTTAAGTTGCTGATAAAAAACTAATAAACTACCGCGAATCAGAATCGTTAAAACGTAGTTTTATTATTGATTATTGTTTAAAGGTTAAAAACTACAAGTAAACTTATATCTATAAAGTAGTTGATTAAAAGTAAGATGATTACAGGAAATTTGGACGCCTGCTATTTTATATAAATACTATTTGAATTTAATGTAATATGTGTCAAATACCCAATTGTTGCCACTGCTAAGATTTGATTTTTTAAGAAAATATTAACAATTAAATATTGTTTTTGAGATTGTCATTTATTCTATGTTTAATGTAATTAAACTTAGCATTTAAAAGTAAACTAAATTATAAATAAATTAATATAAAGTATGTAATAAATCGCTGCCAGAGGGAAGCGTGCCCAGAACGCTGGCTGCATTGCCACGCTGTATGACAATGCTGATAAAAAATTAACTTAATTTAAAATTAAATCAGTCATAAATTGAAATTTGAAAGTTCTATGGGTCCTTTTCGATTTCGTTATATTCACGAAACTGAAATAAAAGCTAACCAAAGCTTTCAATTTACTACTAACTAGCTTTTGCCCGCGGCTTCATTCCGTTAAAATTATCCCACAGAATTCGTCCATTTTTTCAGGATGAAAATAGCCTATGCGCTGTTCCAGACTACAATCTATCTCTGTGCCAATTTTGATCCAGACCCGATTAGTCGTTCTTCCATTATTGAATAACAAACAATCATCCAAATTTTCGCGTTTTTAATATTAGTATTATAGATTTATTTTTGAAATCAACAGTCTATAACTCTGATTTCAGAAAAAATATTTTTTCCTTTATCTTTTCTATATTCTTGTCTCTTTCTGATCTTAATAATAACTGAAAGTATGTTTGTTTTGTTGCAATGAAATTTCTAGAAATATTACAGCTGTTTATATAAGTACGATTTCACTTTATGGATAACAAGAAACCATTGTCAGCATTTGCAAACAGATGCTATGCTTCTATGTTCCGTTATACACTGCAATCTGATATTATGTGAATAAATCTGCAAGAGACTTCATTTGTTACCTAGATAGACTTGGATATAAACAGAACTTCACGACAGGTATTCCAGTACGCAAGAAAGATATCAACGCTAAAATTATAACAACTAGTGGTCGCACAATGGTCGAAATTCGACCATAAGGGTTCTGCTGTCAAAGCTATACTTCTACAACCTCAGATATCGCCAAGGCTACACTGCTATTTTAACTTTAACAATAAACAAAAGAATATATATGCGTGTGTGCATCAAATACATGGTAGTGTGTGTAATATTTTTTTATGCATAATTAAAAATAATTGCAGTGGAAGCTCCATTCGAATAAATCTAATATATAAAATTCTCGTGTCACAGTTTTCGTTGCCATACTCCTCCGAAACGGCTTGACCGATTTTGATAAAAAATTTTGTGCTTATCCGGTATCTATGAGAATCGGCCAACATCTATTTTTCATCCCCCTAAATGTAAGGGGTAGTCCACCCCTAAATTTTTTATTTTATTTTTTAGACAAAAATTTTTATTTCTATTTTTTTATGATACAACATACAAAAATACATACAACCCTAGATTTTCAACCCTCTACGATCAACCCCTATTTTTTACCGGGCAGGACGACGTCTGCCGGGACAGCTAGTAACATATATTATTATCATTTATTCGAATAATATATTCGAATAAATGACTCGATACAAGTTGACAAGATCAGTATTTATTTTAAGTTTTCGAAGTGACAAGGTATATTAGTTGTTAGTTTTATTGAAGTTTTATTTATTTGTTATAATAATTATGTATTACATAATTACGATTACTTTTATTAATTATTATTTACTTTTTATTTTATACATTAACAAAATTGGGTCGTTATGGTCTTACACCAAAAGAAAGGTTTGCACTGAAAATCAGCGTTGTGTCGGATATAACTCCGGCACAACAATATGCTGAGTGCAAACCTTGTTTGCTGAAAATGCGGCGTACAAATTCACAAATGTTTTGTGTGCAATAATGTGTAAAGAATGTAACTACGTCGCTATTTGTCTCAAATAAAGTTCTTTCTTTCTTTCTCCTTTGATCTCTTTAGATGATTCGAGTAAAGTAGGTCGACTCAATATATACAATTAATCTAATTATTTAGCACAGAAATGCTCTTGTAACTACAATTGCTGGAATCACGTTCTTGTCGCGGATACACCAATCATCAGGTTTCTCAGTTCAGTTCCTTTTAAATGCAGTCGTATAGTTTATTTATATCGGACTCTAAATAACACGGAAAGGAGTAGACCTTTGTCGGTGTTCTAGTTAATTAAGTGTATGTCCATAAAGGACTTTTATGAATTTACTATGTTTGTGTGTTGCAAACATTATAAAATGCAAATGGCTGATGGCCCAATTTAATGGATGTGGTTACCGTCGCCTATGGACATTAGCAATACCAGTGGTGCTGCCGATGCGCTACCTGATCACAAGTCAAAAGTTGTTATGGCGGCATACTCCAAACCTGGAGTGATACCGATTTAGTTGGGCAAATACCCGGGCTGTGGGTTGTTTTGTCGCCTCTAACGATAGGCCGCCCGGCCGCAGGAATTAGTATTCTTTTTGCGCTATTGCATGGAATAAAAATAAATATTCAAATACCTCTTAAAAAAATGAAGTCGAATGTACATGTCCAATTCTACATTATCTGTTATCTTTTTAAAAAACACTTTAAACTTAACTATGCTTGAGATGGTAATATGTGCAAAACACAAAGTATTTTCGAATTTGTGAATCGTGAAAGGACCGTTTTTTTTTAAATTTGGACGGATATCGTCTCAGTCGTCGTTTTGTACTTGAAAGTCATCTTTTGGAAAGGCGTTTTGTATGCTGGTTTGCATCGTAGTTCAAAAATTTAGGCAGACGTGTTGCTGCGGAGTTTTTTCGCACTTTTTCTCATTAAACAGCGAGAATACGGTGCGAAGCGTTATACATAGAAAGTAAATTTAAAATTTAACTTATACTTATTGTACGACCCTAAAAAATTACCTCTCTCTTTTTTCTGACACCACATCCCAATTAATTGGGGTAGCCACAACATGTATTTTCCTTTCACACTGCTCTACCCCGACATACATCTTCTCTCACACCACAAATCATCATATCCTTCACACAATCCGTCCATCTTTTTTTTGTCTACCTTTACATTTTTACCCATCCATCTTGTAGTTTAACATTTTTAGTATCATGTGACTTTCATCCCTCCTCATTATATATGCCCATACCAACTTAATCTGCTTTCTTAAATTTTTCAGTCACGGGTGCAACTTTCAAAGATTCCCCTATGTACTCAAATTTCTTCTTATCCATTCTTGTAACACCACACAAACATCTCAACATTCATATCTCAGCTGAGTGGCGACGTTTGTGGCTTATTACTGTAATGACCCAGCTTTCCGAACCATTTTATAGTATGACTGGTCGTATGACAGATTTATATTATTTGACCTTTTTAATTTCAGTGGCATTAGTTTGTCGCACGTCATACCATTTACCTGTCTCCACTTTAGCCATGCTACTTTTATTCTTCTCCTTACATCTCTCTCCATATCTCAATTACTCTACAGTAGTGAACCAAGGTATCTGAATTCAGGTAGTTCTGCTGATTTTTAATCCCACACCCGCTAGTGCTTGCCGCCACCTGTCTAGTTTGTTTTGATCTCTATTTTGTATAAAAAACATTAGTATTTGAAATGATTTAGGTACTCCACTTGCCTTGTTGCTCTTTGACACTAAACCTTCCTATGTAACCCTGTTAATTAATATAGAGCCCGCATTCCCCGAACTTTATGGTATCATTTGGACGGAGAGATTCTTCAAAGAATTTTTATAACGCTGCGTTCGATTGTTTGGTATAAAAGCTTTTTACGGAACGACTGATTTAACATCTTAACAGTGGTTAAGAGATCAGTTTTCACAGTTATAAGTATTGTAAGAAACGTATTAATGTGATATAAATGTATCATCTGCTTATAATTTTAGAAACAGGTTTTGGAAAAATGCTTTTTTAAAAGACATATCACTTTATGTAGGTTTATTTATTCGCTGTCGTGTATATTAACTAGTTTCATGAAATTTGGTATGCAGATAGATAGATGTCACTATATACTGTGCATGAAAACGAGTAAAATGGAACAATTTCAATTACAAATACATCTTATACTAATATATAAAGCTGAAGAGTTTGTTTGTTTCTTTGCTAGAACGCGCTAATCTCAGAAACTACTGGTCTGATTTGAAAAATTCTTTCAGTGTTAGATAGCCCATTTATCGAGGAAGGCTTTAGGCTATATATCATAATGCTAAGACCAAACTTTTTTCAACCATTCTGACGAAGTCGCGGGCACAAACGAGTACATTAATTATAAAATGGCTGGTCATATATCTCTCTCTATGATTTTATTTTTTGATATTTTTTTATTATTTGGCATTAAAAATACTTTCTCTTTTCATTCACCATATCCCACTTATTTAGGGTCGACACAATATGTCTTTATCACATATCATCCTTCACTCAATCCATCCATCTTTTTTTATCTACTTCTATAGATGTGTGGTGACTTTAATCTCTCCTCATTATATGTCCATACCAACTTAATCTTCTTCCTCTCAAATTTTCAGTCACGGGTGCAACTTCCAAAGATCAGATATGTACTCATTTCTTACCTTATCCATTCTTGTAACACCGGCATTGAAAACACATAAAACCCTGAATTATCACCATTCTATCTGAGTTTTTATCCCATGAAATGCAAAGTTAGGTCAGGTCTCACAGGTCCCACAAGTTAGGTCTGAGCAATATAACTAGCGTAAAATAGTAAAATTATGTACTATATGAAGTTCTCACAGTCGAATCGAACTTAAAACTGCATCGGCCATAAATCACATACGTGTTAAAATCAAATTATTTCTCAAATAGAATAGTAAGTATCTCGGCTAATTTTAGCTTATTCATTTGCAGTGGCGCATAGCTCATTAATGGCCCGGAATGGTAACATGCATAATTAATGATTTAAGTTATACCGATAGTAATGCAATGGCGCCAGAGTGCCGTTGTCAGTACATCATAATTTACAGCGGCTATCAAAGTTTTCCTCGTACACCCCTCAGTACTGTGTTGGGACCTATTATAGAAAACACTGTATTAAGAAGCTAATTTGTATACATTCTTGGCAATAAAAAGAATGTAATGCTGTTTACTCAATACGAATTGTAAAACATCCGTTGTCCATATGTGATATGAACTTTTTTTTAAAGAAATTGTCATATTTTTTATCATTGCATGTAGCACTCGGTAATTTAGCTCTGCCTAGTATACATTTTATCTCTCTTTTTCTTATTACAGCATCCTGGCTTAGGGAAAGGGTTTTCTGTGTCTCGCTTGGTGGACCACGTTTAGTAGATAGGTAGATACCAGGAGTTAGACTGCCGTTAATTGAAAGAGTGAGACTGCAGAGCGGAAAAACGTAGAAATATTAACCAGTAGGTTTTGCTGTCTGTTCATTGAGGCATTGTTTATGCGATCCTATTGGTTTATATATCTCCGTTTCTCCGATCCGAAGTTTCACTCCGCTTCTATGGACTGGACTGGCAGGCTAATCGAGAGACGAACTGATTAGCATTGGACACTCAAGCCGTAGTAGCATAATAACTAGCGCACGCGTCTCAAACACAAATTTCAGCCGGAACGCTTGCACCGTTTGGGCAGTTTTTGACCTAATGTGTATATCGTTACAATTACGACGTGCTAAAAACAGTGAAGGAAAACATTGTGATGAAAACTGCATATCGAAATAACCAATGTGTCAAACCTGCCAAGCCGCCTTGGACAAGCGTCACGGGTGTACATTCCGTTCCCCCCTGTCGGGGGAGGCCCGAGCCCACTAGGAGCCCAGTGGGACGTTAATGGGGTGTTATTGTATACTCAATTTCAAACAAACATGTAATTAGTGGTTTTGATTATGTATTTCACTTAGAATTTTAATTGCAATCATGCTATTTATTAAATATTTTTATTAAAGAATAAATATCTTTATAGTTGTAAAATTCTGAAAGAAAATCGGTAATCTTAACATCACAAAAATAATTTAGAATACTTCTTATAAAACTTATAAAATATACCAACCAAACTTTTAAAATAATATTATAACATGTGGGAAATAAAGCTAATCATAAAAGTTATTTTTAGCAACGTTATCTTACCTCCATATTGTAAAAAAAAGGCGTATAATTTCTCATTTCTTTTATCGTATAAGCACAGAAGTTTGTAAAGTAATTTTCGCGTATATATAACTTTGTCTACGGTAATAAAATGCCTTGGATCTTTTCGATTCTGAGCAGCTGTTTCACTGTTATTACATTTGATGCTAAATCAAAAGGAGTTATATTCCTTTGTCTACAAAGCGATCGTGGAAGGCTAACGAGAAACTTATTCCTAAATATAATACAAATTTACTGTAATATAATATTACAATCTGAATTTGGGCACTAACTTTATTCATAAAAGTTCTGGTGTACCTATATCTAAATATTAATACGTGAAGTAAAAACTTTATACCCCTTTTCACGAAAATTGCGCTGACGGAAATTTCGCACGCTTATCTAATATATAAAATTCTCGTGTCACAGTTTTCGTTGCCGTACTCCTCCGAAACGACTGGACCGATTCTCATGAAATTTTGTGTGCACATTGGGTAGGTCTGAGAATCGGCCAACATCTATTTTTCATCCCCCTAAATGTTAGGGGTAGTCCACCCCTAAATTTTTTTATTTATTTTTTAGACAAAATTTTTAATTTCTATTTTTTTAAGATACAGAACTAAAAAATACATACAACCCTAAATTTTCAACCCTCAACGATCAACCCCTATTTTTTACCGGGCAGGACGACGTCTGCCGGGACAGCTAGTAGTTTATATAGAGAACAAGAAACAAATCTATTTTCTTTTTAATTATGCGTAAAAATTCTGATTCAAAATCAACAAACAAAATTACATACTCATATTAATTACATATAGAGTATTTATTTGTTTATTGATAAAGTCAAATTAACAGTGTAGCTATGGCGAAATCTGTGGTTATAGATGTATAGTCTTGAACATTAATTATTATGGTCGAATTTCGACCACGGGCGACCTCTAGTAATAAATCATATGTATTAGACACATAGCAAATACTTACACCCAGACTTGAAACAAATTAGCCTCCAAGTTATATAAATATTCCCTCCACTTGGAGGTAATGTAAGTACCATAATAACATCCATTACACCAAATCAGTCTTGTTAAATCCATCTATTAGACCTTAATTTTTGTTTGAAAAAACTTCGTGTTAGATTTCTTGAGACTCAGTTTTATTTAAAGTATATAACATAATCATTAATACATACATACAACAGAAGTCGCGGAAGGCCACGACACACCTTCCATGATCAAATTGATCGTGTATTAGCAGAACGTGATGTCAGGAGCCTTAAGAACAGACGAGCGCACATGACGAGAGCTAGAATGTCAAAGAAGCAAGTGAGGTGTGTAAGAATTAGCCTGAATGGCGCTCTGTTATACGCGCCTACCCCGCAAGGGACCTGGCGTGAAGTTATAAATAGATGGATAGATAGATTAATACATATAATTAAAATAATTCATTCAACGTAACAGTGCATCGAGTTGAAGTTTGTTGATGTGTTCATAGCTAATTTGTGTATGGACTGTAGTATAACTATTGCTTTGTTTCATGTATAATTTTCACTTCCTGACATAACCATCTATTTATCAAAAAAATCAACTAATTAATCTTTAAATATAAAAATGCATATTAATATTAACCTTTACTTTGAGAACCGCAAGCCCACCGGCCTGTATGACCCACATAACCGAGCTATTTTCGGATGGTCAGCCACAACAAGTGCGTTTTGCATTTGAAATGAAACAGTGACACCTCTTACAATTTGCTTCTTTTTCACACGCTTCTACAAAGCACACGAATATACTCACACTTTCGCAAAGGGGGAGAGCCCGATATAATTTTTTTCTGTACCGTTTTCACGGCAATATTTCTCTTGATTAGGCGTATACTATCGTTTTAGCCCTAAATTCCAGCTTTTCTAGAATCGTTATTGTTTATGGTAACAAAATTATTTTGTTTCCGAACGTACATGGTAACATGACAAAATATGAAATAAAGTTTTAGTCTATGGCAGCTTCTTTTAATAATTATTTAAAAAAACGATCCCCGTGCTCACTTTTGGGAGAACATTTCCATCACTTTTACTCGCTTAGACGGTTTTCGCTAAATTTATACAAAATAAAACTTGCCAAACGTAAATTCCAAATAATAACCTCGGTTTTGCAAGCTCCTGGTCAGTTATTCCTTATGTACTGAGAAAGGATTTCTTTGAGCTAGATCATTGATTTTGACAATGGTGTTGAAATTTTATTCTGTCTTTGGTGGTCAGGGCCGTGAACCGCTAATACCTGAAAGTCCCGGTTTATCCGATGAAGACGATTAATTTTATTTTTATGTTCTAATAGGATTGCGTTTGAACACTGTCTCACTTTATGTTGAGTGATGACGCGGTCTAGGATGAAGGACGATTATGAATGAATGAGCGAATGAAAACATTGTTCACAAAAAAATAAAAATACCTTCTTAAAAACTAGATACAATAAATGTTGAACAAAGGGCAGCTTCATCGCTTAAAGCGATCTCTTCCAGGCAACCCCGTAACCTGAGGAAAATAGTAAAACTTAACAGTGGCGACGTTGGCAATAAATAACATTAAAACATTTCAAGGATAAGTAATTAAATAATACCTATATACAATACAAAACATATCATCATACTATATAATATATAGTATACTTACTAGTTATGCTGCTGATTCTATATATATTAGTATATTTAGAATCAGCAGCATTGCCTAGGAGATACCTATTTACTCCTGACTTAAAGACTGCAACGGGAAATTATTCTATTCTTGGGCAGTGCGCACCAGAAACGATGACAAGATGTGCTTCATCTTGACGATTGGGGTTTCCACCATTTAATGGTGGAGACGACAGCTTTTCTGCTCATGCATTTCTAGACAACACTCGCCGAAGTATTCTGTACAGCTGCATATCTTGTCTCGTAGTTGTAAGAATCTGTCTCTATATTTCAGTTAAACCACAATATACTTCGCGATTCAAAACTGTCCCCGTCAATCAGTAAAGAACTTGAAAATGGAGCAGATGAAGCTGATTTATTGTCGATATTGCATTGAATGTATAAGTAGTCTTAAATTCTCTTTACTGTAGTTGAAAGATTATCTATATTAATATTATAAACCTGAAGAGTTTGTTTGAACGCGCTAATCTCAGGAACCACTGGTCTGATTTGAAAAATTCTTTCAGTGTTAAATAGCCCATTTATCGAGGAAAGCTATACGTTATATATTATGACGCTGAGACCAATGCGAGCGGAGCACTAATGTAGATTTTTTCAAAATCTGGGTTATTAACTTACACTTACTTTTTTTACTATTACACGCGAATGAAGTCGCGGGCAGAAGCTAGTTAATTAAAATATAAACAATTTATTATTCATGCTATGTCTGTTTTTCGTACATTTCTGAACCACAGAGTGTTGACACATAGTGATGTGACATTATCGATTTTACGAATCGATATCAGCTTAAAATTCATGTCACGGTCAGGATTGACACCCGCATTAGAACGAGATGGGGATGGTTTCAGCCTAGTGTCAAATCACTTTTATTTGTAATACCAAATTCAGAAATAGATCTAATATCCATTAGCAACCGTTACGATTGCTTTAAAACAAAACGGGACCAAGCCTAAATCTCGGTAAACCTGTAAAATATTTGTCTAACGTCGGTGCGCTTGCTCTATCTTTAGCCGGTGCGCCGGCGCAATATCGGCTTAAGTAAACAGAGGTCGTCGCGGTCAATATCCCTATGTAACACGGGATATGCGTCCGACTGAATAGGTAAACTTGTCTGCGTGTGATATTACCAGATTTGGAATATGGTCATATTGGATTATGGTGGGATTAATGGTGGAGGAAAGATGTATTGTAGTTAGTTCTACTATCAATTATCAGAAGTGTTAAAGAGAGGTGCATGTATTATGCAAGGTTGATGAAAATAGATGAAGCGAAGGTTGTTTGTTAGGATCGTCACAAGTGGAGGTCCATTGTATTTGCCTACCCCCATGGGCAATAGGCGTGATATTATATATGCAGTTCTAATAGCTATATTTGAGCTTGCCTATACAAATTACCTATATACCTTATGTTTTCTTTCAAGTTCTTGAATAATATGAAATTGTGTTTAGATGGTTAATTAAAAAAATTGTCTGCTTTGTTATCTTACTTTAGATATTGCCTAAATTTAGGCCCGATTCCTATATCTTACCGATCGTACATTTGCCCTTAGCCTAATATCAGTTAAAATTTGACATAAAGCTCCATACAGGTAAAGTCAAAATTCAACCGTTGGTAGGGCAAGTGAATGAATAGTATGATATAGGAACCGGCCATAAGACATTTCAATATCATTAATATTATTACTGTAGTGGAACACTTACAAGTCAATAGATGGCGCTGTGCAATAATCGAGGTCCCAATCGATTCCCAATATGCAAAACGAATATATACAAATTTCCAACATTAAAATACAGGTCACAAAAACGGGAACAAAAAAGTACGTAACATGAAACTACTAGGTCAAACTGTGTTAATTTTTTAAGGGACCAAATGGCAACTACTCCACTCCGCATCAAACTTGAGAAGAATCACGTAAACCGGATCATAAATCTCGGAGTAATCGGTGAACATACAGTTAAAAAAAAGATTACGACGAATTGAGATCCTCCTTCTTTTTTTGAAGTCGGTTAAAAAATGGGCCTGCAAGGCATAGCAATAGCTTCGCTGGAAGATCTTTCCGCCTTAGACAAGCGTAGCGGGTATACTATCCGCTCGCTCTCTAAAGAAAGGCCCGAGCCCAGCTGTGGGACATTCATGATCTGTTATATTATTATCTGTTATATGATTATATATGATCTGTTATAGCGTTACGCGACATGTGAAAACTCGACACAAACTTGAGAGTTCATTTGTGTAGACTTATTTATAGTGAGTACCGTTAGCAACGCAAACTGCATACTCACAACTGAATCGTCGTGACGAACGCAGCAGATACCATGAACCCACAAATAAATACAATTTAAATAATCAAATAACATCTTTTGTTTTAAAATCGTTCACATAGAAACCAGCCAAGCCGCCAAGCCGTCTATACCGGGTTATTATTAAAAATTTCGTATTGTAAATATTTACATTAATCTACATATTACGTGAAAGTTATTTAAAGATGTTTCTTGTGAAGATTACACGAATATTAATGAATAGGTGTGCTGTAATGCTGTAGTTAACGGTTAAAGCAAAAAATGTATTGGATTTCTTTTGTTAAGTATGAGATGATTTATACGGCGTTCGATGAAAACGCTCGGCTTTGGATCATAAGAAATATTGATAAGATTCTTTAGTGTATAAAGTACAATGAATGACTATTTTTATATATATAATTCTTCTGTATGTGTGTTGACAGTGAACTCCTAAACGGCTGGACCGATTTGAATGCATTTTTTCTGTGTGTTCAAGTGGATTCGAGGATGGTTTAGATTCACAATTAGAATCGGTAGGTGGCGCTGAGATCGGGTTCTAGAATCCTCATAATCACCTGGACTGATTTTGGTGATTTTGTTTTTGTGTGTTTGAGTGGGATCGGGTCCTAGATTTTTATTTTTTCAGAGCAGGACAACGTCTGTCGGGGCCGCTAGTAAGTTATATATATGAAGTTTTTGCACAGTAACATGCGACAGTTATTTGTTCACTTAATTTTAGATTAAATCATAAATCATGTTTTAACGGCGATTGTGGAGCAGTTGTCCTAATGCTGGCTATTAAGCTCATTGAACTTGATAGGTAAGGTAAAAATGAAATATATCTTGGTCTCGACTGTAGCGTTTTTTTTTAAATTGCTGAAGTACAGCAGACAGGTCGAGAGGTGCTCCGGTCTTGAAAGTGAAACTGGAACCTGGTCACTAATGCCGGAACACAACTCAAGGTTGTTCTGGCGGCATACTTTAGACCAGGGTTGGTAGCCATCCAGTCGGGCAGATGCCCTACCACCTGGCTATGGGTTCATTTGCCGCCTCTTACGACAGGCCGTCCGGCCGCAGGAATTACTATTATTTTTCCGTTCCTGCACGGAGAAGAAACGTAAGTTATTTATGCAAGACTAGCAAGCAGAAATCTCTTATCTTCTTATTAGCAAACAGGCAAAAATACTGTATCTTCTGGGCGAAAATAACGCCCCTAAATTCATGACAAAAGTGTACTTCAACCCAGTATAGAAACTAAAGCATCGCCGACTCAACAAAAGCTTATTATGCCCTTAAAATTCTGCAAATACTCGGATTACAGAGATGACTAATAAAAGCGTGATATTAACTGTAATAGAACTGTACCTGCATTTGTTTGGTGTAAAGGACCGCTTCCTGTTAGAGATGTGTAGTATCCATCCACGCAAAATATATTTATCGATAGATCTTTCTATCTTAAACTTGACTCCATTACAACTTCAATTTTGTTCGCGATAATATCACGGTTATTATTATTGCCCATTATTTTAAGTTTGATTTTTTTTTAATAGATGATACTACACGATATCTAAGACCCGGTTTGGATGATGGGCGTATCCAACTGTCCAGGCTATAGTTTCCAACTGCGTCTTTCTTATTACCTGATTTTGCAAACGGTTCCTGCACCCTGTATACCGTATGGTGTAATATCTGCCTAAATCAGATTTCTATTCGTGGAAAGTCCATTCCATTGATTGAATTATTTTTTTAACTTCATGTGAAATCCGCGTGCTAATGATGATAAAAGTAATTTGAACAGGTATGTCAAATATACTATATTGTCTAAAATAGGGAGGCCCAAGTCTAGTAATGGGTCACTTATAGAAAGGAAGAAAATATGTTTACTATCGCAAATGTACACACAGAACGGAAAATATGATTAAATAACTATACATTGTAAATTTACATGAATACATAATTATAAAAAAGACAGAAAAACGTACATCACATTCACGGCAATTAGGCTAGAACTTAGCGTTGTGCTACGGCAAAAGACGACGCAGCGCTGATTTTCAGTTCCAGCTTTTATTAACAAAAGAATGAATGACCCAAACAATAGCTTTCATTTATTGATACAGAAACATTCACACAGAAAATATAGTATAATAAAACTATATCTGCGAGGTTCCCGTAGGCGTTGGGTAAGGTAGGTACTCGGAGGACTGGGATAAGCGGCGTCGACTTGGTGAGGCCTACGTCCAGCAGTAGACTGTGACTGGCTGAAGACGAAAGAAAACTAAGACTACGTCCAAATATATTTCACGTGGCAGAGCCATGTTGGAATCATTACCTCGATCACAGCTCGTTAGGCCGGCTCCATTGGTGTGAAACTCCGCTCTCACAGAATATCGGCGTGGAACGGTTAGCCTGGAGCTAATTGTGTTTCGTACGATGAGTGAGAGTTCCGATGGCTTACTTCTCCCTCCCTCCTATCCAGCCTTCCCTATCCCATCACTGTATTACAATCTGAATCCCATCCATTCTGCCCCATTCCTCCTGTCTGCTCCTTCTATTTCATCACCCTTTCCCATCCTAAATGCTGGCTTCACGTTGGCGGCGCAATTGCTGTAGGCGACGGTTACCACTTTCCATGAGCTGAGCTGTCTGTATGTTTGCCAGCTTCGCAATAAAAAATCACGATTTATTAATAGACATTATTTATCGATAATATTTACAACATCAACAACACTCTTTGCATTACAAAATACTGTTTGAACAAACATTTTTATACCTTCATGATATACAAAGAAAGCCCTCTAGTGCAAAATAAATTCAGACGTGTCTTACGAATGTACTCAAATTTCAAAGAAAATGTATCGATATTTTTTCCCTCCACAAAGTACCAACATGTGCAAAAGTTATTCGTCAAATGGAATTTTCAGAGACATAGGCAGCTGCATAGCAACTTACCGTATATTTATGTAATATGAAACTTAAATTCCTAGCAAAGCGTTGTTACCATATGAGAACCCTTTATTGTTGCGGAGTAACCAGTGAAATGATGAGTTTTCTGGCTAATGAATGTGTATAATGGAAAAATGGTAAAACAATGCAATATTTTAATATGTGGTAGACAGAGAATTTTATTTTTTGAAAAGCAAACTTCAAATAATTAAAGAAGTTGCCGAGAAAAAGAGTATGGAACAACTATAACATGAAACCCATTTTCGTAACGAAAACTATCCTTTTCAAACACAGATGGTCGAATGTTATTTATCATTACAAAAAAAAAAAAATTAAGTTTCATTGCACAATAAATGTTGTTCTAAAAATTGCATAAAGGCGCTTGGTAAATAATGTATTGTGCTCAAAAAAGTATTTGTTACAATAAATTAACCCTATTGTACTAATATTGAATAAACATGTATTTTTAATTGCTTTATTACCGTAGATTAAAACAAATAGCGTTTTTCTTATCTTGATTTGAAAAGCCTTTCAGAGTCAATTACATGCTCCAGTGTTGACACAATCTTTGATTGTATCAATCGCTTTTACACCATTGTAAATTAATGTGTGTACTTTCTCTTTTTTGTTTTGTACTTGTACGATTTTTTTTAAGATTTAGTCAATAATGAATGTAGGCTGGCAGATGGACATTTTCATTGAATTTGACGTCTGTTGTTTTTGGGTTCAGAAGTATCAAAGAAATATAATATTTTATCTCTGAAAATGTAGCAGACGTATACTAGTAATTCAAAACTGAATATGTTATAGTCAAACATCGAACCTCTAGCGCTCCTAGATTTGACTAGTCCAACCTCAGGTCTAATATAACGTCTTAGTCAAAATTCAAGTAAATGACTTTTTCTTCCTTTGACTAACGATTTTTTGTGTAACCTAAGAGTAACTAATTTATACAGTCAAACGCCGAAACACAATTTCATGAATCGTTGTTTGACCAGTCAGACCTCAATTAGGTATTGCACTTTGTTAGTTTGTAAGATTAGGTATAATAAAACATCATTTTTTAACTTTACTGTATTAGTGTTCTCCTTCAATCGACAAATTCGAAAAATAATTATTCTTATTTTGAATCGGGATTGATGAAAGTAATTAAAAAAACATTAATCTTCATTTTGACAAGGTCATGGCATTTTGAAGTTGACAATGCGATATTTTACATTTACATATTTCGAAGAACATTTTTTTATTACAGTGGCATTTTATAAAGCCTTGGCCACCAAACTTAGAATCTTTTGAACTGATTTCTCTTAGAAACTGCTTAACTTAGGGCACATCTTCGAAATAAAGAAAATTCTCTTTGCATTTTAGTACTTGATTCCTAGAGAAAAAGTGTGTTTATTATTCCGTGTTTCGTCCATACTCTGTGTAAAACATCAACTGTTTTATCTTGTATGATACCCAAAACATTTCGAGCTCTGCTCTCTCTTGGCTCTATCGAAGCTGGGAATAGGTATGGTTACAGTTTTTCCCATCGCGATTGCCGGAAATTTTGTTCAGTTAATTGTCGCATAACATTGGTCTGAGCTTGAAGACCTTCAACAGCCTTTTTAAATTTATTTTTTGTCTATGCGCAACGCATGCACGTAACCTTACTTCCGAAGCCTTCCTCGTCTGTACTAAGTATGCTGTCGTCAGGGCATACAACATGCACGATCTGTTTACAAATTAAGGACAATATGCGCCTAAACTCTTTTTGGGCAAAAATACAACAAAACGCATTTGGAGAAGAAGTCTCAACTGTTGATAAATTTTCTTCCTCGCTTACTGACAACGGTCCAGGAACTTAGTATATATGAAATACATACTTGTGATAGTACTACTACCAGCAAGATCAACGTACAAATATGGAGGAGTGACAAATGAATTTATCGGAACACCGTAAAGAGTTAGGCTAGCATATACTAGCTGTAGCTGTTTAAATATGTAAGTGATTATTTTACGTTCAACGTTTGACTAAAAAGTGAGGTAGGTACTTACTAGGATTGACTATAAATACTTTAGTCAAAGGCCGAAATTGGAATTTATTTCGGGTTTTGTTGAAAGGCCTTGGTGGAAAATAGGATAAACCAGTCATTCCGGGAAGCGACTGTATATCGACCTTTGACTATAACATACAAAAGGACTTCATTCTTCATATTTAAAATTACAGTAATTTGTTTAATTATACATATAATTTACTCTCCATCTTGTAATATATGTCAATTTATAATATGTTCTTTAATGGCATATAAGTACTTTAGAAACCTAAGCTTAACATGGCATACTTTCATATCAGACAAGCAAAGGACTCGTCCATATACACATTTAGTAATACTTAAATGAAATATAAGAATAATAGTCAAGCAAATAAAATGACATACTTTGCTAACTATATTTTCACTTTATTCTATTTACCACTCGAGTTCCTCGCTTCTTATTGTCGTAGTAACTTGTGACAATTTTCCGCTCGACTGTCCATGAGTAATCCGCTCGTTTAAGCCGTGCCTTGCCCTTAATCCTGCCTTGCACTTCAGCTGATAATAGTAGTAATAGTTAAGTACTGTTGGTGCAAAAAGTTTTTTATTATTATTGAATTATGCACTACTTTTTTGAAAAATTAAATTGAATTTTTAAAGTATTGCTATAAGCATTCTCTATTAAGTTTTATCTATAACTAGCTGTCTCGGCGGACGTCGTCCGGAAAAGCTTGAATCGATATGCCGACAGCAGCGCCACCTACCGGGTCCAATTGTAAACCAACTCAGAAACCTTTGGCTCATGCACAACAATTTTGCTAAAGATCATCACGTGATCAAATGTATAGTTTGCGATTCTATAAAGGATATACAGACAAACCATCAATTTTTATATATGAGAAGAAGATTAGATATTAATTATTAATTTTCTATTTCAGGTAATTTGGAGTACTCACATCAGTATTATTGTTAAGACCCGTTACAAGAGTTGAAATAGCAAAGCGGTGAGCATATTTCTATATAGTGTTTTTAAACTACCCCATAACTCGGAATAAAATATATATATTACTAGGATATGCTCGCGACGTCGTCTATGCTTGACATGAAATTTTCGTAGGATTCCTGGGACACAAAATACCGCAGCATTTAATATAATGTAAGTCATCTTTTTAGTGAAAACTATGTCAGAATAAGCTAATTTTTTACGTCGACTGTATAAAAATTTACATTCCGACACAAATTTTCAACAACAACCATTCTGGGGAAAATTCCCGAGAACTTTATTTAATTATATTTGCTATCGAGCAGTAAAATAAATCATATTGGAATTAGTTTTTTTTCGCATGCAATTTTCAAACATTTACAAATGCATAGAAAATCGCACATATGTGTACTTCCATAATATTATAACATTGCGTGTCTGTCTGTACATTCCGATTTTTTAAAAACAAACTATAATATAATATGAACTATGGAGAACATGATGGTTTGTTTTAGTTTTATTTTTCTTATTTATTTATATTTTAGTACAGGGTTATGGATGGTCCCTTGCTAAGATAAATCATTTTGCTTTTAATAATTAGTACCATCCATCACAGTAGGCGGCTATCGCTAGTACGTTGGTACTTTAAACAAACCGGGCCCCTTCTGTAAACAAATATCCATTGACGAGAGAAGAGTTCCAATCATTACTGGTAACTTTATGATCATTGAATTATCTATAAGATGTGCACGCAGCTTGTGTATAGGTAATCTTTATGTAATATAGATTATACAATATATAATACAAATACTACACAAATTTTAGGACGCGGTTTCGGTCGTGTTTAAAAGGATATGTATGTCATGAAGTTTGCATGTTATAATAATGTTACGAATGCGGGACTCGAATTAAAATGCCATTGGAATTACTATAGGATTTATTAGAACTATACAAACACGTATAATACACATACATTAATATAACTGGACACAACCAGATCAAACTGCACGATTCAATAACACGCGCAAAGTCCGTCACTATATAGTTTATCGAATGTACACGTTTTGCTCGTATCGTAATTGTCGCGTGACTGACTCATCCCTCCGTTCGGATATTGTTTTATACTAAACTATACAATAGAATACTCGACCGCGTGGACTCTATTTTCCAATAAAACGGAATCTGCACACCTGCGGTCATAAACGAGTTCAATAACAAAGTAAAGAAGTCCAAATGCGGGAAAGGTAATAAACTGCAGGTGTGCATTCACTTTGTCGGCGTGTAATAATATGTATGTCATGAGGTGTGGATGATATAATAATAATAATAATTCCTTGAACATTGCGACGGGCAGACGCCATATCTCCATAGTCTCAGATGCCAACTCCACTAGCAGCTCACCCCAATAGCCCGGTACCTTTTGTTCTATATATAATAAACTAGCGACCCGCCCCGGCTTCGCACGGGTGCAATATAAAAACATAGCGGCCCGCTCCGACTTTGCACGGGCATCACTACATAGAAACCTCTAAAATTAGCAATGTTGCCTTAGTAATATAAACCTTCCTCTTGAATCACTCTATCTATTGGAAAAAACACATCAAAATTCGTTGGGTAGTTTTAAAGATTTAAGCGCACATAGGGATATAGGGACAGAAAAGGCGACTTTGTTTTATACTATACTACTATACTACTACTATATGTAATAAATATAATATTTCGCACTGTATTATTTTTCAACTAAGCTGATGCCAGCGACCTCGTCCGCGTGGTACAGTTTTTTAACTATCCCACGGGAATTGTTTAATTTTTCGGGATCAAAAGTATCCTATATGTTGACCGGGGATATAAGCTACCACCATAACAAAAAAAAAACATTTAAGTCGACTGGACAGTCGTTTCGGAGATTAGCCCGTACAAACAGTGAAACAAAAAATTTGGAAAAAATCTAAATTAGTTCTGTTTCACTTCTTACATCCCCCGGGTTTTAGAAATTTTTTTATTGTGCAGAAATTTAATCTATTATATCGAGCGCTTCATAACAAATGGGCGTACAGATAAATGTGCAGTTTTATACAAGGGACAAAATTGTGAACAAAACAAAACTAGTTGATTGTATTAGGCTGAAATTTCGGAATACCCGTCTATTTAAGTACACTTGCATACCAGTAAGACTTTCTAGATTGTAACATGCTTTTAGTAAACAACAAAAAATGACATTTATGCTGATACGTTCATTTGTTATGGAACCCTCGATATGTATTGATATTACATCGTACAATTGCAAAAATAACGATACTATAATTTTAGTGCGGTTGGGAGCCCTAGTCGAGACCGCCACTAACCTAGATAGGTGGTCCCAGGTGCCACAATGGCCGGTCGAGTGCCACTTTACCTATATTCACCCGGATACTGGCGGAATGACATCTCTATATCCATCTTAGAGCTAAGTAATCATATTTTATATCCACATGGTAATACTCAGATACATCTGGTTTTGAATTTTAATATTACACGTGCTGTTATCCGCGACTTCCGCGTGGAAGTTAATTTAATTTGGCTTCAATGGCCTTTCAATCATTTTTCTAAAATAAAAATAGCCTAAGCTTCTTCTTATAACATCATCTATCTGACAGTGAAAGTACCACCAGAATCGATCCAGCCGTTATTGAAGTGAAACTTCTATATAGACGGGGTCTTACGATGTTTCGCTCATGAAAAAGCGTCACGGTCACGTGGTCGAATTCTTACATTTTTAAACTCGTGATATCTTTCGAATAGAATGTCCAAATTGAATAATTCAAGAAGTTATATAAAGGTATTGAAGCAGTCTTGAATATGAAGTAATTTATTTTGATACGGATTAATACCAAGATACAAATAAATAGCTTTTTCTAGCGGCGGCATTTTAAAAAACTTTGCTATAAAATTCTCCCACTGTAGACTGTAGATTCCAATGTGTGTCATTCGCTTATGGTATTGTAATAATGAATTCCAAATTAATAATAATCATCTATATATATATATATATATATATATATAAATGAATCCCTATTTCCCTTGGTCACACCATCATGCGTGTGCTAATTCTTGTTTTGTTGTCTTTGTTATTGTCAGGGCAAGGTTCTTATGAAAGAAAAACAAAAAATTGCGGACAATTAGAAAATTTAAAAATATTAAACAACCATATAAAATTATTTCGAATTCGAAGCGCTTTGGAAAATTTACACTTCTTTAATGTAACGTTATGACGTTTGACATAGAATTGTCAGAATGCGTGCTGCAAATATCAGCGTCAAAGAGGATGTAAAATAATTGAATATCGTTTAAAACAGATGCTTTGGTCGGAGTTATTTTATTGATATACATGTAAAATAATTAATTTAGCTGTAATCGGGTTCAAATACTTAGATGAAATTATTTTTGTGTGTGGTTCAAGTGGGTCCCGGGATTGTAGTGGATGCACTTACCACGTTTAGCCGTAGATAATTTTATATTATATTTGCTCGAAATGTACCACGATCCTGGTTACCACAAGCTCAGGCTTTCAACTCAATTATTTGCTTACATTTATAGTATTTCAATTTATTTCTATTGGAAGCATTTGTAATAAATAAAACTTGTATTTTAACCTAATTCTCATTCGTAAACAAAAGCCGGTCAAGTTCAAGGTCAGCCTTTTGGCATTTGACTTTTGACGTTTGACAAGTGCTAGCGTATAAAATACATAGCAAAAACATTCTTTCAATCTACGGTATGTTTTCCATTCATGTTTAAATAATAATCTCTAATCATAAAACAAATTACATATAATTATCTATTTCAATTTCCTTATTTTATTTAATACTTTAATTTATCAGCTACATCATATTCTATTTTGTTACTCAATGCCTATATGCCTCTGTTAGCCAGGACGTAAAGATTTGACCAACCAATAAGAGACGAGTATAAAAGTCGCTCTCATTGGTGGGAATTCAAAAATGAAAGTAGACACAGTTTTTGAATTGAGTTAGGCAGAGACCATTTTTGTACGAAAAAAGATACTTACAAAAAGTGAAAATAAAAAGCCAGTTTAAGATTGAAGTAATATTTATTCAAGAACCTTACAGCACAACAACAATATCATAGCACTCTCTTCAGGATGGTTAAGATTAGGTGGTACCGCTAAAGTCTTTCTAAACGATGGGACCTATTTTGATGATTTTTTTATTATTAAAGTGAATTCGAGAATGGTTTAAACTAACTATTGGTCCCGGTAAATGTCGCTGCAATCGGGTTCTAGATTTTTAATTTCTAAGGGCAGGACAACGTCTGCCGGGTACAGCTAGCCCTTATAATTCTACACATCCAAATAAATTCAATTCACTTCATAAACTCATTCACATTTTTCAATTAAATTCATAAAATCAACGTGAATATTCTTAAACAAATTCCTCAAAGTTCCTATTGAATGAAGGGAAACGGGTGATTGAAATAGTTCTGGAAACAGGTTCCATTTTATGGCATTCCGTTAAAGAATTTACGATCCTTCTCTTACTTGTAGGAACAGAGATTACTTGCCTATTGTTTTAAGCGGAAAAAATCTATACCTCTATACTATCATTACAATAATACGCGAAGCAAAAACGTTGTACTCATTTTTACGAAAATCGCGCAAACGGAGGAGTATGAAATTTTGCACACTTCTAGTTTATAAAGTGAACGTGCACTCGTTCATACTATTTTTTTTAAATTGTGCATAAAAAAATACGATAAATCAATAAAAGAAACACACGCGCATATATACTATTTTGTTTATTGTTAAAGTCAAATTAACAGTGTGTTTTTCCGAAATCTGTGATTAATGATCATGGAAGTAATAATAGTCTTTAACAACGAATTCTTCGAATTTCAATCAATATTTAAAATGCTATAAATAGGTAAAGTTTGTGAGTTTAGGTGTTCGTGGTAATCTTACTACTGATATTCGATTTTGAAAATTCTATCACCAGTAGAAAGCTATATCATTCCCGAATTACATAAGTCATATTTGGTTGTGATAAAGAAATCAAAAAGTAAAAATATTTTACGCCCCGTAGTGGTGTGTGGGTTCTGTGGATTTTTGCATACGATCCGTATAACTCACTATAGAGAGTCTGTGTACGTGTATACAAGATATAGCTGCCCACAATTGGCGTCGCGGTCATTACTTACGAACAATGGCTAATAAACTTGCTAGTAAAGGAGCGAACGAAGCTGCGGTGCGTCAACTAGCTTTATTACAACAAAGTTCGCCATATTGTTTGGTATGCAGATTGAATGCTTTTAAAAATTCAATTCTCAATGGACCTGCAACTTGTTAGATAGACATAAATAGTAAGTAATAATACAGACGCAGAAGGTTTGCCGATGCTTACTTACTATTATTGTATTATACTGCTTACTACTATCATTGTTCATACTTATATAAAGTATATACAATAATAAATTTATTGCTACAACTATATATATATAACCTTTTTTGTCAACCCTACTGCTCATCGACGCGTAACAAACTATATAGCGTAGTAAACTATTGCAAAACAACTTTTCTGACAAAGAAAATTAATAAAATATAAATTTCGAAATGTGTGCACGGACTCACATTTCGATTTTTCGCACGTTTATATTTAACTACGATTTGGTTAGTTTAGGTAAATTTAAATTAATGCATATTTTATTAAAACATTTTATTTTGTCAAACAATATAACTGAATTCGATCTGGTACCAAAAAAAAATCCGTAGTCTTCTCTAAAATTATGCCGCCTCTCAGCACGTTTACTCTAAAATTAATATATAGAAGTTACACTTCAAAAATTATGTCTCATCTG
Source organism: Dendrolimus punctatus (assembly GCA_012273795.1). Taxonomy (NCBI): domain Eukaryota; kingdom Metazoa; phylum Arthropoda; class Insecta; order Lepidoptera; family Lasiocampidae; genus Dendrolimus; species Dendrolimus punctatus. Next base: position 11,483,130 of record CM022531.1, read on the forward strand.
GTTATCAGATGGGCGAAGGTCGATCTTCAGTCTCCACTATTCCTTTTCATGTTGGTCTCTCTGATCCGCAATGCAGGATGCCGGTCGAGTCGCGTTCTCAAACCAGCAGTCGTAAATCGCGGCGATCTCGGCGCGTTTCGTCAGAATAGTCCCTAAGCCTTCAAATAATGAATGAAAGAACTCCACTTGAATTTTACACGTGATTTTAAGTAGCGACATAAAAAAACACCTCATTGAAACGCGAAGTTAATTCACGGCTGCTGTTAGTACACTCTTATCGCCTTGCTCGAGTGGGGCAATCATTTCGTATGGATTCAACCTCTTGTGTGGCCATTAAACCGGTGTCGAATAGGCGATTCTACGAATTGACAATATTTGTTGCTAGTTTACTTTCTTGTGTAGCTTCCCGTTGTCGATAAGAAGAGTTACTAAATTAAAATATGATATACATGTATTATATAATAGTTTTGTATTGCGATTTTGATTTTTTAATATACATGCGTATAGAATGAATATTCAATTTCTCAGATTCGTTGACCTTCATGATCATTATTTCATTCCCTTAGGTTGCAAGGTAGTGTTTACTGCATTAACTTATTCAGCATTTCAACAACTGTGCAATTCGTTTATTTGCACATGGCGTAGCCACCGAAAGCAAAGGCGGGTAACTGACGGAAGCCTTACACTTAGATGGCCCTCAAGCCATAATAACTATAAGACTTGTTAAATGCTTAGTAGATACAGATTTAGATACGTGTGCTTATATTTTTTACATTTTGTCAAGATTTGTAAAATTAGAGAGGTGGTACCAAAGAAATCTTGCCCAGAATCTACCAGAAATATCTCTGACATTATATAATCCTCTAAAAATATTCACTCAAAAACAAATAAATATTTGTCTAATCGGATTGGCGTTTCTTCCAAAACGCTGACACAAAGTTTTTCCAAGCTTGGCCAAACATCTGTAAATTGTGCTCCCGTAAGCCCCTAAGGCTAAGCTCGCGTTATTTCTGTCAATACTGGATTCATTCAACAATTGAATCCGATTGTAAAGGCTTTAACTGTAGGTAACCAACCGAAATTCCAAAAACTTAGCCATCTGGCTAATGGTTCATTGGTCGGCGAAAAAACTATTTAACTGCTTCTTGGCTAATGGGTGAATGACTCACCAACCTATAGGCAACGGCTGACGATTAAGCCATAACTTGTTGTCGGTGTTATTCAACAACGATTAAGTAGTTGGTAATTTTGCAGTGAGTATTTTGTTGACAACTGTTATTAGCGGCTGGCTTTTTCGAGCGAAACTTATTTTAGTATGGCCAGGCTACTCAATTTAGATTTATATTTGACTAACTGCACTCGCAGCCTCACCCGCGTGGTGATGGAAAATCGTTAAATATTGGATAATTCACACTATATCTTTATAAATTATAGCCCATATGTTGTTCTGATGTGTATGCTATATTACTCTAGATTTCATCAAAATTCATTCAGTAGTTTTTGCGTACATCTATACATCTGTACATCCATACATACATTCTTACAAACTTTCGCGTTTATAATATTTGTAGTATTTTAGGATATTCTTAGCCGTTTCCATCCTCGGTGATTCTAGCGATAAATGTCGCATTTTTCGTGGCCATAAAATAACAGGTATTGCCCTTAACGCTTCGGCTCGAAACCAACTTGCTCGAACTCGTACCCTGAATATTTGCTCGAGCCCTTTTGGTTAATGAGCTCTTTTAATTATGTGCCGCACGATTGTGCAGACTTCAAAGCCGTTAAGGGTACAAAGTAGGTGTCGGATTGGTATAATATTTCATTATTTATAATTATGAAGGTTCGTTTATTCCCTTGGAATTAGCTTTGGCATACCTTCGGCAAGATTTTTGAATACATCAGGCCTCCTTTAGTTCCTTTTTTAGCAAGAATTGGTTAAGTGTTATAATAAATTCTAGCTCTTTATAAGGCCCACACTGCACATGCACTTCCTCATAACACCAGCATGTAACAGAAACACTCTACATTAGTAGAAGTTTAGTATTAAAATTAGAAAAAAAATTATAAGTTATTCTTAACGTACCCACAACATAACATAAAAAGCACAAAATTAATGTCACACACAGTAACAAAAATAAGCGTGTATGAACTCAAAAATTTTCCATAGTTATTACGTTGTAGAAAGGGTACGGAACTCGAGTCCGTAGACTTGTCATTTAAAAAAAAACTGGCACAATTTGAAAAAATTGGCGTTAAAATACCGTCTTGACAGTCAGTTGTCAGAATAGTTTTCACGTGTCGCTCTAATAGATAGATGACAAAAATTCTAATTATATTTTTGGAATCTGCTGGTCCGACTTAGCCTCTCTGATTTTTTCACATTTTTAAACGCATTGTAGAAACTCGAACAATTTACAGATTCTTTATAAAATACATAAAGTAATGCATTTCTTCAAATTAGGTATTGTTACGACCGAGGTGCCGACAAAGACAAACTCACACCTGCAGCCCTATAGAAACACATTTTATTACCTTTTCGGCATTTGACTTCTTTTGTTTACTTTGTGTTTAAAATTTGTGATTTAAAAAACAGCCCATTGTGTATTGTAATCTTTTATGGTAGTCATTAGCCAGGTGATTCTAAGATTCTAAGGAATTCGGTCCACGCGTTCGAGCAGACATATTGTATTTGTACAGTATAAAGCAATGCCCCAATTGAGAGATGGGGCAGTATAGCGATAGCCACAAGCAAAGCAAGACGGACTTTGCACGTGTGGTTGAGTCGTGCATTACGTTTGGACTGGTTGTTGTACACAGTTACATTTGTACCTATGTTATACGTGTTTGTATAGTTCTAATAAATTCTTTAATAATTCCAACGGCATTTTAATTCGAGTCCTGCAACTCGTAACAGTATTATAAATAATAATAGGAATCTTCATACATAACAAATGAAGATACAATAATAATAAGGTCGGGATTCGGGACAATCGATCGATTACGCTCCGATCTAATAGTGCAGTGACCCGAGTAATCGACTCTTTGTTGTTGTCGACTAATCTGTTTTTCATAGATTCGTTGATAATAAACACGGGACTAAGTGCCAATCTATTATTGCTGCAATTACTTTAAGGGCCGCGTTTGGGCTTTTTGATTTCATTGACTTGGGCATATTGATTTTCTCCATTTTGTCATGGAGATAATATTTTATATCTCCATTGCGTCGCCATTCCTTATGGGAAATAAGTAACATGTTATATTGTTTACACTCTAGTAATCGTACTATATTACAAAATACAACACACTAATACACAATTGTCATTAAAGCTTAAAGATAAAAGGGTGTTACGGGAGTCTCCTTTGACACACTTAAGAGGATTAGAACGTGGTCAATGGTATTGTTTTCATATTATCTCTTAAGTTTGGCACTAAGCCGACAGAAACCGAGTAAATGAGTTATCAGATGTATGTACAACAAGCAGCATTAGGAGATTCGGTACCCAGTAACGATTGAATCTACAATATCTGCTTTAAAATAAACTATTCATTGATTATTTTTAATCGAATTCATATATAATGTACTTTACTACTGTTACTTTTGATTAGCATTTTAATTTATTTGTTTGTACTAACTTTTATGGCTCAACGACCCAAAATGAGTCTTGTCCTCGGAAGCGAGAATACGCTACTCTTTCTGTCCAACGCTACTTCCTACTAATCACAAGCTTGAAGATCATGCAGGTCAACCTCCACCACGTTACTTCAGAGATATCTGGGACGGTCCACGCTCCTACCCTATTCTTTGTAGATGACGTAATTTAGAATCCTTCACACCCCTTGTCACACTTTGTTTCCATTCTACTGCGTGTGGGTGGACTGCAGAGAGAGAGAGAGAGAGAGAGAGAGAGAGAGAGAGAGAGAGAGAGAGAGATACAAACAAACAAACACACGTACACGCACAAAGACGCACACACACATTGTTTTTACAAAAAAAAAAAATTCTCGAGTTTTAAGTAGTTATTTTTAGTTTTTCAAGAGGTATTAATCCGATGGAGCTTAGATTCAAGTTTTTCGAAATTGAGTTTTGAATTAAAATCAATTAGTCTTTCGCTTACCATCCACCTATCTAATTAAAAAGAAATATGACAAGGGCTACATTTTTATGCCGAAGCAACGGCATCCTGAAAACCTCGAAAATCTAAATGTAGGTTTATTTTTCTGGTTGGCGAAAATTTCCACGCATAATCTTAACCATCAAAGTTCATTATGCACACAAAGTACAAGCGCATGATATGCAGTTTCGTAATAAATCAATATTTTACATTCTGTTACACATTAAAATTGATAGAACAATGGACAAGAGCCATCACGCTATACCCATCTCTTTCTATCTCAACTTAAATGTAGGAGACGACAATAGCTACCACGTAAAGCCGCATGTGTAATTATATGGACCACCCGCGCGTACTCTACCGAAACTATTATTTATGAAAAAGTTTTTGTTGAGAATATTAATGTAAGAAGCTATTAAGTCATCACAATAAAATTATGCTCTAATCGACTTTATTACGGTTTCTTAATGATATATTTACAGACACAACACAACATAATAATAATGTTGTTTTACTTGACTCACTGCTAAGATGATCCAGGCGAGTATGTTTTTTTAATATATAAATAAACTTTTTTAAAAGGTTTTTAAATACAAGCTTTGAAGATCCTGGATATCATGTAGCAGCAGAGTGCTAGCCAAGACAAGTAAAACGAACCCAAACACTGCGGGATTATCTTGTTTAGTACAAGAGTTCCTATGGCCACCTTCCGACTCCATCATCAGATCAGCTCCATAGTACCATATTATTGCATTGTCACGCGATATACATATGCGTGCAAAATTTGAGCTAAATCGGAAACCGAGAAATTACTTACATACATACAATTGCAAGTTAAATATATACTTGTAAAATTCTCAAGCTTTTTGCTTGAAAACCGACTTCAAGAGTAGGTAACTGGAAAACCAAATATATATATATTCTAAAACATCATGATATATGATGATATTGGGCAAGAGTCCCGGCAGACAGACAGCAATGGAAGCAGTTGGAGGAGGCCTATGTCAAACGACACACCGAGCTAAGAGACATTTTATAAAGCATGAGACTAACAAAGAGGAACTAGCTCGGAACAAACGGCTACATCATCATCATCATCATCATAACATCATGAAGTCGGTGCAAACATAAAATTTACTGTATTTTGCAAATTAGATGCTGTTTTAAAAATTACAAAACCTACACATTTACTGTCCGATTTTGATGAATTTTCTAGTAAATTGTATCTTCGGAATCCAATTTTTATTAGGTGTCAAGGGTGAACAATAACACATTGAATAAACCGGTACATCAAGATTAGTATTTAAATCCTGTCAACGAACGTGATGTTTCCCTTGTTCCCCTGAAATGGGAAACTTTATACAGTAGAACCTCTTTAAGTCGAACTTGAAGGGAGACGATAAAAAATTCGAGTTATATAATTTTCGACTTATGGAGGATTTCGAGTTAAGCTAATTTTGTAAGGAAATATTCGACTTGTAGAGGTTAATATGTATTCAAATAAACGAGTTCTAAAGGCTGTAAAATTGAATATTGCTATTTTCGATATACAGAGGTCCAATTTCGAGTTCTAGAGGGAAAATAAGTATGAATTTTCTTATAGGGACTTACTTATTATTTCGACTTAAAGAGGTTTCAGATTTTGAGCGACAGAGGTTTTGTGGTTTAAAAGGAAGGGAACACAAAATGTTTCGAGTTTAGGAGGTTTTCAATTCAAAGAAGTTCTACTGTGATACCAGAAATAATCATATACAAATTTTGATTAAAAATATTATAGCTTTGTTTTCGATATCATTCACAATGTTAATCGACGTTTGTCACGGTAATATTGCAAATATTTATTTGATAGGGTTGCCAGTCATGCCTCATGCTGATAAGAACATTTATCAAAAGTCTGAGTCTTTTAATACGGATACTGTACGAATAATTTATAATTATTAATACGGGTACTGAAAATGTTTTTAAAAAGGCTCGGCCAAAAAAAAACCTAACCTAATTAAAGATTGAAAATAAGTAAGTATTTTACGAAGTTCTTCCAATCCATACAAGAACAGTACGCAAATACTCGCGTATACTTTGTAGTAACATATAAGCAGATCTTGTTCCGTAATGTACAGCGCCAGTACACATAGGGACTAATCGTGTATGTGTTGGAAAATTATTTTTGGGTGGTTATAAAAAAAATAACCACGAAGGCTAAGGCGAGTGCTCCGCTTCTAACCTATATTAAAAATGTTCCGATTTGTTCATAATAAATAAATGTGCCGTGTATCTATACCCCACCCTCATTTTAGAATTTATTTATTTATTTTTATTTTCATGTTTTCAATAATTCTTTAAAACATGTCATTAAAAAAAACCTAACCTAACCTAATTAAAAAACAAGCTAATCATCCAAATCATTCTTAATTTAAAAAAAAATAATTGAATGTCTGTACGAATACATATAATTTATTCGTCCAGTACCCGTACAAATAGTCACACCGTTATTAAAACTAGTGGTCGCCCGTGGTCGAAATTCGACCACAATAATTTATTTAAATTATGTTAGCATTCTGCAATCCTTCTCTATATCACTATCATCACTACATAGTATAAAACAAAGTCGCCTTTTCTGTCCCTATATCCCTATGTGCGCTTAAATCTTTAAAACTACCCAACGAATTTTGTTGTGGTTTTTTCCAATAGATAGAGTGATTCAAGAGGAAGGTTTATATGTATAATACAAGTTTTTCTGTAGTGTATTTAATTTTGTATCAGCATTGCACCCGTGCGAAGCCGGGGCGGGTCGCTAGTAAACTATAAGTGTGCGAAATTATCGTAAAAGGAGGGGTACCAAGTTTTTGCTACACGTATTAATATAATCATTAAACAAATCCGGAATAGAATAAGACTCTCATCTCTTCTCAATTAAGATTTCATCTGTTGGCTCATATTATTGCAGCTAAGTCGCGATTGAGTTCTATCGTGTTAGTATTATTTGCATAACAACAAAATTAATTAGTTTTTATGAAAATGTACCTTCTCTTTACAATTACCTAATAAACCTCTCTACATCTCTACTCATGCGAATTGAGCGCCAAATTATGAGGTATTTTGTTTGGAACTTGTAATATTATTTTACAAGTATATAGGCTTCACCGCTGTACAATTATTCAATTATATCCGTGCAAGAACGGAGAAACAGTACAATTTCCTGCGGCCGGGCAGCTTGTCGTAAGAGGAAACAAAACAACCCACAGCCAGGTGGTAGGGTATTTGTCAGCCAGGATAGCTGCCATCCCTGATCTACAATATGCCGCCATAGCAACGTTGATTTGTGTTCCGGTATTGCTGGCCAGGTCCCAGTATACCTTAAAAAGCGACAGCGCATTTGCACCAGCTTAATTGGTGCAAATATCAACAGGCGATGGTAACCGCTTTCCATCAGATGGACCGTCTGCCTGTCTGCTGAACTCACGCAATAAAATAAAAATGTTGAAAAATATCATCAATATTATGGATGGTCGTGATCAACAGTACATACATTTGTTATGATGTATGAACTTTTACTGTACTCTCTCCTCGTTATAATATAAAGAGGAAAGATTTGTATTTTTGTATGTAAGTGTAATAAACTCAAAAACTTCTGAAACGATTTCAAAAATTCTTTTACAATAAGAATGCTACATCATCCCAGATTAATATAGTCTTTATCACTAGAAAATTAGGGATCTCTACTAAAATTTCAATAATTACATTTGTGTGGGTACCGGGATGGTTTAGATTTGTCAAAATGACGCCGTGTAACTTGGCACTGGCACTTCAGAAGTCATGTTACATTTGAATTGTTTTGACACCAGTTTTTGAGATACTCTTCTGTCCTCTTATGTCTTTATTTTTCCAGTCGTGTATTACTTGCATTATATATGCATTATATATTAATATCCTCGTTTGCTTATTTTAATATCAGGTAACAGACCACTGCCGATCCTAATTTATCTACAAGATTCACTATTAGACCCGGTAGGTAGTGCTGGAATCGGGTTCTAGATTTATATTTTTTCAAGGCAATACGACGTCTGCCAGAACCGCCAGTATAACATATTTGAAAAAAATAATTGTAGGTCAACATATCTATGAATTATGAATAGATGAAAACAAAGCTGGCTAATTTATATCAGTTAAAACAAAATCTATATAAACCTGTAAATGTGTCGTTCCTTTTACAAATCTTCTTATCACTTTTAGCACTAAAGAAATACGGTCAGAGTATAAAATCTATTGTATTGTTTTAATCAAATAAGTTTTCATACAACATCAGACTTAGAAATGCTTTTTAATTGCCAATTTGTTCAATTATATTTATTATAGATTTTCATGTTTTGCAAAGCTATAAAATACTTTAAGGTCCGGACCCTTCGAGTAACTCTGAGAGACTTTGAAATTTAATTAACGCCTTACCGACACCCCTGAAGCCGCGGAAAGGCATCGATCCGTGTCGCGTCGTCGTTCCGCGCGATTCTGTTTTCCGGCGTTTAATAACGTACGCACTGTTTTGCACTGTGTTATGTTGTTTCTTTATATAAATGAATGAATTATTAAATTTTGCCGTGATTTATTATTGGTATAGGTTTATTTTTAATTAATATCTGTTAACGCCGACCTATATGGACATCGCCTCTTTGTGTCCTTTTTCTTTCGCCGCATCTGTCACTATGTAATGTAACAGAATATTCGCGCCGCTGTTTCCACGCAAACTTCGCCGCGTTTTGCATGTTGTGCCGCATTTTATACCCGCTAAGATTAACCCGCGGGTTGGAAGGTACCCGCTGTGCCGTACTCAGCTGGTCCACTCAGCGAAGGAACCGCAAGACAGGAAAGAAATGATGACGAGGAAGACGTGCCTGCCGCTGCGAAGCCCGGATCGTTTGTTGCGTGTCTGCAGCGACGACCTATCCTTTCCTTCTCTTTTATCCCAGCTCCCAACCGCGCCAACAATGTCAATGTCGAAATCCTATGATGATGATGATATGTTTATCCTGCACATGATAATTCATCTTTTTCCGTAGGGATGTGTCCGTAGCCATTTCGATAAGTGCGATTTTTATGAGGTCGTAGTGTTCGTCCTATTTCCCGTTCGTCTATGTTTCCAAGGCTTGATACCTGTTTAAAAGTAACCGGTTATAACCGGTTTTAATCTCAACTATTTCGTTCAAGTTGTAAACCTTAAAGAGAATGTTATATAAACTTAACTCTATCAACAGGTGTTTGTGCGCGCCTGAAAACTTGCCGTAACACAGCTACGCTTTGAAGGTGTGCGCAAAACAATCGTTCAAACCGGTTTATTCAATAAAACCTAATTAGCGAACTATTTTCCAGTACCGGCTGATTGAGCTTGAAGTGAGAAAAAACCGAAAATAAAAGTTCCGGTTCAACTTTTTACCGGTTTTCAAGTTTTGTCCGTTTGTCTTTCTTATAATCTTGTCAAACTTATTTTGCTCAGAAAGTACTATGCCTATATCAATGGCTTTGAAGGAATATGTAACCATGTTGCTACGTTGCTGTAGAAAAATCGTGAAAAAAAAAACATGTTAAGATGGCCTTCATCCACCGTCTAAATCATTTTTGTCAACAAAAACTATAGATTATTTAAAAAATATTTTATGCCAGACCCGCGCGGATTGTATAAAAATATCAATACAGATTACGTATATCATCAGTCGTAAATCTAGATAGGAACTCGGATTTATAGTCTGTGATTCACTGAGCTTTTAGAGCGTAATAAAACTGACTGATATTCTAAATTCCATCAACTATGTATAGTTCTAAATTTAAATTCACGTTAAAATCTGGTAAAACAATACCTCCTGCAACTTGCTAGCTTTGTTGTTCGTGTGATGAGTGAGAGTTCCGATGGCCCGTTTCCGATTGCCCGTATCAAGCTTTCTTAACCCATCTTCCTATCCCATTACATCCCATCCTTCTATTCACTTCCCCTGTCCCATTCTCCTATCTTATCCTCCTATCTCACCCTTCTATCCCATTACCCTATCCCATCCCACAGTCTTCTCCCCCTATCTCGGTCGTCTTCTCCAATTCATCTATGCCATCTCCATTATCTCATTATTTCTATCTGATTGAGTTTGCTTCGCGTCTAGATTGCAAATAACTGTCTATATAGGTTATGTGTTAAATGTGACAGCCCGAAGGTGATGAAGATTCCACAGACCGAGTTTACGACCTCTAAAGTGTCATAAAGTCGTAAACCATAAAAACAATACTATTATCGGCGAAGATGATTTTAGTTTTACTCACATGTGGTTTTTATATGGAATGGATTTTAATGTGTTCTGTTTTTTGAGGTTTAGTCTCGTTAATAATGGGAATATAACGTTGATGTGCGAAACAGGAATGTCCATTTTTTTACGGCTCTGTTACGCAATACGTTACAATAAATTAGTGGCACGGCAAGACTGGTATGTGTCGACACGTTGACCGCATCCCATTTACCAAACACGTCTACATCAGCCCATTTGGTTGCTGAAACAGCTGATTCAGTCTATCGGTGCAAATATACAACTCTTGGTGAGAGTTATGTTTGTGCCGTTTGCTGTTGAAACGCTTCGAACCGTGGGGTACAATGTCGTATCAAAACTACTCATTGGACTCTTCGGGTGATCAGAGGCTGGTTCCAAGAGCAATGGATCAGTATAGCGGTCCAGCGAGGTAACGTAGCCAGCCTTCTGGCCGGGAACCTTGCCTATTGACTTCGATGATTTAGGCTCAGTATTCTACTTATAGTTTAAGAGGGGTTTTAGATAGAATGCAATAAAAGTTAAATTTCTTACATTGCACTAATTTATTTCAAACTGACAACATCCAAAAGAAGGTTCTCAATTCGGGTCTATGTTTGTTACGCCATTTCTCCGCAGTTGTGGACCGATTTTCAAATATTTTTTTGACTCGATCCGATTTTCAAGTTTCAATTCGAAAGAGTGTAGTCCTGTTGAGGAGCACCGAGCGCTTACTCTTATAAAAGCAAAACTTACATACGTGTGCCAGTAGTACAATTTCTATAGGCGTTTAAAATATTATTTCTAAATCTATTCAAGCAATAAAGTAGTTTTTCTTATCAAAAAATAAAACCGACTAGTAAAAGATAAAAATCAACAACTAACTTGCAAAATACACCGACTTCAAAGATATTGTAGAAATTAATTTTTTGCTTTTTGGTTTGAAGTCGGTTTTGTTTTAATGAAACATCTTTATTATAGCGTTCTTACTAAGTCCGAAAGCAATTGCAAAGTTTAATATAATATATAAATTATACGTCTGTCTTTTAAATCCTTGGCAGGTCTTAAGTGAGATTTTAAATCTCATTTCTGACGTTATCCCTCTTAATTAACTGGTTCCGAGGCTTTGGGGCCGCCCTCATACCTCCTTCACTCTGGTTCTGCCCAATTTGGTCGGAATGCCTCGCTCGACACCATCGGCTAATTTTAAAAGAATTCGCGAACACGTCATCGCGCTAAGGACGTCAAAATATTGAAAATATCGATATCGATAAAATACAAATTCAAAATTAATTTAATTCTTTATGCATTTTTTTTTTGCTTTACCTTATTAATTTTGACAACATTATTCATTCAGTAACTATTTGGCATAGTTGTACTTGACATGCGTAATATTGATATTAATTAATTAAATTACTAGAAATTGATATTCGAATTGTAAATGCTGTGCACTCCTTTAATGGGTCCACACATCAGAACTTTTATATATTAAATGATTTATAATGTAACAATAACGTGTGTGCTGTTGGTGTGCCTTAAATAAATAAATTAATTTAAAAAATGATCAAAATAAGTTCTGTTGGAGAACAATTTTTAAACGTAAGTTATCAACGTGGTTTCGCTGTATAAGGAGAAGAATCGGCCAAAAATCCCAGCAGTACGTATAGCTAAAATTCATTTTCTTCATATTTATTTGTTTTTTTTATAATAAATAAAAAGTACTTTATACAATTAGTTTTCGAAGAAATAATGGAGTTGTAGTAAACATTGCATACCCACCCAATAAAAGAAATTAAGATAATACAAATATATTATTACCATCTTAATAATAAAAGCATATTTTAAATAATAAATTTAATAAAGAATTTATGATACTATTCTCCATTTCGTATAGAATTATACTATGGGGATACGCGACAGGTAAATGATCATGAGGTGCTATTTGGTATAATCTACAAAAGCGAATCAGAAACTGTGAAGTCAACGTTTTTGTATGCGTATATCAATAGGTATGTCTAACCTTTATTCATACTTGAGTAAATTGACAAAAAAAATGTGGAAGTATAAAATTATTAACTATCTTTATAAATACACTGTCACCTCGTATAGGCAAAGTTCGATCAAGTGAAATGAGTGACATGATTTTTGTTACATCATTTTCTAGACTAAGAATGAATTGATATAACAATCTATAAATTTATATAATGCTCGTGTGATTAATAATATTTGCTAGATAAAATTTAAAGGGTATGCTAGATTTGTAAATTTGTATTTTAGAAATAGTATGTATGTCTCATCATGTCTGCATGAATGTTATGAATTGTATTTTTTATTTATCGATATTTACGCAACTAAAGTAGAAACTTCCCGTTTCGTTTTATAAAATCATCGATAATCAACACTGTCCCATCCCTCCCGTCCGTTGGGAATACTGGCGTCCAGTCGTGAACTAAAAAAAAAGGACGAAACTAACGTTTATTATTAAAGGCGCTTCGCAAGTGCATTCCTCACGCGGACCATCTTAACTGGCTAAGGATTTACGACTTATGAACCTAAATGGGACCTGGATACATTAAATTGTGCACTGCAAGGTTCGCAAGTGAATACCAGTTATTAAAATATTGCTCGATGTTTATTAATACCGGCCCTAAGCAGGAGTCACTTACTAGTTTTGTTTGCCGAGTAATGCATGAGCTTTTATGGGATATAGAATCTTATCGTACGAGAGCAAAGTCGCGTGGAAAGTTATAAGTATAGTGGATAAGAAGTCGCATTTCCTCCAAAGTAAGTCACAGAGATACTCATCTTAAACAGGGTTGCCATGCCTCTTGAATTATCCGGACATGTTCGGTAATAATGTAGAGGTAGGTATAGTCTTTGCGAATCAGGTATAGTCTGAATTTCTACAACTTAGGTAAAATAAAGGAAAAAAATAAAATAAAATTTATGTTTTTAATCTTACTAACGATGACTGTTACTTTAATAATGAATATTTCGCTACATGCATTATTACGTAATCACTACCTAGGTGGTGTATACTAAAAAATATAAAATGAAAATAAATCCCAATGATCCGTGCAGGAACGGAGAAAGAATACGATTTCCTGCTGCTGAGCGGCTTGTCGTAAGGCGACAAAACAATCCACAGCCAGGTGGTAGGGCATTTGCCCGACTGGATCGCTACTACCCCTGGTCTAGAATATGCCGCCATAACAACCTTGAATTGTCTTCCGACATTAGTGATCAGGTTCCAGTCTTCCTTAAGTGAGCAGCAGCACATTTGTAGCACCGTTGATGTTGCAAATGTCCATACGCTAAAGTAACCGATTTCCATCAAGTAAGCCTGCCAGTCTGATGAACTCCTGCAATTTAAAAAAATGATTGAATGATTGAATTATAAATTTGTAAAGCCCACCAATGTCTTCGACAACCGAGGCAAGAATTTAGGAATATCGCATGTTTCCCTTAAGATAGGAGACTACGGGCAATGTGACGCGCGGTAACGATCGCTCATGGGCTGATAAATTCGGAATGTTATGTTTTTCATCTGGTAACCCTATCTTAAAGTGTGAAATGCTACATTAGCGGCGTTACCCGAACACCTTCACGTACCATCACGACTCAGTTCCCAAGTCACGTACAGACACATGAATACCATTTTGTGATCTCGTCGTTTTATTATGCGTACCATGCACCAGGCGTGCCGGAATTGGTATTTCTCGTAACCACGGTTGATAAAAACTAAAAAGATCATTTTTAGGTGGTAAAGGTTTGGGTGCGAGTTTTTGTTTGTGATGAGTGAATTTAGATCATTCAGGTGAAGTATGCCTACGTCAGCAGTGGACATTCATTGGATGAAACATAAGGTGAAGTTGCTGGCTATTGATTGTTTTGCCAAACATGTAAGGAATTTATGGAAATATGTTGCAGTACAAAGTTTTTAGTACATGTGGTGATTATAATAATAATATCTTTTTTCCTTTTACTGTGTCTTTGTTTTACTGAGCATGTTTTGTTTTACTGCAGTCCTCTTTCTACCATCGCACCGCTCGCCATCGGTTGGGAGTTCATCCCCACTTCCTTGAGCCGCTTCGCAACGGTTACGCAACGGTTCTGTAGAACGTTTCTCTTGCGTACCGTGGGGATTTGGAATGAGCTCCCAGCCGAGGTTTTCCCACAGCGCTACGATATGGAGTTTTTCAAAAAGGGTGGACATCTCTGATGTTGCAAACGTCCATAGGCGACGGTAACCGCTTTCCATCAGGTGGGCCGTCAGCCTGTTTGCTGTACTCCAGCTATAAAAAAAGTCTAGTCTTGTAATATTTATGATTTAGAAAAAACATACTAATATCTGTGGCCGGACGGCCTGCTCTTGAAATAATCTACAAAACAATCCACAGCTCATATGGTAAGTCATTTCGTTTGAATCGCTGCTACCCCTATTCTAGAGAGCATACCTTCATAACAATTTTGAGCTGTGTGAAGGTCCAAACCCCCCCCCCCCCCCTGTTAGTGAAGAGGGTACCCTAAGTGAGATAACCAGGCGTCGGTGTGTCACAGATGTAGTACCTATGGTCTAGTTCCTGTGGCACCCCATAAAAGCGCATAGGAGAGGGGCGCAGGTTAGGTAAAGTGGGTAGTTTGACGGCCGATCATCGAGGGCACTGTGGGCATACGACCGATCAAAATTCCCACACATCCCTCGATGTAAAGCCCTCCCCCCAGGCCTGAGGATGGTGGCCCAAGAAAAGACATTCCTGCGTCATAAAAAAGGGTACAGTCCAAACTCCGAGGGTGGTAGCCATTGATAATAACCACTTTCCCCCAGGTGGTCCGTCAGCGTATCTGGTGTACTCCAGCAAAATAAATAATAACTTGACAGCGTCACATTTAAAAACAAAAAGAACGTAGACGTGAAATTGTCGAATGAAATGATGACCTTAAACGTTGTTAAACAAGAGTTTATATTCATATACATTTTTAACACGCCGTTGCGTGTATAAAAATATGATTTGTGGACGCTGCCCTCGCTTTAATCTCGGCGTGATGGATGTCAAATAAACACATCGCCCCGTCCAGACCGGTGTTTGTGTAAACCGACATTTAAAGGGGCGGAGCCGCCGTACATTATATTTTATATTATTAAATAAATAATTATAATTTACAAAACTGCCAAAAAACTGGACTGCTCATCAGATAATCTCTAGATCACCAGAGGTTATCAGTAGTATGCCGAAAGTATACTTAAGTACTTTGGCTACATAGCCTGAACCAGGCAAACAGGCAGACGGCCCACCTGGTAGAAAGTGGTTACCGTCGCCTATGGAGGTTTGCAACACCAGGGGTGTCGCCAACGCGTTGTCGACCCCTAAGAAATATTATAACGCCCTTCTTAAAGAACCCCATGTCCGAGCGAAAAAAGAAAACCGCGGCGGGAAGTTCCCTCCAGATCATTGTCGTACGCGGAATAAATGTTCTCTAGAGAACCTTTGCATAGTTGAGCGTGGGAGCTCAAGGAAATGGGGTTGAATATCCAGTCGCTGGCTATTCACTCCCATTTCCTTGAGTATGGTATGGAAAATATGGAGACTTCTGTGGTGACTGAGAAAGTTGAAGGCAAGAGACTTCACGGTAGATCTCCAAATTAGGTGAACTGACCAAGTTGCTGACCATAATAAACTTGTCCACCCACCATGCTCAAAACCGATCACGGTGAAAGGTGGCAATTAAACATTGCCATCAAAGTCACGATCTTCTGCAGTGAGGACACGATTTAGAAGATCAAATGATCTGAACTCATCAAGAAGTTAAAATATTTTGTAACAAAATTGAAAGAAGAGTTTGACTGATTTGTTAAAAAAAAATGTATTGAACAAAACCAATCTCAAGAGATGACAACTGAAGAGAATATTCTTAATCTGTTCCTGTCTCTCCCTCTCTCTAAAATTCATAAGTGAGAAATGGGAAGAATACTCTTCATCTCTCAATTTTGTACTGGAAATTTAATAGATCTGGTCTTATTACGAGGTCTTGTCGTTATTGCTATGACTCTATTAATTCTTCTTAAAGTAATTGTATAACATATTTATGTACTTAAAAAGAACTTGAGATAGATATACAAGAACAAAAAGATTTTTAGCTTAACTTGTTGCTGTGGTGTTAATTACTGCTTCTTTTTTTTTAAACAGTGATAATACGTCTTTAAAGACTTTAAACCGATAATGCTTCTTTAAAGTTCTTAAAGAAGCGTTCAAACTTAACCTAACTCTATATGAATAAGCCCGTGAATTTTTAGCTTATATGATTGTTTTCCAAGAAGTTAATTTGTATAAAAACTTCTGAATTCGAATATCTTATAGTCTCTACTCTACATTTGGTCAAAAACAACATCAATAGCTCAGTTTTTATTAAATTTTATTGATATTACTACTGAACTCCCAAACTGTGTCACCTAATAGAGCCATCTCAACTGCTCCCCAACCTATTTAAATATTAAAAAGTTCCCCATCCGCAGTCGATAGTCGGCAATCAAGCAGCGTGCCCATGAGGGCGTCAGCAAACATTAATATCAAAAGCCGCGGTGAGTCACGTTATCGCCCCGTCTTTAGACTCCTAGCCCCCTAGTTGACAGGGCTGTACATCCGTGTGGACCAAGATATGGCATCTCAGCGACAGCGAGTGTTCTGTAACATGAAGTATTATCCAAATCTAAAGTTTACCGCGGCTACGCCATGTGTCAAACCCTAGGCAGTAGCGGTATTTTAGTTACTTAAAAACTTAATTCCGTTTTCTACGTATAATACTAAAGAAACTAAGTCCATAAAATCTAGACAATTGCCTAGCAAAAGATATAGATGAGTTGAAGCCAACCTGATTTGAACTAATACAATGAATGACATGCTGTTTATGACAACGTAGGTTTATTGAATTGAAAATGTG
Organism: Dendrolimus punctatus; assembly: GCA_012273795.1. Classification (NCBI taxonomy): domain Eukaryota; kingdom Metazoa; phylum Arthropoda; class Insecta; order Lepidoptera; family Lasiocampidae; genus Dendrolimus; species Dendrolimus punctatus. Next base: position 11,500,456 of record CM022531.1, read on the forward strand.
ATTACAGCGACATCTATTTTACTCATCCGTCTATTCCAAGTAAACGATGTCTTTTATCGGAATAAAATGTATTCTAAGTCTGGTGTGCACCGACATATAACCGGTGGTTAAAATAAAATAATCGATCAAATTGTATGCATAAACAGCGATTATTTTATTTTAACCGTCGGTTAAATGTTGGTGCACACCAGCCTTAGTGTTGACTCGGGTCATAAACCAGCCTTATGTCGAGTTTCATTCATATGCGTTCAGTAGTTTTAAAAAAAGATGAGATCGCAGCACCATTTTTATTACAATTTTCGTTTACCCCACGAAAATGACGTTATTTTTCGGCATAAAAAGTATCCCAAGCTACGCCCCGTGTTATAAGTTAGCTTTTTGAATTTCATTTAAATTCGTTCAGTAGGTCTCACGTGACGCTCTGAGAGACACACAGACAAAAATTCTAAAATTTGAAAAAACGTTTTACGTTTTACAATGTACAGATAAGTTGGCAGTACTTAAGATTGTTTTTATAAATAAAACCAAGTGGATTAAGCTGATAAATATTTTAAGATTTTTTAATTTTAATATCCGCTATCAGCTTGTGTATTAGAACACGCATTTTAATTTCAACTATACATACTACCCTCAAATTACAATAAATCTTATTGCCATATGCATAAAGTCGAAACTATCTCCGCTAAGCTCGTCCTATGATAATCTGGGTTTATTTTATCCCATACCGAACTCACGAGGCACAAATCCGATGAGATTTGAACTTTGATTTAGAAATCCAATAGACATGTTTATTAATGAGTCCTCTGGGTCAGAATTGGTTCACTTCACTTTATTTATGCATCCTATATACTTTTTGGATTAAATCGTAATATCATTCTAAAACGTAAGAGAGTCGACTATTTTTTTTTAACTTGAACTTACTACTATGAACTTAAAGCTTAAAATCTCACTAAGAAACATTATTATGATTCTTCAAAACCTATCTATCGATAACCCACAGACATCCATGTCCACAGACGTCTCTGTTGGAACAGTAATGTATCCACTGAAAACTATTCCACCTTTGTCCGTACTAATTCGATTATTTAACTAAGTTCTCGTAACGCCCTGTGATCCTATCGGCTTCCTTCAGGCGGCTTCACTCTGAAAGCTCGGGGATCGATCTGAGTTTTGTTCATCCGAGGAGAGACGAAACGAGGAGAGACGATGGCAGCTGGAGGGTCCGAACCAACGTCGACATTGAAAACCTCGTGGCCGAATCTAAAAAACAAGGAGAAATAAAATCACGGTCACGTGGAACGGATGGGAGAAGATTGAACCGTGAAGAGGGCCTATTCGGGACGATCGGATGGCCGACGTTCCAAGTACCGATGGAGGGACAGAGTGGAGGATAACCTGCGTGAGCTTCAATTCCTTAACTGGTAAGAAGTCGCACAGGACAGGAAAAGGTGGCGTGTTCTCGTTTCGGAGGCCAAGACAGATTTTTGGTCGCTGAGCCAACTCAGTTAGTTGAGTGGTAAACTCATCAAATTGTTCTAGTATAAATTCAAAACTTCACAATGTAGAAATTTGCCGTACACGCCTCGGGCTCCACCAATTTCAAGTCAATATCCGAGCCCGACTAGCTTCGTAAGTACGAAGGGTGACAGACGAGGGTCTATTGGGGTTCGTAAATAAATTTAAACATCCGAATGCGATGTATTATTGCATTACAAGAAGGGAGCGTCGTAGAATTCCAAAAAAGCTTTTGTGTAGGAAATTTCGTCCTCATTTGTAAATATTGTCTACAATCTGTCTACTCAAATATCTCGTCGTCACTCAATCTTAGTCCATTGGACGTAGGCGGATCAATTTCCTGAGAGCATTATTGTCAGTAATGGTGTTGTTTTAAAACTCGTGCTAGATCATTTATTTTTTTCCGCAACAATTAGGGTTCCTACCCGTACTATATAGTTATAGTATGTATTTGTGATGTAGTCAAATATACAATTGGAAATTTTTATCCAGGGAACGCATATATAAATGTTCAATAAAATATGTGACCATTCAAGTAGAACGCGACTTAAGTGACATATTTAATCTGCGAATGACGGTGGATACAAAAATAGTTTTTTGCCATAAGATGAGCTGGAGACACGCAGGCTTTTCGCCTGTTGTTTCAGTGGTCTATAGTCTATATGGGATGGTTACCACTTTCCATTGGGTGATCGTCCACCTGTTTCTCAGCTTCAAAATAAAAACGAACTGCTTTTTTCAGAAAATGGTGGCAACCCTAGCGATAACACTGATTGATGCTCATTGTTATTATCAAAAAGGTACTTGAATTGACAAAACTCCTGAGAGCAATAATCTCGCATACGAGTAACAACAATATAAGTACAGTCGCTGAATTAAAATGTTTCTACTTTTGCTTGTAGAGTACAGAAACAATACTGTCAACATTTTAATAAATGTTACGTTATAAACTATAGAAACGTGAAAAAATAAAATGCAATGTTGACAATGACAGACGCTGAGATTAATAATAACAAACAAAGAGGATATAATCACTACGCTTAACATAAATATTAAAACCAATAACCAAAAAATGTCTCAACAATTTCTAAGATAAAATAGAAAATCAAACAACATTGATCTAAGCAATTTTAAAGTTTATTGTAAAATAATTACACAAAAATTAAAATAAACGTGCTCGCGGAATGTTAAATGAATCAATTTGAAAACTGGCGAACATTTTCATACCACGACTGTACATCCTGAAATGTATTTTTTTTTAATATAAATGAATACTTGAAAACATTAATCAGTGATAGTGTCTACTAATTTATTCACAACTTTCCTGTTTACGTTTGAATCACTTCTCGTAATGTATTTCTCAAAATTTTGCGTACACAAACATCATGTTCCGTTTAAATGGGATGTACAAAAATAACACTCATTCATACTTCACACTTGTTTAATCTTATAGATCTGTGCTTGTAACCCGCTTTTAGATGATAATCTTACATCCCACGTGTAATTGCATCATTTCATCGTATATGTTCTTTTATCATGCATTTATTAACTTTTTTATTGTATGATTATGTGTAGGCGTTGAGTCTTTTGAAGATGTATGGTAGATCGTAAGCATGTATATATTCTAAAGTATGACGAGGGTTATTCATTTGCAAATCAAAGTTTTTTTTTATTTTACCCCTTAGCTACTACGCCTAGTTGTTTTTTTTTTATTGCAGGAGTTCAGCAGGCAGGCAGACGGCCCACCTGATGGAAAGCGGTTACTATCACCTATGGATATTTGCAACACCAAAGGTGCTACAAATGCGCTGCTGCTCTCTTAAGGGAGACTGAAACCTGGTTACTAATGCCGGAACACAACTTGAGGTTGTTATGGCGACATACTTTACACCAAGTGTCGTAGCCGTTCAGTCGGGCAAATGCCCTACCACCTGGCTGTCGGTTGTTTTGTCTTTCTTACCACAGGCCGCCCGGCCGCAGGAAATTGTGTTCTTTCTCCGTTCCTGCACGGATAAATTTTAGTACTTACATTATAATATGCTTGCTACGATTGTAATTACAGGTTTTTTTGAGTTCTATTGGATAGATACACTGTTCATCTTTATATCAAGCTTGTAAATAAAATTATTATCATTATTTTTCGTATAAAATTACGAAATTTCAACAGCGGAGATAAAAGTAGCATACATTATTTTTTTACAGTAAATAAACCTTTTTTTTACTTTAAAATGGAACAAAGTACATACATACATAACTTCACGCCAGGTCCCTTGCGGGGTAGGCACGAACAACAGAGCGCCATTTAGGCTTATTCTTACACCTCACTTGCTTCTTTGACATTCATAGTTCTTGTCATGCACGCTCGTCTGTTCTTAAGGCTCCTGACATCACCTTCTGCTAGTACACGATCAATTTGATCATGGAAGGTGTGTCGTGGCCTTCCGCGACTTCTGCATCCATCCACTTTTGCATTGTATATCTGTTTAGTCATTCTTTCATCATACATTCTTACATAAGGAACAAAGTCTTATCAAACATGATTGTTCTATTTTTAAAATATATTTTTATAAATATCTCTGCTCGTTTTCGTTCTCGGACTGATGAAAATATCGTCAGAAGTTTTGGAGGGAACTTAAAGGACGATGTTTTGGTGAGCAGTTTAAATTTTCTTAAAAGTATGTTATTTATATTTAAAAAATCAATAACTTATTTTAATAAATCAAGAGATTGATTAAAACGGAACAAAACCTGTTTTTGTTTTTAACAAACATCGAATATTCTACTTTTAAAAACATTTTATATCTATGTTAATTGTCATACTCGCACTCCGATGTCATAATGGCGGCATTTTTGAAGCATAGATAAAACTTATATTTTAGAAGGAAATTTGAATGACGATTGTGTGCAGTTCCATTTTCAAAAATTTTTCAATATTGATGTAATATTAATTGTTTTTAACGTAGAATTGCGTGTTTATCGAAAATCTTAAGGATTTAGTATAAGCCTCATGCTGTATTTTTTTGTTACAGATGCAGACCAGCTTTGCCTGAATCGGGGCTGCTGCGGTCCAGCTTCAAAACCAAAGCTGACATCTCAAGCGAGATCTCAACTGGAAGGAGCTTTAAGAAGCGAGCTTAGTAAGCTAGCTGATATGCTAGCCAATAGGGCGACAAAGTTTGATCGTAAGTACCTATCCTTTCAAACCACTATTATTCAAAAGGGAACGGATAGTATACCCGCCACGCTTGTTTGTCAAAGGCGTGTTGACGGGTTTAGACATCGGTTATCTCGATGGGCAGTAAATTTATTTAGGTGTATATTATTCCTAGAGTTTAATGGAGACTTGCGACCTATCTAATAGAATGTGGTTACCGTCATCTATGGACTTTTGCCATATCATAGATTAGTATGTCAAACGGGCCACTTACAAAAGCTTGGCGTGCTACATGCGCCCTGCGGGCCGCGGGTTAAGTATAGCTGGTTTAAACCAATGACCCCCAGGGGCGTTCTTAAGCACTGATGCGCTAAGATCAGCATGGGCATAACTACGTTCTAAGTCTCACGCTCGTCTTGTCTTAAGCGCGGGGCACATGGGAGGAGGGTGGTTTTAGTGGAGTATTGAGTTTTCGAGTCACCACACAAACCGGCGATTTGACTCTGGTGCCCGTTCGCGGTGTCACCTCTCGTCGCTTTAGTCTAATCCCTAGTAGAGGACCCGGTAGTGTGCGAAATGCATTTTCCCCGCCTCAAAAAAAAAGACCAATGACCCCCATGCTATTTTGTCTCGTACATCTCTTGCGAATTCTTACTGTATTCAGTGGACCCCCTATCTTTTTAACGGACTTCAATAAAAAAGAAGTAGGTTCTCAATTTGCCCTGTAAATATATATTTTTTTAATATATGTTCTAAACTTTTCTGTTTCTGAACCGAATATGACAATTCTTTCTGCGTGGGATTCTGTATAGTTTCTAGTTGGTCCCATACAAATTTTATTGCTTGTACAAACACTCATATCTTGTTATTCTATTTATTGAACGTTAATTTCGTAACGAGTTGCTTAAATGGAATTCACTATTATGGACTCCCATTAGCAGCTCCCGGACCCCCAAGTTTTGTTTTCAGTGACGTAGACCCCCTTGAAGTGCGATATGGACCATTTTGAGGACTTATGCTTCAGACTAACGCCTTTAAAATTTTGCATGTTTGTTCAGTCCTTATGAAAATAACCGAAAATAGTTTTTTTTTAATCATAGCAAACAATATTATTTATTTTATTTGTACCTGGAATCAACATTATGTTTAAACATACATAATGTTGATTCCAGATCTGTATCGCTGTAGTTGAGGTCATCATTGCACTATAGTGCATATTTAGTTGCACATAATCGCATGTGTTAATGTATGAATGAAATGGACTTGTATATTTGTTGTTGCAAATAATCGATAAAAAAATTATCCCAATGAACGCATGTGTTGTTGTTGGTAACGGTCGTATCGTACAAAGTGAAACAGCTGATCGAGAATAGAGAGATAATTATTCAAAATTCAAATTACTGAAATAATTAGATAAACTTCAGTAATTTTGCCCACAAACGAGAGCACAGTGAGTAAGCGTGTAGCATGTTAAACCATAGATTAAACAGATTAAACACTCACTGCCTATACTGAAGTATTTTGAGATTCACCTTCGACAACGCGAGCAACAACGAGATTGGCTGAATGTAAATATGCCGTAAGCTTTGTTAGAACAACGTGTTAGAACACGAGTAGCTTGACGATGACACTTCAAACATGAACAACAACACATCTAATAAATTATCGTAACACATAAATTTAGATATTGTACTTAACATTAACATAACACTCGTATCGTGATAATTGACATTCGTAATGAAGGAGCACTTTGTTCAATTACCGTCGGAATAAGAGCATCGGTTATTAATAGCAGCAGTAATGGGTTATCACTGAACACTCTTCAACTCCTGCTATCAATCGAACAAAATATTGTTACCAGTTGCGAGACTCGAATTCAAGAATCGTTACAATTACTATAGAGTTTATTAGAACTATACTAACACGTACAACACAAGTACAATCAAAACCGAACACGACAAGTCCAAACATAATGCAGAAGGTCGTTATTCAATAAAATGCGCAAAGTCCGTCACTATTAGATTCCCGATTGTTGTACACACGTCTCGCTTTAATCGTGGGTCTCGTTCGACTGCTCCTCCCTCAATCAGGCTTTAGTTTTATACTGCACAAATGCAATGTGCGCGTATCGTAGTCGATTTAATCCACCACACCTGGCTAATGACTCGGCCGCAAACAGCCATAAAAGACTACAATAAAACAATGGGCTGTTCTATAGAAACGTATACCAATCAAGGAGTAAACAAAAGAGGACGATTATAAAAGAATTGCAAATAGTAAAAATGCAGGTGGATGTTGTTTTTGTCGGGACCTGAGTTGTAACAATATTATAGCATTTGATCCTTATTAATGTGCAAAGAGTATACCAGCTCACTGGTCATAGGTGCCATTCTCAGAATACAGAAATATACTGTATTCTGAGGTGCCATTAAAGTTCTCTTGCAAACATCTCTGTAGAAATTCATTGTTCAAATTCAAATACAGTGGACCCTCGGTAATCCGACAAACATTTTTCAGGGCGTTGTCGGACTATCGAATTTGTTGGATTATAGAGTACTGCCACAGATCCCCTTTAGTCCGGTTTTTATACAGAATACCATGTAGTTGGCATATATATTTAAATTGTACAGTCCTATTTTTTCTGCTCCACCTACATCGCCAGATGAGTTAAGAATTCATTTTAAGTTGGGTTGCCTGGAAGAGATCGCTTTTATCGATAAGGCCGCCTGTTGTTATGCCAAGAAGTATTGTAATTATGCATTTTGTTTATTATAGTGAGCAATAAAGTGTTATCTATTTATCTATCTTGCAAATTGCTAATCGGGCAAATTACTAATTAACGTAATAAGATTACATCTGAACTACAAATCATCCTACTAATAGTATGAACGCGAAAGTTTGTAAGAATGTATGGACATACGTTTATTACTCTTTCACGCAAAAACTACTGAATTTTAATAAAACTTACTACTCTACTAAAAATAGTGTCATCAGTATCCGTTGAGTTATTTTGAAATATGGGTTTTTTCATTATACGCTTTTGTGGTTTCGTTGCCAAATAAAGAAAACAATGGAAGTTTGTTAGGTATGTGGACCCTATATGGTGTATAATTATATATAATATATGTATAATAGCCATGCACTTGTCTGATTATTATTTAAATATTAATATAACATTTTAACATGTAGTACTGGTATAATACTCAACATCTGGTATAACACTTAGCGTTAGGTATTTACAAGCAATTTCATTTAAGGACTTCGCTGAATTGCCTCGTGAGTCATTTGAATAAATCTAGTATACAGATGAACGGCTTTATTTTTAAAATTGGGTTCACGCACATTTATTTCTGAATCACAAATACACAAAAATGCAACTTTTAAACTGCGAATATAGAATATAAAAAAGGAATGAGATTGACTCAACATGCTTTATTGCCAGAACAGTTAACGAAGAAATAAAATAATCAAGAACAGACGAAAATTTAAATAACTATTCAGTTCGCAATATAAAAACATAACGATTACCAATGAGACCATAAAGCCTTTTTTTTATAAAGGAGAGGAAATACATTTCGCATTCAGCTGGGTCTTCTAGGGAGATGGATCGAATGCAGAGTGAATTTAAAACTCAGCAACAGACATGAACTCTCTGGTACACGCGTCGCCAACTACCCCGCCAAACCTAAACCTGCGTCTCTTTAACGCACTTGTATTTGGAACGTCATAGGAACTACGTCTTTACGTAGTTACTACCACCATGTCGCCCAGTGCGCCAGACTGGTCCACCCCGGATTGACTGAGTGAACTACTTCACCTACATAGGTGTAGCCCGCGCTATATTTCCCCCTGGTTACAGTCGGACCTCTCAGGTGCTATCACAGGAGAAGAATCTGCGCGTATCTGTGGTTCCGGAGGCTCGATCTAACGAAGGCGCCCGGAGGTCGAACGTAGTTCTCTCCTCTCTCTCAGCGGCCTCTTTTTGGGTCATTAATTTTACTTGCAAAAGGTAGAAGGCGGCTTCCAGTGATCGTCGTAATGGAGTAACGCCTCGGTCATGCTCTTCAGCGAATCGATCGGTCAAACAATGGCCTCGAGCTCGAACCTCTGGAGATTATAAAGCCTTGCATGAACCCTCATTAAAAACCTACATTGATAAAATAGTGGTTATTGTAATCGGTGTCACCCTAGTAGAGATCTCAGTAAATTATTTTCTCCGGTCATTCCACGACTACTGTTGGATGTAGGCCTCCCAAATTTGACACACATATATCGGTCCCCGTCTTCCTCATTCAGCCTCTGCCGATGACTTTGCGCAGGTCGTCGGTCCACCGGGCTGGAGGGCGTCCTACATCACATTAACTCTAACGGGCGTCGATCCTGGGACATACGTGACCGGCCCACTGGCAATTCAACTTGCTGATTTTGTGAGCTATAACGGCTACCTTGATTCTCTTACGGGTATCCTCATTTCTGATTCTACCTATAAAAGAAACACCTAACATAGTATGTTTCATAGCCCGTTCAACGAGTTTGAATTTGTGGACCAGTCCCGCCGTCAGGGTCTATGTCTCGGCCCCACAGGGAGGACTCACTGCTCAAAGACTTTCGTCTTCAAGCATTGCGGAATGGTCGACTAGAGGACTTGTCGAAGCTTATCAAATGATGCACAACTTAACTGGATCCTACCATAGGCTTCCTCCTCCGTCAAAATATATTAAACACCTTTTATCTGTATGATTTCGATACAGCATCAAATTTACGCTTACAAAATTACAAACAAATTTGAGTAACCCCACATAGCGATGTCTAGATTCAATAGCCGTCCATAAAAAGAAACAAAAAGTACAAAATGATTACATCAAAAGTTCCGTGGGAGACCGGTGTCTTAAATGAAACGACTCAATGTATTGGAAAGTGGTTGGACAAATATTGGCCCACGCCTGTCCGGCCGGACGACCGGCGCAATTACCTTCACACGCGGCCCTACGATTGGTCGTCGACAAGGTTCGCCTTGTAAAGCGTGTAAGCAGTTTATTTGTTAAACGAGAGAAATCGAAGATTTGCTGTAAAGTAGCAGACGTAATTCCACGCGCCCTGGACCGACAGAAGCTAATACATCTAACTTTCGTTTAATACCAAAATGTTAGTTTCTGTCTTTCAATTTGTATTGAAATGAGACATAAAACATAAAACAATTTTGATTGTTAAGAAAGGTTGCATACGTGATTTTTTAACTGCTTTTCGTTTTCATTCAAATTTTATTATTTGTATTTCTATAAGTCATTTATACACAACAATATATATCATACTTCTAGCACAGTCTTTGAAAAAACTCTATAATTTAAGAAACACCATTAAATAACAAATAAGCAGATAAGCAGTTCATAAAGTTACATGTGAAACCATTTTTAACAAATGGGTTTTATTTATTTTTTTAAATTGACAATGCCTCATTTCTTTTAAAGTTGAAAGATAAATTAATGTTCGCTAGTAGCTAGTTTCTTAAAATTAGGCTATGGGGTATCGTAATGTATGAAGTCCACGTCACTGGTAGCTGGATCAATGTAAGCTTTGAGTTAATTGCCCCTATACGTACCCCCGCCCCTGTACGCTCGCATAATGCATCTGAAAAGCCCTTAGTAGTGGCAACATTGTAATAAGTACTGTACTCGTATGAGAAATGGATAGAGAACACAGGTTGGGCATGTCTGCCTTTTAGCCAATGGAATGCGGTGCATAATGACCGCACCAAAAATAGTATTCGTTAAAATTCCTTGCCCATATAGCTTTTGCAATAAGTTTTTTACTATGCGCATTTGAAAATTAAGGCACAGTTTACTCCTTGCATCTCTTTCGTCGTAATGTTAGTATACTAAGGCCCGCTTGCATAACGATCACCTTTAAATAAAATTAGCTAATCATATTAAACTGCTTGCGTTTTACAAAGAACGTATTGACAGCTCTTTGAATATATTTATCGTCAAATTTTACATTGTGCAAGAATTGTGCGCTAATCTTTAATTTTCTTAAATTTCTTAAATTCATTTAAGCAACCTTATGCAAGCGGCCCTAAGTGTCAATAATCGTTAAGTTAAAACTACTTTCTATAATCTATTTTTTATTGCGTGTTTAGCAGACAGGCAGGCGGCCCACCAGATGGAAAGCTGTTACAATCACCTATAGACATTTGTAACACATCAGTTCCTAAAAATGCGCTGCTTCTTAAGGGAGACTGGAACGTGACCACTAATGTCGAAAGTAGTCGGAACACAACTCAAGTTTGTTATGACAGCAAGCTCTATACTAGACTAGAGTTTGTAGCCATCCAGACCGGTAAATGCCATCCCACTAAACTAACTCATTTAGGAATGACCCTAATGGGTGGAGGAGCGAGATTCTGCGAGATAGAAATCGAAAGGCTGCTCTGTCACAGTGGGAGATCTTCCGCCGAGGTTGTTTGTCCTGCCTCGCAGTCACAGGCCTAGGCCCAGGTATTACTGTATTGGAAATTTGAATATATTCTTTGTACGTGACGGGTCATCACTAACTGTACAAGGCCATCTATTGGCTTATTAAGTGTTCCACTACACTCTTAATCAATCAAATGCTTCCCACGTGCAACCTTTACCCAATGCCCAAACCACTAGACTGACCGCGGCCTTGGTGGATAATAAAATCATCAAGGTGTCTCAGCGAAGATTGTAGTACGCTAGAGTTGCCAGCCACTGACAGAGTTGACAGGGATCAAAAACGATGTTAATAGATTTTGGTATTAAATTCAAAATTTACTTTTTAAAACATTTACATTACTGCCGATATTATTAGGGTACATATTTTATGACACCTACATTAGAAAATAAATTTTAAAACAAAGATCAATAAATTCCATTACATAAATAATATTACAGAACATAAAATGAGTAACATGAATAAATGGCTAATTAATGCTTTTATATTACTAATACAATAAAGAAAACTTAAACAAACAAAACTTAAAAACGTAAACCTGTCTACGATATAATCTGTTAAGACTATAAGTAGACAAATTAGCTTATATCTTCAGTGTGCAAAGCACCTTGAGTGCTGATACCTCGCTTGATTACCGTCCGTTGTCCAAGGTTCCAGCCCTCTGATCACCTAAAGAGACCGTTTCGCGTTATAAGAGCTCTTCGGAGAGAATAATGACCTCATAATCAAAAGGACCAAACGTCTCAACAGAAAATCCTAGAATACACGTAAAGGACACTTGATATACTCTCTACTGGTAATACGGTCGGTATTGTTGCGAGTGTCGCAGGACTCGAATTAAAATTCCGTTAGAATTACTATAGGGTTTATTAGAACTGTACAAACACGTACAACACTGGATACAAGTAGTACACTGCACGATTCAATAACACGCGCAAAGTCCGTAACTATATAGCTCATCGAATGTACGTCTTACTCGTATCGTAATCCTCGTTTGACTGTCCCTTTCCGCATTGGGCCATTGCTTTATAATGCAACGATGCAATTCCTGGCAAGCTTCGACGCAATACAATATCAACAAAAATTAGTTCGACATAAACCAAGTACAATAACAATAGAATGTTTTCTTAATCACAAATTCTAACACACAAAGTAAACAAAAGAATTCCAAAATGCGGGAAGGTAATAAACTGCGCTTTGTGACAGGCAGGTGTGCGTTTACTTTTTTCGGCATGTGACAGTGTGTATATGGGTATGAAATGTTGAACGACATAAATGACAGACCAAATCAGCCTTGGTAAGGGAGTATGCACTGCTTGAATAGCTCTTATGACTGAATATCCATTTTGTTTGATTACATACGTAATAACGGTGAACTGATGAATATAGCGAGAAGAAGTCATGGATATAGCGTACATTCCCATGAAACAGGGAAGTTTGAATTCGATAAACGGACAATCCACTGCTTCAGCTTGGGTTCAGCTCTCCCCAAGTCTGCGCTACATACATATTCTGGTCTTCCGCTCACCTCACCCAGCGCCCACTTTACTCAGGTCGTCATTGCATCGGGCTGAATGGTGTCCGACAGTATGTTTACGGAAACACGATCTCCACTCCAGGACTTGTCTGTTCCATCGGCCATCGGTCCTGCGGCAGACATGACCTGCACATTGTCACTTTAACTTGTTTTTTTTCCTAAAATTTTAACAATCGCCGCATTTATTTGATTCTTTTTTTATTCCGACGTTTCGGCCACTTTTCAGTAGCCGTGATCACGGAAAACAACTTTAGCGTTACTCATCGATAGTTGACATCTATGTGTCAATGAGTAATGTTAGAGCTAATTAAGCCTACCCCCAACTTCTTCATTATAATATTTAATTTCTATACGATTGTAAAGAGTCTCGCATGACCTGTATTTCGGACAACCCATAGCATTGCCATACAGCGTGGAAATGCGGGCAATATTTTGGGAACGGTCCACACCGACAGTGACCTGGAATCCATTTTTTATTTGAAAATATAAAGGTATAGTCAAAGTGACGAAGTTCGTCAATTGGGTAAGTTCATACACCGATCGTTTTTAACTTTTTTTTAACGGAATTTAATACCAACTACAATTCGATGACAGAATTTAATGGTGTCTTTGCTTCATTAACTGATTTGTTGTCGTCCTAATTATTCAAACACGATAATAATGAGAGGTTTATGAAGTTCGCCCACTGAAGTGACATTGACACCTTGACTATATATACTTTTTTTTTAATTATACTAGATTTTATATGTTACTTTATGGGAGCCTAACGTAATTTACCACCGCTTCGGAACATGTTGTGGGTTAAAGAGACGAAGCGGCGCAAGAAACTCTTCAACAAAATGCCTAGCTCTAACAATTGAATATAATAATTGTTACGACCGACAAAGACCAATTCACACATGAAGTTTATTACCTTTTCGGCATTTGGACTTCTTTTTACTTTGCGTTTAAAATTTGTAATTAGAAAAACAGCCTATTGTGTATTGACGGCCTCTGTGATTGAGCGGGTTAAGCCTTTGCCGGCCTACCTCATTGCAACGCAGAGGTTCCGGGTTCGATTCCTGGTATAGTAAATTTCGGCAAACGTATTTTCTCCGTTATTTACCATGATCTGGGTGTCTGAGATCGGCCCCAGAGTGGTCCATTGTTATAACACAAGCGTACCTAACTTGCTTTATTTTGGAATATACAATATGTGTTGGGAATATACAATTTATTGTAATATTTTATGGTAGTCATTAGCCAGTTGTGATTCTTGGAAATTATTATTGCGCGATTGAGTATTGCGTCGAGACATATTGTATTTGTAGAGTATAAAGTAATGCTCGAACGGAGGGGTAAGGTAGTCAAGCGATAACCGCAAGCGAGGCAAGGCGTGTGTATATTATATAATCTATATAGTGACAGACATTGCGCGCGTTTTTGAATCGTGCATTACGTTTGTACTAGTTGTGTTCAGTTATATTTGTACCAGTGTTATACGTGTTCGTATGGTTCTAATAATTTCTATAGTAATTCCAACGGCATTTTAATTCGAGTAACGTAACTCGTAACAATTTGTTAAAATGGCTGGGAGGTAACATAAAAATAGAAAACGAACAATCAGTTCTGTGTGTCTGGTGCATGCAGAAAGAGCGCACAGTATTCTGAGGTCTGGCAAGTGTTTTTTTTTACTATTATTTACATAGTTTTATATTATTCCATTGTTACTATGCACGATAAAGCCCCGATGTTGTTGATTTTCGTGTATTTTATGGTTTTACCTATAAAAAGTTGGCAACTTGACCCCGGCCGTGCGTGCATTCGTGTGAATTAGACTAATTCTATAAATACCTCATCCGCGTCTGGGGCTTTACGACTGTCAGTGGCAGATGTGCTTCGTGGTGTACGTGGAAATATACGATGTCAAGATAGTTTTGGTGATTTACATTACATATTTGATGTATTGCTGGCACGGTTGTATTATGGATTGGCTTCCGGACGCACTTTATCCGTTTTAGAAATCGTTAAAACTTAAAAATCTACCTCTTAGATGAGCAACGGAAGCTAGAAAACATCAATGTCGATCTTTCTTATGTATTTGACCAGACCTGAGTTTTTGTACATTGAGACCCCTATACCTACCATGCATGAGGTGAGGACTCACTAAACTCAAAGTGGTGGATGCGACGAGCGCTGAGGTAAGTAAAACAGTAATGTAAAACGGCGAACGGAAAACATATACACATAACCGGGTAGTAGCTAAGATTTTATTATTTATTGTTGCGTACGCAATGTAGACGTCTGCCATAATCAATAAACGTTTTTAAGACTATAATAAATAAAAAATATCAATGGCAGATCTGGTCAATTACTTTCATTTTTTTAGATATTTAATTATATTTTATTTATTAAATACTAAAAATAAATTAACCTATAAATATAAAACTAAATATGAACTACAAACTATACTATGAACTATATAAAAACTAAAACTAAATAAACAAGGGGGAATGCCTAAACATTAATTAATGGTCCCAAACCACTGTCATGTACCTGGAACGTTCCCAAAAGGCTGGCGGCGTTACCACGTTGTATGGCAATGCCTAGTCTTTGCGCAAAACAGACGCCAGCCTTCTGGCCGCGTGTGACGGCTACCAGACGTTTGGCGACGTCTCGGTAGACCTTTAGGGCACTAGGACCCCACGGACCCAAAGTTTCCACCCCAAATGCCGCAAATATGTAACCATTTCCGATGGTGGCATATTTGCGACGCTTGAGGGCCTCCTGTTCGGCTGCAGAACCGGCGGTGGTGCAAGTACCTGAAAGATGGGACGCCGCCAGAGTGTCAACGCAAGTAGCATCCCACACTAAGGGGCGGCCCATCTTCCAGGGAATCAGCGTCATCCCATACCCTAAATTTTTTTTAGTATTTTCAAAATTGTCTGCGACAAAGTAAAATGCGCGATAATGGTCTGCCGTTATTATTTTTCGATAATAATAATTATATATTTTAAAACGGTAGACCTGGTCAAATGGATTTAAAATGCGTCAAAAATGGATACCTGACTTACCTCAGCGCTCATCGCGTCCACCACTTTGAGCTTAGTGAGTCCTCACATCATGTATGGTAGGTTTAGGGGTCTCAGTGTACAAAGACTCAGGTCTGGTCAAATACATACAGGTAGCCGTTCACGGGCTCTTAGACCATGTCTTCTGCCTCTACAACACTAATCTGTTTATAAATATGTATAATGTGAGTGAACATGAGCATAAAGTTACACTTTCTCCACAGTTACAGATCAGGGTGAACACTTCTACAAACACCTAACAGTGATGGTGGAAAGGTACCTAGATAGTCGGGACCGTTATGGCTGATTACTGTTGGTCTTTACAATGGCAATTTCCTCCAAAAATAACATAGAAGAAAATCTTACAGAGGGTGTTTCTCTGAAGTAAAAGATAGATTTCACCAGACGTTCTCTATTTTATCGCCTATATTCGTAAATCTATACTAGCATTATAAAGAGGTAAACTTTGTGACGTTGTAGGGGGTAATCTCTAGTTCTACTAAACCGATTTTGAAAATTCTTTCACCAGTGGAAGCTACATTATTCCTGAGCGACATAGGGATGGATAAAAAGATTACCTTCGTCTCGCTCGAATCATACCATTAATCCCGAATCCGTGTTTACCAAACTCACTATCGTACCCTAAATATAGTCTTCCGAATCGAAAGTATTATACTGTTAATAAATACACCAATTCTTAGCACCACATCGCGAGCAAAAACATTTTTGTTTGCATCAACTTCACTTTCATCCACATAAAATATTTTGATTGGCGCCTATTTACTAACAAATGTGTTCATTAATTTAAAAAAAATCAATAATCACATCATTTTGTGCGTGTAAATATGTATAAAAAAATTGATACAAAGCACGCGACGTCCGCAAACATATATTCCGTCATAAGTAGAGGCAATGAACTTGTGTTTTTTTTCGCCTATGCGATTCGTGCACGTGACTATTTCTAAATTATGTCTTATAAAATTTTCTGTAGGGTTGCTAGTTTACGAGATACAGCGCGAAAACCCTTTGCACCCTTTTTTCCAAGATGGCGGCCGGAGGACAAGAGTAGCGAACCCACATACTTGAACTTAAGCTATAGCCCCCTACACTTTCTGAAAAACGCAACACTAAAATTAACTTTTTAATGGACTATTTAACAAATAACATAACTTCAAATGTTGATGTTGAAGCTTTTACAGTAACCGAGAATAATAACGAAGTCAAAAGAAAAAGCAGTTTAACAATGTAGTTTTTTTTATATGTAACTAGCTTCTGCCCGCGACTTCGTTCGCGTGGAATACTTTAAAAAAAAGTAAGTTTTAAAACCGGCGATTTTAAAACATTCTTCTTTGGTGCTCCGCTCCTATTGCTCTTAGCGTGATGGTATATAACTTAAAACCTTCCTCGATACACGGGCTATCTAACACTGAAAAAAAATTCAAATCAGACCAGTAGTTCCTGAAATTAGTGCGTTCAAGCAAACATACTTATCAGCTTTATATATTATGAATATTTATATACAAACTAGCTGTCCCGGCAGACGTCGTCCTGCCCGGTAAAAAATAGGGGTTGATCGTAGAGGGTTGAAAATTTAGGGGTATGTATCTTTTAATGCTGTATCATAACAAAATAATAATAAAAAAAATATCTAAAAATTAAAAAACAAAATTTAGGGGTGGACTACCCCTAACATTTAGGGGGATGAAAAATAGATGTTGGCCGATTCTCATAGATACCGGATAAGCACAAAAAATTTCATCAAAATCGGTCAAGCCGTTTCGGAGGAGTATGGCAACGAAAACTGTGACACGAGAATTTTATATATTAGATTGAAAGATAGAAATAAACACGTCTAATTGCGGCCTAATATTTCTTCCGTATAAGAGTTAATAATAATCATTCATTTATTTCAAAAATTGAGTATTTCCATATTGTGTAATATTATAGTGTGACATCATTTATAAGTTTTATATTATAAATTACGTCACTGTTAACAAATTTTAAATATCATATTACTTCACAACAATTAATTAATTAAACAAATACTAGGGCATTACACCCGTCACAATAATTCTTATAAATGTTTCTACTCCACGGCACGAAGGGACATGTATACCGAATTATTTCAATTATGGACTGGAATGGAAACAAATAAGAGAAGACCCTTTAAGACCCTTCTGTTGTAGAAGAGTATCAAACCTTCTCGCGTTTTTGTTTAACAACACCATTTTATTACAAAAAAAGGTTAACACCTCGCCTAGCCCCTGAAACCATTATAAAATAATAAAAACGCGCGGTAAAAAAGCAAATGGAACAAAATGACTAAATGCTATCAAGAATTAATATATTAACGCTAATCAACGCACTCGATAAGCCGAAAGAAATATAAACACAATTACGTAAATCACGAAATATATGAACTTGAGGGCAATAAATTTGATTAGTGAAACGGGTCACCTCTTTGTACTGTAGAAATATATTTTACTATGTAATAAATCGAGGTGCGGTAAGAGAATTCGTTGAAGCGAACACTTTGGCTGAATGGACACGGTTCTTAGAATTCAATAAACATTAAACAATACACACGATCGTGTCACAGACAGAAATAGGTATTGCCAGACTGGATGAATAATATTGATTATACAAAAAACATACTTTAAATGTTTTTATATCTGCTCTTATTAATTGTATCATATCGCTCGCTTCGACCATATTAAATGAACTGCAAATTATCAGAAATGCTGTCTACTTGATGAAGGTCGTTCTATGTAGTGCTATCCATTCATTTGCCTTCTTAGAACACGGGCCTAATTCTGCTATTACGAACAATAACAACAAGAACTATCCGTGCAAGAACGGGGAAAGAATACAATTTCCTGCGGCCGGGCGGCCTGTGGTAGGGTATTATATATATCCTCGACTGGATGGCGACCACCCCTGGTCTAGAGTATGCCACCATACATAACAATCTTGTGTTGTGTTCCGGCATTGGTGACCAGGATCCAGTCTTCCTTAAGAGAGCAGTAGCGCATTTGTAGCACCTTTGGTGTTGCAAATGTCCATAGGCGATGGTAACGCTTTCCATCAAGTGGGCCGTCTGCCTGTCTGCTGATCTCCTGCAATAAAAAAACAACCAGACGCACTGGCATGCGGCACCGCTATATGGTGGGCATACCTATACGAACAAAGCGCTTTGAGTACACCTTCATTATGCCCACCGCAAAGGAGTGGAACTCACTCCAGAGTCTGTTTTTTCCGAAACCTACAATTTGGGTATCTTCAAGTCTCGTGTGAACAGGTACCTTCTAGGTAAGCGTGCTCGATCTTAGACCATATCTCCCCTCAAATCGAGCGAGATAATGGTCAAACGCGAACCTTATACACGATTTAAAAAAACTCGATTGTATGTCTGATTTCAGTATTCTGTTAAATCCAATGGCGTGCGGCACGCTATTGGATTTAACATCTTTATAATTATTTATAAGCGAAAACTTGCGAAATAATAATTTAAAATTTTGGTAGCCATTCAATTTCATTTCGGTACGGCCATTTCTGCTAATGTTAATACCATTTTTTCCTACTATGATATCGAGGAGACATTGTGGATTTAGTAGAATACGAACTTTTAACACTATCGCAATGGAATCGTATTTCGAATATTTTCGCAAGGCTGAGATATTGAAATAGCAATATTGGGCCCCTGGTTGAAATTACTTTTTTACCTACTAATTCTTGCGGTCGTAAGAGTCGATAAAACAACCAACAGCCCGGTAGTAATTTGCCTGTGTGGATGGCTACCATCACTTGGTCGAGAGTATACCACTATTAAACACTAACATTTCTTTGTTTTGAAGATATTATTAAACTATAGTTAACTATTAAAATATCCGTTTAGAACATTTAAAAAACGTGACTAAGATATTTGTTGAAGGTATTTTTCGAACGATACACATATTAGTTTTGCCCATGGTTATTTTCGAGACATATAAAAGGTGTCTCTTTATAAAGTTCTTTGAGGGCCGCTTGCATTAGTTAATCATATTAAAATGCCTAAATACGTTGTACACAGAACGTATTGACAGTTCTTTAAACATATTTAGCGGCAAATTTTGCGTTATGCAACTTGCACTGACAGTGCAAGACGCTAATTGTATTTAAGGGTGTTAAATACCTTTTGTGTTCCTTGAATAAATTTAAGCACCTTATGCAAGCGGCCCTTAAATTCAGAAATCACAATCCTCGGTTTCACCGTCATACGTAGCAGTTCGAAATTTCGTTTTTATTCTTGACTAGCAGTCCCGACAGACGTTGTCCTGCCCTGAAAAAAGAAATCTAGAACCCGATTCCAGCGCCATCTACCGGGTCTAATTGTGAATGTAAACCAAACCGGGACCCAATCAAATACCCATAAAATGTTATCAAAATTATCCGATTCCAGCGCCAAGTATTTTGTTTAGATTGTTGTTCTTCAGGTTTGCTGTCATAATCTTCAGCTATGATTTCTTCGTTAACTTCAGTGGCAGAAACCTCGTTCAGTGTAGTGCTATTAGTTTCCGGCATTAATACGCCTCTTTTGGCTTAGTAATATTAGTATAGACTGGAAAAGTAATATGTATTCTGTTTTCATTTCATTTCAGAATTCTTCAGAAAGCTGCTGAAGCTCTCCAAAGAAGAGTTCCACGCGATGTTCAAAAGGACGTACGGAATGATTTACGAACAGAATTCGTATGTCTTCGAACAACTTTTTGAGCAGCTGGAAAGGTATGACTCATTCTCTAATCAGTAGTCACGATTTCGTCCGCCCGCTTTCAGATCACGTACCGACGATGGCGCGTGTTATACACTTCGCCCAAGCCCTAATACGCGCTGCTGGACATGACAGCGCTGTTTCTATTTGATACTTATCTTTTGGGAACAAATTCCTAGCCTCGGCTAAATCCCGCTAGAATGGGTATGAAGGGAAATACTGGCTTGGTGAATGAGATGCACATTAAACGACTCAATGAGATGCATATTAAACGACTCACAACAAGGGACCGAAGACCGCACGAAAAGGAGAAGAAAAAGTAGCAAAGCGGACCCGGAGCTTTCAAGTTATATGTAACCGGGATTTAACGCACAGATGATGATTTATATCATATTTTGGTCGATTTAAACATTTTTTTAAACTTACAGCCTGTGTTATTCTGATGTATAAGCTCATATTACATTAGTTTAATCAAAATCTGTTTAATAGTTTTTGTGTGGAAATATAATAAATTCCCATCCTTACAAATTTGAAAACAGGCAGACACATGAAGGTAGAGACATTAACAATTGTATCTATGCTATGAGTTTTCAGCAAAAACCTAGACGAAGTCGCAGGGACTGGTAGTATATAATTGTATTGGTAGAAACGGCTAACATGAGTAAGTCTTAAAATAGGACTCATAGCGCGAAACGATTGAATTAATTCATTTGATACAATTAATCTTAATGGATTTGAATGGAAATGAAAATTGAGGAGGTCGGAAGGTCAGCGCGTCGTTGTTTTGCTTGTGTATTGTTTACTTTTTGTGGTTTTATATGGTAGGGTGTTCTATCAACTGATTTCTTCTATCAATTCTATTTCTTTCATTCTATTTTTTAAAAAACTTACATACCCAAGATAAATCAGCCATCTTTAATCAAATAAGTTTAATACAATGAAATTTTTATGTTTTTTAATTACGGTAGTACTTAACATATATCACACAAATAACATAAAATAAAATTATGATAACTGGTTTTAATTTGGTATGTAACTTTTCTTAACCGTGACTTCTATTAGTTAACGGTTAAGTATCAAAAATAATCAGAAACTTGTAATAATATTTATCATTACAATAATTTAAAAACATATATTTACGATATTGTATGTCTTTAAAGACCACGGGCCACAGAAATGGCCCGGACCATTGGAGGGCTTGCGTGCCACGGGGAGGCCAACACGTAGAGGCCCCTTGAATAATGTAACGTAAATGTGGCGTGACACTAACCGGTGATTGTCCCTGTACACCAAATAATAATGCATCCAAGGACAAGCCCCAGCCAGGACTATTGTGGGAAATAAGAACAAAACGGACTATTGGGGTGAACTGCTAATGGTACTAGAGGTGTGGGAATATGGGGACTATGGCGTCTGCCCGTCGCAATGTTCAGGGAACATGGAAAAATGGGCAGACGGCGACTCGCCACTCCCTGCATGGGCTCCAAAAAATGACTTAGAAGACAGGGGCAACATGGGTGTGAGTGGCTAAGAGGTGTAGAGAGGTGGGCTGTAGGTTCACCGAAGCTACTTCTGACGTGATACCATTTATCACTTCCACCTTTGGAGCTTGAGTCTTAGCTCTAGCGATCTCCACTCCGTGCTGGATGGCTAAAGCAAGCACTTAGTTGGGGGCCGTGACTTGGTCCTCGGAGTCAGGTCCGAGGTGTCGCTACTCACCTAAGGCTTCGCCACAAAGCCCCCCTGCGGGTGTATTTATTTACGGTTATTATTAAAATCTTGATTAATATTATTATTTTTAATACAGTACCTGCAGTCGCGAATCATTAAAGTGAAAGAAACGTAACCCATGTATATATTTTGTATTACAAATTTTATCGTCTTTTGCAGGTATTACACACACGGCGATCAAAATTTCGACTCAATGATGGAGGGGTTCTTCGGGATACTGTACAAGAAAATGTTCACGGTACTCAATTCACAGTACAACTTCGACGAAAAGTAAGTGTATGATACACATAGCTGCTACCTAAAGAGCATAGAAGAATACCAAGGAATACAGTAAAATATGTAACCCGCAACTTGCCCCCCAATGACGCTCAAGCTTTCCTCTCTTGTTTGTATAGAACGTCTCAGTTAAAAAAAACTTGCAATCAAAGTATTATCTTCTCAGTGGCGTAGCTTGCCTTAGACGGGCCCCGGATCAATATGTGTTAGGGGCCCAAAGGAAAAAAAATGCTCGATTTGAATTAAAATAATTATAAAACAGAATATAGGTAATAGAATATACTTTATTGTACAATAAAATCAACGAAATAATACGCAAAAACAATTTAGAATTAGGTACAAAAGGCGGTCTTATCGCTTACAGCGACCTCTTCCGGACAACCGTGGAATGGGGAGAGAAATATGGCACAAAAGCCAGGGCAGGGTTTACTGCACAATATTTTTAAAAATGTTACATATTTCATATTATCCTAACTATCCTTAGTTACGTCCGGGAAATAAGCTAGCACTATAGGAGGTTCATTTATATCCGTTCTATAGTTTTCACGCGATGCTCTAACAGACAGATAGACAGACGTTCAGAAATTCTAAAACTTGCATTTTCAGTATATCCTGGTCTGAATTATCTCCTTGATTTTTTTTGTATATTTTTATACACATTGTACAACCTCGAAGCATTTACAGATTTTATGTAGTATAGAATGAAAGCCGTAATTCAGTTTTGTAAATTCATATGGATGGGTCGTTGTAGGAATAAATAGCCGGCTCATTTGCAAAATATTTAATTTGATATATGATGTTTACATAGCCGTAAGTAATGTCAAATGTCTCATATATAACTGATTATAATTCAAAACGATTAAAATGTGTACATTTTTGTGACGAGTTGTATCCCTGTATCTTCTGATATAAATGTTACATACATACATACATAACTTCACGCCAGCTCCCTTGCGGGGTAGGCACGAACAACAGAGTGCCATACAGGCTTATTCTTACACACCTCATTTACTTATTTGACATTCATAGCTCTTGTCATGCACGCTCGTCTATTCTTAAGGCTCCTGACATCACCTTCTGCTAATACACGATCAATTTGATCATGGAATGTGTGTCGTGGCCTTCCGCGACTTCTGCATCCATCCACTTTTGCATTGTATATCTGTTTAGTCATTCTTTCATCATACATTCTTTCCACATGCCCGAACCACCGGAGCATTCCTTTCCTTACCTTTACCCCGACACTCTTTTAGACCAACTCTCTTTCTTATATAAATGTTGTCAATACTAAACTCTAAATCTCGTCTGCGAGGCAGTGGGCGAAAAGGTTTCGCGAAGAAGAGGTGGAGGAGTTCAATAAGGTAAAGTTTAGCGTGACGTATTTCATGAACAGTCCCCAAGACCTGCGTTGTAGAAAACAATTCGTCATATTTGTTTTGTTGCCTCGACAAAAACGGTTGCACAATCGAGATTAATGTTTACTCTACTCAATAAAGAACAATAAAATGTTACAATCAAGAGAGCGTCCCTACTCCCTAATATAAACAGACCACATGCACTGGCGGAATGATTCAAGTATCATAAACAACCGCTAATAAGTCTACCCAGCACATTGTGGGCAGCAGTGTTTTGATTACGACCCATCATTTGTGTCAGCATTGACATTATTTCTACTGCGTTGTTTATACTTACCTACATTTTATTATATTTATCTCTACTAAGAACATTCTTTATTCTAATCGTCTTATGCTCGGTTTTTGCGGTTACCAGTTATAAGTTCGATAAAAATTAATTCCATAAAGCTATGTAATAGATAAACTTAGGTTAATTGCTAACCTACAACTAGTACCAAAACTCGCCACTACATAGATCTATTTAAGAAGGAATATCTGATATTTATTTACATAAAAAACGTCAACAACAAAACGTCAAACAAAAGATATGGAATAGATAAACGCCTAATATTGGTTAGTTAAGTTGAACCTTTTTTTACCAGGGGAAATCCGATTGCAGATTAAGCCGCGACAAGGGCAGAACCTTGGGGTTATAATTCGCGACCTAGTGTGGGATTCGCCAGATCGGGGCTGGCACTAGCATGTCCAGTTCTGACTGGGCACGCTACTGCCACTCCCCGGTTAGGGATACCCACTAAAATCCCTGTGTGTTCCGTCCTTCGCTTTAGCCAGGGCTACGGGTATATGACCTAGTCTCTCCGCAACCCTGGCAGGCACGGGCCCCGCGAGGCCTCTTCAGCTGCCGGGGGACTACTTTGATCCCCCGGCATCTTCAATCTCTCTAGGCTTGGGGCGGTCTCTAACTTCCCCACAGGAGGAGAGGTGAGTGCGCGCGGAACACTCTCAACCCTCACTCGACGGCCGATTAAGTTGAACCTACTTTAACTATCGTACGATGGTGTGTTCAAAAACGCAATTTTATTAATTATTAAACCGATAACGCTAACGAACATATAAACTTCATTCATTAATACTTTTAACCCCCAGATACCGGGCATTATACATGCTGTGTAAGGTTTAGCTTGCTATAAGTCGATTGTCAAAAGAGATCCTATATCCGGCAGTGGATTGTTATTAACTTAAGAGGACTATGTTCAAAAGACAGACAAACGAAAACGAGTGTATAAATATCAACCCATAAGTTTTTTTTGAGTCTAAACTGATAAATATATTAAGGCTAGTAAACTATTATTGTCGACTTTCCAGACCGCTTCTTGGCTGATAGAACGTATATCCCTCCACGCTTTTCTAAAGCAGATGGCCAAGTTTCACGCGATGATAATATCAAATAATGAAGAGAAGTAACACGCCGAAACACAGTGTCGGTTGCTGGAACGTGAGCGTTATTTACAAACGCACATCTATAAAACACTTAAACAGACATCTTTAGTGTTTATGGACATATAAACAAACTGTTAAGGACGATAAATAGGGCATAAAGTGCCATGAAAATTATAACGATAACATTATAAGTTAGGGTTATCGACATCAGGTGTTTGGCGTTTTATGACGCACTCAAAAATTGAAATAACAAATTAAGTAGTTTACGGTGTGTGCATTTTATAGTGTGAGATGTTTGAAACTTGAGAACCGAAGGACAGTTCATCGATTTATGCGTTTTTAAATACGTTTCCAGAGAGATCATTAATGGTTTTGTCGAGTTTAAGGAATATTTACTTTTTCTTGGTGGTTTTACTAGATCACTGTGAAGACTGTACTATATACCAGCGGCTTGGACTTCATACAAATCGATTCCCTATACTTACCTGCAAAAAACTAGCGACTAACGACCAAAAGGTAGAAAGCGCTGTGAATTTATTGGCGCTTACGTTTTTTATTCGCGCAATTATATTAGTACTGTATTACAATCTCCTACGCGCTCGGCGGCATTCCACACGTATTGGATGAAATATCAACTCATAACCCGGTCGAGCACCGGCTTCTGTTAGCAAAGCTTGCAAAGACTTATAAATTGTAATTAGGAAATACGAGTATATCACGAGCTAGACGGTTTTATTTAGAAGTTTAAGTTTTGTTTGCAAAAATAATACAGCATGCTGTAGTTTATCGTCATTACACCGATTGTTATCATACAATAATTACAAGGTACATCATACGGTATGTTTTACATCCGGCTTATACTAGCTGAATTTCCACCCCGTGCCACTGCTATATAGACTATAACTCCCTGTTAAATTTCATCTTCATCAGCCAGTAGTTTCTAAGTTTAAAAGATATTAATGTAAAGCGAAGAAAGACGCAGGGATGGACGACATTGAACATAATTATAACCGCCCGTGACAGCACAGCTTATTCCACCATCGCACTGCTATTGTGTGAATTTCTATATATATGCAAATGTTGTCCACACTCCTATACCATTAAAGCCTGCTCGACAGCGATTTGTGCTGCGGCGGCTCCATTGCACTTAGTTCACAGTTTGATAGCTCTGTCGTGTACAAAGGCGCTATGGATTACATTTTTGCCAAAATGCCCGGAGCTCCCTAATTCATTGCAATGTAATTTTAATTTGACAAAATAAGAAAATTCTAGAACATTCTTTCGTTTAACAGGTACTTAAAATGCGTGAATGAGCACATGCGTGATATCAAACCCTTCGAAGACGTACCAAACAAGCTCTCGGTGCAGCTCAGACGAGCTGTGGTGGCGACAAGAACTTTTCACAAGGCGCTGCGAGCCGGCGCTGATGTCGTCAGAAATATGATGCAGGTTAGTATTGTATATCCTTTTACTTAGAGTACCATACCTATTCACTCAAACAAAGACGCGCTTCATTGTCGTAACGTAGCGCTGGAAATCACTGATTGAATCTACCGAGCGGGGTACAGGTAAGAGCAAAACTTTAATACGTTCTTGAAGTTTGTACACGTGACAGGTAGAAAGATCTGAGAAGAGAAAGCTCTCGCTCGGTTGTTATCCGGATTCGTCTAGTATCCTTTTTGCACTTCAAACCTTAACCTGGACCTGCGCAAAGTCAGGCCTAGCTTCTTTCAAGCCCCGTTTTAATTTTGTTAACTAGAAGTTAGATCATTCATGTCACAATCAATATTAAAATATTATTCTAATTAAAGCAATATGTTCCAAAACAGGTTTATAACATTTCTTTAACCAAATGTAGCTAATTGAATATTTCTACAATTAATCTCATGAGCAAGTATTTAATTTAAAATGTATTTAGATGTATATTGTGGTGAAAGTAATACTTATTGATAATAATATACTCAGAATGTATAAGTACTGTGGCGAAATGTTGGGATTTATAATTGTCACATAGGAAGAAAGGTGGTCATAGCAGGCTTCCTTGTGTACATCGTTCTTTGTAAGCCTACATTCATAACTAATGTAACGATTATCATAGTGTATCATCTCATTGGGAAGATTAAAAGGTTTTGCTTAGACTTATGTATGATTATAATTAAAATTTGAATAATAAAACTATTGATTTTTGAAAGAAACCAAACGATCCCGGACACGTTTACGATTCAAATACAAATATTTTATAATCTATGACAATTATTACAATTGTACATAACAATATATAAAAGTGGCCAGCCGCTAGTTCGTGGCCTTCAACTTGTACATTGGGTTGTCGTGCATTGTAATTAACTAAACAGTCGTTTTATACGAATATATTTCTTATTGTATAATTTTCTATCTACAGTTCTTTATTTTATGTGCTTTTTCATCCCTATCCCGAATTGGCAGTGGGATAATGCAAGCTTATTAAGTTATTGTATTTGTGTTAGTTTTGGCAGTGGATATCGATTGGGCGGGAGATGAATATGATATAAGACTATCTTAACGACATTGAAGAACGTTAATAAGCCTGACTTACCTTTTAAGGAGAGAACTTTTGATAGATGTCTCTTTATTATTAACCAAGCAAGAAAAGAAAAGGACATAATATATTTCATACAACGGGTGGCCTTATCGCTTAAAAGCAATTTCATGCCAACAACCATTGATAAATTTTGAATATTGCCAAAACCAGATTATTTATGACACCATAGTATTATTTCTCTCGGTTTGAGTTTAAAAATTTTGAAGACCTCATAGAAAAACGATCGTTTGATGAAATCGAAGGGTACTGATTGCTCTGTCTTTTATTTTTTGTGGGCATATTACGTTATCAATATGTATTGAAGTCCGTTTGACGAATAATATGAGCACTAACCGTATGTAGTGCGGAGAAATAATAATTAATGTCTCTACCTTTTGTTGATTCAAAAACTTCATCTCTTAGAGAAAGTTCCCTTTTAAGTAACAAACAATAGTACCTTTGTATAATAAATCACGTCAATCCTTAAGCACTATTTTTGCCTAACAACTTTGAAACGGCCAATCGACTTTTGGCGCCGCTGATTATAGAAAATGAGTCATTAAAATGTCGCGTGGTCGTTACAAGTGCATTCAACCCGGGACTGGTGACACTGGCAACCTTGGATTTATTGCAAATTGTTTTATCTTTACCGCCTTTGGCTGCTTTACATGTGTCGCGAACGCGTTGTCGCTTCGTTTGAATAATTTAAGACACTGATTTATCTTGGGCCGTTGGCCAAATCAAAGCTCGTTACTCACTACTATTTGTATAGAACCTAGGTATACAATGCATCTTTACGTTGTTAGACGAATAGTCAACAATAAGAAAGAACAAGAAATTATCTAAGAAAATTTTGTTTTCGATTAGAAATTAAAAATGTGGTTCTATACAACCTTCTTTATTTATTGATTTGGACAACACAACATATAACAATAATTCAATAACCTGAAACAATTTGTACATGGTTAATTAAACCATAAAAAATAATTATTAAGTCTAAGAAAGATATTCTCTGAGATGCACGTTATTCCACCCCAATCATTCAAATCAATCAGTTGGTAAACATTGATTGCATTCAAATGAGGTGCGGTGAAATGACCGACGAAATTTGATATATAATTAATTTCTTTTTTGATAAATTTCTAGATGTGTATTGTTTCATTTAATATTTTATTATAATTGCGGGCAGACGTAGTGAAATTGTTTTAACAATTTAAACATTTTACTCTTGTCTTCAGTAATTATTTAAATCATTGCACTATGATTCACTGCATCACTGGTCAGTCTATTTCGTTCTTCTAAATATTTATAATTTTTTATTAATTTACCTTTTTCATTTATTCTTTTATTAAATGTGGTACAATAAATACGATTCCTAAAATTCTATGTCACTACACAATTACGGTTGAGGCATACATACCTACTGTTCCTTCTTTTCTTTTACGTCAAATTTATAATGTGTTACGTAGTACTATAATAATGATTTATTATTAAAGTTTGCCATTATTTATTGAAGCAATTTAAACAATAATTATGTCAATATCTAATAAATATACAATATAATATAACAATTTATTAGTTTACATTGGAAATTCATTATCTCAATTGGGTCTTTGTTGTCAATACTATTATAATGATTTACACCATGTTGTTGTGCAAATAAAATTATAATTTATATGTGAATATGTAAAATACGTCAATATAATGTAACTGATTGTAATTCGGGAATCCCTAGTTGGTACCGCCATGTTAACCTCCTTTCGACCTATTCATACTTTTCTTCGACATATTTAAATTGTCCCTTGAAATGTGACGGCGCGTTCCCCTTTCGCACGTCACTTCAATCACTCATTGTCATATCATAAAATAAATCGCTCCGCATTGTAAATAAAATAACATAATATAACTTAATATATACCGCGCCCACACTACATAAATATAAATTACCCGCTCCGCGTCGCAATTGTAATATATAATAAGCCAATTTCTTATTCTATGTACACTCCTTCGCAGCGCTGTTTATGGAGAATAAGTGCAGCAGAATTAAAAATCATAGCAAATATAATTTTATTTTCTGCTTATGGCTGAAATCAAAGAAATGACGTCATACCTTGCAATACTCGTATAAAATCATAAAAAGTAACTCAAATAATAATCCCTTATTTTTTTATAGCTTGAGTTCAGCAGACATGCAGACTGTCTACCTTATGGAAAGCGGTTACCATCGCCTATGGACATTTGCAACACCAAAGGTCCTACAAATGCGCTGCTGCACTCTAAACGGAGACTGGAACCTGGCCACTAATGCCGGAACACAACTCAAGGTTATCATGGTGACATACTTTGGACCAGGGGTGGTAGATATCCAGTCGGGCAAATGCCCTACCACCTGGCTGTGGATTGTTTTGTCGCCTCTTACGACAGGTTGTCAAGCCGCAAGAAATTGTATTCTTTCTCCGTTCCTGCACGGATAAAATTACCCTGTGACTTGCAGGTTGGTGTGACGCAAGAATGCGTGACTTCATGGGCGCGACTCCGTTTCTGCGGCGCGTGCGCAGACCAAAACCCGCCGGCGTGTTCGCGATATTGCCACAACGTGATCCGTGGCTGCCTACCATCACACGCCGACATCGGAGACCAGTGGGACGCTTATGTTGGTATGTACCACTTTTCATCAGTAATATTATTTTTTCGTGTTATAAACAATATTTAAGCTATTTTCGCTGATCGAAAGCAAATTCTTAGAATTAAATTCTACTCTACTTTTTTCCCTGGGATTCCTTCGGGGTGTTTTCTGGGAATGATTTAAAATAGCCAGATAGAAAAAAAATCGAATTCTATTTAATAAAATGTGTGATATTTTTAACCCGGGATTCCTACGAGATTTTTCCCGGGAGCGATTTTTAGTTTCTCGGGTGAATAAAGTTTGCATATTCCGATATAGCTTCCACTAAAACGATAACTTACATTATTTTTTAATTGCTGTAGTAGTTTTTGTCCTGGGAATCCCGCGGGAATTTCAAATCAAGCGTGGACCAAGTCCTGGACATATCCAAGTATTAGTGTTGTTACGAGTTGCTCGAATTAAAAATGCCGTTAGAATTACTAGGGTTTTATTAGAACTTAAACACGTACAACACAGGTACAAATATAACTGAACACAACCAGTCCAAACGTAATGCACGATTCAATAACACGCACAAAGTCCGTCACTAAATAGATTACCGAATGTATACAAGCCTTGCTCCGCTTGTGGTTACCGCTCGACTGCCTCATCCCTCCATTGAGGCATTGCTTTATACTGTACAAATACTATATGTCTACTCGACCGCGTGGTCTGAATATGCTAGAATCACACCTCGCTAATGACTATCATAAATATTACAATACACAGTGGGCTGTTTTTATAGTCGCAAATTTTAAACACAAAGTAAATAAAAGAAGTCCAAATGCCGCAAAGGTAATAAAATGTCTACAGTTATGAATTTGTCTTTTGTCGGCGTTTCGGTCGTAACAGTATAATATTCTAAATTAGCCGGCAATTCTCGGAGTAGCATATAGGTCGAAGAGATTGTATTTATTTTTTAAACAATATTTTAGACGCCGTTGACAAAGTGGCGGATCGTCTACTGGGCCCCTTCAACATTGCTATGGTGGTGGAGCCCATAGACATCAAGATCTCGGAGGCGATCATGAGTTTCCAAGAGCACAACCAGGAGATATCGCAGAGGATATTCACGGGGTGCGGCAAGCCCGAGTTGGGGGGAGGCGGGGGCGCCGGGCCTTTCTTCCCTCCTGACAGGTACGTACAGAAGTTCCTCATCTTTGTAAGTATGCCAGGTGGTAGAGCATTTTCCCGATTGGATGGTTACCAACCCTGGTCCAAAGTATGTCGCCATAACAACCTTGAGTTATGTACTCAGTCTCCCTCGAGAGAGCAGCAGCGCATTTGTAGCACTTTTGTTGTTGCAAATGTCCATATGCGATGGTAACCGCTTTCCATCAAGTGGGTCGTCTGCCTGTCTGTTGAACTCATTTAATTAAAAAAAAACACATTTAGCCTTATAAGGCATACAAAAATTTGAAACTTAATAACATTAACAACATTCGTATGTTTTCTGTAATGCCACCATATAACAACAAAACAGAACGTAATGCAGATGTTCGTAATTCAATAAAACGCGCAAAGTCCGTCACTATTAGATTCTCGTTATGTACACACGTCACGCCCGTATCGTAATCGTCCCTTGATTGCCCCCCTCCGTCAATCAGGCCATCGTTTTATACTGCACAAATGCTATGTGCCCGTGTCGTAGTCGACGTAATCTGTAACACCTGGTTAATGATTTGGTCATAAACGAGTACAATAAAACAATAGTTTGTTCTCTCGGAACGTATGCCAGTAAATAAGTAAGAAAAAAGAAAACGATCATAAAATAATTACAATTATTTCGAAATGCCGACAGGTACTAAAATGTGCTTCGTGGAATTTGTCTTTGTCGGGGGGCTAAGTTGTAACAATATCAAAGTGTTATCTATCTACCTGTCTCTGAGCAGTTGTTTTGTCGCTTCTCACGATACGGAACAGGAGTAACTATTTTAATGTAATCAACAGAAGTAGAAGATCAGCAAGGTCGATACCAGACTTCGACTGGAACCAGAAGCCGAATGACGTGGACGACTTCGAGATCGAAGCGTCGTTCGAGAGCTTGATTGGAGAAGATCCTCAGCTGCAGTCGTTGAGGACGCCCGAAGGGATCAGGAGGGCTGCGGACGAGTTGGCAGAGCAGTCCAAGTCACGGGAAAGGTTAGTCTTTTTTTATTACCAAATTTGTATTTTATTGTTACGAGTGGGCAGGACTCGAATTGAAAATCCCGTTGGAATAACTATAGAATTTATCATAAATATACGAACACGTATAACAACAAATATAACTAGACACTACTAGTATAAATTGCACGATCCAATAACACGCGCAAAGTCCGTCACTATATCGCTCGTCGAATGTCCGTCTTTCTCGTATTATAATCCTCGCTTGACTGCCCCACCCCTCCGTTCGGGCATTGTTTTATACTAACTGTACAATACAAAAAATCGAATGCGTGAACTGGGGTTTCCGAGGAACCGTAATCTGCACACCTGGTTAATTATTCCTGTGACGGGCTAACAAAGTCAAAAACAATAACAATATACTATTTTCTCACATTTTAAACACGAAGTAAACAAAAGAACTCTGAATGCGGGCAGGGTAATAAATCAGGTGCGCATTTCTTTGTCGGTATGTAACCGTATGATATGTATATTAAGTATCCATTTAATATATATAATTTATGTATTTACTACAGTTTAACCCCGCGGGTCAACCTCTAGTGCGCGCTTCTTGTTAAAAGGCCAGGTGTTATATATAATACAGGTTATATTGTACTAATTTTTTTTATGTTAGTGCTATTTGCACCCGGAAGAATAATTGCAAATTGTATCGCAAACTATCTCATCTCTCGGCATGAAGAGTATTTATGACCATTTTCGGTATTAAAACTACAATTTGACAATGTTACAGCAAAACCAATCCAGTATTCCCAGTGATTTTCCGTGAAAGCTTAACAAAAAGACATATCGAGCTACTATTGCATTTTATAGACGCTGATTTTTTATATCTATAAACTTGAGAAATGATTGGTCTCATCCAAACTTTCATCCTCTATTTCAAACTTACCTTGTTTTATTTATCTCTGAAAACTATATAAGTGATAAAAATGACAATAATAACAAAAAGGACAAAAAGACAGGGCAACAGGATAAAATGGACCAAAATTACAGAAATAAACAAAATAATGAACATGACAAATCACAAAAAACCTATCCAACTTTGTGGGATAACCTTTTTTTGAAGTTTGTCGTTGAAAGAAGACAAAATTCATAATGTTTCCTACTCTATCTGTATTTGCGTAGTGTTTAAATGATTCAAAAATCTATTTATTACTATGTGAAGCAAAAACTTTTTACCCCTTTTGATGAAAACTGCACACGACGGAGAAGTTTAAAATTTCGCACACTATAGTTGTTTAAAAAGAAATCAATAAGAAAACAATTACACACACTACCATATATTTGACACACGCACGCATTTCTTTTGTTTATTGTTAAAGTCAAATTAACAGTGTAGCCTTGGCGAAATCTGTGATTATAGAAGTATAGTCTTTGACATTAATTATTATTGTCGAATTTCGACCACGGATGACCACCAGTAATTTGAAATGGACATAAAATTAATTACGGAGCATCTATTTTAATTTAATAATTTCCTGGTGTAAAATTGCAAAACATGTGATGCCACACTAGGGAGGGAGAAGTCTCATTAATGTAAAAATATCGGGGGAGGGATTCACCCCTATAGGTCTCGGTAACCACCTTCCATTACATGGGCGGTCTACCTATTCGCCAGCCTCGCATAAAAAGCATAAATTGAACTGCTTTTCCATTCGTGTCCAGGTTCTTACAATACATGAGAGGCCAAATAGACTTGGAGGACTACGAGGAGCACGAAAGGAGAAAGAGAGACGCCGATCCGGACCCCGAAGCCGCTGGGGCTCTGGATATCGACTTTAAGGCGTACGACTTCGACGGAAAGAAGAACCAGAAGAGGAAAAAGCCGGCTGCCAAGAGTGACGAAAATCATAGTAAGTTTGCATTTTTGAAAGTTCCTTAGCGCACTTAGAAGGCTACAAAACGAAAAATAGTAACCTAACAAAAACGAAAAATGCTGACCACTGTATACTATCACATAATTTTATATTGATAAAATAATTAATAGGGTGATTCGTTTTAGGCTATGACATCATAAGATGATTAAGAAGAAGAATGATGAAGATTATTCCCAGACAAAGCGCGGCTTTGTTGTTTTATTTATTTATTTTATTTATTTATTGAAACATGTCAGGAGCCTTAAGAGGCTATGTACGCCTAATTCAAATCGGCATTTCATAAAATCAACCCCGCACGTCCGATATTTACTTCGATGGAACAGCGCCAAATAAAACTTCGACCGTGGCGAAATATTGCAATTGACCATACCGACGCGCACCGCGCGCCTTGCCGACTTGATTCAATTTATTTGATTCTAAAGCCCACGAGAGCGAGACAAACTGTCCTAAAGTGAGATAGACCGTTTGTATGCGTAATTCCTATTGAAATTTTGACACAACTTCCTAAGCGTCTTTAGCCCAACGGCTTACCATGCTCAACGGTAACTAGAAGGTACAGGGTTCAAATCCTCCTCTCAGACTTTACGTTTTTTTTCCCAAGAACTTTTTAAATAGGTAAATTTTATTAAAATTATTTCATTGTACTATGGAACACCAATGAGTTCATATTATTCCTTCCCTAGAGCCGAACTTTGCATCTGTGCAAATGTCCATGGGCGGTAGCCATCTCTTAAGAAATTAAGAGGAACTTACTATCAAATTTTTGACTGGGTAAACGGTCGTGTCACACGATCTGGATCCTTATTAAACTACATTTATTACTAAGTTTTGGTAGAGATAGATATAGCGTAAACATTTACATAACATAATATTGTTATTTAGTTTTTATTCGAATGAAGTTCCTTTGCGCGGCTTGCGGTGTTGCCAAATTAGCGCTTTCAGTGTTAATTTTTTTTCTTTACGTAAATTATTTTTCAGCGCTTAACACCTTATTTAGCGCTTTTTTAATTCTGTAACTCTTCACTGAATTATCGTCGTGTATTGCAATATTATACTTACAATATAATAATACTTCAATCTTCCAAACCAGTCATAACTAATAGGTTATTATTCAAAATTATCGTAGCACTGTCTTAGGTGAACACCCTAATTCAAATCGGTGTTTCACATCCTAAAGTGAGAGGAGTTCACATGGATAATACTTATTGAAAATTCGACGTGTAACACTAAGAATGTTTAGCCTAATGGTATTCTAATACTCTGGTGGTGAGGAGTTATAAGATTCGATCCCCATAAAATTTGTTCTTTTTTTCACTTTTTCTAACTAAATTTGATACAGTAAAAATATTTTAATGATATTAGTTTTTAGATAGGTAAATTTTATTAAAATTATTTCATTGTATTATGGAATAACAATGAATTCATATTAGCCCTTCCCTATTATCCCTATTAATATTATAAATACGAAAGAAACTGTCTGTCTGTTTATTCCGTTTTCAGGGAACAACTACTGGAACGATTTGCTGAAATTTGGGCTATTTCAGTCATTTTAGCTATTTCAGCCATTTGGACCATTAAAGCCATTTCAGCCATTTGGGCCATTTCGGCCATTTGGGCTATATCAGTCATTTCAGAAATTTCGACCATTTCAGTCATTTCAACCATTTTATTGTTTTTGGCCATTTCGGCCATTTGGGCCATTTCAATAATTTCAGCCATTTGGGCCATATCAGTCATTTTAGTCATTTATACCATTACAGCCATTTATGCCATTACAGCCATTTCGGCCATTTGGGCCATTTCAGTCATTGCAGCCATTTCGGTCATTTGGGCCATTGCAGCCATTTGAGTCATTTCAGCCATTTAAGCCTTTTCGTTCATTTAGGGCATTTGGGCCATTTCGGCCATTTGGGCCATTTCAGCCATTTTAATCATTTCAGCCATTTCGGCCATTTTGGCCATTTCGGTCATTTGGGCCATTTGGCCATTTTGGTCATTTCAGCCATTTCGACCATTTCAGCTATTCCGACCATTTCGGCCATTTCAGTCATTTCAGCCATTT
Source organism: Dendrolimus punctatus (assembly GCA_012273795.1). Classification (NCBI taxonomy): domain Eukaryota; kingdom Metazoa; phylum Arthropoda; class Insecta; order Lepidoptera; family Lasiocampidae; genus Dendrolimus; species Dendrolimus punctatus. The sequence goes on from CM022531.1 coordinate 11,537,059, forward strand.
CGGTCAATTCGACCATTTGGGACATTCAACCGTTTGATCATTTAGACCCGTTCGGCCATTTCAGTCATTTCAGACATTTCGGCCCCGTGGGCCATTTCAACCATTTTAGTCATTGCAGCCATTTCTGCCATTTGGGCCATTTCAGCCATTTGGGCTATATCAGCCATTACAGTCATTTCAGAAATTTGGGTCTTTTTAGTGATTTCGGTCAATTCAACCATTTGGGCCATTCGGCCGTTTGATCATTTAGACCCATTCGGCCATTTCAGTAGTTATTTCAGCCATTTTGGTCATTTGGCCCATTCCAGCCATTTCAGCGATTTCGGCAATTTCGGCCATTTGGGACATTTGGCCCATATCAGCCATTTCATTCATTTCAGCCATTTCGGTCATTTTAGCCATTTCAGTCATTGCAGCCATTTCAGCCATTTTAGCCATTTCGGTCATTTCAGCCATTTAAGCCTTTTCGTTCATTTCGGCCATTTGGGCCATTTTAGCCATTTGAGCCATTTTAGCCATTTGGGCCATTTCAGCCATTTGGACTATTTCAGCCATTTTAATCATTTCAGCCATTTCGGCCATTTGGGACATTTGGACCATTACAGCCATTCCAGTCATTTCGGCCATTTCAATTATTTCAACCATTTTAGTGTTTTTGGCCATGTCGGCCATTTCGGTCATTTCGGCCATTTGGGCCATTTCAATCATTTCAGCCATTTTGGGCCATATCAGTCATTTTAGTCATTTATACCATTACAGCCATTTATGCCATTACAGCCATTTCGGCCATTTGGGCCATTTCAGCCATTTCGGTCATTTCGGCTATTCGGGCCATTTCAGCCATTTGGGCCATTTCAGTCATTTGGGCCAATTCACTCAATTAAGCTATTTCGGCTATTTGGGCCATTTCAGCCATTTCGGCCATTTAGGCCATTTAGGCCATTTCAGCCATTTTAATCATTTCATCCATTTCGGCCATTTGGGACATTTGGGCCATTTGAGTCATTTCAGCTATTTCCGCCATTTGGGCCATTTCAGCTATTCCGGCCATTTCAGTCATTTCAGTCAATTTCAGCTATTTCGGTCATTAGGGCAATTTCAGCTATTTCGGTCATTAGGGCCATTTCAGCCATTTCAGTCATTTCAGCCGTTTCTGCCATTTCGGTCATTTGAGCGATTTGGGCCATTTCAGTCATTTTGGCCATTTAGGCCGTTACGGTTATTTCGGCCATTTCGGTCAGTTCAGCAATTTGGGCCATTTCGGCCATTTTGGCTATTTCAGCCATTTGAGCCATTTCAGTCATTTAGGCCATTTTGGTCATTTCGGGCATTTCAGCCATTTCGGTCATTTCAGCCATTTGAGCCATTTCGGCCAGTTCAGCCATTTGGGTCATTTTGGCAATTTAGGCCATTTCGGTCATTTCGGCCATTTGGGCCTTTTAGGCCATTTTGGCCATTTCAGTCATTTCAACCATTTCAGCCCTTTGGGCCATTTCGGCCATTTCAGCCATTTGGGCCATTTCAGCCATCTTGGCCATTTAGGCAACTTCGGACATTTCAGTCAATTCAACCATTTGGGCCATTTTGGTCATTTCGGACATTTCGGCAGTTTCAGTAATTTCAAACATTAGGGCCATTTCAGCCATTTCAGCCACTTCAGTGAATTCAGCCATTTCGGCCATTTGGGCCATTTCAGCCATTTCGGTCATTTAGGCCATTTTGGTCATTTCGGTCATTTGGGCCATTTCAGCCATTTCACACATTTCGGCCTTTTCAGTCAATTCAGCTGTTTCGGCCATTTGAGTCATTTTAGTCATTTCGGCCATTTGGGCCATTTCGGTCATTTGGGCCACTTCATCCATTTCGGCCATTTCAGATATTTCAACCATTTTAGTGTTTTTGGCCATGTCGGCCATTTCGGTCATTTCGGCCATTTGGGCCATTTCAATCATTTCAGCCATTTTGGGCCATATCAGTCATTTTAGTCATTTATACCATTACAGCCATTTATGCCATTACAGCCATTTCGGCCATTTGGGCCATTTCAGCCATTTCGGTCATTTCGGCTATTCGGGCCATTTCAGCCATTTGGGCCATTTCAGTCATTTGGGCCAATTCACTCAATTAAGCTATTTCGGCTATTTGGGCCATTTCAGCCATTTCGGCCATTTAGGCCATTTAGGCCATTTCAGCCATTTTAATCATTTCATCCATTTCGGCCATTTGGGACATTTGGGCCATTTGAGTCATTTCAGCTATTTCCGCCATTTGGGCCATTTCAGCTATTCCGGCCATTTCAGTCATTTCAGTCAATTTCAGCTATTTCGGTCATTAGGGCAATTTCAGCTATTTCGGTCATTAGGGCCATTTCAGCCATTTCAGTCATTTCAGCCGTTTCTGCCATTTCGGTCATTTGAGCGATTTGGGCCATTTCAGTCATTTTGGCCATTTAGGCCGTTACGGTTATTTCGGCCATTTCGGTCAGTTCAGCAATTTGGGCCATTTCGGCCATTTTGGCTATTTCAGCCATTTGAGCCATTTCAGTCATTTAGGCCATTTTGGTCATTTCGGGCATTTCAGCCATTTCGGTCATTTCAGCCATTTGAGCCATTTCGGCCAGTTCAGCCATTTGGGTCATTTTGGCAATTTAGGCCATTTCGGTCATTTCGGCCATTTGGGCCTTTTAGGCCATTTTGGCCATTTCAGTCATTTCAACCATTTCAGCCCTTTGGGCCATTTCGGCCATTTCAGCCATTTGGGCCATTTCAGCCATCTTGGCCATTTAGGCAACTTCGGACATTTCAGTCAATTCAACCATTTGGGCCATTTTGGTCATTTCGGACATTTCGGCAGTTTCAGTAATTTCAAACATTAGGGCCATTTCAGCCATTTCAGCCACTTCAGTGAATTCAGCCATTTCGGCCATTTGGGCCATTTCAGCCATTTCGGTCATTTAGGCCATTTTGGTCATTTCGGTCATTTGGGCCATTTCAGCCATTTCACACATTTCGGCCTTTTCAGTCAATTCAGCTGTTTCGGCCATTTGAGTCATTTTAGTCATTTCGGCCATTTGGGCCATTTCGGTCATTTGGGCCACTTCATCCATTTCGGCCATTTCAGATATTTCGGCCATTTTAGCGATTGCGGTCATTTGGGCCATTCCAGCCATTTCAGTAATTTCGGTCAATTAGACCATTTGGGCCATTCAGCCGTTTGATCATTTAGACCCGTTCGGCTAAATATATTTTCATCTCGGAAATCTCATTTTTCGGGATAATAAGTAGTTCTTGGCCACCCTCGGTATTAACATAACATATGTACTCAGTTTCAGCCAAATCGGCTCAATAGTCTTTCCATAAAAGGATAACAAACAGTGAGACAAATATACTTGTGGATTTTTTTACGTGGAACCCTAAAAACGTAGCCTAAGTTACTTCTTATAACATCAGCTATCTGCCAATGAAAATTACGTCAAAATCGATCCAGCTGTGTCAGAGATTAGCCGGAACATCCAGACACACTGACAGACAGACAAAAATTCTATAAATAGCATTTTCGGAAACTCCTGGTCCGATTGTATTAGACTTTATTTTGAGATTTCAAACAGGCACTTCACTTTTATTTATCTGTATAGATAAGAACTATAAAATAAATAATAATAGATATATATAATAGTTTTAAAAAAAAAACGCGCTTTCATAAAAAATCCAACTAAAAAACAGAAAATAAAATTTAATAAATTTGGTTTCTGATTAATGGGGTCTTAAAAAAAGCGTGGGGTGTATTCAATGCGCTTTTTCTTCTTCTTTAAAATCTTAAAGAGCGCCTTTTTTTAAACTATTATTTATTTTTCATTTTTAGTTGTTATTTTTTAAATGTTAATGTTTTTTTTTATTAAATTTTAAATATAAGCTTTTGAGATTCTGCATATCATGTAGCAGCAGAGTGCTAACTAAGACAAGTAAAACAAGCCCAAACACGACGCGTTTATCTTGTTTAGTAAAGGAGTTCCTATAGCCACCTTCCGACTCCATCATCAGATCAGCTCCATGATACCATATTATTGCATTGTCACGCGATATAAACATACGAGCCCAAACACGACGGGTCTATGTTGTTTAGTACAGGAGTTCCTACGGCCACCTTCCGACTCCATCATCAGATCAGCTCCATGGTACCATATTATTGCATTGTCACGCGATATAAACATACGAGCCCAAACACGACGGGTCTATCTTGTTTAGTACAGGAGTTCCTATGGCCACCTTCCGACTCCATCATCAGATCAGCTCCATGGTACCATATTATTGCATTGGCACGCGATATAAACATACGAGCCTAAACACGACGCGTTTATCTTGTTTAGTACAGGAGTTCTTATGGCCACCTTCCGACTCCATCATCAGATCAGCTCCATGGTACCATATTATTGCATTGTCATCGACCTTTGACAGGTGTTCAAACTTTGAATTAAATCTGATCGTTAAAAGTAGGACAAAATCGAGCTCAAAAGGGAAGGTTACAAACATACATACATACATACAGGTGAAGCTAATAAAAGCGTGTTAAAAACATAATAGGGCTAAATAAAAAAAATTGTTAGAAAAGGAAAATGGAGCGAGCACTCAACTTGAACAACGAATCTTCATATTTCTAATTATCCATGTGTCTACGTCATTTCTATTGAGAAACATAGATGGCGCTTTAGAATTTTAATGTTACCGGTAAGGTAAAAATTTTATTGTCAATAGCATAAAAGTCCAAATGAAATGAAATATAAAAATTTTGAAAAGTATTTTTATGGCATTTTATAAAATTATTTAGGAAGAGAAAAAGAGCATTTTATCAACTTTCTTATAAAAAAAAATCTTCTGGATCAAGTGAAACTAGTAGGGTTCGAACCCACACAGCTAGTGATTTAGACCAGACCTCTACCGTATAAGCCAAATAAGTATAGCGCGACCGTTTCAAAATTCTTGTTATTATTGCTCCTTCGTTTATTTAAAATTATTTTTCAATGGCGGTCGTGGAGAAGAGCAGCGCGTCCGTATTAGCCGACGCTCTAAAGCGATCTAACAAATTCCATACATTGGGACCGGCAGGCGGGATTTTTGCAGTCATTTTTAATAAAATAATTAATTACTTCCAAATTAAGTTAAGTAACCGAATAAAACTCTATAATTGTATTTGTTATAATATGATATGTTACTGTTATTTATTTTATCGATGTACGATTAACAGTAATAACAATAACGAAGATTGAATAACTCGTTTAGAGGTTACTTTGCAATTATTTTCTATCGAGAAAATTTATCGCAAATGCGTTCCGAGTACAAAGTTTACGTCAGAAATATGATCAAGATTGACATATATTTTTTTCACCGCAATAAAGTGTGTATAACTACTGTAAAAATAATTGAGAAATCGATCTAAAAACGCATTCTGTCTCTTATAACGCTGTTAAGAACAGACTAGCGTGCATGACAAGAGCTATGAATGTCAAATAAGCAAGTGAGGTGTGTAAGAATAAGCCTGTATGGCGCTCTGTTGTTCGTGCTTACCCCGCAAGGGACCTGGCGTGAAGTTATCTATGTATGTACGTAGGGTTTAAAAGTTAACCCTATTAAAATCTCGTTTCCAGGTTCAGAGTGGGGTGGTCCAGCGTTAGAGAAGCTGGTGAAGGAGACGAGGACCAGGGTCAAGAATACCAAGAGGTACTGGAACCACCTCCCAGGAGTGCTGTGCACGCCGACCAGCATACCCAACGCGCCGTGCTTCAACGGATCACACGTGGATAGGTAAATGTTGATTAGAATATATGTATGTTTATATGTTCTAAAATCTAGAACATTATGTGGTTCGTCTCTCGAGCTACGCTACTCTCCTCCTTCACTTACTGACCACTAAACTCGTCAGTATCTTCTATTAAACTATTCTTCCAACTCTTTCGTATCGCACTTGTCGCTTCACCGTCTTGAACTGAACTAAACTCTAAACTGCCCGGTAGGCGCGCCTTACGCTGTTTATATACCCGGAAGAACCCATCTATCTATCTCTGTCTCTAACTTTCGTTTATACATCTATCCCTTTCTAACATCTATCTATCTGTTTTACGTTCATCAACTATCCCTTTCTAAATATATCCGTCCTTGTCTTTTCCTTCCAGAATGTTCTAGTTTTTTCTAAAAGTTCTAAAACTGGTTTACGCTGCTGGACAGTTCTACTCTCAGTCGCCACGATATTAAATTGAAATTACAGTTTCCTTACTAACTAACTTATTTTACTACCCCATTTTCTAGGTATACGTTAAACGCGGCTGGTGAAGGCGTCGCGGGCCTGGCGTCGAACCCCGAGGTCCGAGGAGTGGCTGACCCCCAGGGCGTGAGCGCCGCAGCAGAGGAGGCCGACACACTCAAAACGCTAACCGCCAAGCTGAAGGACGCGTTCAATGGCGTCGAAGTTCAGTGGACCGTCGCTGACGACAGAGGTGACTACAATACCATTTTTGACTATATTTAAAAATGCAAAAAAAAACAAAGACATCGTAACTAAAATAGACTATGTAGTAGTACTGCCAACAGGGAGCGTGTATGTATGTACGCTGTATGCGATGCAATACTTGTCGGTTGTGCGATATATGAGCCAGCCTTCTGATAACAGGTAGTGTCAAAGAGTTTCTTACGTATGTCTAGAGTGTACAATAATTCTATATTTGGTGCGCAACTTGGTGCCCCCAGGAGTAAACTTGTGGCTTATCGGAATGTAGTATTTTTCAGAAGAATGATACCATTTATTGTATTTACACACAAAAAATAGGAATTTATACATCGTGAACGAAGCCGCGGGCCAAATGACACACAGACACACATACAGTAAAACCTTTATACTATCCGGAAGAGTTAACTTGAGACCTGAGCCGAATTCGCGCTCCCCTCCCGAACCCCGCTTTCTTACCGCTCTCGCCATCGACGCGTACGATCGAGCCAGTACCTTGCGCTTACGTCAACCGCGAAGTCTCAAGTTAACTCTTGCGGGTAGTAAGTCGACCTTGAAGGGAGAAACCAACAAATAACTCTATAGAGTTTTCGACGTTTTTTTTATTTTTTGGTGTTAATTGGTGTTTATTGCAGTAGGCCCAAAGTACTTCTGATAGTTTTCTTAGAATCAGTTTATTGTATATACTTCACATTTATTTCTAAGCAATAATGATGTAACATTTTCGGCATAGTCTTAATTGTGTGTGTTGTTGTAAAATCAAATATTACTATGTGCGAGATATAGAAGTCAAATCAATTTTTGAGTTATAGAGGGAGAAAATAGGTACTGAATTTGCGTATAGGGACTCACTAATTATTTCGCCTTGTAGAGGGTTCAAATTTTGAGCAACGGAGGTTTTGTGGTTTGAAGGGAAGGGAACACAAAATTTTCGAGTTGGAAAGATTTTCCACTTATCGAGGTTCGCCTTAAAAAGATACTACTGTATTATGTTCTGCTTCTGTATCTCAGTGACCTTAGACTATTCAACCAGTCAACCACGAATGCCATCAATGATAACCGATGTGTGCGCTAAGCCACTTTGAAAGGATAGAATAAAATATTGTTTATAATATTATATTTTTTTTAGATTTCCAAATATCTTCGGGATCTCAAGATTTCTTGGACACAGTGGAATCGGGGTCTGGGTCTGGAGACTTCGGCACAGGCGATGATGGGCCACCCGATGATGATGAGGACAGGAACGATTATGATGGTAAGGGTCTAATTAGTACGAGCAAATATAACACCTTGTTATAGAAATAGATAGATATACTAAATAAGAATAAAAATATAATTAGGCCTGCTTTATATTACTTATGTAATTAAATTGCTTAATTGGCGAATTAAGTGCTTATCATCTTTGGGATAGCAATTTTCCCTTTAAGTAATAAGTTAAAGACAAGGACTTATTAGCAAGTGCTTTAACTACTAAAATAATACAAATTTAAATTAGATTAACATGTAGAGTGAAGTGTATAAACATAAAAGAAATGAAAAAAAACCTATTCGCCAAACGATTAAATTGTAAAAAATATGTTCGTGCTAAAATTAAATGCGTTCTTGAAGTTCGTACGCGTCATTGCGCTTTATAAGATTGTCGAATACATATAGACGTAAGACTGATTGTTGCGCTTTCGCACGGACGCTATTCGAACTCGCTTGTCGTTTCTTTCGCATCACGCACTGTCAGATTTAATAAAAGTTAATGCTTGACTGGACCTGCGCAAACTCACAGCTAACTACTTCCGAGACGCATTTAATTTTTGCGCGAATTGTACATTGATTTATTTATTTACTCATTCCTTATTACACTTACCAAACATACATAAACGCACAGTTATATATATATACTTTTTGTATGACTTGTGTAATATGTTTATATATGAAAATAATACTAGCGTCTTTTTATTGGACTACTGTAGCTTATTGTCATTCTTGGTTAACAATGTCTCAGATAAATGTATCAGGAACGATTCCTTATGGGATATTAATCTATATTAGTATAAGAGGTAAATTTTTTGAGTTTGGATGCTCGGGGTAATCTCTGACTGATCCAATTTTGATAATTCTTTGACCAGTAGAAAGCTACATTATTCCCGAGTGACATAGGCTGATTGTGATTAAAATATATGATATGTTTACTAATTAATATTTCTTCCAGGATCCGGTTATGGGTTACCCGAGGAACCGCCGACCGAACGAGAAATGGAAGTACCGGAAGTGCCAATGTCGACGGAGGCACCTTTCATCCCACAAAAAGTGGAACCATCAGACACGAAGGACGTGCTGTTACCACCAGGGGGCGACACATCCGAGGAGCCGTTGTTCCCGGTGGAACCCCGGGCCCCCTCGATACCCAAGGTCCAGGAGACTCCGGTCACGGAGGCACCAGTTGCAGGGTCGGCAGACAGGCCGTCGTTGCAGAAAGCGTTGTTCACTTACGCGTTGCCAGTGGTGTGTGCGTGGTTCGGAAGTATAGTGACGGATTTGTTTTAAAGGCGGTAGTTTTTTTGAGGCTTGGGAATGGATTAGGATCCGTTGAAGATAAGACTGTTTATCTTTATTTCAGCTGTACGATTTTAAATCATAGCAAATGACAGCATTTATTGATGATGTATTGTGTTTAAACATTTAGATTTGTGTCAAAATATAAAACCGCTCCCAATATGTATAATAAATATTTGTAAAATGGCATATCATTAGGCTCGTTCCGTTTGTAGCTCACAACGCCCAAAATGCCCCGTCTGGCATTCCGCATGGCGACCATGGTCGTTACGGTTGTGGCGAAACCGTCACTAATGACGTAATTGTTTTCGATCATACAGCGCTCACAACGACCCATGTCAAGAGGTGGGTGTTTACCACAGAACATTAATTCTCTTTATCTATTGACATTGAATATGGCGCGATTTTCAAATCAACCAATGACATTTGTCTATTTCATCGTTAATGACATCAACGCTTCATAATCCGTTCCACTAGAGTAGATCGTAACACCCGCTTGCAAGTGGAACGGGAAAAATCGCGGTCGTGAACGAGGTCGCTGTGAACCTCTTGTGGAACGTAGCCGTTGAATTTGGTGATATTTTTTTATGCAGTGGTGCAAAATTTGAATGGAATGCGCTTGCTAGATTTTAAAATTGCATAGCTGATTTATAGCGAGGTTATTTTTATATTGAGCATGCCATGAAAACCAATTAAAGGAATTAAATGAAACTCTATAGAGTTAGCTTATATCCCGGGTCGACAGTTAGGATAATTTATATACCGTCAAATAGAGTCGTTTCCGTGGGATAGAACTTACGCCAAAAAGAAGATGTTGCAGTTGCATTTTTGTGGCACCGACCATTGCAATTCACTATGAAACACATCGTCATGACAACGCAAACGATGTTTCGCCGGTACATGCTAGTACCATACATATCTGTATTATCACCAATATTTAATTATAGTTTAATGTAAAGAGAAACTAGGTAACTGAAATTGGCTAAAGGTATATGAATGTCTCAACGACTTAAAATTGATATATTTATTTCAAAATGGAATCTTACATCTTATTTATTAAATTGTTAACGGAGAATAAGAGGCGCAACAAACTCCCCAGCAACATATCGTTACTTCATTATTATTCACATATATATTTTATTACATTTTTCTCATAAGTCTTATAAGATATGTTAATTAATGTATTTTAAAAATAAAAAAAAACTGATCCGCTGACAGTGGGGTCTAGGGTCCAGTCTACCGGTGGTTAAGGATCCATACATAGGAATCTCCTCACAATACAGACCGTGTCCAACAGAGCTGCCTTCTGCATCTGACCCTTCACCCAGATACCAAGCCTTAAAGATTTTCTTCTGAAATATAACAATTATTATATTTCACAAGAAAATCTTTAATAAAGGCTCTTTTTAATCAAATAAACTTTTTTTTTTCCAAAAAATGTCCGATGGCCCACGTGTTGAGCATATATAAAAATCGTTGAACCATTCCCTCGCCTTAAAAACTACAATATATAGGGTGCGTTGTAAATAGCCTAGTCAGAGAGCGGTCGGGACGTGCGCGTGCGCATACTGTGATATGAGTGGACGGATTATACTGTGCGAGTGGGACGAAGGTAAGGGACTATAAACAAATTGAACTACATCTCCTTCATGTGTTTATTTATAATAATGTCTCTTGGGTTTTCATGACAATTACACGTGTTGAAAACTACTTTTTGAGGTTATACGTCAGTGCGGACATTGGTACTTGCATGTCAACGTTTGGAAATTTATTTCCATTAATGCCCCTTTTCCCCTTGTTAGTAACTGTGATCAAATGTGACTTACTTGTAGCGTTCAAAAATGACGTGTTAACCATTATCTACATTAGTGAGATATACGAGTTATTGGATAATGTTTAACGTCATAATAAAGTCGCATCTGCGTGTCATAGTCGCTAACATTAGCAAATTTTTTTTAAAGATTTTCGAGTGAATTAAATTGTTTTGTGCATATTTATTGATAAATTCGTATGATGTGCTAAAAATAATTTGATCTCATTCAAAATTCTATAAAATTTTTGGTTTAGAGTGATATGTAGCCAAGTCAAGGCAGAACTTTATAAATCAAATAAAATTTTCACTTATTTTCTAACAGCAACCGAGATATCAAAACCAATGTAGACATAATGCAATCAGATAAATGTTGTCTATGTATACATACGTATAAGTATATACATATCTTTTATACATAAAAATGAATTTATTAAATATATACATTAGGGTGGTCGTTAAAAATTAAATTTCTTGCGACGCCCCTTAAAAAGCTTCCTTTTAATGAAAAAACACTGGGATTTTTTTTTAAACTTTTTCTGAAACTATAATTTGAAATTCATCACTGAGAATGATAATACGGAAGGTATTTCATTGTTAAAACTTTTCCAATCTATAAATAATTATTACTTCTAAGTATGAAGAAGTTTCCTGAAAAAACATGATATTACCCAAAAATTAACTTGAATCGTCTTGAGGCACGTGTTGTCTTCACTTGAAAAAATTATTAAAAAAATCCCAGTGTTTTTTCATAGAAAGGAAGCTTTTTAGGGGGCGTCGCAAGAAATTTAATTTTTAACGACCACCCTAATATACATAGTACAAACATCAGCATTGATATTTACCTCGACTTTCATTATAAAAATGGTTTTAATTATTTCTTTTTAAATAACATCTTTGTGGACGACAATAAAACATCCTGAATAAATAAATGAATCATCCTAACACTAAAAGGTCGTAAGTACTTCTTTTTATTTAGAAAAAATAACTTTATTTCAATGTGGTAAATATTTATTTTCTTCGATTTAAGGCTAATATGTCAATTATCATTAAGTTGTCCATAATGCTGCGTTCACACCATCCGAGTACACTCGGTCCGAGCGTACTCTGATAGTGTGACCGTGGCATTATCTTGATCGAAAGCGGAGCTAATATAAAAGTGAAACAATTGTAATGCTTACAAGTGTATTTTTTTAATGTTGTGAATAATAATAATAAAAGAAAATTTTCACGCAGATTTAAATTAAAATAATTATCACTTATGGCCCTTTAGTTATAGGACGAGAAAATAGTGATGTGCTGTTTTTATACATTTTTTTATTAATAAAAATGACTAGTATGTATGAGTGATATATCAAATATTACTGTATTCAAGTTTTATTTTTATTTTGGGTATTTGTCTGAATACTATTTATTTAAATCAATTTTCCCTTCATCATATTATACAGCGTGTCATGTTTTTATTTTGTTTTAAAAATGCAATGAAATACATAAACGTATCTCTATGTATTTTAGGACATTACGCAGCCAAATTTAAATGTATTTATTGTGAAATGATCTTTTTAATGTAAATAACTTGTAAAATATAAATAGATAGTTAATGTATGTTTTTTTATATTTGTATTTTACGAACATGGACGTTGTATGTACGTTTTTTTTTGTAGTCTGTGATTTTACGCCTTTATATTGTAAGTAGTTTTAGGGCTGCTAAACGTGGATTCGTTTACAGTGGCAACAAAAAATGGCTGGCGTATATTAAAGCTTTATTTTTTTATTTATAAAAAGTATAATATAAATACAACCCGCAAGAGTTAACTTGAGACTTCGCTTGGATGACGTAAGCGCGAGGTACTGACGCGTCGATGACGAGAGCGGTAAGAAGGCGGGGGTCGGGAGGGAGGAGTTAACTCTTGCGGATAGTACGCTGTACTAATCGTTGTAATTTAATATACGTTGGCTTTTAATTGAAGGGTAAAAAAATGCAAAATTAGGCAATTTGGTTTTTCTGTTGAAATTTAAAATATCAAAAACAAAATATTTCTCTGTTACGATGTCTATTTTAGCATGATTCTACAATAGTAACTGGCCTACAGACGTGCGCAGTAAAATATTTTATGGATATTTTTTTACCGCGCATGTCTCTGTTTATATCACCATACTATTGGCATCAAATAAATTGCATAAATAAATACATATTATAAGAACAAATATAGCGAGTTCATCTCCTAGTACGTTTTACGAGTGTTTTCAATACATTTGATATATAAACAGCTTGGTTTTCAAATTTTGTTTTAATGTTTAAATCGAGCGTGACGCTGACCTTGTAACGTTAGGTAACGTTTCAAACTCAAAAGTTCGGAACTATAAAGTAATGAAATTAAAAATGCTATGCAAATTAGGATAAACTATACTATCCCACTTAATAATACGCACCCAGTCAATTTATTTAGCTATTAAAAATTCTTATTTTTTATTATTTTATAGTCATACAATAATTGGTTTTTTTTTACAAGATTTTGTTAACTTGCAATGTTTGTATGTATGCTCGGGTCAAATTTTGCAACAGAATTTTAAAGCGTTATCCTCCACCAACTGATATGAAATTGGGCATTACACACTTAGTTTACATGACAATGCATGATTAGTTAAGTGTCGGTATTCTAAATACAGTAGTTTAATACAGATGGCGGACTAGTTATTTTTTGTGAACTTTAATCATATGAGAATTAAATTAAATGGTTTGCTGAAGAGAACACGAATATTTTTTAATTACAAGAGTTCAGCAGACAGGCAGACGGCCCACCTGATGGTAAGCGGTTACCATCGCCTATGGACATTTTTAACACCAAAAGTGTTAAATATGTCCAAAAAAATCACTTCACTTTAAATATAATATGGCGGACGGCACAAGATTTTTTTGTTTCCTAATGATATGGGTATCACATTAAAGGGTTTGCTGAAAAAATACGAATAATTAAAAAATAATTTATTTTTATTAAACAATTAAATACGTCGCATACAGAAATAAATATCGCGAAGTTTTTGTAATATGTAAATTGTGTAATTTAATAAATTGATGGCTTTGATTTTATTTAAGCATATTTTATTATTTTTAGAGCTTGAAGTAAAAGCTTGTTTAATAAAAAAAATATAATTAATAAAAATAACTTATTTTTTTAGTTATTCGTAATTATTGTCAAGCTGATAAGCAGACAGGCGGCCCACGTACTGGAAAGTGGTTTCCGTTACCTATAGACACTAGGCAACATATTGCCAACTTTTGGGAAGGGACAGAGGGGATGGGATTAGAGAATCAGACAGGATGAATGGGGTATGGTATAAGTAAGGCACCAGAATTAAGCTCTGGTTACCGAGAGGGAGCGTGGGGTTCGTACCCCACACCTGACGCCATGTAGGGAGCTCGCGTAAATCTAACATCTCATTACGTGTCATTCTTTATTAAATACCTTCATATATAATTAACTAATACCTACATAAGAGGATATATGAAAAGGAAGTGGCCCATCGGTACTATCATACATCTCACGAAACACTACTAGCTCAAGGCTAGCCGAAATTCTGTGATATGGCTACAAAATTAATTAAAAAATTAGTTTTTTTCTAGTATTTTGAATAAAATAATAAGGTGTCAACTATTGATGCCACGAATAGCCGGAATCCGACGTATATTCGGAATATTACGAATATTCGGAATGCCACGAATATTCGGAATACCAAGAATATATTTTCTATTCAGCCACTCTTTATTAACTTGGTACAACCATAATTTGTACAACCATACCGAATACCAAATAGTGAAAAAAAACCATACCATATATTTCCGTCGAAAATAAATAGTTTAAGTACGTTTTGAGAGTGTTACATTGGATTTTAATTTATTTTAATTTAAATATTATATTCCGGCCAGGTTTTAAAATGTCACAGTCGAATAAAACATTTAAATTGCGCTTAAAACCGTTAAAACATTGCTTTTACGTGTTCATCATTCGGGAGAACGTAAGAAAGTACTTCACAAATTATTACTTCAGTACTAGTTACGCGCGCATTGCATGTATCTTACGTAGAATATTCGTCGCTTTGGCCGTGAGCGTGTCTGAATATTTGTCGCTTCGGCCGTGAGCGTGGCCGAATATTCGTCGCTTCGGCCGTGAGCGTGGCCGAATATTCGGCGCTTCGGCCGTGAGCGTGGCCGAATATTCGCCGCTTCGGCCGTGAGCGTGGCCGAATATTCGTCGCTTCGGTCGTGAGCGTGGCCGAATATTCGGCGCTTCGGCCGTGAGCGTGGCTGAATATTCGTCGCTTCGGCCGCGAGCGTGTCCGAATATTTGTCGCTTCGGCCGTGAGCGTGACCGAATATTCGGCGCTTCGGCCGTGAGCGTGGCCGAATATTCGCCGCTTCGGCCGTGAGCGTGGCCGAATATTCGCCGCTTCGGCCGTGAGCGTGGCCGAATATTCGATATTCGGCCAAATCACTAATCGTGGCATCTCTAGTACCAACAATAGTATAGTTTCCTCTAAATGTTTATTTTGATATATTAATAATGAATTTGGAATTTTATTGTATAAATTAGTAAATGGATCTATATTATATCAAATTGTAAATAGGTGGCGTAAAATCATATTAGAATTATTATATCAAACTAAATATACTTTAATACGATATGTACATAATCCTAGTTTTAATACTTAAAATAAGTTAAGAGACTGATTTGCTTTCGATTATATATATATTTTTTATTGACAAAAATATTTTGGAAACAAGTTTCTTAATACCAGCGACTATGATTTCAGATTTAACTATTTTTAACTGTATCTAAATACACGCCCCACGCAAGTCCTCCAAAAGTCCATGCCATTTTTATGGCAGTAGAAACAAACATATATTTTACATATCAAAGCCTAGCAAGTTACGTCTGTGTTACAAACACATCGAGATAAGCGAATCTGTGGAACTTGCCATATATGCATATGCCTTGGACATATATTGGAAGTATAGCGTCCATTCCCCTCAGAAAAAGATAACTCTGAACCCAGCAGTGAGACGTTTTTGGGCTTATAATACCGATTACTACAAGATTTTTCCTTCTCTTTGTCCATCGGCGGCATCTCGGGCGTTCCACTAGTAGCTCACGACGCTCAAAATGCCCCGTTAGCCGTTCCACAAGGCGACCGCGGTCAATGCGTCATTTTCGATTACACAACGCTCCAACGACCCGTGTCAAAAACTGGGTCGAATAGTCGTTCCACTTGGGTTTACAATTGTAACGCCGTCAAGCGGAACGGTACAAGCCTTGGTCGTTGAGTCCCTAATGGAACGTACCCTTTAAATACCCGATAGTAAAGAGTTGTAGCAACTTTAAAACTGGGATTTTATAAAGAAAAATTGTTTAACCTTTTTCAGTCGCTGGTGATAATGAACTGCGCCTTTTATACCATGAAATAATCATTAACCGACTGATTTAATGATAATTATACTTTTTAGTTAATCATTTTTTATTTGCAATCAATAATATTTATATTTTAGCTTCAGCTTTTATTTTAATGTAATAAAAACCCGTTTTTAAGAATGAATCATTATTTTTTTTCGTACTCCCTGTTATATTCCTGGAATAATATGCATGTCCGGAAAGGCTACACTGGAACGTGGATTCAGAAGGTAGTCTATTCCAAATTAAAAATAATACGAAATATGGATATAAAATATTTTAATTGATTTATCCCAATAATTAGGCGAAAAAGTCAATAAGTAGTAATTTTTTACAATTTAATAAAAATAATTATAATTTTCTTCTGGTACATTTTCTCTACATGATGTATGTACAAGTGAACTTATCATGTATACTTAAAAATACTTTCTGTGTTATCCTTATGATAAAAAATATGAATTATCATCATATCTATAGCTATAATTGATATGACAAATATATTGACAATATTAAGACGAGAAATAATATATCTGAGCAACAATATATGGAGCTTATCCGAAATTCTAAAGTAATTGAATCAACAGAATAAAGGACAAAAACAAATTTTAAAAAACTTTCAATCTAAATATTTCTCGTCTCTGAGGAAACCGTTTTAAATTTTAATCCCCTGCAGCCTATACTGCCCTACTAAACTCATTTGCAGTAATCGACATATTTGGGTTTTCATTTTATGCAGAAATGGTATCCCAAGGCGCTAATCTATATATAAAGCTTAATTTTTCTTGTTTTTTAGATACACTAAAAAGTAACAAAATATGGACATCTAAAAATATGTTTACAGCGTTTTTCTCGACATTGCCATTTTTTACTGCGTTTGCTATAAGGAGGGTAGTTTAGTCTTTCAAACAGAACGTATGGGATACATTACGTATACAGCAAAATAAAAATCTTATATCTAAGGTATAAAAATACTATTAAACAGTAACAGGATGAAATATATTTTTTTATAATTAAAATTAACATTTACTTGGTAGGAAAGTTTATGATACAAAGTTTTACGGACGTGTTAGCCATACTGCTCATCTCAAATAGACTTAAACCAGCGCGTTCCATTAGTAGCTCACAACGCCCAAAATGCCCCGTTAGTCGTTCCACAAGGCGACGGAGGTCGTTATGGTCGTGGCGAAAACGTCAAATGACGACATTATTTTAGAGACAATAATTTATTTTACGCTGGCTACTTTTATCTATGGCTCTTAGTCTATGATGTGCACTGTGTTCTCTATGTTATGGTGTCTGTACTGTAATGATCTAACCTTTTGTTTTCACTAGTATTCTTTATAATAAACAGATTAATGTGCAAGCGTGACTTTTACTTAAGTTAACAGTTGACAGATCACACAACGACCCATGTAAAGACGTGGGTCGAATAACCGCTCCGCTTGGATTTACGATTGTAAGGCCAGCAAGTGGAACGGGAAAATCGCGGTCGTGAGCATGGTCGTTGTGAGTCTCTAATGGAACGCAACCTATGTAAGGCGCGTATTTCATACACTATTAGCGCACCAAAGAGTTCTTGGAAAATGGTATGATAATACAGTAATACATAATAACATTTATCTCCAGATCACACAAAACAAGTCTTTGACATCTTAAAACAGAAAAGTCAATTATTAGAATAAATACTACAATGCGCCCTCACGCCTTGTAACAAATTAAATAGCCTAGACGGGCTCGTCGTTTCTTAGTAAGACTATGAACTATTTTCATATCACTGGTATTGGGTATTGTTCGTTTCTGCAGCCTTAAACCGCTATAAGTGACAAACACATGTATCAGTTACTGGTTTTAATTTGTTTTGTGCAACAATAAAACAATAATTGTGAAAAAAGCAGTGTTTAATGTGAAAATTCAAATATAAAATTGTAAGTGCTCTAATTTGACGAAAATCGTTATTTGATTTATACAGTTCAATTCCGCTGAAAGGCAAATATTTCTGAGGTCATAATTTATTGTTCCTGACCTCCTACATGATCGAGAGAAACCCATAAAGGTCTTTTGAGAAGGTTAGTCTTAAATAGTTGCTCAAACTAGATTAGACGTATTTAAAATGTCAACGAAGAGTGATTAAATGAGATATTGATTCTTATAATGTTCTGTGAGCAGTAGGTAATTCAAAACCAAGTTCGAGTACTGTAGACCAAAAAAGAATTTTGAAGACAGTTCTATGAAAACAAAAAGAGTATTGTATCGTAAAATTCAAAATTTCTTTCAAGAAAATGACGTTGAACAGAAATCGTGTGACTACCGTAGCTATCGAAGCTGCTAATCTAATTCAAGAAGTTTCTACAGCTTCACCACGACGAGTTACTGGATACAAGGAAACTAATTAAATTGAAAAAAAGGAACATTAGCATTAGCTCTGTATATTTCTATCAATTTCACCGTGCATAAATATAAAAAAACCCCATTAAAATAAACCCCATAAAATTGTCAATTTTAACCCCAAAGTCACCAAAGCGAGTCCATGATGTGTTACACAGGTCACTTGGAATTTAACGATAATGGTGCAATGCTGTTGCCACATAGACCCTCGATGGTAAAAGGAAATATACTCCAGGAAGACGTAGTGGCTGAAACTAGCTCAACTCAAGGAGTCAAGCCAAGAGCAGGCGTATAAAAAAGCCACTGGGGAGGCCCAAAGATAAAAGTAGATGAATTAAGTATTAGACACTCAAATCGCCACCAGAAATAAGGAGGATGGAGATGAAACAACTCTTCCACCTCACTAATATAATCTGGCGTCACAGGTTATCGATGTCAATAATATTGATGAGTATGCAAAAATACATCAAGGACCTTCTTAGTGGGGACTCACTAAGACAGATACTGTGACATTTACGGCTGTAGAACTTGGAAACAAGGGTAACGTCTTTTTAAAAATTTATAAAATGCCATAAAAAATCAGCAGCAAACCACCATCTCGCAAATACCATCAAGCGGCCAAACCCACCAGGATCCCTCGAAAGTTCAAAACCCGATCGCCCTGTAACCTATAAACCCCAAAGTACCACCGGCTTGGCTAAAAATCGCAGTGGGCCAAGATTAAACCAATGATGTCATAGAGAAACGCACCAGTCTGGAAATGTTAGAACTGAGGTAGCAACTCAACACGCAACAGCAACATATTAAGGAGCTACTATTTAGGTGCTGCCTGTCCGTCCGCAAGAAAACTGTGACAAAGTTTATATCCAAAAATGTATGAAAGAAGTAAAATAACATGAACAAAATGAATTTAAAAAAATCGGGTTAGTGAATGGAAACTACTGAATGAAATCACATCAAACACAACCAAGAAGGAAACTAGAGTCATATTCCATGTTTTAGTCCCCATATCTCATATCTTTCATCAAACATAAAAAAAACATTTGATCGAACTCTCGTAACAACTAAACATATTGTGGAACATTATAAATGCAGCGCTCAAGTATAAGAAAAATATCGATGTCCGATATGCAGCATATTTTGTAAAACTTCCTGTTCAACATGAACGTAACAATGTGTTTGTTTTAACATGAATTTATTCAGTTATAGCAACAATTGCACATTTAAAAACGACTAATAAAGAATTCGATCGGCATTACACAAACATAAAGTTAAATATCCTCAATATAGAGGCAACTATATACTACTATATTGGACCCCAGATTTAACCATACCCAGTATATGGAAAACATTTCAAAGGAAAGCACAACGTATAACCAACTGGCGAAATAACTAACAAAGAAAATCACTCGTTGACATCAATGCCAAGACATTGATTCAGTCACACAAGTCTATCTCAAAGAATACTTCCGTAAACTTGCTCAAATTTTCCACAACATAGGTGCCAAAGAAGTTCGTCGCATGGCTTATGACTGTGCCATTAAATATAAAATAAGTATACCAGAAACATGGCATACCAATAAAATGGCCGGCAGCGACTGGATGTCTGCTTTTCTCAAAATAAATACTAGTCTCTCAGTTAGAAAACCTGAAGCTACAAATCTCAGCAGAGCTACGTCATTCAAGAAAACTGATGTGCAAGAGTTTTATACGAAATTAGCAGAAGCTATGAACCGATTTAAATTTACAGCTTCTTCCATATGGAACGCAGATGAAACTGGTGTATCAACTGTCACCAAACCATCAAAATGGTTGCTGCCAAAGGAAAGCGAAATATTGGTTCAATAACATCAGGTGAACATGGAACTAATGTAATTCTATTAGTAGCGGTTTCAGCTACCAGTTCTTCAATTCCACCAATGTTTATATTTCCTCGCAAAAAGTTTCAAAACCATTTCATTCGGGATGGTCCTACTGATTGCGTTGGCGCTGGAAATTCGAGCGGCTGGATTACTACTAACGATTTTCACATATTTATTCAGCATTTTATCAAGCACGTTAGGCCTAGTAAAGAAACACCAGTTCTGTTAGTTTTAGACAACCATTCTTCTCATTTGTTTGTACCAACGCTTGATCTAGCTAAATAAAATAGAGTGGTGATGCTATCTTTTCCTCCACATACTTCCTATAAATTGCAGCCACTTGATGCCTATATGGACTTTTTAAAAGATATATGTCTTCAGCTCAAGATGCGTAGATGAGGAATAATACTGGGAGAATGATGACGATATATGATTTCCCTGAAACAGGAAAACCCCTGAAAAAAAAACAGGCATATTTCCCGCCAACCAAATAAATTTACTGACGCTGTTACGTAAAGGAACACCCCATGGAAACTTGCAGTAATTAGTAACAGCTATCGACATCGTCTATATCTTTGCCGACAGTGATATCTAATCCACAGCTATCAACGTCCTTTGACCCGCAGCCATCATCATCGATTGATGCACAGGGAATTTTTGACCCAAAATTGTACAACCACTACCTTAAGCCAGACCACGAAGGTGAACAATGAAACGCCGTAAAACTGCTATTTTGACAATTCGTAAAGAACAAGAAATCACGAATAAAAAAAGGCTAAACAAGAAAAACCAAGCAAATAAAAAAGTTCAGCAAGTAAAAAAAAGCTATTTTACAAGAGGTTAATAGTAATTCCAGCTCGGATGATGAATACTTCTGTTTGGTTTGTTGTGAAAAGTATAGTGACAGTGTTCCAAGTGAAGGTTGAATTCAATGCAATCTTTGCAGACAATGCGCCCATGAAAAATGTATATCAAATAGAGGTTGCGTTTACTTTGTTTGTAATAATTTTGATTTGGGAAACGACAAGTCTGATTAAGATAAAATAGATATACAAAAAATGTTACTTAAGTTAATAGATTGTGTAATTATAATTAAAGAACTTATTTTTCGATTGTGTTTGAAAAAATATATTTTGTAACATTAAAACATTTTAATGATTAAACTATTATAAGCTAATGAAAGTTAGAAATTATGAATAAGAATGTTTCAGTAGCGATAAAGAAAAAATGAGTTCGTTTCTTCAAGAAAATTACTTTGTTTTGTAATAAATATGGTTTAAATATTATGAAGCTTAGAAAATTTGACTTTCTGTTTTTGGAATAAATACAATTTTTTGAATTTCATTAGATCAAATATTGTACTTATTACAAGAAACCTTTTAAAAAATTTATTAAATACAGGACCTTTTTGACCCGACTATGGGATAAAAAGAGACAAGGTATAGAAAAATGCCATTTCTATTATGATAAATCAACTAAAAATTGAGTGAAGTTAACTTAGTTTCTTTGTTATTGTAGTGAATATAGTAACAAGAAACAGTAAAGTTTTAGGTAAAACTGCTAATTAAATTCGTATATATGTAACACAGAGCCATTACTACCTATTGTTTTTCATGACGTAGTACTACTTCTTTCTCAATGTTTATGAAATTGGTGTTGTATTTACTTTGAAATCATTATATTGAGATCGTATTAGTCCTCATCAGAATCATCGCTCCCATCAGAATCAGTTTCTGATTCATCCTCGTCATCCTCAGAATCTGAACCGAGCCAATCCGGCAAAGATGGCTGTTCTATTGTCGTCTTCCATTCCGTCAATTTGTGTAGATCTATAACAATTATATCAAGATTGTTAACTTATAACATACATTAGGAGGCAGTGTTATTATTATTTGAGTAAATCGCCCCAACATACATATTTCTCTTGCATCAACCAAATATCGTTTTGCAGGATCTGGTTCTAAAAAAAGTGTGTGTGTGTGTGTGTGTGTACTTATGTACACGCGTCAGAAGGTATACTTCTTTGGCGTATCAAAATAAAAATCTTTTCAAAAATTTTATCTTTTGCCATATTCTACGTTTGCAGGAAAACGACACTAACAATAGAAAAACTAAAATGTAAACTACATCTAACTTCAGGGTGTCGGTTTTTCGTGACAGTGTGCGAACGCATCGAAAAAGTATAACTTCAAAACTAAAATGTTGACTACAGCTAACTTCAAGGTGTAGGTTTTTCGTGTGACGGTGTGCGCGCGCATCGTAAAAAATTACTTTTCCCTAATGCGCCTAAAGAAGTATAACTTCAACAATATATTTTAACTGAAAGATTATTTGCTTGAAGATTATTTTAAAACTTGGAATTTTTTTAAATATTTGATATTGGCTAAATACACAAAAAGTATATAAGGAACTAACATTAATACCTACCATAATTAACCTTGTCAATGACATTAAAGCATTTATGACACGGTTTATTACTTTTTTAGTGTGGCTGCCATGATGAAAGGTTCTATTTATTTTGTATTATTAATATAAAAAAAATTTGGGAAATACATTAAATTTGAAATATTGATATGTTTATTTGTTTGGGTCATAATTATAGTAATGTTGCTTCATTAAAACATTAAGTACCCAAGTTGAAGCTGAACGAGCTAATAAAACAGAATTCTTACCTAAACTATACATATCACTAAGATAAAATTGCTTCTCGTCCTTTTCAAGCACACCCCCATAGAGATACAGGACTGAGCGTTGCACTGCCAACATGGCCGACATCCGGGCCGAAGGACCAACTTTAGGAGACACTGCAGTGGGTGTTAGGGGTGTTACTGGAACAGGTGCCGTTGCACCGCCCAACTTCATTGTGAACACCTCGTCTGTTACCACTGTAACAAGGGAAATTGGGTTAATCAAAACTGTATCTACTATAACAATAACCATTTTTTAAAGCATAAAATAATTGCTGAAAATATGAGTTCTCCTTAAAGGCACAGATTGCACATACATCACTATATGTATGTGCAATCAAAAATCGCGCAACAAACTATTTTTGGAATTCAATTCATTTAAATTTTAAATCACAAAAAGACATTAAACAAAATATTATACATTAGAGAAAAACTACATATCGAGGGGTGAAAGGCTATTTGTTTTAAGCGACATTTTGTGTGATACTCAACACGATGGATTTTTCATCCTAATGTCTCAACTTAAAAAAATATAAAGAACCTGATCTCTAGTTTCAGTCTACAGATGTTCTTTTTTTTTTCAATATGGGACATCATAGTTCGTTAGTGATGTGTTTTTCTGGGTCATTAGAAACTTTAAACTTTTCTCCCGACAATTTATAAAAGTGTCGTTTAAAACAAATAGCCTTTCACCCATCGATATATACTTTTGATAGATTTAAACATTTTTTGATTAGAAAATCCTATTTATGATTACTTTGCAAAGTACTAGCTGCAAACAGTGGTAAAATGAACATACCAGTAATACTCTCTTTATTTTGTTCCATATCAACGTCGGTTTTCTCAATCTGTGTTGGCGCACTGTTATGTTGTTCTGCGCGCAAGATTACATTATGCCATTTGCCACTTTCCAGATCTAATAAATGAAGGTCATCACTCATTTCACCTTTTAGTTCCTCCTCAGTTTCTTCTACGTCCTGGAATATAAGTTATATAGAATCGGAACTAAGAAGTTACCCTGTGGAACACCAAATGTGTGTAACAACTTACAGCTTACGTGCATGACAAGAGCTATGAATGTCACAGAAGCAAGGGAGGTGTGTAAGAATAAGCCTGAATGGCGCTCTGTTCTTCGTGCCTACCCCGCAAGGGACCTGGCGTGAAGTTATGTATGTATGTAACTTACAGCTACGCCTCCAAATACGTATCCTCTGTTGCTATGTACATTAACAGCCGCTGCTTGACCCGCCCTGGCATTCGGAGCGTACACTCCCCCACTTAAAGACCGCCATGTCCACCCCCCACCAGTCTTCTCGCTTAACTTGAATAAGTCTGTGTGAGTTAATGTTCGTTCTGTTCTGCCTTCTTTAACGCGAGAAAACCCGCCGTAGATTATCAGCTGAAATGAAAGTTTTTATTGCTTTTTAGCCAACGCCAAGGTTAAACAGGAATATTTAATCGTATTCTTTCCATAGCTCATTCTGTATAGAAGAGAATAATGACTGATATTGGCCATCATGATGATCATCTTAGCATTAATTCCCGGCTATGTTTGGGAAATATGTTTAGATGTCCAGTGTATGTTTTATTATGTTTTGCTACATTGGTATCATTTCTTTAGAAACTATTTGCAGGTGTGTCATACTTCACTACATTAAAATAGCATTAATAATATATGTTGACCAATATTACTTCTAACAAGGATAAACAACTGTTATTCCTGAAGAATCAATGTGTTTACCATAATTTTATTGGAATTTTGGGGCAATAACAACAAACAATAAAAACTGTGAAATCGGCATAAAATAATGAAACGAACATACCGAATCGCTACCCGCAGGCAACATCACGCAAGCTGACCTTGCACAGGGTCCCCTCCCGCTGACAGCTAGTTTGCTCCAAGTTCTCGTATCAAGGCAGAATGTGTACAAATCATCATAGTACCGACATTCACGGCCGTCATCTGAGTAACCACCAAAAATAAACAATTTCCGACCTAGAAGGACCATTCTGTGGCCTGACCGTGGTGTTGGTCCATTCGGAGCTACTACCTAAAATCCAAAAACAGTTTAAAATGTACATTATACTTATTCTGTATGTATTATGTGGAGCCTTAAGAACAGACGAGCGTGCATGACAGCTATGAATATCAAAGAATGCCGTGCCTACCCCGCAAGGGACCTGGCGTGAAGTTATGTATGTATGCATTATGATATGTACTGTGTTTAGATAGATAGATATATAACACTTTATTGCTCACAAAAACAAACAAAAAGAAAAACAAAATGCATAATTACAATGCTTTTTGGCAAAACAATAAAATCTCTTTCAAGCAACCCAGCTTTAAAGAAATTCTTAACTAATCTGGCGATGTAGGTGGAGCAGAAAAATTATAGGACTGTACAATTGAAATAGTGTTTATATAGTATATAATAAAGACTTTCATTTATTTATTTAATATATAAAATTCTCGTGTCACAGTTTTCGTTGCCATACTCCTCCGAAACGGCTTGACCGATTTTGATGAAATTTTTTGTGCTTATCCGGTATCTATGAGAATCGGCCAACATCTATTTTTCATCCCCCTAAATGTTAGGGGTAGTCCACCCCTAAATTTTTATTTTTTATTTTTACGGGGCAGGACGACGTCTGACGGGACAGCTAGTAGTATATAATAAAGACTTTCATTTATTTATTTAATATGTTTATGTTTTATATTATTTATTGTTTAAGCAACAAAGCCGCCCTTTGTTTAATATTTATTGTATCTAGTTTTTTTAAGAACATAGTTTTAATTTTGGTGAACAATAAAGTGTTTCACTCATTCATTCATTCATTCATTAGTCTTATATATAACATAATTAATGGTTTAAGCTTTATGGCTCCTGCAGATTATTCAATACATATGTATGTTAGTTTTATACCAAATCAATCAAAAGTAATAAAAAAAGGTTTTAATGTAAAAAATATGCCTCAAATAATGAAATAATCAACCATTAGAGAAAGTAACATATACCTCTATTAGTTAGTCATGTACTACACAATAATGTTATTTAACTAATTAATTGCGTATTTTATCAATGTTTTGGCTAGATGCCTGTCTGAGAGAGGACTAGTATGGGGGCACCCTTACACAACAACAATGTTAATAACTCATACCTTTTCCCATTTCTTCTCTGCTAAAGAAAAACACCAAAGATCTTTATAATGATAGAATTGGGTCTCAGATGGACTAGTGAATTCACCACCGAACACCCACAATTCTCCTCTGAAAAGACAGATGTTATATGTATAGGAATCTAGAAATCTTGGCTTGACACATCAATTATCCCAATATGCAGGTTTCATTAGATGTTGTCCTTCACGGTTGTTAGCACATGTATAAAGAGGTTAATGAAAGAAAATAAAGCAATTTTTTTTGTCAGGATCGTCGTAAATGAATTTATAGCCTCTAAATACCCTCATGGGAAATGAGAGTGATAATAAATTATGTATGTATACTTGCAAAACAGTTACAAATTTTTAATTAATTTTAAAATCAAGATAATATTAATTTTACTGTAACTTGCTTTACTTTAATTCTAAAACTATATTCAATCTTGAGTTGTCTTTATATAGCTTAAGTAAAAAATCAAATTAAAACATGGCAATACCATATACTTTTGAAAGTGGTTATTATTAATTCTGTTTTATATTTAGAGGAGCTGCATACATCCACTCAATGCAGCAGACAATGGAGAACTGGCTACTGCAATGGGCGCGGCTGTGGTTAAAAACCAGTTCCAGTAATGTTATACAATACATGAGTATATTTCTAAATTTAAATTACACTTTATTATTGTCAAAATTACCAGATCATTGTCGGGATTTTAAATTTCCATAATTAATTGAAAACTTTTTTCTTCACTCGAAACACATTTTAGTTGTTATAAATAAGTCTCAAATATATTCCTAAACAAATTCATCATTAAAGTCATCTGGGCTTATATTTATACCCAACCCAAAGAAAATATGTACAATAAAGCCTTACTTGTTTGCTGGAGTAGCTATTGCCTGGTGTGCACTCCTAGGAGGGGGTGCCCCAGGAGCTTTCACCTGCCTCCAGGAGCCATTTGTGGGATTGAAGAATAGAAGTTCATTGTATACTTCCGTCTGGAAAGGTTATTTGGCTGCTACTCAGATATCTGGTGCACAAATTTTATGTAATGGGTGGGCAGAGTGGGGGAAGGGGAAGGCATTAACCATTCCGCAACCCTTATAGTCCGGAGTTCTTGAAATATACATTTTTGGTAAACATAACTGTGAAGTATCCACATATAAAACTTTTTTGTTATGTTTTATAAAAACTGACTTTGCTACTTAGCAACACATTGTTATTTTTCTTTAACTTATAATAAAATGAAATCCACAATATTATACAGAAAGATTTTTTTAATCGTTTCTAATTTAACATGGTAGCAGAGCGTTAAATAAAGTTAAAATATATTATATTGTGCGTTTTCCGACATGTCACAAATAAAAATTGAATCTCTAACCCGAGATAACTACGACACTTGGGTGATTCAAGCCGAAGCCGTCCTTGTAAGACAAAAATTATGGAAGTATATTGAGACTTCCTTAACTGCAGAATCAAGTGTAGCCGATAAAGAAGGAGATAAACAGGCCAAAGCCGAATTAATTCTTATAATTGCTCCTTCTGAATTAAAATTAATTAAGAACTGCTATACAGCGAAAGATTTATGGGACAAATTAAAGTCCACCTACGCAAGTAAGGGACCGGCTAGAAAGGCATCGCTATTGAAACAACTGATTTTGATGAAATTAGAAGGAAATGACGTACGTACACATTTGAATAATTTCATGGACAAAGTCGACAAATTAGCTGACATGGATGTTAATATAAACGAAGATCTGTTAACTATTATGATGTTATACAGTCTTTCATCTGAATTTGAGAACTTCAGAGTTGCAATAGAATCCAGAGACACTCTTCCAAAGCCAGATGAGCTAAAGATCAAAATAATTGAAGAGAGCGACGCACGCCATGGTCAAAGGATTACTACTATCAACGAACCTGAATCATCATTACAAGAAGAAGTATACTACGCTTCTTGTAAAATTTGCAAACGAAGAGGTAATATCTTTAAACGCAAATATCATAAAATTTGCACTAACTGCTATAAGAAAAACAATGAAAAATTTGATAAACCGAAAAGTTTTCATAAGAACCATTTTGCTACGCAGTGCTTGCTCACACGAAACGAGAAGCCTGAAAACAGCACTTGGGTTTTAGATAGCGGTTGTACGTCTCACATGACTTATCAACGAGATTTATTTACGGCCATTGAGAGTACATCAAGAAAACTAAATTTTGCGACAGAAGACCATACAGCCGAGATTAAAGGAATTGGAACAGTATCCATTCTAACAACGAAGGGGAATTATACAACCCTCACACATTTGGAAAATACGCTGTATGTGCCTAGTCTAAGTACTAATCTATTATCCGTCAGCAAGATGACAGATGTTGGCTGCTCTGTAGTCTTCAATAAAAGGAAAGCGACGGTTATTAATCCAAAGATCGGTACAACTCTCACCGCATTTAAACAATCAGATGGCCTTTATTATATAAAATGTAAAAAATTCAAATCTCATCAGTCTACAAATCTTGCCAATGATAGTGATGACACAGTCCTAACAAAAACAAAGAAAACGAACTCATCAAACATCAATGAGTGGCATAGAAAGCTTGGTCACATGAATGCCAAAGACATGCTATTAGCGCTGAAAAACGAGAACTTACTTGGTTTAGACTTCGATGCTTCTGAAACTTTAATGGAATGCGAAACATGCATTCAAGCAAAAATGCATCAAGTACCAGTTCCTCGAGAGAAAACAACTCAACGAACAACTCAATGCTTAGAAATCGTACACAGCGATGTATGTGGACCCATACTAACACCCACAATAAGCGGAAATAAGTACTTCGTAACTTTTATAGACGATTATAGCCGTTATAGTCGTGTGTATCTCATCAAAAATAAGAACGAAGTATTAGACAAATTTAAAGAGTTCAAAGAGTTATCTGAAACACAAACTGGGAACAAAATCAAGTTCTTACAATCAGACAATGGCACTGAATATGTGAACAAAGAGTTTGACACTTATTTAAAGCATCATGGAATACAACGAAGGCTTACTGCACCTTACACACCAAGTCAAAACGGAGTTGCTGAACGGAAAAACCGTACCCTCGTGGAGAAAGCGAGAGCAATAATGATTGAAGCAAAGGCACCATTAAAATTCTGGGGCGAAGCAGTTTTTACTGCAAACTACCTATCAAACAGGAGTATAAATAGTGCCATACAGAATCAAACACCATTCGAAAAATGGGTTGGTAGAAAGCCATGCATTAATCATTTGTACGTGTTTGGTAGTAAGACTTATGTTCTAAGAAAAGGAACTAATGGTCATAAATTTGCACCAAAAGCTATTTCAGGTGTATTTGTGGGATATTCTGAAACATCCAAAGCATTCAGAATCTTCATACCTTCTAGAAATAAAATAATTATCTCTAAGGATATTCGTGTTTTGAAGACTATGTACTACGAGGTACAGAACACAAACGATCTCTCCACTTTGTTCAAAGCGATTTCACAAAACGAACAACCTAAACAAACAAAGCCACAGCACACACCACGCAAGCAGGTAGTTGTGACGTTTAACGAAGGAGATGATCAACTAGAAAACAGTGATACTGATATAAATCAAAATACAATTTTACAGCATGATTTAGTCGAGAGCACTAATGAACTAGTAAATATAGAAAGCGAGGATGAATCACTCTCTAGTTCCTACAATATTGATAACGACGACCCTGTACATGCTGACGCTGATACTGAGGAAGATACCACCGCTCAAACGAGGTCTTTGAGGAATAGAACTACAATAGCAGCACCTAAAAGGTATGATGATTTTATTTTAGCAGCTGCTGAAGAAATTGAAAGTTTAAATAAGCCCAAAGAACCCTCAACTTTTAAAGAAGCAGTGGAGTCTGCAGACAAACAAAAATGGATAGAAGCCATGAACAGCGAAATTACTTCCCTAAACGATAATGAAACCTGGGATCTGGTGGATCTGCCTAAAGGTAGAAAAGCGCTACCCTGTAAATGGGTTTTCAAGGTGAAAATGAACCCTGATGGCTCCATACAAAAATACAAATCCAGAATGGTAATCAAAGGTTATTCACAGCAATTTGGAGTGGACTATGATAAAACGTTTAGTCCGGTTGTTCGACTCAGCACAGTTAGAGCTTTACTCGCCATAGCTGTACAAGAAAATTTAAAATTAGGACAATTTGATGTCTCAACAGCGTTTTTAAACGGCGAAGTAAAAGAAGAAATATTCATGAAACAACCTGAAGGGTATCAAGATGGAACAAAAAGAGTCTGTAGGCTTAAACGGAGTCTATACGGACTGAAACAAGCACCACTTTGCTGGAATACCTGCATAGCCGAATTCTTAGAAAAGTCTGGTTTTAAACAAAGTGAATCAGACCCATGTATGTATATAGGAATACGAGGCCATACAAAAGTCTTTATTGCGCTTTACGTTGATGACGGACTTGTAGCTTACAACACAACTGCAGCAGGAGATGAGTTTATCAAGGAACTGAAAACAAGATTCAAGATAACATATAATCCTGCTTCATACTTCCTTGGAATGGAAATTAATGTTAGTAAGGACAAGACGATTACATTGTGTCAAAAGGCTTATACAAAGAAAGTTTTAGAAAAGTATGGCATGTTGAATTGCAAACCTGCACCAACACCCATCATTAAAGAAAATGAAATGGAAGAGGAAGAGAATACCTATGCTAACTTTCCATACAGACAAGCTGTTGGTGCTTTGGCATACTTATCAGTAGGCACGAGACCTGATATCTCGTATGCTGTAAGTGTCGCATCCAGAAATCTTGACACAGTTACCAAGAAAGATGTACAGTTAGTAAAACGTATCTTCCGATACGGGATAAAAGGAACCCAACAAAAAGGGTTAGTCTTTAAGAAGACATCAAATCCACCACACTTAGTCTGCTACAGTGACGCAGATCATGGAGGAGATCAGACTACCGGAAGATCAACATCTGGAATGGTGTGTATATTATCTGGAGCTGCAATTAGCTGGCGAAGTCAGAAACAAACGACAGTGTCTATTTCCTCAACTGAAGGTACCGGAAGATCAACATCTGGAACGGTGTGTATATTATCTGGAGCTGCAATTAGCTGGCGAAGTCAGAAATAAACGACAGTGTCTATTTCCTCAACTGAAGCTGAGATTATAGCTGCTAGTGAATCTGCACAAGAGATTTTATGGTTGAATCGTCTTATCAGTGATTTGATTAAAACTGGAAAACCAATACTAAACTTAGACAACGAGTCAGCTGTAAAACTTGCGCATAATCCAAAGTACGAATATCATAAGCGTACTAAGCATATTAAGCTTAAACACTTCTTTGTGAGAGAATGTGTTAGCAATGGAGAATTTACTGTCAGACACGTCTCCTCAGAACTGCAACTGGCCGACATGTTGACTAAACCACTATTTGGTCTGCGATTGCATGATTTGAGTTCTAGAATGGGATTAAAGAATTTATTGACATAAATTCTTCAAATTTCCGAGGATGTGAAGTATCCACATATAAAACTTTTTTGTTATGTTTTATAAAAACTGACTTTGCTACTTAGCAACACATTGTTATTTTTCTTTAACTTATAATAAAATGAAATCCACAATATTATACAGAAAGATTTTTTTTAATCGTTTCTAATTTAACAATAACCACTCCTATTTTTTTACTAATATTATTGTGGTGGGTGGTGAAAGATCGCAACTAGTGACTAAAACAGTAATCAGGTTAGCTTCAGACCAAAGAGCCAGAACCCTATGGTAACCATTTACAATATATTTTATATACACAAATTATAATTTCGACTTTATTGGCCGCCATTTTGAATATTTACATGGTTACTCTTCTGGTGTATCTGAATGTGCTGTGATGTAATTTTTCTTCATTTTTTGATGAATTACACTGTTTTCACATTCTTTCCTGTTGATTACTGGCTTTCATTTAGACTTTGAAAGGATTGTTCAACATATTTGTTGCCCCTATGATATAAGTGAAAAAATAAATGAGGTCGTGTTTATTAAAAAAATAATATTTCAAGATCTCCAGACCATAGGGGTTGTACTAGGGGTAAGTATGGCTCCCTTCTCTCCACTCCACGACTATTTAGAATTTGTGTATCAAACATCTATAGAATCACCAATTATTTTTTAATGTTACTAGATTATGATGAAAGTTTACATTTATGAAGTGATATACTATTTATGTCAGAAAATGAATAGAAGTATTGACACATTACGCTGGCCTGAAATAATTAGTTAAAGATATTTTAAGAAACTGTAAACACCATTCTTCGAAGCAGATAGTCGGAATACAACTGAGCTTTAACTTTCAGATGAAAC